>CM053756.1:18618718-18651529 GCA_028658305.1 Pachyuromys duprasi | reverse complement strand
GGTGCATACAAGGAAAGGTTCCTTGGTTCATTGAGCCCATCTATGTCTACAATTTAAAAAGTAGTGTGACAAAGGTGTGCTATTTGATGAATGGACTTGTGCCCACAAATGGTTAATCTGCCTCTCAATTGCATAACTTTGTAACTGCATCTGCTACCATCTGGGTACGCGCTCATGTCCACAGGACATGCTTGGCTTGATATTTAATTTTGCCATGCTGAAATTGTGCTTTGCAGTGCAAAATATGTTTGGAGGGGTGATCCAGCAGGAGGGGGCAAAGAGGAAGGGAAACTATTGGAGCTTTTTGTAATGAGGGGGCGGATGTAGTGCTGATGTTATGTTTTTTTAAATAAAATAACCAATGATGTCACTGCTCAGGCAAGCAAGATTGTGATTGTATAAATAAAGCTATTTGGGGCCATTTGTTTGAAAGTCAACAATGCCCTTTCTCCATCTCAGGACCTTAGCCCTTGCAGCTGGAGCTGGTTTCCAGCATAGCCCCAAGAAGCAAGCAGGCATGGCCATTTTAGTATTTGGCAAAGCAGACTTCAAAACTTGCTAGAAGAGAAAGAAAGGGATGGTACGTACTCGTCAAGGAAAAAAATTTACCAATAGGATTTGCAACTCTAAATATCTGTGCACCAAACACTATGGCACCTAGTTCATAAAGGAAACACTACGATAGCTGAAATCACAGTGATAATGGGAGATTCCAGGACCCTACTCCCACCAATAGACAGACCATCCAGACAAAAACTAAACAAAGAAATGCTAGAGTTCAATAATATCACAAATCAAATGGTCACAGCAGGTATTTATACAACATTTCACCCAAACACAAAAGAATATACTTTCTTCTCAGCAGCTCATGAGACTTTCTTTAGTATTGACTACATACTTGCATACAAAGCAGGCCTCAACAGATATAAGAAAATTCAATTACATCTTGCATTCTATATGACCACTACGAATTAAAGCTGCATACAAACAACAACCAAAAACAAATAAAAAATGTATACAACTTACAGAAATGGAATAATTCACTACCGAATGAAAAAGGAGTCAAGACAGAAATCAAGAAGGAAACTAAAACCTTTTTAGAACTAAATTAAAACACAACATACCTAAACTTTTGGGCTAGAATAAAGGGGGTTCTAAGAGGCAAGTTCATAGCAGAAAGAGCTTATGTTTAAAAACTGAAGAGATCACATGTTAGTAACTTAATAGCACCTCTGAAAGTTCGAGAACAAAAAGAACTAACACCAAAAAGAGTAGATGGCAAGAGATAAAGATAATCTTTTTTAAGTCACAGAGTAGCTAACGTTCAATTAGTTATGTACTAATAGATTCATTTGCCTTCCTTTTTCTTGACTGTTTCGACTCTGTTCCCTGACTCCATATACAATCTCATCCTTTGCATTTTGATCAGGTTCAGTTCTTGACTGCACAACACCTTAAATAGAAAAAGGAAAGGTAAGAATCTATGCATTATTTTCCCATGACAATGTAAATAATGATGTTTCCTATTTATTGATTACTCATTTACTTCATGCTGAGGCCTTTAGAGAGGCTCTAAAAGCCAGAGGGTCAGGGAGTCTGCTGTGAGATTGTGTCTCTTTGTAATGTCAGGAGGTATACCCATAATGTCTCACTGACGTAACTGCCTGAACATGAGCTGGACAAGAACAGTAAGCATGCCAAAGTGAATGAGGAAAAGCGCCAGGGCCCCCAACCTTACAGAACGAACTATAGGCACCTGAAGAGAGCTAAGATTGGGAGAGGTGGTCTTCCCCAGGGAAGAGTACAGCAGCTGATTATCTAGTGCCAAATGGTTAGTCCTGAAAATGTACATACAAGTAACCTTATACAGACTGAGCAGGTTATACTTGGAGATATATATGTATGCATACCACAATAATGTATGGAGGAAAGGGCCATAAATTTGAAAGAGAGCAAGGAAGGGTATGTAGGAGGGTTTGGAGGGTGGAAAGGAACGGGGGAAATGATGTGCTTATATTATAACATCAAAGATATAAGTAAAAAAGGAAAGTTAAAGTTTCACAAAACAAAGGAACATTGGTGGGTGGTGGCTCTTGTTTGTGACCCTGTTAATTTCTATTTTCTTTTGTTTGTCCTTTCTGCCATGGCCAGAGCTTTACATTTCTATTTTCTGTTCCAAGAGAGATTAAAGGGAAAGGTCTTTCTTAAAGCGTATGAGCATATCCGTGTAGAAGATGGTTTTAAAGCCACACCTGATAACAGTAGTCACCGCAGGAGTCGTCTAACATATCACCCAAAGCTACTGAGAAAAGCAGAGCCCATTCGCTCTGACAGGTTTCGTGTTTCCGACAAGTGTACCTTGTCTGGCATGTCACCACAGGCAAATCCACAAAGACAGGAGACACATCACAGGGGACCCTCGAGGCAGGTTCTGCCACATTCACCAGGTCTATCTCCAGCTGAGAGCCATTGCTGGGGTAAAGGACGCTGCTCTCCAAACCTAAACCCAAGGAGAAATCTCAAGCTGAGATATATATATGGCAATGCAAACATTGGCCACACGGGGGCGGCGTAAGACGCTGCGTTTGCCTGAGGATAAAGTGAACACTCATTTCCAAAGGCAATTACACTGTTTTACAAAAGTTCTCTTACGAGCCTACCCAAAAATTTTTCTCTCTTCGCGTCTGATTACTCCCTAGGAAAGAGTTTTTCAGCCTTCCAAGTTGCTTTGTGCCATGGTGGACACGGGTACGTAAGGTAAGGCATGGTTTAGAAGCTCCTAACATGGAATCATTTGCAAGGGCAACAGCCAAGCCTGTGCTTAGAACTATGCTCTGCACTTCCATGTCAGCTCATCGTCTTCCCAAGCACTCCAACACGAGGACACCGATGCTACAATGCCCTCTGATGTGACTCTGGCCAATTAGCATCTGCAGAGATAGAGTTGGGTCAATCGATTCATCCCTCTCAGGCCCTTCTTAAGACAAGGCAGCCAGGATTCATACTTCTTCGGACTTCGGATCAATAAAGCCAACACTCAAATTCGGGAAAGCCCAAACCTACCATCAAAAACAACTATGATCCATGTTCCCCCTGCAAGGCTTCCTTCTGCAGGTTCAATCTTGAAACTCACGCAGGGGTCTGTCAATATGAGAAAATACTGGTTGTGAAGGGACATACAGGCCACTGGCGCCTCCGGTATTTTAAAGTAGACTTTAGCTGGATGAAGTACGGATCACTGGGCCCTATTAAGAGAGTTTCTGGTTCAGAATGCTCACTCTTGTTCAGGCATTATTGGTCCAGGGAACACACCTTCAGAGTCCTACTTTAAGGAAAATTGACCACTCTTATTCTAGCAATCCAGAACCCGGATGTTCATCAGGACGATCCTGAATTTCTGCTTCCCTTAAATATAGTCTCAAGAGACATGCTTGGTTCTTATGAACACACATTGCCTCTCTTCTCTTTTCCACTCTTTAGTCAGATGGCCACACTCAAAGATGAAGTTGACTATTTATTTCTTGTGTTGATATTTCCTGGAATAGGACAAACTTCTTGAAGATATGCCTGCTTCCTCTCTCCTTGACTCCCTGTAGTTTTCGCTTTTAAGCCCTTTTGAACACACAATCAGAATGACTCCCTAATGCATCCAAGACTTTCATAATTTTTGCCTCGAATGATCATAGATGGACTAAAGCAAGAATATTGTAGAACCTCCGTTAAATGGGGGGAAAGGAGTATGAACTTTAAATGCTAGGCCAAATTGCATTTAATGACACCTTTGAGGACATTCCCAGATATGTCTTGGTCAAGGTAAGGCCACTTTAAGGAGGCTATCAAAAATCACTCAGCAATAATAAGCAATAATAATAAGCAAAGTGTTATGCACTACCTATCTGCTACCTATAGATAACTGCTTCGTTCCTATGTCAGAAAATCTCAAGACCTTGCCTATGAACTAGCCAGAGCATTGTGTGGAGCAATCATGTGGATGGTTTACTACACACCAAAGAATGGTGGAAACCCATTCATATCAACTTCTCAACCAGACCAAGCCATCCTTAGACCCCAGAAATGATTATATGCTTTTATACACATAAAACAAAGATATCATAAAAAAATACAGAGGATTACCAAACTCAAAGAGAAATTGGAAGCATGACTAGAGGGAAAAGGGTAATTTTAATACAAGCAGCCATTAATCACTAAGACACAATCCCTTAGGGAAGATATAACAATAAAATCTAGTAAGGATTATATCTATTAGCCCAAAAAAAGGGATGATAGAAGAAGTTAAGCTATTGTTAAAATATTTGAATTGTAACAACAACCCCACTGGTCATTAAAGGTTGACATATCTATTCATAAATATTTAACAAATAACCCCAGATTGTTTGCTAATTTGTCAAAACTCATTAAGGAAAAAAAAAAGACAGTTGTTATTTCAGATCCCCAAGGAGACACTTCAATACTTCCTTCTAAAATAATGCTCTCACTCACATTTCATGCGAGCAAGTAAAACCTGTATGTGTCTATAGTCTATAGGCAAGACAGTATTTTCTTTACTAATCTCACAGTAACTTAATTGTCTGATCTGTACTCTTGTTCACACACTTTCTACTTACTTGCGAGAAGTACTGCTTCCATACTCAGCAGAGAGATCAGCCAGGCAAGCATCATTCCAGTTAGCTCAGGTCTCTTGAGATGGCTCAGTTATTAGGGGCATGTTTAGTGCTGATTTGTGCAATGTAGCTTTTGTGCCTTATAAAACATAAAGTGAAAAAAAATCTTGTTTTTGTTTGTTTGTTTGTTTGTTTTTGCCTGTATACTGTCAACGAGATATACTGGAACAGAAAATTAAAGAGATAAGGGTAGTTCTCACTCATCAAAGAAGATTTTCTTCCCGCCACAGCAGATGGAGACCATTATAGAAAGCCACAGTGGTCTAATGTAAAGAACAACTGAGTCTGGGGGTGAGGGTAGCGTGAGAGTCCAGACTGATCTACAACACAACCCCTATACCTAAGCTTCTGAGAACATGGAGAGAGTGAGGAGGTGGTAGGAAGATTAAAGAGCCTCAGGACCAGGCAGTATGCTACACGGTGGTGTCCTCTAGATATGACCAGAAAGCTACACCCATGAAATATTAATAATATACTGCTCAAACAAGTCCTGAACAATGGCAACACCAGTTGATGTGCCAATGTGGACAGGGTGAAGCACACGAGGCCTCGCCTCTAGAGGAAGAGCTGGAGGCAATTGAAAACTTCTGCTTTCATCATACTGCATTTATATACTTAGCCATGTATATATAATACTTAAAGAATAAGAAGCTGTGAGTTTGAAATGGGGGGTGGGAGGGGCCGGAGAAAGTAGGGGGAAGGGAGAGAGGTAATTACATTTCAAATCGTTAAATGAATAAGTAAGTAAATAATGTAGTCTTAGTGTCTCCAGGGACACCGACCATCTTCCTAAGCTCAGGAGAGAGGGGGCATATAAAAAGTATTTTAGAAAGTCACGACACAGCTCATCTTGTTTCAATAGCTATTTAGTGCATGGTGAAACCATTCATTAATTCACCACTGTGCAAAAAAAAAAAAAGAATCATAGAAATAGCTTCTAGTCCTCTTCTCTCTAGTAACCTGAGAGGGGTCCATGTTGTTTTTCTCATTCCCCAGCTTCCTGTCCCATAACTGTTGGATTTGAACCCTGCATGATAGCTACAGTCTGTTTCTTGTTAGCAAGCAAGCAAGGCTTCCGTCTGTCAGCCTCTACCTAAGCTGCTAACCCTCGTGGCTTCATGAGCTCCTGGCCTCGTTCTCAACCGAACCTTTCCTCAGTAGTTCTCCTTAAACTGCCAGCTCACATCCTGGGCATCTGAGCCAGATTGTCTGTTTACCACCATGCATGCCTTGCCTCTCCAGAGGTCACTAGGAAGAGATCCAGGGACCAGCCATCCGTTTCCACAAGTGTGAGGGCCTGATGTAGTACTCAAAGATTTTTAATTAGTTCATCCATATCTAAATATCACACATCTGATTTTACAGAACTGGAATAATGGGCTTGTTCTCCATGCCAAGGAAAACAGAATTCACGAAGCCTGGCTGAAACCTCTCATGCTGTTCTAGAAAGGCTGGAAATGGCTCCCAAGCACCAGCCAGAAGTGAGTAGACAAATATGCCCAAAACACTGGCTCTGAGGTTCTCTGAAAGCTTGAAAACCAAAAGGAATAAACCCATGTTATTACATATACAATAATGTAAAATGCTAAGAAAACACTCTATGTGGTAGTAGTTATACCATTGCAGAAAGCACAGAAGCCTAGATAGTCTCAAACAAGAATGTCTGACCCCGCCCCCAAAATGCAGTGGATTTATCTTACAGGTATGTCCTGATTTGGCTGGTGCAAAACAGACAACTTATATTTAGCCCAGGACTGGGAAGGTTTACTACATACCAAATAGATGCTGAACATTGCACCGGAAGCCAGGAAAAGGAAATGAGTCTGTGTGCCTGTGCTAAGTCACCCAGAAAAGGGGAGACCCGGGGTCTTTCGAGGGGTAACAGGAGTGTGAACATTACCAAGCATTCTTTTATATTGCAAAATTCCCTGCATTCTTCGGTGTCTTTGTAATTGAGTTCAACTTGCAAACACCCAGTTTTCAGTAGTGCATCTGCCACATAAGAATGACACGGAAGGAGGATTTGCTACCTAGACCTAAAGCTCAGGGTCCGGCTTGCATGCTCTATACGGCATGTAATCCAATTCAGGCACGTTGTTTTATAATATTTCATCTTAACGCCTAGTCCCAAGCTTAGAACAATGGAGGTATGGGCCCCCACACTGGGCTTCAACGCGCTTTAAGTTCAGAAGTACTTCTTTTCCTCTGAAACAGAATAGTCATGTCAACAATAAATCTCACTTCTCTGGGTGTGGATTTATTCAAGTCCACTCGTCCTTCCTAAGGATAAACCCAGTATCTCTCTGTTTTTTTAAGAAGACTGTTTCTCCACAGGGAGGTGCGCTGTACGATCAGTCAGATTCCTGCCTTCTTTTTCTTCTGCGCCCTCCCTGATCTCCTTTTCCTCATCCCTCCTCTCCCAGCTCCCCTTCCTCTGGGAGCCAAATAGAAAAAATCTCCATGTTCTTACCATGCTCCACCCACTTTCTTTTGCTCACGGCAAAGACAGCCAGAGACGCAGAGTTGGAAACTGAAGACTTTTCTGAATCAAACAGTACCTGACTCGGTGTCTGTCTTGTGATTCAAAGGAGAAATCTTTCCTCTCCAAACGATGCCGCGTTACCCGGTTAGAGGCCAGCCTGCAGGCTGCTCCTCCGTCCTACTATACCTCACCTAACTTGTTTCTGTCCCCCGCCAAAAGTGCACCAGAGTGAAAGTTCGCAAATGACCGAAGGGCAAGTTTAATAATTAACATGAGCTACTTAGAGACCCAAAGAAAGGGCTGATCACATTTTTCTCCACTTAACTGTATGTGTTTCAGACAAGAATTAAAAAAAAAAAAAAGTCCACCCAGTGTAGTCAACAGGCGCTGAGTGATTGAAAGGACGTGCCGGGATGGCAGCAGGTGAGGAGAGAAATGAGCAGGACCATCGGAGGAGGGTAAGGAGCTCCGTGAGTGGCCTGCTCCTGTGCACTGCGGCATTGGGCTCTCGGTGGTGATCTGCGTGGACCACTATACTTGATGTCTTGTTGGTTTCGCAAATAGGGCACAGCCAGGGGTTCAAAGGTGATCAGAGGAGACAGTTTCCTTCGTGGAGTACTGTTGCTCCTTTGTGTTCTTTCTGCAAGCTCAGGTACTTTTCCTTCCTTTGCATCTTCAGGCTAGCACTCCTTACAGCTCATACTGTTGCTAGCTTGCACGTATTTATACCATCCCCTAATGCCTTTCCTAAACCATGGCTACCCCTTCTAGAAATCCCTTTAATACATCTTTTATCTCAAATGTACCTTTAATTTCCCACTAGGGCTCTAAGATTATGTAAACTCTAAAAGATAACTAAGTTCCCATATTGGTAATATACAGTGTCCTTTTCCTGAAGGGGAGGAGGGAGGAGGGAGAGGGTGGAAGACAGGGACCAAGAGAAGAGGAGGATGGGTACTGTGATTGGGATGTGAAGTGAAGAACCCATAAAGTTGAAGGTTAAAAAGGAAAAGAAAAGAAAATCCCCCTTTCTCTTCTCTGGGACTGGCCCAGCTTGTCTTTCCTTCCTTTTCTTCAGACCTCTTTTCTTCAGGAAGAAACAAAATGAAGGCAATCACATCCCTCTGAGTTACTATCACACCATCACTGCAGACTCAAATCGTGAGGCAGCATGAGTCTTCTCCAAGAGCCTAATCCAAAGGGAAAATACTACTGTCAGACTTTCTTTAAGAAACTTTCTTTCCCATCAAACAAAATTACTCAGATATAACTCGTCCTCATTGCGTCCACCGGAAGTCCTTTTTGCTCCGCACCTTATTTGAATAACAGTGATGCTACTTTCCCAGCAGATGTGCTGTGGAGACTACACCTTCCTCAGGAGAGTCACAGAGTCTATGGAGCCCATGGGGTGTCGAAGGCGGAACTAACTTGTAAAGCCTGTGCACCCAGAACACGACGTAGGCTGTTCAGCTGTTCTGCAGCCTGGTGTCTGGGGGTATGTCACACACTCAACCCCAGTCATCCTGAGGACATCACCACCCTAGAGTGTTCCACAGAGCAAGTCCCCACCTTCAATACAGTCGTCAGAAAGCCATGACATGATGCAATTTGCATGGGATCTGGAATTTTCACAGTGCATAGGGGTCCCAGTTATGAAACAGAGAAAGTCTCATGTCAGGATGACTGATCCCATGAAAGCTAAAAATTTAAAAATAAATGTTAAGGGACGTGTCATATTTTTATGACTGATCTTATTCCAAGAAAAAAAAAGTAAACACTTTCTATAACTTGGCACTCAGAACGGGTACACTTCAGTTGCTGTCCCAACTTGATTCCTGCCATATCAAACTAGACAGAAGTTGCAATAGTCAGCGTCTCCTAAATCAGAGAAACAGTCTTTTCTTTGAATTCGGAGGACATCTCTGTAAGAGCTGAGAACAGAGCATCACATCATGTGTCAGCTTGTGAATTACAGTACATTTCCTTCTTCCCAGCTTCAGCAGAACTTAAAATAAACTACACCAGCAAGGAGCAATAACACTTGTTTGTTTTAAACCTTCTTACTGAGGTCTAGAAGCTCAACTGAGCTTTCAGAAATGTCTCTCACATTTGGTTTTGGAATGGTAAATCGCACATTTCTGTAGCCCAGTAGAATGCTAACTATAGCGGCAGAATGTTGTAACACTGTCAGATTTTTATAATTTTCAAAGTGGAAGAAAGAGTTGCTCCTTTTCTGTAAAATGTTGCATGGTTATAACAGCATGGTGTCCGGTATCACATGAGCGATACAAATGAGGAAAATCTGCTAGGATAATGGAGACATCAAGTCATCTGTCAGGTCACTGGGGCTGGGGGTCAATTATCAGAAGCATAACAAGCAATTCAGATATCTTACTTGAGAAGATAGGTGGCCTGGCAGGTTAAGAAAGCAGCAGCAATTCCACATTTGACCGCCGTAACTAAAAACCACAGAGAATCGTGTGTCAAACACACATTTTTTTCCCGTACTGGGGATTGAACTTGGGGCCTCAAACATAGCAGGCAAGTGGTCTGCCACTGAGCTTAAACCCAGGCCTCTTTTTGATTCTTATTTTAGGACAATAGTCTTACCAAGGCAGTAAAGCTGACCTTGAACTCCCTTCTGTAGTCCAGGCAGGTCTTGAAATTCCCCTGCCTTGGCCTCCTGAGTTTATGGATTACAGCCTGTGCTGCTAAGCCCGGCTTTAGATACTCAGCATTTCAAAGAGGCTTCTGCTCTCCCACCACTGTCAAATTGGGTCATATGTCTCTGAGGGTTAGTTGAATATAACAGTGTAAAGCAGTATCCATGTGGTTCATAGAAGCTCGGCACAGTAGATACTCAGGAGACATCTGTTGAACGTGTAAGTGAAAAATGTCACCAGGTATACTTACATCAGGCACCTGCTGCAAATAGTCAATAGTTATTAGCTTTACTGAGCTCTCTGTTAACTTTTACATGATGTCACTTACTCACCAGAAAGGCTTTCGTGGCTTGAGAGACCCATCCATTATGGTGGGAAAAGCACAGTAGCAAGAACTTCAGGCAGCTGCTCATAGTACACTCACAATCAGAAAGCAGGGATGAATGCTGGACCTCAACACACATATATCTGTTCCTACAGCCCAGGACCTCACTCCATGGAATGGGGTCACCTACATTTTAGAGAAAGTCTTCCCATCTCAACTAACTGAATTTAGAAACTCCATCACCAGCATGCCTCCAGTGATACCAGATCCAGTGAAGTTGGCAATACCTGTCAATCATCACAGTAGGTATCTGAGAGAGGTGAGCACATCTGTGTGGCTGTGAGAAGCACTAGAAGCTAGGGGGCACAGGCCATCTCACCAAGAGGATTTTAGCCATGCCACAGAAACAGTGTTCTGCCACGTACGTTTGAGAAGGAAGTCAATATTTTTACACCACCCAATGATACTAAAAGACACAGAGTGATATCTGAAGGCTATAGAGTGGTAAAGGAGGGAAATGCACATAGAAATAAAAAAGGAAGTTTTGGTAACAATCCTAGAGGAAGAAAAGAGCAAATCTAACGGTGATGACTACATTTGCACTAATACTGCTAACAGCAGCTTCAGTTCTAGCAGCTGCTAGAGCTCTCAGGACACAGGACAATTCCAGTATGAACGTCAAATAAAGATAAACAGAATTTGACCAGTAACATAGCACAGCTTACTGGGACAGCAACGATGAGTGAGGTTCCCAGTCTATACAGTTTTAAAAAATGGAATTGTTGCGTGAAGTCGTGGGATGGGGGTGTTGGCACCCACTTTCTACCCCTTTGCTACGCTAGCGCACCTGTCTATCACTTGTGCTTCCTTTAGAGCTGGAAGATTGAACCTCAGGCTGTAGGAGCCATCTTGCCCCAGAATGCCTATGAGATGATGTACTTCTGCCCCGTGGTGATGGCACATGCCTTTAATCTCAGCACTTGGGAGGCAGGGGGCAAGTAGAGCTCTGATTTGAGGCCAGATTGGTCTACAAGAAAGCCAAGGCTATGCAAAAATCCCTGCCTCGAAAAAAATACATATTATATGTATTATAAAATATATATAATTTGTAGATAACTACTGGGATGAATATTTTTTTCCTCCAGTGCTCAGGTTTCTTGACTAACTGAAGTAGGATGTGAAAGACAAGCCCCCCCCCTCAGAGAGGGGTACCCCCAGCACACTTCACTCTCTGGAGCATCTTGAGTTCAGGGCAAGGCTACATGCCAGTTTGCCTCTCCAGACCAGATTCTTTATAAATTATCTCCTGAGTCCACTTGTCCCAAGAATGTTTGCTCAGGGCTCAGAAAACCAACCTAAGACAGGAAGAAAGATAGCTGGGAAAAGAACATTTCTTTGGGACAACGATGATCTCAGCCTAAAGTGTTTTCAGAAGCACTAGAGTTTAATGTGGTATTCATTTTAATGTGGAATCACGTATCAGATAAATGAGACTTCATGTCTATAACTCCCTTATCTTGTAATCTTGGGCAAGATACTTAACTATGGGTGGGTCACAGGAATGCCCAGGTCTTGCCATCTTCAATACTGATTCTAGCTGATAGCTGAGGCAGCTGGAAACCAAGGACAGTAACCCTCACCTTGAGTAACTCTGTCCTTAATTTCATATATTATCAATTCTATGTGTACCTAGGAGTAAAACAGCCAGGGATACACTGGTTAAACTCTCCAAAGCTCCAGTTTCGATATGCAAAGTAGAAATCCTTACTCTTCAGCTCCTGCCATGAGATAAAACCACATGGTAAAGGCTGGGATAAAAAGCCAAGAGTCAGCCCAATCAGCGTCAGTTGGAATCATTAGTGAAGTCCCCTGGGAAGACTCCTGGCATTACCTTCTGCTCAGGAAAAGTCTAAACTGATGTAGAATACTGGGCCCTGAGCCAAACTCTCTCTCTCTTTTCCCTGCTTCTTGTTAAAGGGAAGCAAGAGTCTGTCAAAAGGCAGCTTTGATTGTTCTCTCTGTAAGTTATACACCAGACTGAAGTGGTATGAGTAGAAGACAGGTCAAGGAAGAAGGATGAAATGAAGACCACTCCCTACCATGGTCCTGCACTTGCAGGACTTGCAATATTCTCCTAAGTGAATGAGCCATGCTCTTCATCTCAGCACTTTGATGGCACTGGCAATGCCTTATTTATAGACAACAACTGGTCCAGAACTTCAAAGGGGGCACATAGCCAAGGCAGAGATGTGAAGGGAACACTTTGAAGTGCTAAATGTTCAATTCAGGGCAGTACACAAAAGCTCCGGAGACCCATCTGCAAACCATGCCAAGAATGTCCACTTGTCCCCACAATGTGGTAGATGGTCAAAACCCTTCATGTCCATCCTAGATGTGCAGCTGTCAGCCAAGGCAGGTGAGTTGACTTTCTACCACAGTGAGAAAAAAAATCTCATATTTACCAAAGGAAGCCATAACCATCAGATACTGGCTTTCAGAAAAGAAATACTTAATTTTCTTCATATGGAAACACACACACACAAAGAAAAGGATAGCTAAAACAACCATGAAAAATAAAAGAACTACTGGAGATTTTCAGGTATTTCTGATTTCAGGTTGTACTACAGAGCTACCGTAATAAAAGCAGCATCATATTGACACAAAAAGGCAGAGATATTAACCAGTGGAATTAAATTGGATTGAAGAGCCAGACGTAAACCCACACAATGATATGCCCTTGATTTTTTGGTAAAGAAGCCAGAAATACACACTGGAAAAAAGATAGAATCTCCAACAAATGGTGCATGTGGACAAATGCAAAGAGATCCATACTTGTCACCCTCCATAAAACTCAAATCAAAATGGATAAAACACCTCAACATAAAACCAGACACACTGATCTTGTTGGAAAATAAGGTGAGGAATAGCCTTGAACTCACTGGCACAGGAAAGGACTTTCTGAGCAGAACACCATTAGCATAGGCACTAATAAATGGAACCACATGAAAATGAAAAACCTCTGTACATCAAAGGAGACTGCCAACCAGACAAAAAAGCAGCCTAAATAAAGGCAAAAGAATTTTTTTTTTACCAAATCCATATCCAATAGAGGACTGATATTCAAAAGATATAATTAAAAAGCTACTTATCAAGAAAATAAATAACCCAATTAAAAATAGGATATGGATCAGGGCACAGGGGTCTTTTATGAGACTGTTTCTCTAACCAAGGACCATGTATGGATACAAACTATAACCCCTGCTCCAATATAGCCCATGGTAGTGCAGTATCCAACTGGGTATCCTAGTTAGGGGAACAGGGACTATTTCTCACATGAACTCAATGGCTGACTCTTCGACCCTCCCCCTCCCTGAGGGAGGAGCAGCCCTGCTAGACCACAGAAGAGGACATTGCAGCCAGTCCTGAAGAGACCTGATAAGCCAGGGTCAGATGGAAGGGGAGGAGGTCCTCCCCAATCAGTGGACTTGGAAAGGGACAAGGAGAAGATGAGGGAGGGATGGGGGGATTGGGAGGGAATGAGGGAGGGGGCTATGGCTGGGATACAAAGTACATAACCTGTGATTAATATAAAAATAAAAATTTAAAAATTAAAAAAAAGAAAATAAATAACCCAATAAAAATAGGATATGGATCTAAACAGAGAATTTTCAAAAGAGGAAACTCAGATGGCTAAGAAATCTTCAACATCCTTAGTCATCCAGGAAACACAAATCAAAACTGCCTTTTGAAATTTCATTTTACACCCATCAGAATGGCTAAAAATAAATAAAGCAATTGACTACTCATGCTGACAAGCATGTCAAGCAAAGGGAACACTCACTGCTGGTTGGAGTGCAAACTTGTACGGCCACAGTGGAAATCAGTGTGGCAGCGCCTTAAGAAGATGAAAATCAACTTACCTCAAGTTCCAGCTTTACCGCTCTTGAGCATATATCCAAAAGACACTTGATCCTCCCACAGAGAAACTTGCTCAACTATATTAATTTGCTCTATTCATAATCACCATAAATTGGGGGGAAAAAAACTAAGTGTCTCTCAACAGATGAATAACAGTGTCTCTCAACAGATGGCACACTTACACAAGGGAGTATTACTTGTCTGTTTTTTAAAAGATGACATCATAAATTTGTAAGTAAATGGAATTTAAAAAAATCACCTTGAATGAGGTAACCCAGACCCAGAAAGACAAACATGGTATGCATTCACTTATATGTGAATATTGTTAAGTCAATGATAAAACCAAGCTACAGTCCATAGAATCACAGTGGTTAGACACAGAGTAATGAAGGGGTAGGGGCAGAGAGATCTCATTAGGAAAGAGAAAGAGAATCCACAGTGTTAGGGGCAGTGTTAGGGGTTGGTCTGATGTTCGTATTTGATGCTCATTTCCAGCCCTCAAGATCTGGTTCCTGCCTGGATAAACCTGTCCTTGCTGTGTAAATCTGCCTAAGACATTATACCTGATTGGCTGATTAAAGACCTAAAACCTGGGCAGGGTGGAATGGGGGAGGCATGGCTAAGGTTCTCTGGGCTTTGGGTCCAAGAGAAGCACAGGAAACACAGGACAGGAAGAGAGGAGATAGGAAGATGCCATGATGGGTTAGCATGGAGAAGAGACCATGCGGGCTGGGAGGAAGGACTCCAAGGATGGTGTGGATGGAAAAACAAAACAAAACAAAACAAAACACCAAATGTGAGCAAGTATTCATAAGCTTGTGGATGGAAGGTAGCCCAGATGAGGATGGTGAGGAGGATGGCTTTGGATGGGGGCTGTGAGTTGGATCGTGTGTTAACTGAGACAGTGTAGGTGAAATATCTGCCCAGCCCGAGGTAAATAAGGCAATTATAAAATTTAACAGGTGTCTGTGTGTTATTAATTGTGAAAGCAAGCTAAATAAAACTGCTGTAATAACTATAGCCTAATAATAAACACTTGTTAGGCCATACCTTTTAAATTTACTACAACACCATAGTTATAGCTGGGTAGGAACAGGAGGATAAAGTGAATAGAGGAAGGGAAGAGGGGGACTAAGGAATATGGGAAGAGACAGCTAAAAATTAAGGTCCTATGAGGGGTTGTACGGAAACCCAATACAGTAGAAGTTGTCTAAAATATACACCTACATGAAGGCAATCTAAATAAAATAACAAAATAATGGGAGAGATGGGGCCCCAACTAAATAGTTCTTATCATGAAGGAACCTTACAGTATGGAAATTGGGCTAATCTAACTTAGATGTTGGCTAAAAGGAGATTCCCATAGGAATCTCCAAACAACCCAGGCCATTGCCCAGACTATATGTTGCTTTCCAAAAAGTGATGGCAAGGCCCCGTTGCTGAAGACAACACCTTCACAGCTCACTGAAAGGAGATGATGAGCTTATGCCTGCAAAGAGCCTTCACCCCTATGCCCTAATGCCTTTGATATTGGATGGTACTTTTCCATGCTACTAAAGGAGAAATGTAAACACGAACCCAGCCACAAACCCTTTAACCTACAATGGTGTCCTGCTTGGAAGATATCGTACTGCAGTGATGGCACAAAGCTCGTGAGAGTAATGAACCAATACTGAATTTGACGTAAAGTCCACTCCAAAAGATGGAGCCCATACCTGGCACTGCCTGGATGGCCAAGAAACAGAGAGACTAGATAGTCAAGGGACCTAGGGTAAAACCAAATACTACTGTTATAAAGGGAAAACAGGCAGCAATAAAATGACTCCTGATGATATTCTGCTCTGCTCACAGATCAGTGTCTTGCTCCATCAGCAGCAGAGAACCTCCCCTGCAACAGGAACAAATACAGAGAACATAGTCAGATATCATGCAGAGCAAGAAAGGCGTTGAAACAATCAGCCTTAAACAGGCTGTCTCCATCAAATTCTTCCCCTTAGGGTTCAGGGAACCCACAAAGGGGTGGAGGTGGGGGGCAGGAAAAATGTAAGAGCCAGAGAGGATGGAGGACACCAAGAAAACAAGGCCCTCTAGATAAATATAATCAACACACTTATGAACTCAGAGACTGAGGCAGCAGGCACAGGACCTGCATTGGTCTGCACTAGATGGGGACCTAGAGCCCAAAGGATAAATGGACACATGCCCTTATCCCTAACATAGAAGCAATTCCAACTGATATCCACTTTCAAATGAAAATTTAGTTCCATCAAGGGAGTCTCACTGGGGAAACAAACTGTTCTTTTCTTTTTTTCTTTTTTAAGTTTTATTGAGCTTTTAAAAAGGGATTTATTTCATGTATCTGAGTGCTCTGTTTTCCTGTGCACCAGAAGAGGAAACCAGGTTCCACTACAGATGGTTGTGAGCCACTATGTAGTTGCTAGGAATTGAACTTGGGACCTCTGGAAAAGAAGTCAGTGCTCTTAGCCACTGAGCTATCTCTCCAGCCCCTACAATCTACTCTTAAGGTAGCCCAGCAGTAGACGGCCAATAAACTCAACAACATTTTAGAGGTTCCTCAAAATGTCCTGTCAGGACTTTTACTTTTATGTATATATAATATGTATATAAGTATATATACATATTATATATGTATATTATAATTATACATATTATATATTATAATTATATATTATATATATTTATTTTATTTCTTTTTGCTTTGCCCTACAGGTCCTTTGCATATGTATTATTATGGTTTCCAGGTTAGTTTTAAGAGGATTCCAGAGTGTGTGAATGAGTGGATATCTGTTTCTTGTGCCTTCTCTTGGGCTCTATTTCTTTTGTTTATTTTTTTCTGCTCGGCTGTATTAGTTTTTGTTTTATTTTATTTTATTTTATTTTATTTTATTCTTATCATCCCCTTGCAGCCTGTTTGTTTTCTTTTTTGAAACTGATCTTTTTTAATGAAATTTTTATTATTTTTATATTAGTTACAGTTTATTTACTTTGTATCCCCCTCCTTCATTCCCTCCCAATCCCACCCTCCCTCACTCACTGTTTGTTTTCTATCGAGAGACAGGAAGCTGGTGGATCTGAACAAGATGGGAAGTGGAGAGAAACTGAGAGGAGTAGGAAGAGAAAAAAACATAATCAGGATATATTATGTGAAAAAATCTATTTTGAATTTAAAAAATTATATGAAACAAATGAAGGGCAATATGGAAACCCAAATGCCCCTCTCATTGAATCTCTAACATCTCTCATAGCCTCTGCCTGTGATGTGGTATAGATTAAAGGGGACTCAAGGACCTTAGG
Organism: Pachyuromys duprasi; assembly: GCA_028658305.1. Lineage (NCBI taxonomy): Eukaryota > Metazoa > Chordata > Mammalia > Rodentia > Muridae > Pachyuromys > Pachyuromys duprasi. The sequence goes on along the minus strand of CM053756.1, from coordinate 18,634,144 downwards.
ATGAGGATGTGATCCTGGGATGACCATTTGAACCCAGTACATTCCAAGACTCATCATAAGAGAGATGTAGGAAGAGCAGGGCCAGTGTAAAAGGTGTAGTAGAATTAGGCTTGGTACGTTATACATGAGGGGCCACATATAAAGAATGCAGGTGGAAAAAACAGGTAAACAGATAGAGATCCCTCTCAGCCCCTTCAGAAGTCAGCCTTTATAATGCTTTCATTATAGCCTAGACAGAAAAACCTCAGACTTTCATCCTCAAACATGTATGGGAATAAATCAGTGTTGTTTTAACCCCTTGAATTTGCAATATTTGGTGGCAGCAGTCAAGGAAAACTAACATAGCCAAGAAGACTGTCATTTAGTGTTATTACGCATAGGGATTGATGCTATGGGGGGTGGTGCTTGCCTTAATCACAGCATTCGGAGGCTGAGATAGAAGGATCAAAGTTGAAGGACATCTTAGAATATACAGCCAGGCCAGGCATGGTGGTGCACACCTTTAATCCCAGCGCTCGGGAGGCAGAGGCAGGTGGAACTCTGAGTCCAATTTTGCCCAAAATATCTTTACATCCATCAACTTCACATGGTAGCATTACACTAGCTTCTTTCATTCGCAGTAGTTTTCAAAAACATACAGTGGAATTCAATAATTCAAAAAGATAATCCACAACAAACTAAATTCTTCAAATAAGTATTTCCCAAAGACTAATTTTATCATACATTCATGAACTTGCTTGGAGCTACTAACTCTTCCTACATAACTTAGGACATTCTAATTCACATGCCAGGCAAGTGCTCTACCACTGAAACTACATATCTAAACTCAGTGGAGGAAAATCTGTAGTTTAACAAAGTTTAAAAATTGGGGGGGCTGGAGAGATGGCTCAGTGGTTAAGAGCACCATCTGCTCTTTCAAAGAACCCGGGTTCAATTCCTAGCACCCACATGGCAGCTTACAACTGTCTGTAATGTCAGTTCCAAGGGATCTGACACCTTCACACTAATGCACATAAAAATAAAAAGTTCTAGAAGAGCTAAGTACCTAGTTGTGATGGCTACTCTTCATTATCAGCTTGACTGGATTTAGAATCACCTTGGAAACATGCTCATGGGAATGTTTATCAGAGCATTTTCAAAGAATATTAACAAGGAGAGAGCAGCCATCCTGAAAGTGAAAGTTGAGTGCCAGCACTGGGCTCTTTCTGCTTCCTCATCGAAGCTAGACTGTGATCAGCCACCTCAGACTCCTGCTGCCATGAACTGCAGGCCAGAACGGACTGTGCCTTCAAGCTGCAATCCAGAATAGACCCTTCCCCCTGAAGTTACTTTCGCTGGGCACTGTGTCACAGCAATAACAACAAGAATACATACATACATACATACATACATACATACATACATACATACATAACAAATGGTCTGAAATCACGGGGATTGTGTCTTAGAAGTGTGTGTTGCAGGACCAACTAGAGAGCTTTGCAAAATCCTGGAAAGCAACAGCAGCTTGACTGTTTCCTACAAACAGGAATCCTGCTTGTCATGAGATTCTGCTAAACAGCCTTCTACAGGAAGGTATAAAACAGAGACGGACCATGATCCTCTTCATTAGATGAGAAAAACTGGATCCACTGAGAAAAGCCACCATCACCAAGTAGCATCCTTAGTACCATCCTCTCCCAGAAGACAAGAACAGTCAGAACAAAGCAGTGAGTGAGATCTGGGGGAGGCGAGTATCTCTACACATCTGGGTGGCAGAGCAGAAAATGGTGCTTGGAATAGAATGGAAAGAAAAACAGAGCCAAAGATCATGGAAAGCGGTGAGGTGATGTCATGCCGGTCTGACCCTGTCAGTTCTCCTGGGCCACAGGTATGACATTTTGCACCACAGAATATTAAAATTAGCATCCTATCAACTATCAGTCACCTGTTGTAATCTCTCCATTTCAGTGATGAAGAAATTGTGCCAAGAGACAGAAAAAAATAACTTGCTCAAAACCACACCGCTGGCTAAAGACAAAGCAAGATCCAGTACCTGGCTACACAGCTTCCACAGTGAACCTTAACAGTTTCGACTCCCACCTTCTATCAGAGGTACTTGATAATGGGTAAATTAGGTAAATGCAGGTTTTCACCCTTTCTTTAACTCATTATTTCAAGAGCAAGAGTTAGCATTAATAATGTAAGTATGAAAATTGAGGGCAGGATTGGGATATTGCTCAGTAAGCAAGGCACAATGAGGACTCAAGCCCAGATCCCCAGAATCCATAGAAAGCTGATGGAAAACAAACAAACAAACAAAAAACAGGATCTCATGGAGAAACAGAAGACAGAGACGGGAAACTATCTGGAGGTTCCCAGCCGAGCCAACCCAGTGTCTGCCACTGAATATAGTAAGAAATCCTATCTCTCTGGTCTGGAGAGATGGCTCAGCAGTTAAGAATAGTGGGTGCTCTTCTGGAGAACTGGGGATTCAATTCCCAGCACCCACATGGGGACTCAGAGTCATCTGTGATTCCAGTTCCACAGGATCTGATATTCTCTCCTGGCCTCTGAGTGTACCAGGCACATACGTCGTCCACAGACACAAATGCAAGCAAAGCCTTCATACAAAGTGGAAGGTAAGGACTAACCATTGAGGTTGCCCTGAATCACACACACACACACACACACGCACACACATACACAGAGAGAGAGAGAAGGTAGAGGGAAGGAGGAAGGGAGGGAGAGTGGAAGGAAGAGAGAGAGAGAGAGAGAGAAAGAGAGGGGGCAATCTTTTTTAAGGTGATTGTTAATCATTTTCTTTATTTTTTTAATTTTTATTATTTACACTTTATTCACTTTGTATCCCCCTGTAGCTCCCTCTCTCTTCCCTTCCCAATCCCTCTCTCTCCCTTTTCCATGCATGCCCCTCCCAAGCCCACTGATAGGGGTGGTCTTCTTTTCCTTCCTTCTGATCCTAGTCTATTAGGTCTCATCAGGTCTGCACTGTCTTCCACTGTGGCTTGGTAAGGCTGCTCCCCCCTCAGGGGGAGGTGATCAAAGAGCATGTTTGTAGCAGCTTTATTTATAATAGCCAGAAGCTGGAAACAATCCAGATGCCCCTCAACTGAGGAATGGATACAGAAATTGTGGTACATCTACACAACGGAATATTACTCAGTAATAAAAAACAAGGATATCATGAAATTTGCAGGTAAATGGTGGGAACTGGAAAATATCATCCTGAGTGAGATGTCCCAGAAGCAGAAAAACACACAAGATATATACTCACTCATAAGTGGATATTAGACATATAATATAGGATAAACCTACTAAAACCTGTACATTTAAAGAAACTAATCAAGAAGGAGGACTCTAGCTAAAATGCTCAATCCCCATTCAGAAAGGCAAAGAAGATGGACATCAGAAGAAGGAGAGGAAGCAATCTTAAAAAGAAAGACAGGTAGCTAAATGTGATGAAGCAGACCTTGTTCCCAGCCAAACACAAGAAAGCGGAGTGGGAAAGGGAAAGTTTGGGGCCTCTTTTGCTGAGTACAACACTTATAAGTCATAACCCAAAGTCTTCCTAACACTGAACTAATACAGATGAAATACTGTCCAAATGAGTTCTGAGTACTGACTAAAGCAACACAGACACCTGACAGCAGTACTCAAAGAGAATGGGTAGGAATGGACTGGAAAAGGCCATTTTACAGGACTGTTTTGTCTTGATGGTGATGGGCTGCACAGAGGGACATGTAGGAGGAAGAGTTGCGAGCGCAGAATGTCTGCCGTTTGTGGGTTCTTTAGTTCCTTAAATGGATGATGCACCATCACTACATCCCTTCCCTCATTGGGTGACTTCGATAAAGGGTTGATCCAAGTTCAAGAGCTGCACAGAATGATCTACGGAGCGGTTTCAGGTAGTTAGGAACTGGGCTAGATTTGCCTTCTGTTCTCTAGGCCCGTCATGGGCAACTTCTCGCTCTGCCTTCATCTCTATTATTCTGGAAAAGTCTACAGACAAGGAATATTTTCCCAATATTTTAAAGAGAAAAGGATATTAATTGTAGACCAGGTTAGCCTGGTACTCACAGATATCCACCTGCCTCTGTCTCCCAAGGGCTGGGATTAAAGGCATATGCCAAATCCTCACCACAACCACCATGGTCATTCAAAAGCTGAGGACTCCTTTTAGAAATAACCTTTCACCCTATCCTGCTATGAATGGGACCCTCTTGAGCACTGATTCCCCTGTACTGTGCACATGCGCCAATAAAGAATACTGTGACAAGCTCACAATTGGACAGATCCTGTAGACCCTCAATTTCTCTGCCTTTCAGACTCTTCCTCTGTCAGACAAAGGTAATTGATCTGTTTTTTTCAAAGGGTTACATGAGAAAAACAATTGTGAGCAAACACTGTGATATATAAGTAAAAGGTAAACTCTGGTGCAAGAGTTTAGTATTATTTGCCATTTTTACTAAGATCCTAGTACAATCACATAACACATAATTGAGAAAACTAGAGAATGGTGCTAGAATGAAATCTTAATGACATAGACCACACCTAATGATCATAGGAAAATAAATATTCTAAAGTTACTTGTTTCATTGTCTTTTAATTTATCTATTTATTTATGTATTTATTATTTATTACAATTTATTCACTTTGTATCCCAGCTGTAGCCCCTCCATCATCTCCTCCCAGTCTCATCCACCCTCCTTCTTCTCCTCCTGTGCCCCTTCACTAGTCCACTGATAGGGGAGGTCCTCCTCCCCTTCTATCTGACCCTAGTTTATTAAGTCTCATCAGGACTGGTGGCATTGTCCTCCTCTGTGGACTGGTAAGGCTGCACCCCCCAGGGGAAGTGATCAAAGAACCAGCCACTGAGTTCATGTCAGAGAAAACCCCTTCCCCCTTACAAGGGAACCCTCTTGGAAACTGAGCAGCCTATGGGATTCCTCTGAGCAGGGGGTCTAGGCCCTCTCCATGCATGGTCCCTGGTTGGAATATTGGTCTCTGCAAGCTCCCCTGAGCCCAGGCTTTTTGGCTCTATTGTTCTCCTTGTGGAACTCCTGTCCTCTCCAGGTCTTTCTATCTCCTTCTTCTTCCATAAGGTTTCTGGCACTCTGCCCAAAGTTTGGATATGAGTCTCAGTATCTCCTTGATACACTGATTGGTAGAGTCTTTCAGAGGTCCCCTGTGGCCTCTGAAGGCTCCTGTCTGTTCTTTGTCTCCTCCCCCTTCCAATGTCTATCTTGTTTGCCCTTCTGTGTGAGGTTTCAGCCTCTTCCCTAGAGTCCTCCTTGTTGTTTAGCTTCTTTAGGATTATAGATTTTAGTATGTTTCTCCTATATTATATGTCAAATAGCCACTTATTGGTGAGTATATACCATATGTGTGTTTCTGTTTCTGGGTTACCTCACTCAGGATGATATTTTCTAGTTCCCACCATTTGCCTGCAAATTTCATTGTTCCATTGGTTTTAATAAATTAAAAATCAATAAAAAGAAACCATAAAGTTAAATGAGACAATTTCAAAAGTGTGCATATGGCCTTGATAATTCATTTCCATGAGCACCAGGATTATCTGACACACTCACACACCCCTTACCAGCCATCTCCCCCAAAGTTCCCTTCCACCCCAATGCCTCATGATCCTCATCTCTCGGGAGCCTTCTGATCCCCTGCACACACTTGACAGCCATCAGCGCAGCTTCTGAAGAGCCACATAAGATTCCTGAAATGTGATCCCCAAATCGAGGTCCTGCTGTCCTAGGCACAGTTGTTCATGGTGGAAAAAATGCCCCTTGTGTTATTCAGCCTGATTGGCAGTGTCTGCTGAGGAAGGGGGAAAATCTGCAAGGGATTTGGTGGCACCACCTGCCCTCCCTGCTCCTGAAGGGAGACAGCTGCCTGTCCTCAGTGCATGCCATCTCCTGTCCAAGCATTAAAAGATCTGACTGTACCCCCAGGTGCCCTTGAGTCAAAGCTGCCTAGAGAAGCCACACAGAAGACCCCAGCATAAGCGACATATTCATTCAGCCAAACAGCTGTTCCTAAGAAACCCAAGCGAGACCAGGGTGAATCATACTAACTTCCTGAACCCAACAAATCTGAATTTAAAATAAAACTTAATCAGATAAGCAACCAAGCCAGCTTTAACAGAATAAAAAGTGGAGAGGAGAAATGGGTAGTTAGTTATGTTTTTCACATATATATTCATATACCGAATTTCTAGGCTAAGCCCAAAGCTTTTAGCACAGCTTGAATATTAAAGAGTGAAAATAAACACATACTTTCCTACAACTGATTCCAGATAAACCAAATATATCAAAGTGCTTGTGGACTCATTCCAAGATCGCTCCCGATTTAAGATATTTAGAGAATTTCATCATTCATATGCCTTGAGTCGTCAGTCCCCCCAGATCCTCGGCAGCACAGAATAGCAGTGATCTGAGTGCATATACATACTGAGGTCCCAAGAGAAACAAAATGCTCTCATCTTCAGTTGGGTTGGGTAACTGTCTCCATCTCCTCATTCCTTTTTCACAGCCAGTTAGCTGCTTGATGGAGCAAACTCTGGGTTGATGTGGAAAGGAAACGTGAAAACAGAACTGAATTTAAAGGCAGGACTGAAGTGACAGTGATTCCTCAGGGGCCTTATGGAATACATCTCAGGACCCCCCTGAGATTACAAGTCTTCATGCTTAATTAAGTCTTTTATATAGAATGACAGTGTTCTCACGTAGCCTATGAACATTCTCCAGCATGTTTTAAATAATCTCCGTATTATATATAATACATATATTATTTATAATACATACATGCAAATGTCATAAACATAGTCTATCATTTATACTTCTGCGTGTTTCAACTGCGTGGGTACATTGTCCGCTGTTATTTTCTAGAAGACAGGCTGTTTCACTGGGCCCAGGCTTTCTGTGTGCCATAGGACGAGGGCTGAGTTTCATTCTCTTTCCGCATGCACCTAGCATCCCTTGGGAAACAGAATCCCCCTGTGCTCTTCAGCAGTTCCCCTCCTCTCAGCAAACTCTCATGGTCCTGTGGCTCAGCTTCTATTTGGTTGCTGGTCTACTACTACCTTCTTTCTTAGATGCTTTGTTTCCTGCATCTCGCTTTCTATTAGAATTGCTACCACGTCAGTGAAAAAGAGATTCGTGCACATCTGCTAGAGACCGAAATTTTCTCCAAATGTTTTCTATCCACAGAGTCAACTGAATCTGTGTATGTGGATCAGAGTTACAGTGCCAAGGGTCATAGAGGCAGGTCACAGGTAGGACTCCGCAGGAAGCAGAGACTGGAGACATGGCATTCGCTATCACAGACCAGCCAAGTCTTCTGAGAGAAAAACAGCCTCACTGGAACTCCAAGAGCATTTGGTGAATTTGCATCTCCCAACTGCAACCTAATACAGGTTTTTGTTTACTGTCCACTTCCATGGCTTCAAGTGCTATATATGTGCCGATGACTCAAAGATTCTGAGCTCTTGACCTGAATGACCAAGTGCCAGAACAGTTTTCCACTCAGACACCCAAAACTCAGCAAGCCAGAAGACTGAGCCCTTGGTCTTCAGCCCACAATCTCTTACTCCTTTAGTGTTCTCTGACTCCAGGAATAGCTCAGTCATTCACACAGGAGCTCACACTAGAAACCTTAGAGACAGTCCTTGACAGTTTAGCATTCCGCTTCTAATCAGTCACCAAGGCTTACAGATTCACTCTTTTAACCATTTCAAATCGATCGCCCTTTACCATCCCTTAGTAAGTGATTAACACCCCCAAACTCCTATGAGATCTCCTAGCTTGTCACCTCCTAGCTTGTTGAATGTATTAACCTTGCCTTTTTGCTTCTGTAGATCTGCTTCTTGATAACTGAAGCATGTCAACCTGGGATATCTTTTTTATACTTAAAAGCTCACCCTGAGAAAGACTCAGGCATGCATACTAGTCTCAAATACATGGTATAGATTGGCTTGGACCTGTATCCTAGTAGTGTCTATAGCATATACCTTACAGTGGCTATACTACCCTCACAAATCTACCCAAACAGCAAAGGAGTATTCACTCCAACTTTTTGCAGATATAGTCAAAATTAAGCTGGGAAAATGAATTTAAGTCACTCAGGTCATAATCTAGTCTTCTTTACACATTTGCTCATTCTGTGGCACAAATATAAGGGACTAAGGAAACACTGCTCTTCAGTGAAAGAATGGGTGTTACCAATGCTCAGATCTTCCCCTTAATGAAGTATCTCCTTCAGGGTGTCTTATGTCCTCCTGGACCTCACACAATATGCCCCAAGCAAACACTTTCTATGTTTACCTTGCCCTTTCCAAATGAACATCTTCCTAAACTAAAGTCTCTCCCCCTCCAATTTCTCCCCCAAAATGGAGTCTCTCAAACCCAAGGCTACTGTTTCTCTCCCTCCCTCCTTTCTTCCCTTCCTCCCTCTCTCCTCATTCCCATTGCCTTTAACTCTTGCTAAAATTTCAGAACCATTTGCCAAAGTCACTATCTCCATTTCCTGACTTGCTTTACTTCTCATAGGGCAGAAGTCTCTCTGTGTCACAGTCCAGTGGAAATACACTCTGGGGTGGTCCCAAAACACCTGGGTTGGTAACGCTTCTTCTTGGTTGCACATGGAATTGTGTTTGTTTCTGGCCAAAGGTCTGTGCAAAGATGTCAGCATGTCCCTGATTTGCTTACACTGCATTGCATACGAATCCACCCAATGGACTAGAGTGGGAGCTTCCTGTTGATAATAAAGAGTAAACTGTTTTGCTAGGAATTGTCTCTGAGGGCCACATGGAACTGTGGGTAACTTCTAGGAAATGAGGGAGGGCCCCTGAGGACGTTCAAGAAGCTAGAACTCTCAGGCATGCAGTTAAAATGAAATAAATACTGCCAAAAGTCTGAATGAACTTAGAATTGTTCTCCACTCAGATCTGTGGATGAGTGCACTCAGGTGGTGACATCTTGGTTGCAGCCTGAGACTATGATCAGGAAGCCCAGTCATGATGTGCTTGATCAGAGAAATGATCAACTAGGAAGATATATGAGTGTATAATCTTAAAATGAAATTTGTAATGGATTGTTATTTTTAAGCACTAATTAATATTTAAACTAATGAAAAGTTTTGCTAGACTGATTTCCAATAGTTTGATTGACATACAACTGACATATTACAGACTAAATTAAGACATATAGTTTGATAAGTTCTGGCACACATGTGTATTCATGAAACTGCCATTGTGGTCACCGTAGTGAAAATATCTATCTCTCTCAAAAGTTTACACATTTGTATGCTTAGACTTTGGATCAAGAGAACTCTTTAAGGTATTTGAATATCCAATTATTCTGACACCAGTTGCTAAAACACTAACCCTTGCCTACCAGATCTGCTTTTCATCTTTGTTTTCTAAAACAATTGTCTTTGTGTGGGTTTATTTCTGTACTCTCTATTTTGTTCCTTTGTCTTTCTTTTTAATTACATTTTACTTGTTTATTTGTGTGTATCTGTGTGTGTTTGTGAGCATGTAAAGATAAGATCAATTTGGCAAAAAAATTAATATATTATAATGATTTCAAACCCCAAGCAGGATATATTTCTCCATTCTTTAATGTACCTTCAGCAATGTCTTTGCCTTGTAACTTGTAATTTCCAGTAAAATATTTTAATCACCCAAAATTCTTAGATCTGTCCACTAAGTGAAGGGTGTCCACTAGACTCCACCTTCCCTAATCTCTCTCTCTCTCTCTCTCTCTCTCTCTCTCTCTCTCTCTCTCTCTCTCTCTCTCTCTCTCTCTCAAAGCAGCCTGTCCTGTCTCTTCCAGACAGCTATGTTCACTGATGTCCGGTGTCTCTGAAACCACACTGTGTGCTTTCCTCTGAGCATTTCTGTTGTTTCAGGCAAAACAGTAAATCTTTTTTCTGTTTATCTCAATGAAAGTAAGTCATGACTAAGCTGGTTTTTGTTTCCTATTTCAGGGCTCTCTTTGTTCACACAGCTTCCTTTATTTGAAGTACATGTTCCTGCATGTCTTCCTGCAGGAATTTGTGATTATCTCTCAATATACTCACATTTAGAGACATGCAGGCAGACACGGTGCTAGGGAAGGAGCTGAGAGCTCTACATCTTGATCTGCAGGCAGCACAAAGAGACTGTGTAGCTTGAGTGGATGAAAGATATGCCCAACTTGAATGTTAGATTTTCTGAGGACGTCTCTACCCCATGCCAATAACATTCTGTGAATGTGCCTGCCCCCCCCCTTTACCTACTTGTATCACACGTTTCTGTTTAGACTATAAATACTCAGAGAAGAGGCAGAGTCTATTGCTTAATGCCTATAAAGACTTCAGCACATAGCAGTCAGTCCATAAACACTTGCTGACCTACACCTTTGGGACATGAATTCCCAACAATGGCTTATTTGCCTCACAAACATGACCTCTTGGTGGGCAGAATGTTTTTTTGCCTTCTGAAAACAACAATCAATTTACTCATTTAACTCCATTATTGCTTAATGGAGTAAGAAGTTTCTACTGGCTGTGTTCTTGGGTCAAAGTATGTATGTGTCTGTCTGTCAGTCTGTCTGTCTTTCTGTGTGCATCTATGTGTGTTAGGGTTTCTATTGCTGTGAAGAGGCATCATGACCACAGCAAATCATATAAAGGAAAACATTTAGTTGAGTATGGCTTAGAGTTTCAGAGGTTTAGTCCATTATCAGCCTGGGGAAAAGCATGGTGGTATGCAGACATACTCGGTGCTGGAGAAGAAGCTGAGAGTTCTACATCTTGCTCTACAGGCAACAGAAGGAGAATGTGTGTCTCACCAGGTATAGCTTACGCATATGAGACCTCAAAGCCTGCCCCCACAGTGACACACTTCCTCCAACAAGGCCACAACTACTCTAACAAGGCCAAACCTCCAAACAAGTACCACTGCCTATGGGCCAGGCATTCAAACACATGAATCTATGGAGGCCATACTTATTCAAACCACTCATGTATGAGGAGAGGTATGTAAAGGACAAGTCTCATTATGCTGGTCAAGTCTGGACCAGCATAATGTTTGCTATGTAGACCAAAGAAGCCCTGAACTGCCTATCTCTGCCTCCCATCATTCAAATTTAGTTGATTTCTTTTCACAGTGAAAAGTCAATTGTAACAGCAACAGATGAAGCAGCATAAGAGGCAGAGATGGAGAGTGGTGGACTGTGGCTTGACACATAGGCCACATTCTTTCATCATGATAAAGCTGAACCACATCGATGACAAAGAGGCTAAAGTATGTTAACAATGTCATCATTGCCCAAAGCACCCAGATGTCTCAATATTAGGCATGTGTCATATATGTATTAGCATGAAAGGGACTCCCTCCAGAGACCTAGCAGCCTGAGAAAAGGAAGATGTACCACAAGGCTCAGATAAAATACTCTAAGCTGGTTAAAAAGATATTTTCCTTCATTCTCAGCAAGCCCTCCTCATTGCTACTCTTTCAGGACACAGGAAGGGTGCCCAACATTCATTCAAGCTTCTCTTTCATTGCTGTTGCTGCTCACATGTAATACAAATTCCAAAACATTCCCACGACCTGGTTCATATGAGTTAACGATTGATTGCCTTATCGCAAAAGATCAGCCAAAGAGCCTGCCTCAAAACCCACTGTGACTGGATCTACTTGTTCTGCAGATACAGTTCAAGGTCAGCCTTGTAGCTGGTTCATGTTCAAAAAGCTGAAGACCCACACAGGTGTCTGGGCTCACCAGTCTTTCAGGGTGCTCCCTAGACTTTAGGTACCCAGTTCTCTGGACACTTTCTTTCAAGAATCAGAGCCTGATGCTTGAGAAAGAGGAAGAATGCTGAAGACATTCTTTCCTGAAGCTGGAAGTGGAACTGTGCTCTCACTGGGAGAAATGGGGTATTTGAGATAATGAATCTAGTGTGCTCTGCCAAGAGAAATATGGGTGGGGCTACCACACGAAGGCCTTCTGTGCTCTGGGAGAAATTTCACTCAGTTAGCAGGTTTTTGATTTAAACATTAACTGGGTGATTTTCCAGCCTTGTTCTTAAAGGTCAGGACCGAGCTGGGGAAACAGATGGGAAGGAGAGCCACTTGCTGTCTACAGAAGGAGGGGAGGCTGCCTGCACTCATCATTCTCCTGCCACCACTGTGAAGACCAGCCTTCCCCTCATTGGTCCCCAGGTGGACTGGGAGTCTGTCTCAACTGCTCCCTCAGATGGTCTAAAGAACAGGCCTGGTTTTGTTTTGTGGCCTGCACCAGGTCCTCTGTGTGTGTGTGTTGTGGCTTCTGGTTTAGTGTTTTTATGGGATTCCTGAGTGTCTGAACAAGTGGGATTGATTCTTGTGCCTTCTCTTGGGTTCTTTTCCTTCCACTGGTTTTTCTTGATCAGCTTCAGTGTGATTGTTTTTTCTTATGATATTTTATTTTGTCATATTTTATTAGAAACCTGTTCTTTTTTAATTAGAGACAGAAAGGGAGCAGATCTGGATAGGAGGGGAAACAGGAAGGAACTGGGAAGAGTAGAGGGAGGGGAAACTGTAATCAGGATATATTATGTGAAAAAAATATATTTTCAATTAAAAATAAATAAATACTTGATTCACCCAAATCCATGGGCCAAGATAGAAATGGCTTCTGTGGAGGAAAGCTAGGAGTGGCGAGTCTAGAGGCAGCTGATAGGAAAAAAAGAAAGGATTTCACCAGCTGTCGCTCACAAAGAGCTAAGGTTTTAATATGTAACTTGAGTTTCTGCAGGGCCCCCAGGACATTGGAATGTGGTGGCAAATGTGGTTTCATTAACCCGTGTCTCTAACACTTGCTCCTAACTACACGCTCAGCAGAATGTTAGCTCCCGACAATGTCCTCTACATACGTCAACATCCCGAGGAAGGCTTTCATGTTGTCACAGAAAAACAAAGCAGTTGTCAATGGCACTTCACACATCCTACTGAAATGGGTTCTACTGACTGGGTAATGGCTGCCAAACTACTTCCTATACAATTCAACTAACACAGTATATGGCCAAATCATCTACACTTATATGTATATACTTTGTACATGTTAAATGTTAATAAAATACACCAGGATTTGTTCTTATATGATAAGATTCCTGGGTGGGGTTAGCGATATTGGAAACTCTCTGTTACTAATGGAGATGATAGAGTCTAATCTGATTTTTCATATGTAAAGTTGGTTCTTAATTTCAATTGAACAGTTACAATTGAGAGTTCCCTAGACTCTCATCACATTTTAGATCGATGGCGTACTGCTTTCATACCTCAGGACAGCTCTCACTAGAGGGAACTTATTTTATCACTTTGTACACAAGAACGGAAGCTACATGTAATGATACCTAACCTCTAACGGCAGAACATCTCTTTGTTTTTTAATACGAGGAAAGTTAGCCGAGGGTACCACCAAAACAGACCCTTGACTCCTCAACCCTTCCCTGCCTCGTCTACCTCTGAACAAGTATTTCCTTTCAGTTGTTTGGCTAGATATCTGAGAACTGGTGTTAGCAAATATGGACATCAGGACATAAAAAGTTCTTGGGAAGTCATTCCTCGGATCCCTGGCTCCCATGATACATAGCTAAAAATTCACCTCATAGTCATTGACCTTTCTGCCTTCCTATTCACAACTTCATTTCTTCTACTTTACACAAATAAGTTTATATCTAAAATTCCCTCTGGTTCATCCAAATGATGTGTTTTCTAAACTAAGAGAAAAAGACCACCACCACCACTACCAGCAACAATAGAAACCTGGGTAGGATGCCAAACAGAACGGCAGCTTCAAATTCTGTAGTCTGCCAACCTATTTCATCTAAGACTCCACGAAGCCACGGCAGAGCTCCCTGACTCTCCTGCCTGAAGATATTTCACCTACTACAAAGTCTGGCACTAGGCTGGGACTTTCGGCCAAGAGCTGGCTGTCCTGAATTTAGATATAAAGATGAATACAGTGTCAGGAGTAAGGACAGTTTTAATTATTGATCTCAACTCTCTTGTTCCCTGTTATTGAATAATGCATCGCTCCCAAGCTGAGACACATGAGATTAAATACAATTACTAGTACAAAAGCATGTTGTAATGTTTTTTGCCTTCCAACATCTGATTCAAAAAGTAAATTATTAAATTTTTATTGGTGAAAACTAAGGGAGCTGACACAATGTAAAGAACTGGCAGTGTTGTGTAGTTATCACCCTTGCCTTTAGATGATATTTTATAAATTAGCAATGTTCATTATAAAAAAAGAGGGAGATTTCTATTATTGTAGCAGTATATATCATGTTATTTTATTTTTAATGTTAGAATTATGCTTGATAAAGAGAGAATCATTCCTTAAGTATATGATTCACTCACCCAACAAATATAAGCAGCTACTAGGTTCCCAGAGCTTTTCAGGATAATTAAGATATATTTGTATAAAGATAAGAACTTCTGCCCCCAGGAGTTTATAATTTCTTAATTTAAAATACAGAGAATACATCAGTTATGTACAAATAACAAAATTTTCTTGTGTTTTTTAAACATAAGAAACAGGAACTCAGACACAACCTTTTATTTTTCTCATTTATTTATTCTATTTACATCCTTGTATCCTCTTCCCTCCCTCCCTCCCATTCTCTCCCTCTCTCCCCTCCCCTTTTCCTCAGAAAAGGGGCACACCCTTTCCCATCCACCCCAGCTCATCAAGTTTTGGCTTTTCAAGGCAGTCCCAACCGGCCAAAGTGATCTAAAAGGTAAGTTCATGTCTAATGTAGTCCCCACTTAAAGCTGCCCATCTGCTACATCTTTGTAGGGCAGCTAGGTCCAGTTCATGCATGGTCCTTGGTTGATGCTTCAGTCTCAGCAAGCCCCTATGGGCCCTGGTTAGTTGGCTCTGTTTTTTTTCTGATGGGGTTCCTTTCACCCAGGTCCTTTTCCCCTTCCTCCCACTATTCCCCAAGACATTGACAAATATTTGTCTGTGAGTCTCAGCAGAGACCGTAGAGACTGAAGGGCACATCCTCTAACTAGACTAGTTTCTAATACAAGGCGGGCAACACCAACCCACGCACAAAAACTTCGACCCAGAACTTACCTTGACTATGAGATGTGCAGGGACAAAGATAGGGCAGAGATGGAGGGAATGCCCAACCAATGCCTGGCTCAACCAAAAACTCAACCTTTCAGAGAGTGCCAGCCCCTGATGCTATGAACCATAGACATACACTAAGCTTGCAGACAGGAGCCTGTCAGAGCTGTCCACTGAGAGGTTTTACCCAGCAACACCTCAAAACAGATGCTGAGACCCACAGACTCTAAGTTCTTATATAATCTAATCACAGAAGTGACAACCTCACCACATTCAATTAGGTAAAAACCAGTTCCATCCAGGAAAAAAAAAA
>CM053756.1:18568506-18618218 GCA_028658305.1 Pachyuromys duprasi | reverse complement strand
GAAAAAAAAGGGCTATCAATTTTAGAGTGGAGGAGCATGGGGAGGGATGGAAGAAAGTGACATGGAAAAAGCTGGATAGAGGAAAGTTATTGGGAGAAGTGACGCAATTATATTATAAACAAAATGTAAATGTTTATTTAAAGGAGAACAAAGTTATGTTCATAAAAATAATTATTTAATGAGTGTAGAAAAAGAATGCCCAAAGAGCAACCTGGGTACACAGTTGAAGAAGATGTATTGATTTGGGTCTTCCATACAAAGAGTGAATAAGAACATCTTTTGAAGTCTTTTAATGCCCAGGCATGAAGGGGTGAGATGAGGAGGGGTGTTCATTGTTTGCGTTCATGACTTATTTGCGGATGAGAACTGGGGAAATGGCTCAGACAGTAAATGCAAGCTTGAGTTTAATCCCCCAGAACCCATGTAGGAAAAGCCTAAAGTGAAGGTGTTTGCTTCTAATCAGTGCTATAGAAGCAGACACAGCAGTATCCCTGTGGGTCACTGGCCGGCGGCTTGTCAATCTCTGGACAATAAGAGACCATGTCTTAAAAAAGGAAAAGAAAGAAAGAACAAGTTTTATACCCAAGGTAAGCCAGCTAACCAGACTGTTCAGCATTGCTGAGCTCTGAGCAGAGCCTGGCTTTGCAAATAAAGTGGAAAGTAATTGAGGAAGACATCCAACATCAACTTTAAGCCCGTACATGTACAGGCATACCTGTACACCCCTACATCTATGTCACCCACATACATTCAAACACTTATATACATGTATGCACACCACACACACACACACATACACACACACACACACACAAACATTGCAAATTCTCATGCTTAGAGTAGCTTGTGGTTGATGGTGAGGGTCAAATTGCCATTAGTTAGATAGCATTGGATATACTTTGAAGGATGGTGTAACATTTGTACTATAAATGTCGATATTTACCACATACCAGAAATTAAGTCATTTAAATAATCACAGTTTTAAAGCCTATATATACACAAATAATCACTTTAAAAGTCGATTTAAGTAGCACCAAAGTGAGATATAGTCTACATTTCTAATATTCTAAATTAATAATTACTATCCTAATTAATAGTCTAAAGATATTAATCTGGATACACAAAAATACAACAGAACCTAAAAAACAAGACAGTTTCCACATTGAGTTTGGTACCTCTATGAAACATAGATCTTTGTACAGGTCACTCATGAACGATCGTGAAAGCGTGGAGCCGTACAGGCTAGGGACCTAATAAATTTAGCTCCTTTATGTCTAACTAAAACCCTTCCACTGCTTAGAAATCACATTGCTTTGTTATCTAAAGGGAGTACACGGCAAGGCTGGTAATCAATTTTGTTTCTAACATTGCTTCATAAGCTAAAGAGCATTCACTCACCTTCCAATGTCTTTTAAATTCCTATAAGCCCTCAAATGCTAATACCTTACTTAGTTTCCAATTTGTTTTGATTGAACTTTGCAGGGTAAGCCTGGCGCAGTGTGCTGCAGACAGCAAAGCAGCTTTGATTTGGTAAAGGCAGGTGGAGCTTGGGAGGCCTCACTTTCAGTAAGTGTCCTTCAGGCTTTTCCCTTTGCAGCAAGGACATGGAGTCTTGAGAGTCAACATGTGTGTCTATGCTCATGTGTGTATGCATCTATGTATACGTGTATGGTATATATGTATTTATGTATACATGTGTGTGTATATGTGTACATATGTATGTATGAATTTGTGTATGTACGTGTGTGTATGTGTGAATATATGTGTGTATGTATATGTGGATGTGGATATGCATATGTGAACATTTATAATGCACATTTGGAGCGAAACCCTAAGTGGCATCAAAACCCAGCAGACATCTGGTTCCTGATTCGTGATGTTACTAGGTTTGATTTTTTTCTTGTGACCATATGAGATCAAATGACAGAACTGCGAGGCATGTTGTTGGTAGCATAATCTGAGACAAGGTGTCTCCCAAATCCCATTACTGTAGGAGACCCTGGGTGAGGACAGAACTGTTCCCAGGAGGTTTCCCCAGCTGCCATGATGGCCAGCTCTGCAGTATAGGAGCTTAGAGGCAGGATAGTCTAAGAGGAGAGTTCCGGTAGTAACCAGTTTAGAAGCAGGTCAAAGGCAAAGGCAGCTGTTTGGGAGATATATGTAAAGAATGGAAACCTCATTTTGCTAAACGTGTACTCAACCCAATCACTTGTTCTCTTTTCCCTCCTCCTTCCTCCTCTTCTATTGATGTTTGAGGGTTGTTAGGAATTTAAAAGACATTGGAAGGTGAGTGAACACTCTTTAGCTTATGAAGCAATGTTAGAAACAAAATTGATTACCAGCCTTGCCCTGTTCTCCTTCACATAACCAAGCACAGGTAATTTCTAAGCAGCAGGAGGGTTCTGGTTAGATATATAGGTTTTAGGGAGCTAAGTTTGTTAGGTCCCTAGCCTGTATGGCTCCACGCTTTCACAATCACTATTGATTAATCTTTACAAAGATCTATGTTTCATAAAAGTGCTAAACTCAGTGTGGAAACTGTCTTGTTTTTTAGGTTCTGTTGCATTTTTGTGTATCCAGATTAATACCTTTAGAATATCAATTAGGATAGTAATTATTAATTTGGAATATTAGAAATGTAGAATATATCTTACTTGTGTGCTACTTAAATTGATTTTTACTTGTGTATATGCAGGTTTTTAAGCTGTGATTATTCAAATTACTTAACTTCCGGTATGTTGTAAATATTAACATTTATAGTTCAAATGTTACACTATTCTTCACATTCCTATTAGGGGAGGTCATCACATTGTTTTACTGGAGAAGGATGTAAGGTAAAAAATCAGCAGTTTCTGGCAATCACATAGTTGATACCAAAGTCCTTTGTTCTTGACTTAAGGAAACAAAATTATCTTGGGAAAAAAATCACAAGTTTATTGCTAACACTAGCTTTATAGGTGTCTGGGTCTAGAATTGCTATACATTTCGCTAGAAACAGTATAATCACCTCGGGCACGTGATCTTTTTTTTGACCTCTAATTTATTGAAATCGTCATGGAGTCACACACACCTGTGTCGAATTTGAAGCTCCAAACACATTTGCAATGGGAGTCTAGCTTGCCTTCCTCACCTCCCTGTGGCTCTGCTGTGCATGTGTCCCACATATCTTGTTGATTTGTTTCTCCTGTAACAGGGTGGGTCTCTCCTTGACAACTGGGGACCACATTTAGCCAAGCAGCTGTCCAATGGCATCTGAAGCCTGCAGTGCGCAGGTCTGGCAGCATCTCAAAGGATCTATTCTTACCATCCTATGATTTCATTTGTATTATTATCGTCACCCCTATGAAATTCCACAGCAGGGCCTGCTACAAACCATCAAGAGAGTGCTCGACGTGTGACGGTCTGTTCTCTGCATTTCTGAACAGCTGTAGCTCCTTCTCAAAGTTTCCACTTGCTACCCAAGAGCTAGCTTGAAGAGGTGACTATATCCTACTCAACATTCTCTTCATGACCACTGCTTCCTGGTGATGACCTTGGGATGGAGACTGTCCTTCAAGTCAGCTTTACTCAGCAATCATGAGATTTAGGAATCAAGAGACTGGTTCTGTGACCATGAGAAGGTCTCATATGGTCTTGGTTCCCTCATAAACTAAAAGAGATAACTGGGTGGGAATGTCTTGAAGTCCTTGAGGCTGGCTGTAATTTTACGCTATTTCCTGGCTTTCCCCAGAGAAAGAGCTCTCATTAGGAAAATCTCAGGAAGAGCGCAGATCCGACCTTCCCATCTTCTCCACTCCAGAACCTGCGTCATTAAATAAATAAATAAATAATTTTTAAAGGTTTAGATAAGACTGCAGGAAAAGCAACTGTGAATCTTCAGCTGAAAATGTCAGGGTCTCCACCCTAAAATCTACTGAGGTTTGTTTATTTGTTTGTTTGTTTGTTTGTTTGAGGCAACAGTTTCTCAGGACACCTAAGACTTGGTTTCTCCCCAGAGTAGGGTCTGTGCACTCAAGTCCCTTGCTGCTAAGTGGCTTTCAGGTCTCATCTTCCAAATCTCAATACCCTCCTCTCTCTGACTGATCCACCTCAAAGAGTCCTAGAGGCTTACTTTTAGCTTCAAGTGTGAAACATAAGTTTATATAAAGACGTGTTGTTAAATTAATATCTACTCCACCTATTGACTCAGATTAAAGCTCCAAAGAACTAGTAGATGGATGCGTTTGAAAGAGGCTATTGTCCTATTGGGATTCTATGTTGTGGTAAAGTTGTAGAAAGTCTTTGGTCAGTCTGGCGTGTGCCATACATTGTGCTAGGGGAAAAAAAAAAAATCAAAATCAGTATAAATTTGGCCTTTAGGAATTCAAAGTATTCTGAATTCTAGACTTACTTAAAAATATAAATTGGCTAGGTGATGATGGTATTGTGCCCTTAATCCCAGCATTTAGGGGGTAGAGGCAGGTGGATCTATGATTTTGAGAACAGCTTGGTATACAGAGCGAGTTCCATGACAGTCAAGGCTACACAGAGAAACCCTGTCTCAAAAAATCATATGTGTATATGTATATATATATATATATATATATAATGCATTTTAAGACAGTATTGTAGCATGATAAGGTATTTATAGACAGAAAAATAACAAATGTGTAATCCAGCCAAGATGGAATCAGCTATCAGTAAGGGATAAACTGTGTTAAGTAGAGTGTGTGCTGTTGAGAGAGATGGAACCCCTAATCAGCTAGAAATAAGTAAGACTAGAAGTTTCTACATTTATGACAGCAGATCTGTAGGTAAATAATTGTAATGCTTTGGTGATTGGAGGGAAATGTCTATTTCTCTCTGATTACTTATTAACAAATTTAAGACCATGTGAATCCATTCAATAATGATCAAGAATCAAAATTCATACTCATAAATTAAGTTGTAGAACCCATGCCAAGCTACAGTGTTATTTTTAAGTG
Organism: Pachyuromys duprasi; assembly: GCA_028658305.1. Lineage (NCBI taxonomy): Eukaryota > Metazoa > Chordata > Mammalia > Rodentia > Muridae > Pachyuromys > Pachyuromys duprasi. The sequence goes on along the minus strand of CM053756.1, from coordinate 18,613,254 downwards.
ACATTAACCCATGAATACCTGCTCTCTAGGGACTCTTAAAAACTTGACATTTCTTACCATAAACCTATGTCCCTTGTCAGCACTTTCTGTCTCTGTGCTTCTGCTCAGGCCAACCCCTCATCTGAGAGAGTCCTTCACACTCTATTCATGTGTATAAGTCCTCTCTGGCCCTCAGCACCCAACTGAAACCCACCCTCACCCATGAAGCTCTTACTTACTCGGCTTTCAACCGCAGTGGTACTTTCTCTGGACCATTGCTCTAAAATTATGTTCTGTTATATGTATTTCCCTAGATTCAGGTTCTACGCCCCAAAGAATCAGGATGTCTCTCAAGGGCATGGATAGTTCCTTCCCATAAGGTGCTCCACAGTCTGGCAAGCACTCACCAGTTACATGCTGTTGAGCATCTACTTCCCAAACTACTAATATTTTCTACAATACATATCTCCCCATTTGGCAAATATGCAAAGTTGCAGACAAGCTAAAAGAATATGCATTTCAAGTGGTACACATTGATTCAAACTAAGAGATAGGGATCTGTTTCGTTTTTAAAATTATAGTCTTACTCTTTAAAACAATTCGTGTGTCGTTTCAGTACATTCTATAAATAGGAACATTAATATGTACTTGCCTATTTAAAAGGGGGATTTAGAAAGGGACATTTCTCTTTGCAAGAGGACAGCTGAAGAGGTGTAATTTAACAGCCTTCAGAAGCCCGTCACTGGGGTGATTGAGGTGGACAGAAGGCATGGACATGACCACGGCCCTTAAAAGACACAAACAGGTGGGAGAGTGCACTGGGGGTGGGCAGAGGGCTGGAAAGTACAAAAAGGAAGAGGCTCGCCTGGAGAAAGCAGAGACTAAATGAAGCAGGGTGTAAGAGTGCCTGAAGAGATGGGAAAGAGAGAGGGAAAGAGAAGGGAGTGGAGGGAGAGGGAGTGGAAAGAAACCAGGGAGGGGAGACGGGGGAAGAGAAAGAAAAGGGAAGAAGCAAGAGAAGAAGAGAGGAAATAAAGGGAGAGGAGAGGACAGGAGAAGGGAGGAGGGTAAACCCGAACCTAGAACACATGGACAGATCACAAGTCACATGCAGAGGTAAAGCTAGAACAAATGACAACAGTAAGGAATGAAAGAGAAACAGGCATGGAGTACAGAGGGTTAAATGACAGACTGGCGAGGCGGACAGAGTATCTGAAGAATAGGGGGAAAAACATGGTTTCTCTGTGAGTGACTGGAAGGATAGAGGTGGTGGTGGTAAGAGTGGAAGGAAATGGGGAGACAGGGAAATGGAATCTGTAAAGAGACAAAATAAGAAATGAGTACAGGCAAAGCCATCTAACTGTCAGAAAGTCACTAGGCTGTTCATCTGGGCTGGAAGAAGACCCACAGCTTTACCCAAGAGGGGATCATCAGAAAGACAGGAACAGCAATTTAAGTAGCTAGCTATTGGGGGGAGGGAGAAAAGAAAAAAATAGACGGAAAAGGTGAGAAGCAGGCGAGGGAAAACCCAAAGGAGACACTGGCCCAGAAACCTTTTTAACTTTCTGTAAGAATCTTCAAGGCCCCAAACTAGGCCAAGATTCTGACTGACATTTCTGAGCTCACCGGCTGCTGTTTCCTTGAGAGGATTCTGACAGGAAGGCATAGAAATGCAAGCCAACCCTGCCAGCTCTGGAAATAAATAAATAACAACCCACGTTCTATGCTCCTCAATGGGGGCAGAAGCCTGCGGGCCAAGAAAGCCCACAGAGGAGGAGGGACCCGCCTGCAACTTTTCCCCAGGTATGTCACTGAGCTGATTCTGCATGCTGCTTTCTCCTCCATTTGTCCCCTGGCTGTTCCTTCCTTATCCAGCTGTCTTTCTTTCTTTGTGAATTTTTGGGGAGCCCCGTGGGTGATCTGCTTCTGTTATGTGAAGCCAGCAAGGCAGATCTGTGCAAGCAGGTGAAGCTCACAGAGTTGTGTATCTCAAACAGGCAGGGGTGGAGAGTGAGGGAGAGAAGCGGCCCCCACCTGTGGAGGTGGCACTCGTTGGCTGGTGCTGAAGTGGGGCTGCCTTGTGCAGGAGCTTGAAACAAAGACAACAGTGGGGTGATATGGGCCTTAGACGGTCCAGGGACAATGAAAAGTGCTGTTTCCTGAACCCAGCAGCAGGGAGAGATGCCTTCATAATCATCCAAGGGGCTGGCACATTACCTCAAGAAGAGCTAACCCCTTTGGGTATTAAGCATGAGGGATAAGAGCTCAGCATCATGTGACCTTGAACTTACAGCATGCCTTCTGAGTGCTTAAAAAATGTTATAAATGTGCATTGAATTTCTTTTGCAAAGAATTCGAAGAAATTGTGTGTGTGTGCGCGTGCGTTTGTGCATGCGTGTGTGTAATGAATGTATCTCAAATATTCAATCAGTCCACATGCTGAGTTTTAGATGACCCCATAGATGCCCCTACTAAGACAATGTGGATGGTTACAACATTTTGAAAACTAAGAAAGCAAATCGCTGAGCCGTGTAGATCTTTGGAAAGCTTGGACCAGAGCTCAAGGTTCCTGACATGTCCCTTGGAGTGTTAAGTAACTGCTGGTCCTCCTTCAATCTAGTGACTGCACTGGGAGGGAGGGAGGGTTGGGGAGGATTTGGAGCTAATGATGGTTGCTGTATTATTACATTGTTGCTGTATATATTATCATTACAATACCTTTGCAAATACCACGCATGTGAGGATCTGTGAGCCAGTGGCCTTCCTCTGAGCTACCTTCTCAAGAAAAACTGTTACATCCTTTTCAACCTACTCTTCACCAATCCCCACTGAACACTTGCTGATAAACATTGGCAAAAAGGGTTCATTTCAAGTAACACACAACAGCTCAAGTCAAAACACTTGGTAACTTTCCCAGAGGGGAGTTCCCTCTCTTTGTCCTGTTAGCTGGCTATATCTTCACTGTTAAGGGAGCCTCTAAGGCTTAGAGTCAAAGCACATCTTTACGACAGTTCTTTGAGACAGCTCACTATTTCCTGGTCCCTAAAGGCTATTCCTCCTTTCTATCACCTTGTTTGTAAGAGGTCAAAACATACGGTCAGCTCCTTGCCCAGCATTGGAAACTGACTTAGTAGTTATCAGTGTGGTTCCCCAGGCCAGCAACATCAATACTCCCTGGAAACATGCTACAGTTGCTACTTCGCAATCTTACCCCAGACTTCCCAAAGCAGGAACTCTGGAAGTGGAACATGGCCATTCGTTTTTAGGCTGGGTGACCAGGAGACGATGATGCTCTGAATCAGGAAGTCACGCTTTCTAAAGGTGCTGTTTTCTGGATCCACTGTATTCAGATTTCATTACAGGTGCGATTCAATTGCCCTCAGGGCCAAACATTCTGAAGGAGACTCTTGAACAAACAGCACTCTCTGTGTTCTGGTTGCTTGTTTCCCTCATCTATAATATGGGAGTGTTTCTAGTAGAAGTTACTTGTTACAGTGAACACATAATTGTTTCACTGGATCCCTGGGAGTTTCACCTGCTTCATGCTTACCATGCAGTAAACTTGAAAAGACAGATTGAGAATTTAAAAAACAACAACAAAATTGGAGCCATTGGGATTCCAGCCAACCAATAGAGGAGACAGGTGTACTTCTCAAGTGTGTAGGGAAATTGAGAGCAACCAAGGTCACGTGTGATATACTAGATGACCAATTATAAACATTAGTGAAGAAGAAAAAAATAGTAAAGAAAATGTTTTGGAATGGAGATACTTGGGAAGATAAAGCCAGAGAGCTGAGAGTTCAGGACCAGCTTAGGATACATACTGAAACTATGTCTCAAAAAGTGCTTCTACCTGTATAGATGAACAGAAGGAGGCAGTGGGGGAGGGCAGGAGTCTTGGTAAAAACTGAGCACTGGGAACACTGGGAAAATAATTCACCAGGGGTCTGTATAGCCTTACTGTTAGCAATATGTTAACTCCTCCTTATAAAGAGTGTCACTGTGTTGCTAACACAGTGTGTAAAGAGACGTTCACCAATCCAGACTAAAGGTTCCTTACATTGTTGTGAAGTGCACAGCCAGCTTGCAGTAGCAATAATTTCATTCCTTTAGAATCCAGTCTCTCCTTGTTTATCATCAGACCAGTGTTTCTCAAAATCCTCCTTCTACTGGCAAGGAAATAAAATGGGTATGGCTGCCAGTGTGCCTCTCTGTAATATGCTCACCAGTCAGCCAAGAGATTCTGATGCTATGGCTCTGTCAGAGTGTAAGGAACAGGATCTTCAGTGCCTTGGTGGCACTACCAACTAGTAAGACTGGGCATAAGTATATAAGTATATAAGAATGGATGTGTGCTTTGGGTCAGAGAGAAAGAAAATCATGTCATACAACTTATCTGCTGTGTGATTTCAATATGTTTCTTAACCTGCTTGAGACTGATTTTTTTTATTGGCTTTTAAATTTTTTCAAAAAATATATTTTGGTTGTATTCTTTTCTTTCCTCGAATTCCTCCCAGATCCTCTCCACCTCCCTACCTACCCAGTTTCATATTCTTTCTCTCTCTCTCTCTCATAAACAAAACTAAGAAAGCATACAAAACAAAATGTGGAGTCATTTTTGTGTTGGCCAACTGCTTTGAGCAGTTGGAATGGGGTTGATATACTCAGTGTAACTCATTTGTAGAAAACTGATGTTCCCCACCAGTTGGAATTAGTTGCAAACAGCTTCTTGGTTAGGAATGGAAATTTGTGTCCACTTGCCCTTCTGGTTGAGAAAATGTTTATTATGCCATAAAGTGTAACTTGCAGGATTGGTGTAAGCATAAAGATTCCAAACCTAAGCTTTCACATAGTGTTGGCTTCTTCTCGTGTCCTTGTCCTATCTCTCCCTGAAGTTTCAGTCCTGAGAAGCAGGCAAAGACAACAGGTTAGTGTAATGCCATCAACAAGCCCTTGATTTGAGCAAGGTGGCAGAATGCCTTGAGGGAGAGATGGCAGAATCTTGAAGCTGGTGCTGCCCTTGCTACCCCTGAGAAGTTAAACTGGGATTCATACCCATGAGTGAATTAACATTCAGAACTGGTCAGTGCTCCAAAATTAGCAAGACTTCCTGGATGAGGCCCAGAAAAAAAGAGGACCCTATTGCCACATACTACCCTTCCCTTGCCTTAAAGAGAGGGGACTCTGACATGTTCCCTACCCCCTCAGCTTGACAACAGACCATAATGACTGTTAAACTCTAGAATCGCTTTTATTTAACAAACAACCACCAAGATCACCAGTAAGTAGGAGATGCCAGAGTATAAGAAGGCAAAAGTCATCAGACACTGGAGTGAGGCCTCTGTGTAGGCCACTCCTTCTGCAAGCAGGAGTAGAATGAAAACCCATGAAAGAAAGCTATTTCCATTGTGTAGTTACAAACAAAATGCTTGACTGGACTCAGAGAAGGAACACAAAGAAATACAGAAATACTGTATTTCACTGGAAATACAGAGAGTGAGCTGCAGGTAACACTCTATATGATCCAAGTTTTCTCTCCTCATTCAGGAAAAGGCTGACAGCCTAAAGTCAGATCTGTCATCAGAGAGCAAATACCTTGCAGTCAAGAAAGGGACCATCTGAGTATCTTAGCAAATAAGTCGTGCTCATAAACGTCCCCAAAGTGAGACTGATGCCCTAGAAACTCAGCACGCAGAATGAATCTAGTTAGAAATGATGTTAATGAAGACCTCTCCTCTCAGCTTCTTTACAGACATATCAAAATACTTTAAGAGTTTTTTTCTGTTAAGACAGACCAGAATTCTCAGGAGTCCATCTTCTAGTAACAGTTAAGCTTTCCTAAACACTTATAAATAACTTCATATGTAAACATAATTTTATGTTAATGAAATTCTCTTAAGTATCATGCGTAGAGACTCCCACATGGTGTATATACTTAGTCACCGCATTAGTTAGTAAAATATTAAATACTGTGATTAAAAATAAAACCATTTATTAAGCTAATGCTGTGCTCACAGCACTTTACGCTTTCCAAAAGCCTCTCACTGAAGTTTCTTGTTGAGTACGCATTATTTTTCCCACTTTTCAAATAAGGAAACGGAGGCTCTAGTCAAGTCATAGTCTTCACCCTCATTCCTCCACCATCCAATAACCTTGAAGAATACAGCACTGTGTTGGTCTATAGTCTGGTCTTCTCCCTGTTTCAACGCATTCCTGATTTTCTCCAAACCTCAGAGATGATCCAAGGGCCATCACTGGGAATTCACCATTCTCTTATTTACATAAGGCAGTGTTTGCACTATTCATGTTCAACTTTTTAAATGTTCTGCTGAGCAAAAACAGAAGAAGAAAAAAAAAACAACCAAGAACCATGGTTGCTGGTTGTGATTTTGACACTACTTTCACTGTTGCTTAAGTCCTAATGCTTTTCTGTGCCACCTGCTTCTTAGAAATGAAGGAAAGAGCAGTTTAAAGTTTGAGGCTTTTAGGAACTATTCAACTGTGGGACAGAGATGGGCAATGGGGAATAGATCTTGTTTCCAGTGACATGCTGAGTGATATTTTATATTGTTCTTAGCCTGTTCTCCTAAGAAATTCAATTGAGACTTTCACCTGTGTCATCTCATTAAACTTCAACCACCTTTTTGTGGGCAGATGAAGTTAACACAACCACTACTTTCAGATGAGCGTCCTGGGATCTGGGGTGGAGATGAGAAAGGGGTGGGGGTGATTTTGCCATCCCAGCATGGCAAACAAGTATCTGGATAATATGCTATGTCTCTCAGTTCTCTTCAACACCAACCATCGGAGACAGAAGATTTGGCCAGATTTAAAAAAATCAGTTAAATGATCTGGAAACACTTAACATGCAGTTCCTTATCAGTGTCCTTTACCCTGAGAAGCATATGTCTTCATGTTCCCCGTCCTACACTTTTTCACGCCATGTTTCTTGTCTATCAGGTTTGTTGCAGTTTCTTTGTTTTTAGCCAGTGTGCCACTCAGAACATTTTCAAATCCATCTTATGAAGGTCCTTCCTTGCATCCTAAGTTAGATGTCCAACAAGGTCCACTAAGAATTTAGATGAGCCTTTCATTGTAGAATCTCCTTTGAACTTTCTATTGAATCTTAAAGTTCTCTGTGTATTCTAAAATAATAAGAATGCCAGCTTCCAGGACTCATGAACTGTAGAGTTACTGCTTATTAACATTTTTTAATATTTTCTAGAAGATTTTACAGTGGACACTTATGTGACACATTAGTCATATAAATTTGTGCTTAACAAAGACTAAACAATTCACACCCAAATGGTAAATACAAATTTATGTGATGATTACATTCCCTAGTTATGCCAAATATTTTCCCTGGAAATCTTGCTAATGGTATTCCTACATGCACTCACCACCATCGGCCTGGCTCATGAATAGTTAAATCTCATGAAGCTTGGCCCTTAGAGTTCTTAGGAACAGAAAACACAGTGGCCCCTCTTGGCTCTGCAGACCTTCACTTCTGAAAACACCTGTGACAAACATTTTGGAAGATTCTGATGTAACAAACTGAGAAGTCAAGATGGAAAGCGGCCCCATTCTTAAATACTCTGGCTGTCTGAACAAATGAGACATTTGTACTTATCTTGAAGTTCTAACAGCAGCCCCTTAGACCAGAGCGGCCCCTCAAGAGCCATCTGTCTCCAACATTGAGATTTGGATACACAACTCCACCAAAAGTGTGGGAAGCTCTGCTGTAGACTCACTCACATGAAGCTCATGCTTGACCCCGGAAGAATGATGTCTTTTCAGAGAAGAACCTCAAACAGCCATTAGATTAGATTAAGTGAGTTACCGGATCATTCCCAGTATCAACCAGAAAGGTTTTGACTAGGAAGCCTGGGGCATTTTCCAACACACCTAAAATAAAAACAAGATTTCTAGACCAGTGCAATAACAGAAGCTCAAAACTGCAGAAGGATAAAAGAGGAATCTAAAATGCTCGAGTCTTCTTCCTTTTTTTCTTCCTTCCTTCTTCTCTTCCTTCCCTCCTCCTTTCCTTCCCTCCTTCCTTCTCAACACCTTTTATCTTTGAAGTTCACATGAAGAGAACCTGTTCCTCCAAGCTGTTCAGTTTTTTAAAAGAAATTTCCATTTGCAAATAAGGAAATGAATTTATTTCTAGAGTCATATCTTTCTCATCTGTAAAACCAGACAGAAAGAGGCAGCGGGTGGAAACAGCTTCACATAGACATGAGAACTCAAGGAGCTTGCATAGGGAAAGCATTGAAAATGATCCTGTCACAGAAAATTTGTCTGGGAAAAAAAAAAAAGCTGTTTATCATTAATATTGTTCTTTGGTTGCATGAAGCAGTCCTGACAGCGCCATGAGCCTGCTCCGGGGCCTGCCTCTCCTCTTAGCTTACTTCTCTATTTCCTGGCAGAGAATTTTGTGCCACGAAGCTCAAAACCCTTAATTTTCCCGGACCCGGGTGATAGGTCCAGACCCTGAGTGGCTCAGCAGCTGCCAGCGTCCATTCTTCCCCTACAGCCCAGGCCTGCCAGATTGTGGGGCAGGTGATGGGCCACGGGCAGCAGAAGCTGAACAAAAAAGATCCTTTCCACAATGAACAATTGTGTTGGAATGGCCCGCCGGCAGCTGCCGCCTGTCAACACATAGCAAGCACGGGTACAGTAGGAAGCCCAACAGTGCCTGGGCCAGCCTCTAAACTGAGCGGTTCTCTGCATGCACGGAGTCACTCCTCGTTTCAATGTTCTATCGGATTCCAAATATTAGTAAAGAGAATAATTTCAAAATCCACCCTGCAACAGCAGCAAATTGGGTAATAACAGTGATAATGGAGTCTCCAGGCCATAACTACGTTGAAATCTCTAGACAGGTTTGGGGTTCTTGATCTCAGACTAACGTGTAGAGGAAGAAATTTGTTCCAATGAGCATTCTTAGTCCAGGATGGAGACTTGTTGCTCCAGGGCGGTCTCTGGGAGTACAGGATGGATGACGTCAGGTCCCAGGGATCCTTAGAGTTCCTCACCTGTGCACGGAGAAAAGTGGCTTTGCCTTCTGGGACGACGGGAGCCTCGGATGACGCTGCTTCCCCAGACCACATGCTTCTTTATATCCCCATAGATTTCACTGCGCTATGGAATGTAAGGAAGTGTGTGGTTTTGGCAAGTGCACCTTCACGGCCCATGGCTCCACCCAGAGAACATGCCAGTGACTTCTTCCTCGGCCACGTTTTCCTACCTGCAGATGCCCTCTGCCCCAGCAATCCGCCTCTGCAGATTTCTCCCGTGGTTCTGGGTTTCAGGCTAACCACTCCTGCTCCCTACACCAGTCCCTCTGTACCAGCCTCCCTGAGGCCGTTCCTTGCTCCCATCGAAATGCATGTTTCTACCAAGCGAGATGAATGACAGTTCCATGTGCCAGAGGTATAGTTACTGTGTGTGTGGCTTGTGTTATAAACAGAGAGTATACAACTGGGCTCTGAGGACCACAGCGTTGGGAGAAGGCTCCACACCTCCTGGCCCTGCTGCGCTCTCCTTGCTACTTCACCGACCCATTTGTGTGTCACTTCTGGGACACACTTGTGAGAGGAAAGGTTGAGGTGCTCACGTAGTGATGCGTTCATTTAATGGCCTAAGTTCCTTTGTTCTCAACCCGGTCCCCTGTGTTCCCACTTCTGACTCTCAAGGGTCTAAGCTTGTGCCACAAAGGAGGTAGAGAGGGAAACCCTAAGAAGAGGAGATGCTATAATCACCCCAAGCTAGTACCCTCTCCCATCATGGTGTCAGAACAGCTCACCCTTCCTCCCGTGAGTCTCAGTCCCAGGATAGCTTCACAGTTCCACTGCTCTGCCTCCTTATTTTGTAATGATGCGTCAGATGAAAGCTGGAACTCGGATGTGCGTGCAGCCTGAGCTCACTAGCAAAACAAAATGAACCACCATAGCATTTGAAGAGGCATGCCTGGAAGCCCGGGAGGGGTATGTAAGTGTAAGTGAGTAGCACAGGAAGAGTGTACAGGAGGAGAAAAGGAAGAGAAGAGATATGTGTATTTCCTGGACAGAGAGCTGGAATGATGTCAAGAACATCGACACACAGAACACGATAGGCAGAAGCTCTCTCACGCTCTCAAGCAGGGCTCAGCGCTATTGGTGATCACCTACATCCTTCTTTCAGGAACCAGGTAGTCCCCTAGCTACCATTAAGAACATGCCATCCTATACATCTGGGGATAGGTGGCAACGTGGAAGGGTATGGTGGGGGAAGGGGTAATTTTAGAGTTGGGCCAGCTACGGGGCTGAGCACAGAATCTTATCACTTTAGATCAGTGCCCAGAGAACTGGCCAGTTCTGGCAGAATTGCTGTGTTGCCACTCTTAGGGGGTTCCTGGAGTCTAGGGTATGGAGATCAGGGATGCAGCGAAGCAGACACAATGTACAGAACAAAGGGGTACCCCGTCCAAAGCCTCAATGTGTGAAGCTCGAGAAACCCTGCATTTCATAGTGAGTATGGTATCTGACTTCCAAGTATAGTATCTGACTTTCAAGGAATCTCTGACCTTTATTTTTTTTAGACTTTAGTCTTCTTTACATAAACTATCTGGATGCTTCAAATTGGACTTTTTAATTTTATTTTATTTCTTATTAATTACAGCTTATTCACTTTGTATCCCACCTGTAGCTCCCTCCCTCTTCCCCTTCCAATCCTACCCTTCTTCCCTCTTCATCCATGTCCCTCCCCCAGTCCACTGATAGGGGAGGTCCTCCTCCCCTTCCATCTGATCCTAGCCTATCAGGTCTCATCAGGAGTGGCTGCAATGTCTGCTTCTGTGGCCTGGTAAGGCTGCACCCCCCTGAGGGGGGGGGGGTGATCAAAGAGCAGGCCAATCAGTGAACTTCTTTCCACTGGCAGCCTATCTTTTTTCTTGCCTTTCCCACTCTGCTCTCCTTCTTCTGCCCTTCTCTCACATCAGCCGCTCTGAAATCAGGGGCGTGTTTGTGGATGGCTGTATTGCTGGGGCAGGGTCAACAGACATGGGTGAAAAAAGGCGAGAGTTGGGGAAACAATGTACATCATTCTTGTGTGTGCTTTTTCAGTAAAAAAAAAAAAAAAAAAAAAAAACTCAGCCGGCCAATTGCCTGCTTTCTTGCTCCCTAACATGAGCAGTGGGCGAGGCAGACACACGGCAAAACAGTAGGCAGCAGCCACAAGACACCTGTCATTAAGAAAAGGGGGGTGGACAAGGTAAACTTGGGACTGCTGAGCCAGGAGTCACACCAAGGAGGTGTGACCTGGGACACAAAGAACCTTCAGACCCTGTCTCATAGAAAACCAAAATATAATTAATTAACTAATTAATTTTTAAAAATAAAAATACTACAGTAGTGCCCTGCACAGACCAACCTAGTGTCATACCGTATTTTGTGTTGTCTATTTTTCTCATCACCACATCTGGGTATGATTTTCTACAGTTGCTTTTCCTGCAGTGCCCTGTAGGGTGCTCTGAAGTAGGAGACACCTCGTCAATTTTAGAGAGGCCTCTCAAATTAGAGTCCATCTGGAAGAAGCCAGTTGCCTGGCTGCCTCACTTCTAGCAATGTCTGCGGTTTTAATGCATTCACATATGAATACAAATCCTTACAGATGAATTACGGGACACAACTCACCAGGAGAGATGGAATTGAAAGCGAAGTTCTTGACCTCGAGAGCAGTCAGAATTGTCCCTCTGACTCTCCTATACATCCTTCAAGTCTCCCCTGTGCACCCCCCTGGGACTGAGTACACCCTTCATTACTATTAAAAGTAACAAGAGGCAGGCAAGCTAGGCACCCCCCCCCACTGTACAGACAAACATGATACTCAATGTCTCAGGATCAAAAATCATTATTTTATATTTCTCAGCATCAAACTCTCAATATCCAATAACTGATCAAGAACACATCAGTGGAATTTGAACGCAAAAAAGTTTGGATAAAAAATCACCTATTTTCTCCTGTCTTCTTCTCCTCCTCCTCCTTCTTCTTCTTCTCTTTTTCTCTCTCTCCCTCCCCACCTCCCTCCCTCTTTATTTTTTTCAAAACAGGATTTCTCTGAGTAGCCCTGGCTATCCTAGAGCTCACTCTGTAGACCAGGCTGGCCTTGAACACAGCACTTAACCAGCCTATGCCTCCTAAGAACTGGGATTAAAGTCATGCACCATCACCTGGCCATACTCTCCTCTTAATGACTTCTATTGATCAAGAAGAGAAAAAACAATGTTGGCCAATAACTAGACCCAGAGTACAAAGTTGATTTTTCTGCAGCCACCCAAACTATCTTTCTGCCTACATCTTTCCCCTCCTGAACCAATACCTTATAAAGAGAGCCAATTCACATTTCTCCTTCTTACCCAAACTTGATCTCACTTCCCTAGAAACAAATCAAAACCAGAGGGTACCCCTTCTAGTTCAATGGTTCTCAAACATTAGATGCCTCAGAATCACCTGAAGGGCAGGGGAGAGCATGAGTTTTGGGGCCCCATTCCTACATATCTTAGACTGGCATGTGTTACTTTTCCTTTACAAGGTCGAGTTGTAGCTCTTACACATGGAAATCTAGGCTTTTTCATGATCTACATACAAGAAGCAAAGCTGCCCCAGTCTCCTTCAGTAGACTCTACTAGAGTCAGGTCCATCCATTCTTTCAAACCAAACAGTGACATCTATTACTGGGAGAAAGAATGAATATAGTATATTTTCATAATAAATTATCAAACAATGATTAAATAAATTAGTGAATTATGGTTACCGTATTAATAAGCATGAACTTTACAGATATCAGGTAAGGTAAAATTAACAAGCCACAGGTAAATATTTATAATATGATACATTGAAATACATTGCTGCAGAACACGTGCATGATAAAAGCTATAAAGAACAACATCTACAGACAGTACTGTTCCTGTAGAAGCTAAGCAAGAAGGAGAACCCTGGGTAAGATGATCAGTCCTCACGCAGAAAGGCAAATGGGACAAACATCAGAAGACGGAGAAAATAGGAAACAGGACATGAGCCTAACACAGAAGGCCTCCAAAAGACTCTACACAGCAGGATATTAAAGCAGATACTGAGACTCAGAGCCAAACTTTGGGCAGAGTGTGGGGAATCTTATGAAAGAAAGGGGAGATGAAAGATCTGGAGGGGACAGGAGCTCCACAAGGAGAGCTACAGAACCAAAATATCTGGGCCCAGGGGTCTTTTCTGAGACTGATATTCCAACCAACGGCCATGCATGGAGATAACCTAGAACCTCTGCACAGATGCAGCCATGGCAGCTCAGTGTCCAAGTGGGTTTCCCTAGGAAGGGGAACAGGAACTGTCTCTGACATGAACACAGAGGCTGGCTCTTTGATCACCTCCCCATGAGAGGGGAGGAGCCTTACCAGGCCACAGAGGAAGACAATGAAACCAGTCCTGATGAGATCTGATAAGCTAGGGTCAGATGGAACAGGGGGTCAGAGGGAGGAACTCCCCTATCATTGGACTTGGGGAAGGGCATGGAAGGAGAAGAGGGAGGATGGGTGGGGCTGGGAGGGGATGAGGGAGGGGCTACAGCTGGGATAAAAAATGAATAAATTGTAAATAATAAAAAATAAATTAATTTTTTAAAATAATATCTAAATTACAAGAAAACAAGAAATTCAGAATCATAGTTTTATATACTGCATATTATCCCCACCTCCTTACATTTCATTTTTAATGTATATAGGACACATTCATAAAATATGCCATAATGCACATTTATATGATGCATACAAATACACTTGTCAATGTTAACTTTATTTTGGAAGATAAAAGAAAAGAGATTCTGTTGGGGCTTTTTTCATATTCTATAACTGCATGCCATTTTTGTTCCTAATGTTTCAATTTGAGAAAAACTAATAAGAGCTAAAGAAAAGAAATAAAAACTAGAATGCAAAATACAGATTATATAAGATTACTTTCCAGTCCTGAGAAGGGTCAGTCAGGGTCATGTAACCTCTGGGGGTTGATTCACACTAATTTGGTTCTCTCTGTCACAGGCTTGGACAAGCGATGCTCCAACACTCTGAAGTTCGCATACTAGAGGCCGCAGTCACCTTCCGAGGAAGTGGCCCCCTGCTCTGGCTGGTCAAACGGAACCAAGTCCGTCTTCCTGAGAGGTTTGGTCCCCTTCAACCAGCTACAGCACGGCTGGCAAAGCCCAGTCTTTGGAGAAAGAGAAGAGAAGAGAAGTTAGCTGCTACAGCCTTCCTTACAAAAAGCAATTCTGGTTTTGTCATCATCGTCCTGAGATCCCAGGAAGGAAGAAGAAAGGAAGAAGCCTAGGTCCACGTAGATCATAGGTCTCATACTCAACATACAAAGTTCTTTGCCTTTGTTCCCACAGTTAAAGCCACATGCATGCTTTCACATACACTCAACTGATAATGGTAAGGATGGCTCTTAAGCCAGCCTTAAGCCAGTCAGGGGCAGAACATGATACATAGGAGACAGGTCTCCTTCTCTGAGGACAAAGAAGCGTAAGTAGAGCAATTGACCATGGAAATACAACACAGCTCCATCGAATTGCAGACTAGAACATGGTTTATCCAAGATACACTTCTTACATAGTTCACTGAGTTTGCCTGTGACACTCTATATCATTCACCATGAAGCCAAGGGCTTTGTGTACACTGAAATTAAAATACACATAAAGAGGTTATAAGGCTCCCAGTAGCTGGTACCTGTGGTTATGGTGAAGCCCTGGCTTCCTGTTTGAATCCTGCCCCTCTTGACTATTAGGTATGATATCAGCACAATCAAATAGCCTGTTACCTCTATGAAAAAAGGAAGAAAGAAAGAAAGAAAGAAAGAAAGAAAGAAAGAAAGAAAGAAAGAAAGAAAGAAAGAAAGAAAGAAAGAAAGAAAGAAAGAAAGAAAGGAAGGAAGGAAGGAAGGAAGAAAGAAAGAAACATTAATTGCTGAATCAGTAAACTCAGTAAACAGAATTAGTGACACTGACCTCATCACTGTTTTGATTTTGAAAAGATAATGTTTGTAAATAACCAACCAACCATAAGCATTCAGGGAACACGTATCTTGCTATTGAGTGCCAATAACACAGTGACAATATTTTACCCAGAGGCATAGTACCCTGATGAGGAAGAACAAATTTTAAAAGATAAAATTTCCAAAATAAAAACGAGGGTATATTTACATTCCCATTATTGATTCTGCTGGCGTGCAGCATATACTCATCCTAGTGTGGACGGTTAATATGTACTAAGTTTTGCTAAAATTGCTTCACACATGAGGTTCTAATGCCTGGGAAGATGTTTGACAACTGTTGAGCTTGCTTTATACCCATAGAGCCTCCTGAGTGTGTGAAGCGGTGGAGAATGTATTCTCAAGGCAAACGGAATAAACATGGCTGCTGCTGGCTGCCTTCCTGCCTGCCCCTCCACTCTGAACCTGTTTCCTCAAGGAAAGAATGGAAATAGCAATACTCCCTACATTGTAGACAATTCCTGGGTTGAAAATAACATGAAAAGGAAAAGATCTAAAACTAGTACTGGGTACATAATGAGCTTATCTTTGGCAATGTTTCTACAACCAAATTGGTATTCAATAAACTTTAATAAATGCCTGCATTTGTCATTTATTTATTCTAAACATAAACTGTAGAATTGTGAGGTTTCTGTAAACTCTTTAGATACACAACACTTGTGCAAACCAGTGGTGAGAGAACGGGTAGTAAGCCCCTCTCCCTCTCTCTCTCTCTCTCTCTCTCTCTCTCTCTCTCTCTCTCTCTCTCTCTCTCTCTCTCTCTCTCTATCTCTTCACCCCTGACCTTGTGTATGATGGAACTTCACCTAGAACTAGGTCTCTGCACCACGGCTGATGGAAGCCGGGGGTTCTGTAGGCGTCCATGTTCCTCTGGAATGCGCATGAGAGAACAGAAAGGTTAAATCCCATGCAAACAGACACGGCATGATCAAATGTTAGGTGAACTGAGCACAAGGGAACTTGTCCACCCAGGAGGGAAGAAATCAGGTACAGAAGGATCATATGAGTGGTGACTGTGATAGGCAACACGAGAGTTAAGAAAAAAGTCATATCCAAATGTGGGGTTTTATGGCCAAGGTACTTGATACATCCAGACAGGACAGTATAAGGTTACTATTAAATGATGTCTTACTCTAAGTTAGAACAACCTACACAAAACTAGAGTTGGAGGAGACAGCCATGCCTCTACTTACTGGGTGGCTTGGGCACAACTATACCTTTCATGGGGCAAAGTCTTCTTGGAAGTATTTGAAAATAGACATCCCCTTGCCTCTGCCCCTGCTTCTGGAGGGAGGGAGGACCTGCAAGATGGACATTCCTAGTCACAGCCTGACTCCAAAGCCAAGGAAACATACCAGTAACCCCTATATTGCACTGTCAAGTTTTTGTTAAATCATCACAAGACCAAGAAAGGAGCAAATAGAATATGGCTCCCACTTCCCACTGGGGGAACAGATGGAACTCTGTTATGTTTTCTGTTAAGTTTGCATAAAAGGCCCTTAAAATTAAACTCTGCCCTTAAGAAATCCAGCAGAATCAAATAACTGGGCATCCTGTCCCAAGCTTCTGCCACAACCCCTTTTCAGGGCAGAAATCTAGGTTAAGCCGCCCTGTAGGGCATGTGGTTTTGCTGTCAGTGTGTGTCCTTCCCCATGTCTTCCTGCAGAGTCATCATTCCCACACTCCTTCTAACCGGCAGAGCATGGCGTCACACTGGTAGAATACAGACTCTGGGTAACCCCCCACAGCTGGCAAGAGTTATCTCTAGAAGGAAGAAAATAATTGCATGAAAACGCTGAAAGAGCTCTCGCCCAGGAGGAATTGATGAGAACAGTTTGGGGCAGCCCAGGCTACAAACTCATGGTCCCCTGCTTCTGGGTTACAGGTGTGGACCACCAACCTGACAAAAAAAAAAAGAGTTTTCTTTATTAACATTGTATGTGTATGTATTGCTTTGCGTATATGTGATATGTATATGTATAGGTGATATGATGCTCTGTGTCGGAGTATGGGTGCATGCCACTGTGCACACATGGAGGTTGGAGGACTATCTACCATGCCTGAGGAAAGGTCTCTCTCATGACTTACCCACTGCGTGAGCCACATGAGCTGGCCACTGAATTTCTGAGAAGCCTCTTTTCTACACCTCACATGTTCCCATAGGAGCCAGGGATAACAGATACATAGGACCGCACAGGGCTTTCTATGTGCGTTCTGGCAATCCAAATCCAAGTCATCTGGCTGGCCAGGTCATCGCAATTCCCAGTGGAGACAAGCCTACTAACCGACAGGCAGCGCCCAAACTGCCAGCGTGTGGTGCTGAGTACTGTGTGTGCTCTGGATGGCACACTTTAGCACGTAGCATTGTCTTCCCTTAATAGAATCCTTCTGTCTTCTGTTAGCATTGTGCCCCTTTCCCACTATGCCCCTTGTTACTGAAATTGCCCTTGAGCCCTCCACACAGCAGTCTCCACAAGTATTGTCCATGGCTCCTTGTCACTGTCTGATAGAAACAGTCCCTGAGAAGGGGTTTGAACTTGGGGTGTCTAAAAACAAGGAACATATTCATGAGAGCACTAGCATGGGAAGGCGTGGAAGAACCCAACTATTCCCAGCATTTCCCACCAGCGTTCAGTAAGAGAGATAGAAATGAAATACTTGCATAGGTGATGAAACAGAGGAATACAGAGAGCCTGGAGTCTTTTAAGCCCTCAGTTGTTCACAAAGCCAAACTATTTTTATCTTGTATCCTTTTTAACCTAAGGCACTTAACACTAGACTCCATCCTTAGGAGCAGTCCTGACTGGTAGAGTGTCAGATTTACACTCATTGACACTTAGGAGCCCGTATCAAGACAGATCAGACTTAGTGAGCCACAAAATAAACCAAACATGATCCATATTCTTGTTAGTTTGTTAATGTATGCATTTGTATTTTGCAGAAAACGTGGACAAATCAGGGACAAAGGTCAACAGTAAAGTGAGTTTTTGAGGAAAGGCTTTCTGGCTTTTCTCACTTGAGTCCAATTCACCTACACCACCTGTAATTAAAGTAATGGTGTTTTAAATTTGTTTGAGATAAGGACTTGCTATGTAGTCCAGGCTATCTTTAAACTCTCTGTTTCTACCCCTTCCAAACACCAAAATTATAGGCATAAATTACTACACCTGTTTTCAATATTTTTTCTATATTTTTTAATTTTGTGATTATTTGAAGCACAGACTACAGTAGCCTAGGCTAGCCTTAAACTTGCTACATAACTGATAATGTTCTTGAACTCCTGATCCTCCTTCTAATCCCACGTGCTGGGATTAGAAGAATGAGCCTCCGTGAGGGACAGGAGATTTCTGTTTAAATATGTTTTATTATTCTCAAAGCTACACATATATAGGTTTAAATTTCTGAAGTACTTAGTTTCCATTGTTGAGTGTCATCCACATTCTAAATCAATAAATAATACTTAAGGTGAGAACAGGTCCTCATTGGAAATGCAGTCTGGAGGGAACTGGAGCCATTCCCTACCCTACATACAATCTTCCCTCAAGCTAGACCCTCTCCCAGGCAGGGCTGAGATATGGCACTGACTTCACCTAGTACAATTCTCCTGTGTTGCCATAAGGGCAGAATCTAAAAGCAGATGGATGAGATCGCTGCAAAGTTCACTCCATCCAAGATGCGAGCATGGACCCTACCCTGGCCATCTCATGTTTCTAAGGAAAAAGACATGTTCTTGACAGAAAGGCCTCTGAAAACATTCCTCTATTTCTCATTTAATCTCCCTAGTGTTGTCCATTTCCTCAAAAGACTTCTGTGGGGGAGATTACAGTAGCTGCATTTTAACCACCTCAAAATAATTTCCATCTTTCTCCTCATAGATATCTGGTAAGAGGCCCTAAATTACCTAGTAGCAGTCCTATACACTCAAAGCTTTCAACTGAAATGCCAGAAGCATTTGTTTTCTTAACAGATAGTGAATATGTGAAACCTCTAATGGCCTAGAAGTATTTAAAGGAATGTTCAACATCATTAATCATCAGGGAAATGCAAATCAAAATGACTACGAGATTCTTTCTTGTACCTGTCAAAATGGCGAAGATCAAAAACATACTGGAGAGAATGTGTATAGAAATGGAACACTCCTCTATTGCTAGTGTGAGTGTAAACTTGTACAACCACCTTGGAAATCAATCTAGAGGTTTCTCAGAAAATAGGGAATAGTTCTACTTCAAGATCCAACTATACAACTGCTAGGCATATACCCAAAAGATGCTCCACAATACCACAAGAACACTAGCTAGCTCAACTATGTTCATAGCAGCTCTATTTGTAATAGACGGAAACTGGAAATAACCTAAATATCCCTCAACTGAAGAATGGATTAAGAAAATGTGATACATTTACACAATGGAATACTACTCAGCTATTAAAATCAAGGACATCATGAAATTTGCAGGCAAATGGATGGAACTAGAAAATACCATCCTGAGTGACGTAACCCAGACCTAGAAAGGCACACGTGGAATGTACTCACTTACAAGTGGATATTAGCCATAAAGTACAGGATAGCCATTGTACAAGACAGACTCAAAGATACTAAGTAACGAGAAGGACCAAGGGAGGATGCTTGACTCTCAGCCAGAAGGGGAAATAAAATAAAATTCTGAAGTAGATGGAGAAAAGGAAACTGGGTGGGTAAGGTAACAAAGGTAGGGACCAGGTGTGGTGGAAATAGGGGCAGAGCTAGGAGAGAGACAGAAATGTTTGCGGACAATTTCTGGGATGGGGAAGGCTTCCAGGAGTGTATGATGGTGACCCTAGCCTTTTAATTCTTTAGCGGAGAAAATTAACCCAAGCAATACTCTTAGATAGTAACAGTACCACGTCTGAATTCTCTTCGATGAAATCCCAGCTTTCTCTCTTTACCTCCAGAGAACACAGTGAAGGTCAGGTGGGTAGATCACAGGAAATCATTTTTGAAAAAGAGCCACCCTGTTTCTTCCATTCCACCTGAAATATACCAGTAGTCTTTTTACAATGGCTCTTCAAAATAGTTGCTCAAATGCATAGCTTGCAAAAATCATCTCCCATCCCATACCCACTACTGCCATTCAGTTGACTGAGTCCTTTGCCTTCAAGGAGATTCTTGAATTACGTAGGATAAGGGACTGGAGAGACCACTGTGGAGAGCGCTGGCTGCTTTTCCAGTGGACCTGAGTTCAATTCCCAGCTTCCACATGGCAGCCCACAACTGTCTGTAATTCCAGTTCCAGGGGATCTGATACCCTAACACAGAATTATGTAAGATCAACTGTTGACCTTATTTCCCGAGCAATGGTTCTATCCAGAAAGTCCTTCCCATGACTGTACCATGAAATGCTGTCTTTCTTCTTCCAACAGTTTTAGAGTTTTGAGTTTTACATTCAGATCTTTATCATTTGGAGCTGATTTTTGTAGAAGGTGAGAAACAGGGATCTGGCTTCATTTTCTTCTGAAAAACTAAACAACAAGCAATCAAACAACCCAATAAACCAATGAGCTAATTAAATTAATAGTATTTTTGAAAGGAAATGTAAACACTGATAAACACTGTGGCTGATAAACACTGACAAAATGTCGAACTTCATTAGTTGTAAGAAAAACATAAATCTAGCCCCTATAAGAATGGCAATCTTTAAAACAAACAGCAATAAATTCTGACAAGGATGTGGAGAAAAGAGAATCTTTATATATTCTTGGAAATATTAACTAGTCTAGCCACTATGGAAGTCAATATAGAGATTTCTCAAAAACAAAACAAGGAAAGAAAGACACTACCTATCACACAGCCCAGCTGTCCCTCTTCCTCTGGGTATCCACCCAAAGGACTCCAAGTCATCCCAGCACAGACAGACTTGCACATCAGTGTGTAGCGCAGCATTATTCACAACAGCTCTGTGGTAGAGCCAACCCAGGTGTCCAACAACAGGAAAGCAGGAAAACTTGGTGTATATGTCTACATCATAAAATTGTTTCCAGCCATAAAGAACAAAGTCATGTTGTCTTCAGGAGCGTGTATATAACTGGAAATAACCATATCAAGCAAAATAAGCCAACCTCTCTCATTCTCTCATTTGTGCTTCCAAGACTGTGCATAGATAAATAAAATAAGTAAAAATAAATGATGGGAAACTATTGAGAACTACAAAAGGAACTAACAGGACCCATGTTAAGTTGTGAAAAGGGAGCCTGGAAGGGAAATGCTCAATGCAACAGATCTGGTATAAGGAAATTTATTGGGGGAAGGGAGAGGAGTGTGGGCCTGGAGATGGGATAAAGGCAGACAGACAGGAACACAGCCATGAGAGCAGAGAAGAGGGGGCGCAGAGAAGGACTGAAAGGGGGAAGAGAGAACACTGGGAACAGAGAGAGTTTGAGGGGCAGGAGAGCCCCTTTTATCTGCAGCACACACCTGTTGCACCTCACAGGTGATGATGTAAGTAATTGCTAGGTCCCTGAGGACAGGCCAGTGGAATTGAACAGGAGTGAGTGGACAAAAGTTCCTTATATTACAGACATTCCTTCAGCTTCCAACCTTTCAAAGTGGCATTTTTTATTTCAGCCCCTCTCTCTTAGAAGTGTACCTTAATCATCAGAGCATACATGCACACAGAGTTGCATGTATGCTGGGACACGAAGGGGTATGGAAGAGTAGCAAGACAGAGAGAAAGGAAAAAGGATGCTGATTTTTAAAACTTTTTTTTTGAGATTTATTTTCTGTTTTATGTATATGGGTGTTTTGCCTGCCTGTATTTCTGTTCACCGCATACGCATGTCTGGTGCCAGGGAGGCCATAAAAGAACATTGAGTCCCCTGGAACTGAAGTAATACATGATTTGGGGCCACCATGTGGGTGCTGAGACTCGAACTTGTGTCTTCTGCAAGAGCAGTCAGTGCTCTTAACCACTGATCCATCTCTAGCCCCAGAAAGTAAATTCTTTGTAATTCAGAAAGCAAGTAGTATATTTGAAACTTGGTGTTTTCCAAATAAGTTGTCTGCTGGTTGAGACAACGCCTTCTTAACACCAGATTTCTGTCACCAACAATGAGGCACAGAAGCACCTTTCAGTGAAGGGTGATTCCAAAGAACCTGGAGGAGACCCAATTTGAAGAATTAGCAAGAGGCAAAATTTTACAAAAATTTCTTACACTATGAAGAGTAAAACTGTAAAATCCTGTATGTGTGACTGGTATTTCTCCATTAGCTGATTTTCCTCTCTTGCCTTCACACCCCTCCCTGCTTCCAACTCACTGGGTTGCCTGTGTTCTGCATCTCAGCAGTCATTGGCTCACACATGGAGCTGATTCTATGCATTCCCTTCTAGAAAGAAGCCTTGGCTCTCTCAGTGCCATGATTTCAACCTAGTCTTAAGTCCCTCTGTGGTTTCCCGGAATTTCACTGGGTCCTTCCAGCAGAGATGTTGGGCTTCACAGTGGCTGAAATAGTAAAGGGACTGGGCCAGCAAATCTCCCATCCTCACCAGCTGCAAGAGAAAAGAGCAGAAATGGGTGAGCATCACGAACTAACAGCATCTTGGGAGTGATTCAGGAGCTGAGTATTAACTGGTATCTCCATTGGGCTGTAGGGTACTTTACTACTATAAAAAAAATACTCCTAAATTAAGAAAAGAAAAACAAACTCCTCAGCTGGGCACAGTGCCACACACCTGTAATCCCTGCACTCACAGAGGCAGAGACAGGTGGATTTCTGTGAGTTCGAGACCAGCCTTGTCTACAAAGCAAGTCTAGGAAAGCCAAGGCTACACAGAGAAAACCTGTCTGAAAAAAACAAACAAACAAAACAAACAAACAAACAAAAGAATACTCCTCTATTTCCTCAAAAGAACATACCCTTGGTGTTGCAATTTTAAAAATCTGTGTGTCACTCCAAAAGCACAGGATGTAGTAATTTATAATTTTGCTAAAATTCTCCTTGAGGTTGCTAAGTAGAGCTGAGACATTCAGGGAGGGACTAAACACTCGGGACTGCCCCGCATCCACTCCTCCATCTTCATCTTATCCATCCTCTTATTTAATCCTCTTAACAGTCTAGACAAGTCTTTATGTCCTTTTTAAAGACAGCAAACCTGTAAAACTTCCAGACTCAGGTACTTGATGCAGGGATCTCAAAGATGTTGAGCATAAAGAATGGGAGGTCTTCCCTTATCAGTAGACTAGGGGAGGGGCATGTGAGAAGTGGGAGGGACAGTGGGGTTGGGAGAGGTGAGAGAGGGGGCTACAGATGGGATAAAAAAGTGAATAAATTGTAATAATAAAAAAAATTTTAAAGAAGGGAGAAAAAAAGAATGGGAAGTCAGAAATGCACTTAAAATAGTTGAGGAAGTAATTTAGGGTTTTTTGGAAAATCTGGGCACTGGAGGCAGGAACTGAACCCGGTCAGCCAGAAGCTAACCTTGCCATCTTTATGCCATCTCACTGGAACCCAGTGGCAACTCTTCCCATCAACCAACTACTGATGTATTGGTACTCCTGAGGAAATACATTCTTAACAGCAAAATTACCTACTTCAAAGTCCTCAGAAAGGTTTTTCAGGATTGTTTCAACATTTACATCAATGAATGTCAAAAAAAAAAAAAAAAAAAAAAAAAACAGGCCACAAAGAGAAATCCTATCTTGAAAAAACAAATAAAAAAGCATGATAGAACACGTTCTTTTTTATTTTTTTTTTATTTTACATGTATGGGCATTAGGTCTGTGCACCACATGTATTCCTACAGAGACCAGAAGAGGACATCAGACCCCTTGGAACTGTAGTTATAGATAGTTGTAAATCACCAAGTGGGTGCTAGGAATTGAACCCAGGTCCTCTGGAAAGGCAGCAAGTGCTCTTATCCACTGGGTCATCTCTCTAGCCCCTCTATTTTTTTTACTTCTGTTTTTGAATAGAAATGTGAGAGCCCCAGGTAAAATATTTGTGAACTAAATGCAAAATGCAATAGATCAATCAGAGCTATATCTTGGCTGAGTGGATTTCCCACTTAGAAATGGTAAAAATGGCTCAATGTTATGGTAGCCTGTCAATATGATCTAGTCCATTAATAAAGAGTGGAACATTCTGCAAGGCCCTGGGTTTGATCCCCAGCACCCACTCACCCATCCACCCCCAAAAGAAGCTGAATAGATTTAAAAGGCAATTGTTTCAATAGGTACAAAAAAGCATCTCAAAAATCTTAGCAAATTGTCTGTTGCGTTAGTAGAAAGCTTGCTCCTCTTCCTAGCCTGCTGAGATACTAACAAGAAGCTGCAGCATGAGATTAGATGTTAAAACAAACAAACAAACAACAACAACAAAAAACCTGCCCAGTATCTACCAGGGATTTGTTTAAAGAAAACTTTGGTTGTGTTTGGAGTTTTGCGTGTTTATTTATTTGTTTTTTTTTAATTCACACACTAGGTAATGGGCTTCTTGGTGGCATTTTAGTAAATATTTTGGTTTTATTGACCCTCCTTCCCTATCCCCTCCCCACCCCCTACTTGTACCCTTCCTCCCCTCAGCAGCCTCCTCCCCACTCACATATATTCCATTAGTGTCATGGCCCCTAGTCCTTAAGATATCTGTATCCCCCTCTCATGGTGCCCTTTTCAGTTTCTTCAGTTTCACTCCCCTTCACACACACACACACACATACACACACACACATATTAAAAATTAAAATATGAGATCTGCATTTGAGAGGGATGTGCAGTTCCCAGATGCAGCGCTAGATGTTGGCATGTGCCAAGTGATTCTCGCTGCTGTTTTCATGCCCATCTTTCTTATTACAGCTAATTTTGAAAATCTCTCTCTTTAGGCTAGTTAGCTCTGAGGATTTCTTCCTTCATGGTTGGATTTAGTGCACGTTATAAATACATTGCTTAAACTTGCAATTATCATTTACTTTGAGAGGTCTCTGAATCCCTTCCCTTTGTCAGTGGACAGTCACTGCTTTTGTACTTGGAAGAGAATGGAGACTCAAAGATAACACATTTCCTATACTCTTACCCCTCCCTCCCTCTCCTCGCCTCTCTTTCCTTTTCCCACTCCTCTTTCTGCAGCTAACAGGAGGGAAAAGAGAAGAAAGAAGAAAAAAATCCTGCAGAATGTATTTAAATTTTTTCACTAATTATTTTGTCTACCAAAACCACATTGATAATTTTAGACATATTCATATGTCTACATACTTCCCTTCCTTGGTGTAGCTGTTGGGCAGAAATTCACCATCTTGTTGTAATCATACTCATATTTTTGCTTCATGATTAGAGATTTTTAAGAATTATATTATTCCACATAGGTGTCAAGGTGCTGGAGCTGTTATTGTATGGACTGTACAACTGTCCTCACATACAAATGCCAACCTAGAGCCTACCTCCCTCCGTATTTAACAGTAGATGAAAATCAAGCTTCATTCTTTGGATAAGAAGCAACTTTATCTGCATCATGGTTTCCTATCAATGCAAGGGACTATATATATATGTATATTAAGTATTCCCTATGCATTCAGGGCTATCTCTAGGTTCACTAATAATTTTCGTTTTAGTATCCATACCACACCAACCTAACTGATGGCTATGGTTTTCTGGTAAGCCTTAATACCTGGCAAAGGAAAGTCTTAGCTCTCACAAGCTGTAAACTAGGGGGTTGGTATACACTGACAGATAGATACAGTTTAACTTTATGAGTCAAGATTTCCACTCTTATATACATTATAACTTAAAGAAATTCTCACTCCGGCCCATAAGAGAATGCACAGTTACTTACTAAGTTGTTATTTATAGTGGTGTGGGTTGGAGCTGGCATTGACCTGAAATCCATCACTAGAAGGATGTGATGATATCCGGAAGGTGATATCATCGCAGGCTCAGAGACAATGATCAGTGTGTACTCAGCAGCTTGGCTTCCCTTACAGCACCATCCAGAGGGAATTAAATGAAAGCAGTAAGAATCTACAACAGAGTATCATTTAAGTAAGGTTGTTTTTTGTTTGTTTGTTTGTTTTTAGTAATTTATTTATTTTTATATTAATCACAGGTTATATATTTTTGTATCCCAGCCATAGCCCCCTCCCTCATTCCCTCCCACTCTCCCCATCCCTCCCTCATCTTCTCCCTGCCCTACTCCAAGTCCACTGATAAGGGAGGACCTCACCCCCTTCCATCTGACCCTAGCTATTGTGTCTCTTCATGGCTGGCTACAATGTCCTCTTCTGGGATCTAGTTAGGCTGCTCCTCCCTCATGGGGGGGGGGGGAGGGCAGTCGACAAGCCAGCCATTGAGTTAATGACAGAAATAGTCCCTGTTCCCCTTACTAGAATACCCAGTTGGGTACTGAGCTACCATGGGCCACATTTGAGCAGGGGTTATAGTTTGTATCCACACATGGTCCTTGGCTGGGGAAACAGTCTCATAGAAGACCCCTGTGCCCAGATCTATTTGGTCTTTGTGGAGCTCTTGTCCTCGCCAAATCTTACTAACTCCCCCTTTTTTCATATGATTCCCTGCACTCTGGCGATGGCTTGGTTGTGAGTCTTAATATCAGCTTTGATTCATTGTTAGAGTCTTTCAGAGGCCCTCTGTGGTAGGCTCCTGTCCTGTTGCTTGTTTTCTCCTACATTCAATGTCCATCCCATTTGTCCATCTAACCGACGATTGATCATCCCACCCTGGGTCCTCCTTCCTGCTTATCTTCCCTAGGTGTATAGATTTCAGCATGTCCATCCTATCCTATAGGTCTATATAAGTGAGTATATACCAAGTGTTTCTTTCTGCTTTTGGGATACCTCACTCAGGATGATCATTTCCAGGTCCCATAAATTGAAAGATTAATAATTCGGCCCCAAATTCAAACACCCTTAACAGGTTTAGAGTTGCCAAGGAAACTTACTACAGAACTCTTTCAACTTTTCAGAAAGTAATTTCTGTAACTGAGAAGGATTCTTACCACTCTGTGCCGGTGACTCTATACCTCTTATCCTGGGCAGAGGGAGGAACAGAAAATAAGACAATGTTGGTTTGAAAGGTAGATCAAAAACACAAGTTAAACGGGGTGGGAAGAACCAGGCATGCTAGCCCACCTGCAACCCAGCACTCAAGCAACCGTGGCAGGAGACTCACCAAAAGTTCATGGACACACAGTGTCAGGGCAGCCTGGGTTACACAGTGGCATTCTGTCTCGATAGACAGGGTGCATGGAGAGATGGCTCAGTCACTAAGTGTATATTGCTCTTCCAGGGGACTGGAATTCTGTTCCCAGTACCCATGTCAGGTGGCTCATAATTCCCTCTAACTCTAGCTCCAGAGATCAGGGATTTCTGGCTTCCTTGGACACCTGCATACATGCGCACATACCCACAAACAAAAAGCTAGAACACACACATAAAAATGCCAACTTCGGCAGTGTGCAGGGAATCAAATGAAAGAAGGGGGAGTTAGTAAGACTTGGCAAGGACAAGAGCTCCACAAAGACCAAATAGATCAGGACACAGGGGTCTTTTATGAGACTGTTTCTCCAACCAAGGACCATGTATAGATATAACCTAGAACCCCATACATTTTGCAAGAAGTCGTCATAAAAGCAAAACCAGATACATTAGGTTCGTTTTAATGCATCCCTGGATGCAATGGCAGGGAGAAAAGGATACAGGGATGCAATGGGAAAGGAAGAGGGCCTGAGAAAGGCAGTCCTCAGAGAAACCAGTGTTAGTTTTCAATGTGCTGAGAATGATTAGGACAACCCTATGAGCTAAAATAAGTCATTAAGACTCCTGGGACTGGAGAGATGGCTCAATGGGTACAATAATAGATGTGTAAACATGAGTACCTTAGTTTGGCTCACCACATCCCAGGAAAAAGCCTAGCCTGGCAGCATGTACCTGTGATCCCAGATCAAGATGCAAAGAGAGGGTAGGAGGAGACTGAGAGATCCCTGGGACTTCCTGTCCAGCCAGTGTAGACAAAATGATGAGCCTTGGGCTCACTGAGAAACCCTGTCTCAAAAATTAAGATAGACAGTGATAAATAAAGACACTCAAAATCAACCTCTGGCCTACAAGATGTATTTACATGTGTGTTCACCCATAGACACACACAAAGACACATACATACACAATTTTTAAAAGAATATTGACTATATCCTTTCTTTGTTTTCAAGATTTTTGTCGTAAGTGTATCAATTATTGCATGCATGCATGCATGTGCACTGTGTGTGCATTTTTTGCCCTCAGAGGCCAGAAGAAGGTGTTAGATCTTCTAAGACTGGCATTTCAGATGATTGAGAGCTGTCATGGTGGGTGTCCGGAAGGCTGCTGAGCCATCTCTCCAAACTCTGAACATATTCTTAACAACGAAATTTTTTTAAAGACCTTTCCTACGAATATACCCACCTGACCAATCTTGTTCCCCACCTCTCTCGGTCTCTCAGTATTCCCCTGTGCAAGCAGGGCTCAGAGAAGGAAGCATATTTACCATGCCTTAAACAGTCGTGAGAGTGAAATGAAAGGCTGAAGTATTAAAGGCATAGATCACTTATAGAATGGGGCTGTCAGGATGCTAAACGTTGGAAGTCTGAAATCCAAATGTTAGAACAATAGAGGTTCTGAGTCCCCCAACAACTGCCTACAGCACTCCCAAGCCATTTAAATTACCAGCCATGCTTTTCTGGATCTAATAATGGGGAAGTAGGTGAATAAAAAGACAATGTTTACATTTAAGTGAATATTCTGTAGGACCAAAAGCCCTAGTGAAGTTTCTGGTTTCTTTGAAGACTCAGTTTTGTCATGTGATGCTTTGCTGCAAGCTGGGCATGTGATGTTTTGCTGGAGACTGGCTTGTGTGAGGGCATGTGATGTTTTGCTGTGAGCTCTCTCATGTTGCTGCTTGGTGTTGGCTTTTGGACTGGACTGCTGGTATCCTGAGGACTGAGATTGGTAATCCCCTAAAGACTCGTCTACCCTAATCATCAGGAAGTAGATAAAGTAGGTCTACAGACCTTTTCCCTACTAATCTCCTATCTAAGGTTGGGGGGGTGGTTGTAAGGGAGGTAAAGGTGTTTAAGAACCCTAAATAAAGTAGGTTTGGTGGAAAATCTAAGCCTACACTAGAGTGTGATTCATGTAGAATGCTCCTCCCTCAAGAACACATGGATTCCTTCAGCAGTTACAGGACATTTAAAGTGCTGCTGCTGTGCAGAAATGAGTTCAGTCTTCAATATCTGCAATAAAATTACTACCAACGACTAAAACTCCCAAAGACTCTATGTAATACGAACAGACAACAGCATAGCTGAGATCATATGACAAAAAAAAAATAGCACAGCCTATAAATTGGTCTAAAATTATCACTGTTATTTTGGTAGGCAAACAGTGTGGCTACGGATTTCAAAATGAAATATGTAGAATCTCTTTATTTATTATCTCTGTTAGACTAGCCACAAAGAAATGAGAAATGAAGAAGAGAGGAAATAAAAAAGTTTTAAAGGTCTTAAAGAAAATGTGTTCCTTTAAATCTAAATCATTCTATTCCAAATATAAGATTGTCAAAGGTCTCTTCACTCCTTTCAGTGTATTTTAGTACATTTTCTAAATATCATAGGAACAATTGTTTCAAAACTGCCCGTAGGAGTAGAAGCAGGTGCTGATACAGAGGTCATGGAGGAGTGCTGCTTACTGGCTTGTTCCTCGTGGCTTGTGTCTTCGTGTTTTCTTGCTGTGAGAAGACACCTTGACTCAGCCAACTCTTTAATTGGGGTCTGGCTTACAGTTTCAGTGGCTTAGTCCATTATCATCACGGCAGGGAGTATGGTATCATGCAGGCAGGCATGCTATTGGAGTAGTTGAGAGCTTTGCATCCTGAGACAGAGAGACCGACCGTGGGCCTAGCATGAGCCTTTTTTTCTTTGATTTTTGTTTTTGTTTTATAGACATGGTTTCTCTGTGTAACCCAAGATGTCCTGTAACTTGCTCTGTAGAACAAGCTCACCCCAAACTCACAGAGATCTGCCTGCCTCTGCCTCCTGGATGCTGGAATTAAAGGCGTGAGCCACTGCCACATGGGTTGGCATGGGCTTTTGAAAACTCAAATCATACGCTCAACGACACAATTCCTTCAGCAAGGTCACACCTACTCCAACAAGGCTACACCTCCTAATCCTTCTAATCCTTTCAAACATTTTCACTCCCTGTGGGTCAAGAATTCAAATATAGAAACCTACGGGTGTCGTTCCCAATCAAACCACCCACAGCTTGTGCAGCTTACTTTAGTATAGAACCCAGGAGGTATTTTCTCAATTAAGGTTCCCTCCTCTCAGATGATTCTGGCCTGTGTCAAGTTGATACAAAACTTAGTAGCACAAGAGTCTCATAAATAATAAGAAAATCAATGTAAAGCACTTACAATGATCCTGGTTATCAGTACGTGTTCAGTGAATACTAGTTATTAGTGTTATAACCCGAAGTGAGATGGGATGGTATGTGCTAATAAATTCAGGCTTTGTCAAGAGCCACCTAATGTTCATATACTGGAGGCACATGTTTCCAAACATGAAAAGAACAAATTACTGTCTGTACTGGTGGCTTCTGTTATTCCTCAAACTTGCCACCAGATGACAGCAGTTGACAACAGGAAAGACAGCTCAGACCCAAGAGAAAATCCTTCCTTTGAAGCATCAGGGATATCTTTTCACAGTGTCTACGAAGCAGGTGTATGTGCGGGCCTGTTGAGGAGTCAAGATGATCAATTGCTTTTTTCTTCTGGAACTTGGTGGAAGGAGAGGGGCAACACGCTTCCTCATTTGTCACCACGTCAAGCAGACACAACTGTGACAAATGACAGGCAAACAGAAAACACATTTATTTAACAAAGTTATGTGACATGAAGACTTTCCGAAATGAAAACTCAAATACACAGGGAAACTGTCCGGTTTTGTGCTATGTCTGGTGAGAAGCGATAGATATACATAGGGAAACATAAGGGAAGAAACGACATGCTGAGGGGGAAAGGGGGGTATGAGCTGTTGGTAAAAGTGTGTGTTCAGAAAGACCCCTTTATTCCGATTGCTCCTTCATACTGTGGTCCTTCCCACAGGTACAGAACACTGGAGGACCTCCAGAGAGAAGAGAAAAACCACAGGCCTGTCTGGGTCTTCCACTTTATTTTAGAAGCAAGGAGTTCCAGTTTCTGTGAATAGTCTACACTCGCAGAAGGAGAAAGAGAAATCCTAGCTTCTGCCACCTGCTTAGAGGAAAAGGCAGACTAGGAGGAAGGGGGAGAGAGAATGCTCTGCAGACCCCATTGTAAGCCCCCCAATCTCCCTCACTCCAAAGCACTGGGCACGTCAAGGCACCAGACTTTGGACAGTCCTGGCAGAGCCCAAATAACTGCCACTTTAAAACATACACTGCCTATGAGAATTTCAACACAGAAGAACACACTGTTACTATGTAAGCCATTACTAAGCATTTGGAGGTAATAATACCAATGAGAGATTAAGAATACAGCATTTACCCCGAAACCAGATTTCCTGCATAGATATGTCCATCAGAAGAGGCAACTGTTCACAGAATACGACCCTCTAGATTTGTGGAAAGAAAGACAAAAGTCCAGAGGATAGTCTTGAATGATTTTGCCTCGTGTTTAATTGATTTTAATTTTGGATCTGTTGTTTAAAAAAAATGAAAGCACACAGCATGAAATTTCCTGTCTTAATCATTTTTATGTGGAGAGTTCAGAACAACTGTGTAGCAGACCTTTGGAACCTTATCTTACAAAACTGCAACTCTACCTCATTAAACAACAGCTTCTCGTCTCTATGCTCCTGTCAACAGCCATCAACAGCCATGCAACGTAGAGCAAACGGTCAGGTTTATACAGAACAGAGAGTTGTGTGTGATGTGACCCCAAGAAAGAGAATGCTCGTCTTTCCACCTTAAATGATGCTGCCAGTGGCTGTGCGCAGCCCTGGCGGGAGCAAAGGAACAAAAGTAAAAAGTTTGCTGCAGAATGCTGCCACATAGAATGATCAAACATAATCGCCTGAGTCCTTAAACCCTAGCCTTGTGGGTCTGAGATCTGCTACAAGGCAGCAGATTACCCATGCTAGATGTTCACTGAGAATAAGAAAGGCCAGGTTCAAATTCTGTCTCGGCCACTTTCACCTAGATTTCCTTAACCTCTCTAAGCCTTACTCTGCAGAGAGGGAAGAAATAGCATCTTTCTGAGAGGAAGATAAATGAGGATGAACTTTAACCAGTGAGCACTCAGACACGTAAGTAACACTAGCAGGTATGTCAGGCTCTGAGGACACAGTGAATAGCAGAAGAGAGATGGGTGTCAACTCACAGACCTCAGATACAGACAAGGGAAGAAGAATACTATGAGTGTGAAAAACACAGAGTACCCAAAAGGCTGTAGGAGGGTTCTTCCATGAGACGTGTCTCAACGAATTGTAAGAAGTAAACAAAGGGTACACTGAGCCCTCTGCTTGGAATTAAAAGATGGTATGCATGCTTGATGAAATATCATATGTGTGTGATGCCAGAGCAGCTTAGAGGGGAAGAAATGAGGTCCCTCATGCAAATTGTTGTGTTTAAAAAGTAACTTTAAAGCCCGACGGCAATGTGACTTAAGGCACACTGAACATAACTATCTTCATTTTTCTCACCTGAAAACAGGGATGATGGAAGAACGAAGAATCTTTTTTACTATTTTTTATGTTTACATTAATTACAGGTTTTCACTTTGTATCCCAGCTGTAGGCCCCTCTCACACTCGCTCCCAATCCTACCTTCCCTCCCTCATCTCCTCCCAGGTCCCTCTCCAAGTCCACTGATAGGGGAAGTCCTCCTCACCCTCAGAACGAAGAATCTTGTCAAAGGTAGTTGGCAGGGAGTCAATAGGTTAATACAGAACAGCAATTCATGCAGTAGAAAAATCTGGCCAGTTACAAATACTGTTTTCCTAAGACTCAGTAGCATCATGAACAGTCGACTGTGAAGATCACTTTAGGATACTCATTTTCAGTTGATCCACTTTAGAGATTTTGTTTTCATTTATTTCCTTTTTTAAATTCATTTTTTAAAAAACTTTCTATTGATTTTTTGTGAGTTTCCCACCATGAACCTCAGTCCCATTCATCTCTCCGTCCCCTTGTATCCACCCTCTATCCTTGCAACCTATCCACACAAAGAAAATTAAAAAACAAAAATAAATAAATAAAACAAAGTATAGAAAACACCTTGTAGTGGAAGCTACTGTGTGTCACAGCGCATCCTACAGTATATCCCTCTGACCACACATCCTCACCTACAAATGTTCATTGCAATGAGTCACTGCCCCTTGTTTCAAGGCCTCTGGCTTCTGTCAGACCATCAATATTGGGTCCTCACCGGTCGTTATTTCGTGTCATGGAGATTTTGCAGCTTTGGATCAGTAGGACCAGTCCTTTCATGGTTCACAGATGCTGTAGATTGCAGGGTAGGCCAACTCAAAGCCCTGGATCTGGGCCTGAGAGGTAGCAGATCTGGTCAGTGACCTGTCTTTCCCTTATCTGCACCATCAGGGCAAGCTCTACAGCATTGTTCCAACTAGGCCACCTAATGCCACCACCAACAGGAAGGAGGGGCAGCTCTCTAATGTCCTCTGGGCCAGCTCACCTGCACCCGTGCCTCTAGAGCGAGCTTCACTGTGCTGCCCAGTCAAAGCACGGGGCCTGCTCTCACAAGAGCTGCAGCAGGTGAAGGACAGGGCCAGCACTCACGCCGTTGGAGCTGTCTCACCTGTGCCCTTCCACGTTTCGATTTTTATGTTGTGCTTGCATATTTTGTCTGTCTTTTGAAAGTCTGTCTTGCTGTGTAACTCAACTGACCCTGAGCTCACATTCCTTCTTTCTGAGCTTCCCAGTCATAATGCCCAGCTTAGAGATTACTCTACTCAAAGCTAATAGATTATCTATAAGGCCAGAGCCACTTCTCACACATTGGGTCCATCCCTTATAAATATTAAGAATCTCCCAGATAGTACTAAATATCAGCATGGAAACATTTTCATTCATTTACAGGTCCAGAAAAAAATAGCTGGTAATTTACAGAAAAACAAACAAACAAACAAACATAAGGACTAATAAACATGAGCAAAGTTCTCAGCTGTATTACTCTTCAAAGAAAAGCAAATTATAGGAGCTAGACACAATACTTTGGGTCAAGTATAAAGGTATTTGTTGTTATTGGTGGCTGTCCTAGTGAGGGTTTCTATTGCTGTGATGAAACACAAGGACCGAAAGCAAGCTAGGAAGAAAAGTATTTATTTGGCTTACACGTCTATATTGCAGCCCACCACTGAAACAAGTCAAGGCAGGAACTCAAACTGGGCAGAAACCCAGAGACAGGAGCTGACAGAGAGGCCATTGAGGGGTGTTGCTTACTGGTCTACTCATTCTGCTTGCTCAGAATGCTTTCTTATAGAACCCAGGACCACCACCCCAGGAATGGCCTTACCAAAAATGGGCCAGTCTTTGCCCCGTCAAGAACTAATTAAGAAAATGTTCTGCCTACAGCCCATTCTTATAGAGGCATTTTCTCAGTTGAGGTTCCTTCCTCTCAGATGACTTAAACATGTGTCAAAGTAACATAAAACTAGACAGCACGGTGGCAACGTTCCTTTTTTTTTTTTCAGAATACTTTTCTGGAGATTCTGGATTTACAAAGCATGTAGAAATGGCATTTGCTTTACAGTTCCTTCATACAAATAACATTAAGCACAGGTAACTAACTGAATTTGCCCAGGACTGCAGTTGGACATGGGACCTCTAGTCTAGCCTGTAACCCAGAGTTTAAGGAAATAGAACAGGTCTTTCATGTCTCTGTCTTATGAACACACTATGGAGGGTACTGTTTTTGTTCCCCTTATGTTTTCAAATATAATATTTTCTTAATTCTTTAAGATTTTCATATGATGTGTTTTGATGGTATTCACCTTCCATACCTCCCAGACTCATGCTCCACCTTCCTACCCGTTCTGAGCTGCATGTAGTTATAGTTATATATATCCCACTCGGTTTGATTTGTGTTGCCCATACATTCATGCATCGAGCCATCCATTGGAGTGTGATGACCTTTTCAGGGTCACACCCTTAAAGTAAACTGACTCTCCCTCTCCTAGAAGCCATCAACTGCCTCACTTAGTGGTGGGGTCTCATGAGCCTGTCTCCCTGTTCCATGCTATAATGTTGACTGGCCTGATCTTGTGCTGGCCAAACAGCCCCTATGAGTTCTTGAGTGCAATGGTCCTGTCCAGTCCAGAAAACTGTTTCATTCTGGTTCTTCCCAACCTCTAACCCTCTTCCTTGAAGGTCCTCAAACCTTGGTGGTAGGGGGTGTGACACAGATGTCTCATTTGTGATGAGATGTCCCTCCCATTTGTGACCCTAGCTATCTGAACTTTGATCAGTAATGAGTTTCTTGTCAACTATGGTCCTCTGTACAAAGAAACAGAGGTGCACTAGTCTATGGGTGTGTAGATACAAATTTAGAGGGAAGTTTGAGATGTTTATTAAGTACAGTATTAGTGGTAGGTTCATGCCTAAGACCTCAACCACGAAGGTCCCAACCACGAATTCTCAGCCACATTTACAGTATCAGGAATACATTTACCTCCTACAGAGTGAGCCTAAAATCAGAAAGCAGTTCATTATCCCAATAACATTCATGCCAATATTTCGCCTATGGGCATATCTTGCCCTGTTGATCACTGTTGTAGTTCACAGGGTTCACAACTGGGTAAGACCATTGACCCAGCAGGGAGAAGTCTTCCTGGTCAGGATCAACTTGGTTTCTCCATATCCTGTGATCAAAAGATGCAGTGTCTTCAACACTGGGATCTTATTATCAAGTTCTTATGGGCAACCAAAAGCAGTGGGAATAGCTATGTTTTCAGGGTCTTTTGGACACCCCTGCCTACTACTTGGGAGTGGTATACCATACCAGGCACTAGGCTTTGTATTAGACCACCTATGGCTTCCAGAAAAATTACATTCTGTGTAGGGTAACCCCAATTAAACTCTTTTATGTAAACAAACACATCTCCACTCCAAATGTAGAATGGATCTCTTAAAGATAACACGAGAGAAGAAGAACATTCTGGTTTGAAAGAGACAGGTGCTGAGACATACTTCAACTGAAGAGAATCCTTCATTCACACCTGCCACTACAGTGGGGGCTTTGTCGGCTTGGTTCCTGGTCTCAGCAGACCAGAGCATGCAGGATGAGTTATTAATGCCATGAACAGTCAGACACACAAACTGCAGTGTAGTGGGCATTCTGGTGAGACTTTAGGTCCCCATGCAGAGTGAGGTTCCATCCATATAAGCTTCAGAGCAAAGGGGAAGTTTCATGACACTTAGCTGATGAGTAGTCTGGGCTGCCTGTAGTTCCAGGTAACAAGGAGGTCGAGGACAGCCTTGCGTTCCAGGGAAAGAATGTGACCCTGACATGGGAGAGGGGGGCAGCACATTTAGTTTAGGTGTGTCCATTATGCTGGTGGAGGATACACCACCATCTATGACACTCTGTCCCTTTGAGTCTGGTACATGGGCCTGTAAACTGCATTGAGGAAATAATTACGGCACCTGCCATTCTCCTGACATCCGGGGACCTAGGGAATCTGTTACAGAGTCATATAGGCTTCTGGGAGGGGGCGGGGGGAATTTCCTTTTCAGAACCCAAGAGGAAGAGGCTGCTGCGCTTTGGCTAGTCCCCACCCCCAAACCAAACACTAACTGGATTTGTTTTCCTCAGTCCACACCTTACTTTAGATTCCCTCAGCATCAAGCTCAAAAGTGTTTTTCACTCATCTGCAGCTGCATGAAATTAAGAACAGTGAAATGCAGCTTCCCAAGAAAAGCTCCCAGAGTCACACAAGACTGTTTTCGGAATGAGACCTTGTCCATTATTGCGCTGGCTGAGCAGACACTCTGTAAACCATGGCCTTCAGGCACCTGCCCTGTTGTCTATACTGACCAGACCAACAAAGGAAATGGAAAAACTCATGGGTGAGCAGATGGATGGATGTGTGGGCAGATGGACAGACAGATGATAAGTAGAAAGAGAGATAAATAAATAGAGAGAGAGAGATAACAGGTAGATAGATCAATAACAGATAGATAGATAGATAGATAGATAGATAGATAGATAGATAGATAGATAGATAGATAGATAGATTAGAGAGAGATGATTAAACAATGGTCTATGAGCAGGGCTACCAGCAAGTACCCATTTCTGCAGAGATCCTGGCTCCCCTCCCAGCCAAAGTGTCTGTCAACCTCTACTGTGAATTCATCAAGCACCTGGCTGAGATCCTCTCTGGCTGCAGATGAGTTTCCCACCTGTGGCAAATGTTTTGTCAACCACTTCCTCGGTTGCTGTCTACTCATCATCTCCAGCCGAGGCTCCGTTTAGCCTAGATGGGGCCCTGGCCTCCCGTGTGTCACTCTTAGGTACAAAGCTGCCCACATTTGGTTATAAAAGTTTATGTAGCAAATTGTATCAAATGAAAGCTTAAAAATTACATGGATTTGAATTGATGAGATTTGCATAGGTCTACGTAAAGCACATAATGAATATGGTTTTGTTTGCTTTTCATCTCTTAGAACCAGGTTTCAACTCTGTATCCTGGGCTGGCCGAAAACTATATAACCCAGGCTAGCCTCAAAATCATAATGATCCTCCTGCTTAAGTACTCCTGCTTCTGGGATCACAGGTGTGAGCCGTCACACCTAGTTTATAAAGAACATGACTAATTCAAAGGCAAGAAATGGAACTGTTACTTCTCAGGCAGGGAAAGGGTACTGAAGAGATAACTAATAGTCACATATTAAACATTCACTGCCTAGACTTTGCGCAGTGCTTAGAACAAAACTTAGTAAGCTTAACCACAGAGAAAAAAAAAAACAATACACAGACAGAAACATATTTAAATTGACATATATATGCATAGGTAAGTTGTGACATACATATGTATATATACAGACATAAATAATACATATAATTGAAACATGATGCCACAAACAAAACTAGAAGCAATCATATCACTCACACTGAGGAAGGATAATGCAGTTCAAGGAGCTATAGGCATGCTGGCCAAGATTTGGTGGTATGAAGAAAAGAAATGGGTTTGGCATCAGCGGCATCTGCATGTTTTTCTTCTCTTGTAAGAAGATAGTGAATTAGAGGACAGACACTCCATTTAGATGTCTGTCCAGACCCCAACCTGAAGGCTAGATTCTTCTCCTCTACAGTCTCCTATGTACTATTATTACATGGTCTTGGTTAACCTCAGCTGAGAAACACGGGCCTCAGGTAGCTAGTAGGTCAATCTGGAATTGCCAGAAGCACAGGAAACAGAGAAAATGGACTTGCGTGGGGGAAGACATAGTTCAGGACAACAGAGGGTTGAGAAGTTGTGGGTTTTAGCTTATTGCAGTGCTGGCCTGAATGTCTTAAGCTACTAGGTCAATCTGGTATTGCCAGAAGCATAGGAAACAGAGAAAATGGACTTGCAGAGGGGAAGACATAGTTCAGGGCAAGAGAGGGTTGAGAGATTGTGGGTTTTAGCTTATTGCAGCGCTGACCTGAATCCCTGCTTATATGTCTTGCTCTTATTCTACTGCAGGATTTGTTTCTTTATAACTAATTCCTGACTTCTGCTAAACTAGCTCAACTGAATTTCTATCACAGAGAACAATCATCTTTACAACTTTTGAACAAAACATAGGGATAGAAGAGTCGCCTCTGTGCCCAGCAGTAACGATACATATTTAAACAAAAATCTAACAGATAAGATGCTTATTAGTGTATTCATTAATATAGCAAGAATATTAAATGTATCAACAGGAGATTAAATAAATAGTGGAATATATGTACAAATTTCTAGGTGCATATTAAAAATGCCTCAAAGTTCTCAAAATTCATTTCTCTTCGCACATTTTCATCTTAATTGTCAAATTAGGTTCATAAGGCTTAAATCAATACTAGCCTAGTATTCAAAAGCCTGACCCTGCACTTTCCCCCATTGCTAAAATGCATAGAACTATGATGTTTTGTTTCCTCAGGCAAAGATGCAAACCAATCTAATTCTCAGCCAGCATATAATATTATCCAAAAATATTCCTGTACTTGAATTCAGTTTTGTCCAACTCTTTTTTTTAGAAAAAAATACCTGCAAGTCAGGACAGGACATTAAGCCCTGGGAAAGGTTAGAAGGCGAAAGAGAGACAAAAACAATGAGAAAAGCAAGAGGCAATGCCACCAGAAAGATGAAATGAACCAAGATGTTTTAAATTTGACACTCTGAAAAAGCCACCAGAGACTCAGAAACTCAGCTGCAAAACAAAGTTTTCAAAGAACTGGAAGCTGATTCTGTGACCCTGGAGAAGTGGAAGGACAATAAAAAACAGGCTGCATGTCAGAGAAAAGGACGCAGAGCTTCAGAAGTTGACAAACGCACGGTGGGAAGATGCAGAGAAACCAGGGAGGAAGCCTTGAAAAGGAGAGCAAGCGGAATCAGCCGGAGGCTCCCTACGGAGGGAGAGGAAGCAGAAGTGTCCACAAAAAAAAATACACCAGCAAATTCTTCAAAAGCTTCAAAATTCAGCAAAAATTTAGCAAAAACTTCAAAAACCAACTACCGGCCTTGCTAAGGTAGAGATTTCATAAAGTCAACATTATCAGGCATAAAACACTACTCAGAATGGCCAGGATGCTCATGTTTCTCTTTTGTACGGAAAATCTTATGTTGCAGTCATTGCAGCATTTACCAAACCCTCGTGGAATAATAGTACACAAAGAGCAAACACTCTCTCCACTTAAATAAAAACTAGAGAGGCAACGGGTTCCTTTTTTCCCCACGGTTCTTGTTTATTTTAAAGGTATGAATGTTTTGCTGCGTGTATATCTGTGCACGTGCAAGCCTGGTGCCCTCGGCAGCCGGAAAAGAGTATTGCGTCCTCTGGAACAGGCATTGCAGATGACTGTGAGCCACCACGTGGACGCCGGGAATAGACTCAGCCTTCCGAAAGAGGAGCCAGTGCTCTTCACGACTGAGTCTATTCCTAGCGCCGGTTAGTTACTCTTTTTTAGATGATTTGAGCAAAGCTAGTAAGGATCACTTTTGCATCATGCACAGGGTGCTTCTGCCTCAACGCGAAACAAATGCATCCTGTTTTACTAGTTACTCTTTTTTAGATGATTTGAGCAAAGCTAGTAAGGATCACTTTTGCATCATGCACAGGGTGCTTCTGCCTCAACGCGAAACAAATGCATCCTGTTTTACTAAACAGCCAGGCAGAGTAGGAGGGACAGTGGTTTGCTAACACTATTTACAGGCGATTAACATCGAGCAAAATTTTTTTTCTAAGTAACTATTTTTTGAGATTACAATTCCATTCAACTTTATCATACAGATAATAAGAGGAAAGAAGGCAATTTCAGAGAAAAGTATTGACATTATTAATACAATCTCTATTCTTACCAAAAAAAAAAAACTAGTATAAAAGTATCTTCTGGTGTGTGTGTGTGTGTGTGTGAGAGAGAGAGAGAGAGAGAGAGAGAGAGAGAGAGAGAGAGAGACTGCATGTATGCATGTGGCTGTAGAGGTCAGAGGTCAACTTTGGTGTTGTTCTGGAGAGCTGTTGACTTTGGTTTTGGAGGAGGGGTCACTTGCTAATTAGTCTGGTCTGGCCAGACAGAGAAAACTCAATGTGTCCTCTTGTCTCACATCTTCAGCACTGGGTTACATGCACATGCCATCACACCCAGGGTCAGATGTGGAAATGGAAATCAAACTCAGATCTTCATGCTTGTAAAGCAAATGCTGGTCGAAGTGAGCTACCATGGAAAGTCTAAATCAGAGAGAAGTACCTTAAAGAGCTCAAAGAAATCTTTCATTTATAATATCGGCTAGACATACTAA
This sequence comes from Pachyuromys duprasi, assembly GCA_028658305.1. Lineage (NCBI taxonomy): Eukaryota > Metazoa > Chordata > Mammalia > Rodentia > Muridae > Pachyuromys > Pachyuromys duprasi. The sequence goes on along the minus strand of CM053756.1, from coordinate 18,572,212 downwards.
AATACTAAACACATAATTAATCATTTCATGTTACTTTAACTGCAAATGTTCTCCTAACCTCTTTGTTGGGCCTTGCCAATGAGTTGTTTTATTTTTATTTTTTTTAATTTGAGTTTGAATTCAACACTTATGAGACAAACCATCATCTAAATTAGTCATAAATTTTCTTTCTGCCTGTGGACGATGTGTGTGTGTGTCTGTGTGTGTATGCCTATGTCTGAGTGTGTGTGTGTCTGTGTCTGTGTGAACTTGTCAATGAAAGCACTTAGGAAGATCAGAAATTGAGTTCAGGTATAATCCTCAATTGATGCCCTCACTTTTTCATACCGGGTCCCTCACTAAACCTGAGGTTGGCATTTTGACTAGAATGGCTGGCCAGCAAGCTCCCGGATCTTTCATTCTCTACCATCTCCCTCTGTGCTAGTTACAAATATGAATGGCCATACCCAAGTTCTACGTGGGTGCTGGGTGTCCAAGCAAGAGTCCACACACTTCAGCAGCAAACACGCTACTCACCCTAGGCCTCGCTAGGCCTAAATTAGTCACAATTTTCCAGTGTTAAAAATTCACAAATTCTGTTCTATTTCTGCAACCAAGGATGTTCTTTATCTTTCCGTGTTACATTACAGTCTTCACAACAGTGCTACACAAACAAATTGAGTCACTGTGAAAAAATACAGAGCTGCAAGAAGTCTAGTTTATACCCGGATGTTAATAGTTTCTTCCATGGAATGATGACATAGGGTAAAAGTATTTAACAGTAAATAATTGGTTAACAGGTCTACTGTCCATCCACTCCCCAAGATGTTAAGTAGGGAAACAGACAAATAAAGAGACATACAGAGAGAGAGAGAGAGAGAGAGAGAGAAATTGGGGGAGGACAGGGAAAGAGAAGGAGAGAGAGAGATTTTTTGTTAAGTAGAACTGTTAGGATATACTGTTAAGGAGGGAAAAAATGCTTACAAAGTAGCATTAATACTATTTCCCAACACGTAAAATGATTTCAACAAGAGGTACACTCCAAAATATTATTTTAATAATTAAAATTATGGTGAGTAATCTCTCTCTCTCTCTCTCTCTCTCTCACACACACACACACACACGTACAGGGGTGGGGCTTATTTTGTCTGATAGCTTCACAGGGTTCCAATAATGATTCCTGGACCCATGGATGTAAGAAGGACATCGAGGCAGTGGGAGAATGTGGCAGATTACCACCTTGTTGCATGATGAACAGGAAGCAGAGCGAGTGGGACAAGATAGACACCCCAAGCCCACCCTTCAATAACTTATCTTCTAAAATGTCTAGTATGACCCAAACTAGCAGCACCAGCTGGGGACCAAGACGTGAGCCTGTGAGGAAAATCTCATATGCAGACTCTAACAATGTGAGCATATATGTGTGAGTGAGTGTACAAATGGGGTACAGGTGGGCAGACAGAGTATAGTCAAACCACCCTGAATATGTATATCTCTCAATAGATAGACAGACAGACATGTATACACATAGGTAAGGTAGGCAGGTAGGTAGGTAAATGATAGATTAGATAAATAGATAGATAGATTCATAGATAGATAGATAGATAGATAGATAGATAGATAGATAGATAGATAGATAGATACATACATACATACATACATACATACATACATAGATACATAGATAAACAGACAGACAATAGAGAAAATATAGGTTCAATCAGACTAAAGTTCTGGATTAAATTAAACACAAGCAAACTGTGGACTCTATTGTCAGCGCAACAATATGCAAACTAAAAGAACAACTTCATCATCTGTGACAGGGACTGTCCCTTTCCATCACTAGAGATGCTTATGTCTGCATTCCTGGGCCTCATTTTCCAGGTCATCTACCCAAAAAGTCTGTTTCATTAATCGATCACCAAACAGGGTAGCGATCACAGAACAGAATTAGAGACCTACATTACCCTGAATATCTATTCTACCAAAGCTGGCCTTAGGCTTGTTGGTTGTGTCCCAGAACACAGCGCCATGCTCCACCTTTGATAGCCTCTCAAAAAACAATTTGTTCAATGAAAGTCTGGTTCATCTGGGCCATGTGGAAGCCTAAAGCTTTAAGATTCTCTGGGGAGTACTAGTTACATTAACAGACACCTTGTATTTTTCAGACCTAAGGAGCATCTTTCCTCAAAGTATCTTTTGACAGATTTTCTTTCTTTTATTTTTTTGAAAATGAATAATAAATAAATGTATTTTAAAACAATTATTTGTTTTGAACACACACACACGCATATAAGCTTGTGATTTCTTAAAGACAGAAACAAAATTTCTTACTAATGAGATGGATGTAGTTTTTATTTTTTACATAGAAGTTAAGTCCTGGCTAGATTTTTTTTCACTTTTTTAAACTAATTAATTTACTTTATACCTCAACTCTAGTTTTCCCTCCCCCCTCTCCTCCTAGTCCTTTCAGCAACCCCTGACCCCCAACTCCTATCCACTCCTCCCTTTCTCTTCAGAAAAGGGGGGGGCCTCCTCCCATAGATATCAACCACCCTTGGCATATCAAGGTACAATAAGAATGGTGCATCTATTGAAACCTAGACAAGGTAGCCCAGTAAGGGGAAAGGGTCCCAAAGGCAGGGATTTGACAGGCTTTTATACCTGATGTATCTGTAACATTAATAACTTATCCGCACCCATTGAGCACTGAATCCATGTCGGAACTCAGAGATGAGCTTATTTCTTGCATCTGTGTACCTACCTATCATGCAAATTCTACTGTCAGTTTCAATTGAGAGTAGGGAAAACAGCCTGCAAGTGAGCTGACGTCCTCAGCATCTCACAGCTGCTTTATAGGACTGAGACCCAAGCTTAGAAATAGCTGAAGCCCAATTAGGAATAGTGATTCCTCAAGACCCAGCTGTACCACTCTTGGGCATATATCCAAAAGATGCTCAAGTACACAGCAAGGATATTTGCTCAACCATGTTCGTAGCTGCTTTATTTGTAATAGCCAGAACCTGGAAACAACCCAGATGTCCCTCAGATACAGAAATTATGGTACTTTTACACAATGGAATACTACTCAGCAATTAAAAACGAGGAAATCATGAAATTAGCAGGCAAATGGTGGGACCTGGAAATGATCATCCTGAGTGAGGTATCCCAAAAGCAGAAAGAAACACTTGGTATATACTCACTTATATAGACCTATAGGATAGGATGGACATGCTGAAATCTATACATCTAGGGAAGATAAGCAAGAAGGAGGACCCAGGGTGGGATGATCAATCATCGGTTAGATGGACAAAGGGGATGGGCATTGAATGTAGGAGAAAACAAGCAACAGGACTGGAGCCTACCACAGAGGGCCTCTGAAAGACCCTAACTAGCAATGTATCAAAGCAGATAATAAGACTCACAACCAAGCCATTGCCAAAGTGCAGGGAATCATATAAAAAAGGGGGGAGTTAATAAGACTTGGTGAGGACAAGAGCTCCACAAAGAACAAATAGATCAAGGCACAGGGGTCTTCTTTGAGACTGTTTCTCCAGCTATGGATATGGATACAAATTATAACCCCTGTTCAGATGTGGCCCATGGTAGCTCAGTATCCAACTGGGTACCCTAGTAAGGGGAACAGGGACTGTTTTGGTCATGAACTCAATGGCTGGCTTGTCGACCGTCACACACACACACACACACACACAGAGAGGAGCAGCCT
>CM053756.1:18547369-18568406 GCA_028658305.1 Pachyuromys duprasi | reverse complement strand
GTCAAAGACATATGGATGTGGAGCCCCTGTGGACTGTGCCTTTGGGTTTCTCTTCCCAGATTCAGACTTTTGGTGCTATTTTTATGTTCAACAATTTTATTACTTGATTTTTTTTGCAATGTGTCATTTTAAGTCTTCCAGAAGATTTTGAAACACAGAAATATAAAATCATAAGGTCTTTATTTTACCATATTTTCAGTTCTCAGCCCTGCCCCCTCACCACAGCATCCTTGATATCATTTAAAGAGCATGATACTAATTAGCAACATTTTCCAACTTCATGTGCTGTATCTTTCTTTTTTCAAGTGCAGTCTGTGGTCGTCTAAGCCATGTTAACTGCAATTTTGCTGAAAAGAAAATAAAGGCAGCCCAACCACACTGTGTGGTTTGGTTTACTTATTTAATTTTAGGCTACACTTTTCAGTGACATCCGTTTAGACTTGAAACCTAGTCAGTTGCTGACCTTGATTCGTAGGGTATCAAGTGAAGTCAGCATTACCAAAGTGGGGGCTATCAGTCAAACAATTTGCATGCACTGGCTAACACACAGGCATCTAATTCTAGGGGTACTGGGTTGGAAAAAAAATGGAAAGTTTTCTGACCCACTTTAAATCAGTGTTTCAGTAAAAGACCAGTGAGAAACTCACCTAGAGAGGAGCTCTAGTTTCCATGAGGTTCATACTCATTACTCAGAGGAGAAACTGACAAGCTGAGAGGGTCAGGTAGAGACTGGGGAAAACACTGGTAGACTGTGGTCATTTGGAGATAAGGTCACACGACACGTCTTCCTTCTCTTACTCAACTTCCAGGCATTATTCTCGGGGCTGGCAAAGAGGGTATGCTAAGAGAAGCCACCATTGCCAAAGTGATTAAGAGTCATCCTAGAGGCACAAGGGTCTTTTATGAGACTGTTTTTCCAACCAAGGACCATGTATGGATATAACCTAGAACCCCTGCTCAGATGTGGCCCATGGTAGCTCAGTATCCAATGGTGTACCCCAGTAAGGGGAACAGGGACTATTTCTGTCATGAACTTAATGGCTGGCTCTTCGACTCCCCCTCCCACCCCCCACCCCCCGAGGGAAGAGCAGCCTAGCTAGATCCCAGAAGAGAACACTGCAGCCAGCCCTGAAGAGACTTGATAAGCTAGGGTCAGATGGAAGGGAAGGTGGTCCTCCCCTATCAGTGGACTTGGAGGGGGGCAGGGAGGAGATGAAGGAGGGATGAGGAGAGTGGGAGAGAATGAGGGAGGGGGCTAGAGTTGGGATACAAAGTACATAACCTGTGATTAATATAAAAATAAATAAATTACTTACAAAAAAGAGTCATCTTGTACAGTTTTGAGCTTGTCAAGGGTACTGGTCTTACAATGCCTAAATGGATACGTAATGATTTTTAGCCTTAACCTAGGTTAAGGTTAATTTTCAGAGCTGTCCAGTCATATATGATCTGGTTCTATCAAATTAAAAATTGCCAGGTCAATGTGTGGATGTGGCCTGGAACCCCCGCACAGATGGGGCCCATGATAGCTCAGTGTAGGACTGAAGACCCTATTCAGGGAAACAGGGACTGTTTCAGTCATGATCTTGGTGGCTGACTCTTTGACCCTCCCCCATACAAGCCGGGGAGTGACAGACTGGCTAGATCCCAGGGGAGGACATTGCAGCCAGTCCTGAGGAGACAGGATAAGCTGGGGTTGGATGGAAGGGAAGGAGGTCCTCCCCTGTTGGTGGACTTGGAGAGGGCAGGGAGGAGGGAGATGAGAGAGGGAGTGGGAGGGTAGGAGGGAATGAGGGAGGGGGCTATGCCTGGGATTCAAAGTACCTAACCTGTGATTGAGATAAAAATAAATAAATTAAAAAAAAAAGAAAATTAAAAAAAATTGCCAGGTCAAAATTCAGTAAGGCAGCTGAATATATGAGAACAATAAGGAGAGAAAAGGAAATTAAGAATGCATCTCTCAAAGCTGGACTCTTTCAGGGAAGAAGAGCTATCCAGAGTGAAGAACGAGGAATGGTGGAAATAAAACATAATCTGAATATTAGAAAAGGATTTGGGGTTGAAGAGATGACTCAATCAATAAGTACCTGCCATGAAAATATGAGTACCTTAGTTTGGGGCCCTAGCATCTGTACAAAACTGAATCTTTGCAATCCTAGCTAGAGAAAATAGGGGGACAAAGGCTCCCTGGAGCTCCCTGGCCAACTAATCTAGCCAATCTGTAAGCATCACAGTGAGGAGAAATCTACAAAGACTGTCAACACACAACTGCAGCCAACACACACAAACACAGAAACACACACACATACACCATACATGTACTGCTCATGTATCGACATGCTAACATTCAAACACACATCCATGCACCAGCCTACTCAATTAAAGTGGTCACTTTATTGATCAAACCCAATTCACTGTGTGTCATAAGGAAGGTACTTTCAGCCACCAGGGATTCCAGAAAAATTGGGCACCGTTCCTGGGGCTTCCCATCCCAGCATTTTTCAGAGTGGTCTGCAGAAGTACAACTATAGTTGAGACAAAATGTAGATCTGGATAAAATTCTGGCTTTACCAATTCCATAAGGCCATCCATGTGGTGATTACTGCAAATACAATCCTCTCTTAACATCTGGTCTTTCCTTTAAGTGTCTGTTTGGGATTATTCCTGGTCCAGGTGGGGCATTTTCATAGCAGCATCCCCTGCACTGAAGAACAAGAACATTCTCTCCAGGACTGTTCTCTCTCAATTACACAAAACCAATGGAGAAGGAGCGTTATGCCATGCTGTGCACACCATTAAACCAAATGACACCCAACTGTTCAAATAGCCATTGTCTCTTTAAATTAGGATGTAAGTCAACCACTTAAAGCTGTGAAATCCTTCCTTTATACAGACCGTTGTTGTTGTTTTTCCTGTAAAGGGCTATAGAACACACATTAGTGAACAATAGTTTCTCAATGGTAGCCCTGCCATCTGAGCAAAAACCAAAAATTGGTTTTGATATTTTTAGTCTTGATTTTATGTCTTGAATTTTCACCACACTGAGACAAACGATATTCATCTCACAGCCTAGTACGTAGGCTGAGTTTCACTACTGAAGGACTGAGAGGGCTGTTTAAGCTACCCCTTCACCATCATTCACGGGAGTTGGCAGCAAGGACATCTCCCAACCTACCCTTTCCCAGGCCAGCTCATCCTTGCCCAATAGCAACAAGAAGGAATGTCTACTCTATGGAATCCAGCATAGGCTACAACATTGTCACACTATTTTCAAATGGATCAAGATTTAGAGCCAAGGGGTAAGACAACCCAGTAGTGTCTTAGAATGTAGCTGAGTTCTAAAAAGAAACAAGGTCATAAATTTCTGACATAATGTTTCATATCGTCAAACAATAAAAATCTCATTTGCTTTTTACTATTCATTTGCTATTTACATAACCCTGTGCAAAATGATGCAAAGATTAACAAAATAACTACCAGTGTTCAAGTAGCACACAATCTAGCAAGGAAGCCAGTAAGCAAACAACATACAGTTCAAGAAAAACACACAAGAGACAAGTGATACAAAAGTAATCCATAAAGACCTGTGTTACATAAAAGGTTATTGTATACAATGAAACTTAAAGAAATGAATAACAGGTTAGTAGCCTTGAAGTATCAAGATAAAATCCAAAGCCACAAGTGCATATGTCAGACATACTTGCAAAGGTTAATTCAGTGTAGTAGAAAATGAAACCAAAGGCGGTGAAGTCAATGGGGTGGGATGTTCATTCCAGGGATGGAATTCCCAGCTAGAACTATGTGAACAGGATCCAACAAGACAAGCAACATACTGATAAACGGGATGGAAAAGGACTTTGCCAAGGCTGTACTTTAACTAATGCTAATTTGTAGAAAGAGCACAGGTAGAAAACCAGAACCCATGGAACCCTAACACCAAGCATGCTAAAAGTGAGGCTGAAAGGGAAGTTCATTCAAACTGCAATACTAAATCAAGCACTGAGTAGTTCACATTTCTCATTCAGGAGGCTGGAGAATGAGAAAAGAAAACACAGAGAGGTGTGCTTGAGACACATTTCAGGAGCATTAAAAGTGTCAAAATAGCAAATACAGCCAAACAGGTGAAAGTCAAAACCAGCAGCAGGCCTAGAAAGAATGTGAGAACGTGATCACAGACAGAATCCAACAATCCTACTAGACATTGTCTACTGAACATGAGCTGCTGGATCACTTCATACTTCTGGGCTTAATGTGAGACAGGTGCTGAAGAGCTGAGAAGCTCAGAGATATGGTTCTCCTCATTAGAGACAGAGGCAAAGAAAATGACATGTAGATGGCATCTGTATCTAAATACCACCATATTCACCATCTTGTCCCTGTCCTCTCTTCCTAAAGAGAAACTCTTCTCAAGGACTTGAAGGCAAAGGCCATCACACTGAGAGGAGAGAGCATGAGAGTGCTGTTGCCTTCTTTCCTACTCATCCCTCCTCTCCTTGTTATTAGTCTCTATTCCAGAGAGCCTCATTTTCTATACCATTGTTCTTCAGTCTCCATCTCTGAGTTCCTTCTTCACTTTGTCCAATAAGTTATTTTTTCACTTATTCCCCTTTTTCATATTCATTCCTCTTATTCTTTCACTTGTTCCCCTCATCCTTAAAAAAAGACATGAGACTGAACCTCAAAACAGCAAATATGAACAAGTTTGATACCATACAGCAGCCATGCCTTCACTAGTAAATCTCAAGCATCTAGCTACTCCCTAATAACTAATCAGGTTTTGTGATTGTTCTTGCGCAGAGTACACATTCAAGAAAAGCAGTTGTTATACTCAGTTAAGTAAAATGTATTCCGTCAGTGTTATTTAGTTTGTCTGTTTATAAGGAAAGACATTGAGTGGATTTTTAGGATGTTCTCTGGCTTGGGAATCTGGTAGGAAAGGAAGAAAGATCAAATCAAAACTCAAAGCATGTGACACCAGGAGACTGTCAACCATCAAGAAGGCACATATCTCTGCAGCAGCAGCACAAATGTCCATACACGAATGATACCGAGCCACAGGAAAACATCTGTGCTTAGCTCCCAACAAGTCAGGCTTCTTTTTGCATGGTGACCTTCTGCCCTTCCCATCTACCTTCAGCGACAGATGTTACCCGTCATAAAGGGGTGGTTCTGTCCTGACCTCATTTGAGGATGGAACCTTTACTCAAATGGTGTCACCCCCAACCCACTCTCAACGTAAGTGACCACAGAAGGAGCAAAACCCTATAAAAAGAGAGAAAGGAGCACTACACTTCATCCACCTCACACCAGGCACAAGCTCATCCAGTGCCAGCTGAAAAGGACAAGCAACCATGAGTCCCAGGAGAACTTCATCTGTGGTGAGTCCCACACTAATGTACAAGACTCTTGTTGATTGAGAGCAGGTCACGTTGCTGCATATTGTTTGAAATGCTGGGCTCCAACTGTGGAGGTCCATGAATCTGTATATGTAGAACCTGGAAATGAAACCTTTGGTAGATGCCTTAATCATTGTACAGCATTTTCAAGAACGGATACGCATCAGTCAGAAAGATGAGGTTAACTGAGAGATAGCTGTGGTGGAGCTAACCCACGTAAGACATGTCACATGATGCTGTCCAATGAGAAAGAATGTCTATTTAAAGTCTGTTTTTCTGAGTGCAGATGATTTGACGTATTTCTCTCATGTCATTTTTCTTTAATCCAAAATAAAGTGGGTTCCTATTCTTGCAGATTTGAAAGCTTTGGAGGCAACTTTTGTTCCACTATCTTATACAAAAGTCTTGGTATAGTCAAACCATTTGCATCTAATTAGATACATGTATAACTCTCCTTATGAATAAAGATTTATTTTTTTAATACTTAACTTTAAAAATGTGCTCTGAACTCTGATTTTTACTATAGGATCAATGCATGCTAAATTTAGAACAATCAGAAAACATCCCTAAGAATACGTAAGGGAGATCTAGTTGTTATCTGAAGCATAGCTGGTGTACAAACACTGTTTCTAATTCCTACATGAATGCTGACAACACCTAGGTTTTCTATAGTCCTGTTCTCCATGGAACATGTGTGACTGTGCACAGGGTTTACAGAATGGAGGGACTAAGAACATGGTGCAGAAGGACATTTCCTCCTAGAAAATCAAGGTCGTTTAGTGTCCCCCTTTGACAGTCCCAGGAGGCTGATGAGATGGCATGATTCGACATCTTTACTAAGACCTCTGCGTTCTAAGACATCGCATGTCTGTCCTCAGTCACAAAAAATAAACAAAGTAAGAAACTGGCTTAAATAATTAATAAATAAATACAGTCTACATTTTCAGCATGATTTTGGACATCTTAAGAGTTTTAAATTTTTTAAATGTCTTACATTGTAACGCAGATCTCTCCAGAACATAGTATATTTCTTATAGTTAGCTATATACTCACGATAATGAATTTGTCAGCAAAACACTTTATGTTAACCAATTCGCCCATCACTCTTATTTCCCTTCCAGTCTGTGATGCTGTTGCTGTTCCTGAGCCTGGAGGCTGCAGTGAAGGCAGGGGTACTCATCCCACAAAGTACAGCGTGTCTGAACACCGAGGACAAGAACTTCCTCCAGAATGTGAAGGTCAACCTGAAAGTCCTTAACTCCCTTAGCCCGAAAGTGAGTTCCAGAAGGCCCTCGGACTACCTCAACCGTTCTACTTCACCCTGGACTCTCCAGTACGTAAGAACTCCAGAGCTCCCCGCCCCAGAAAAAAAAATCTGTGTTTTTTCCACTCTCTGACGCATCATACAAGGCCTGAACATGGTTTCCTAGTTTTCCTCTCAGAATCGTCAGGAACCTAGAAGGACCACTGTGCTAAGCAATGATTCTCAAAGTTTCCTCTCCAAACTTCTTGGATAGAGCTGGGGACGCTTCACCCTAACCTGTTATAGTTGTCATTAATGCCAAAAAAAATCAACCCAAATTAATGATAACTGTAATTCTAGCATTTACAAGAGCTCGTGTTGATCACTGATATTTTTGGAAATCTGAACACTTATCACAGAGCAATGCCTGAGGTTTTTTTTTTCTATCTCCTCAAATTAATAACCGTGATTCTAGCATTTAGAGCTCAAGTCGATTGTTGACATTTTTAGAAAACAGGACATTTATCATAGAGAATTATGTTTTCTTGCTGAAAATAATTAATAATTAACTAGCTATTTTTGTGCCTGGACTGAAGAAGACGTAGAAAAATAACACCAGAATGTTGGCAGAAGTATCCTGTTGGCTATTTCCTCCCCTTTGTGAGTTAGATAGACTTAACCTCCATCTCCAGCACTTTTGCAGTGCTCATATTCGTCATCACATGCTCTTCCTCTCTGTTTCTGCTTTTCCTTCCAGTTAACCAGGAATTCACTTTCCCCCTGGCTTTTGTCTCCCCTGCAGCCGCAATGAGGACCCTGATAGATATCCCTCTGTGATCTGGGAGGCACAATGCCGCCACCAGCGCTGTGTCAATGCAGAGGGGAAACTGGACCACCACATGAATTCTGTTCTCATCCAGCAAGAGATCCTGGTCCTGCGGAGGGAGCCTGAGAAGTGTCCCATTTCCTTCCGGCTGGAGAAGATGCTCGTGGGTGTGGGCTGCACCTGCGTTTCCTCTATTGTCCGCCATGTGTCCTAGGCACATGCCTGAGGCCGGTGGGAGTAACCCATAAGAAATCCCCACATTTCTCAGCAACCCCGCTTGAATTTCTGAAACCGTTCGTGAGATTGATTCTCAGCAATAGTGATCCAGAGGTGGAGTCGAAATTATCTGACCCTGAGGAGGAGGTTGAAAGGGGTGCCAATTTGCTTCTTGTTTGTTTGCTTTAAATTATTTATGTATTTAATATATCCAGAGATAACTTTGGGGCATAAGTTATTTTAATGAATTTATCTACCTTATTATGTTTCTTTCTGAAGAAGACAAAAATTCAAGACTTGAGAAATTGTATTATTTAAAAGGTAAAAACCTATATTTATATGAGCTATTTATCTATTTATTTTTCTTAAGTCTTTAAAGAAAGGATAAACAGTATGATTATCAGATCTGCCTAGGGAAGTCCTAGATAGGATTAAATGTTAACTGAATCTTAGCTTTACTATTTGTGGGTTTAAGATTCCCTCCTCTGAATGGAGTAAAAATCCAAACCTAGTTTTGTCTTCATTAACTTTTTAAATTGTTGAAGCTTTAAAAAAAAAGACCTGGCAAATTTAACTCCCTACTCTGTTAAAGCCCTTTAACAATATCACTGTAATAATAAATTTTTGGAAAAAAATTATTTCCTTATTCTTAAAAAGTGGGGGGGAGGGTTGGTGGGGTGGAGAGCTGGATCATCGGCCAAAAGCACTTTCTATGTAATCACAAGGACATGAATTCAGGTCCCAAAACTCATGTAACAAACCAGTAACCCTAGCTCCTAGAGACTGAGACTGGGGATCGCTGGGGCTTGCTGCCTCTGGCATAGCTGAGAAAAATAAGTCTTGGGCTCAGGGAGGCATCCCACCTTAATGGAACAAGATAGTGAGTGACAGAGGGGACGCCTGACACCCTCTTCTGTCCTCTGCATGTGTGCACGGGCTTGCGTGTCTGCAAGCACACGCTCACTCGCATATATGAAAATAAATAAATAAATAAATAAAAAGTCTTCCGGCAAAAGTAAAATCAACATCAACGTGTATAGATTCCACATCTTTGGTTTTAATCAGCTGACGATCAAGAATGTAGGTGGGATGTTCAAGGCATATATAATGGTTGGCCCTGGGAAAGTGACACATCAAGACTGAAGATCAAAAGGGGGAAAAAACTTCCACAAAATAGAACCTGATATTTGACATAAAAGTGGAGACTCTGTTTTCAGGAGTCCTTGCTTTGAAGACAAAGGTCCACCTGAGATCAGGAAGGAACAGATTTCTCTCTCAGAGCTACAGTTCTCAGATCTGGTCTCTGTCTCTGATCCAATGCACACAAGCACCCAGAAATGAAACAGTGGGGTAGAGCCAGCTTCAAGAATAAGATGTTCCACGCAAGCAAAATAAAAACTGAGTCATCCTTGCCTACAGGTTGGTTTCAAGCTTTGAATCATAGCCAACCCCACACCCAGCTTAGGGAGCCATATGGAAGTTCTGCAGCCATTCCCACAGCACCCCTGGCTCTTCTCTATCTATCTATCTGTCTGTCTGTCTGTCTGTCTGTTTGTCTGTCTGTCTATCTGTCTATCTATTTGGGAGAAGGAAGCCAGCTCCTTTCCCTGGTGAACCATCTCACCTTCACTCCCAACACCACCCGGAGGTCTATGGTCTACCACCTCGTCTTCACTCTAATACTAAAGCTGGAAGGGGACTTCCCCAGTTTCTCTTGTTACAGCCTAGTGTTCATATCCACCCTGTCATAAGCTCCCCACACAAATCTAGCATTGATAGGCGCTGCCTTCCTCCTTTAAAATTTATCACTAAAATCCTGCTGCTCATAGTTTTGGTCTTCAAAGAATCCATGATGGAGGAGGGTTTAACGAGAGACATTAAAGAGATTCCTTCACCAGCTGTGTAACCTGGTGATTCTCCACTAAGGCAAACACAAGTGACCAAATACAATTCACATCTTTCTCAGCTATGAAATCATTTGTCCACAGAACATGGATCCAATGTGATAGGGACCAGTCACTTATTTTTTGAAGTGACATTAACTATTTATTTGAAGTTATTTTTTAAAAACATTGATAAATTCAAAGATGAGTGATGCTACGCCTATTTTCAAAGAAATTTCATTCTATGGGCACAAGGGTCAGCGGGATAGAAAATAACTATAAAGGAATCATTGGAAACATTCTGAAGAGATAGTTCTGTGGCTAAGCGCACTCGTTGCTCTCACAGAAGATCTGAATTAAGTTCCCGCACCCATATCCAGTAGCTCACCACGACCTGTAACTTCTTCTCTAAGGGTACCAACATTCACATGTGCAAAACCACACACAGACACATGCCCATAATAAAAACTAAAATAATAATTTAAAGAAAATAATTGTGGCCTTGAGGAAGCTCGTAAGCTAAATAAATGAGGTGGTGGTGTTCTTGCAGATTACGAGTATCAGAGACCTTCAGAAAAAGCTGTTTCCGCACATAAAATGGAAGACGAAAGAGGGAAAAGGTAGAGACAGAGAGAACAGGCTTTTTTGTTATTGTTGTTAGCTGCAAGGCCATCTTAGTAAGCCAGATTCAGAAGCACAGAGCCTGTCACAAGAAGGGCAGCGGGGGCTCGCAGTGCTCCCCACTGAGACTCCAGGGGTGGCTGCTGATTCCACACCTCCCACACTCTCAGCCCCACAGCTTGTCAGATGTATAATTTAGGGCACAGGTGACATGACTGGTTCTCAAAGCATAAATCTCATTCTTAGTGCTGTCGGGGAAGTGGACATGTCTGTGGTTAAAAGCAAAGAGGCTTAAAAGAGCTCAGATCAAAGGGAACTCATCCCTCACATAACTCATGCTGAATTACAACTGGTAGTTTCCTCCCATAAGTTCCTGGAAAGAGCGATGCACTATGGCTTGCTCGTGCCCATACCTCTGCCTAATACGAATGAATTGCCAGCGATGGTGATGATGGCCAGGAAGATACACTCATAAACTAGCATGTATTAAAGACGCATGTGTCATTGGCCCAGTGTTTATTACTGGAAAGGCAAAGTTGGGAAAGCTGGTTTATTCATGCTTCCATGTTCAGTGTTCTTCTGGGTAAGTAAGGCCTTAACGCTTACTGGACAGTTATGAAATCACTGTACTTCACTCTCTGCCAGAGGGGGAAATGACCTGACATTGGTGCCAGCAATACGGCTTGCTGAGTAAAGGCACTTGCTGCACAAACTTGACAACCTGAGCTTAATTCCTGGAACCCATATATAAGGAAAAAGAAGAGATCAAATTTTACAAAGCTGTCCCCTAACTTCCACATGTCTGCCATAGTATATACACACATACACACACTGATAGCAAATTCTTTTTTAATTTAATTTTTGTTTTTATATTAATTACAGTTTATTTACTTTGTATCCCAGCTGTAGCCCCTTCCCTCATTCTCTCCCAACCCCACCCTCCTTCCCTTATTTCCTCCCTGTCCCTCTCTCAGTCCACTAATAGGGGCAGCCTTACTCCTCTTCCATCTGACCCTAGCTTATCAGGTCTCATCAGGACTGGCTGTAATGTCCTCCTCTGTGGCCTAGCAAGGCTGCTCCTCAATAACATGGTCTCGTTTACAAGCCAAATAATATTATCAAGTCTGCTTCTAAAGAACTTCAAACATGAAAATCTCACAATCATTGTCCCCCAAATCAAGAGATCCTTCTTAATGTCCAACTGAAATCTTAGACTTTGTCCAGTGCATAAAAATCCCCTATGAGGGAGACACAATGAGGCAGCATCAAAGAAGTCATAATGTTTTAATTTGGGAAAAATACACATATCTGACACAGCAATTCAGCAGTCTTCACCACATGGCACCACGTAAGGATAAGTTATCTTGCTAAATTGTATTCAAAACAAATTTCACACTGTAAAGAGGCACTATTATAGGAAGCTCTGTGGTGATGTGAATTAAGCAAGACCACAAAGACACTTTTGTAACAAAGGGCTCTGGAGCTACTAACGTGAATATGAGGGAAAGGATGGGGGCCAGTGGGAAATAGTGAGGATGGAAGAATTGACTTCACCTATGGGTGCAATCAGATCATCCCTGGAGAGTAATCTGATAAGCTTCCAAAACTTCTGGGTTGTTATTATTATTATTATTTTCTGTATAAGAAGCAAAGTCCCCTACTGAGTGTGAGAACTAGTAGAGTTGAAGAGCATATTGATCAAGATCAATTTGGAACTGAAAGGTAATACACTGGTAACTGTCAGACTGGGACAAGAACAAACATTCAATAGGCATATGGAAGAGCAGAAGCGCAAATGGAAATTTGGGGGGTATTGTGGATCCTCCTGAGGTCTGTGGTCATATATTTAAATAAGAATCAGTCAATAAAGGTTACACACTTTTCCCTAACCACAATCAGCAGTGAGAGTTCAAGCATAGTAAAAAGAAACTCAAGGGCAACAGTGGTTGGGATGTGGCCAGCTGAATTTGACCACATGAAACAAACAAAAGACGGAGGGCCTATGCAAAAGAGTGACCACAGCAACTGGTTGTGGATCTAAGCTGAGCATGATGCACTGATTCCAAAGACCTGCGGAGATGGGCTCCAAAACTGTTGGAGTAGTCTCCTCAACTCCACACACGGTCGCCAACAGATTTGAGTTCTCTGCTCCTCTTGCATGTCAGTGAAACTGAATTAATTTACTACACTCCTGATTGATACAACTGACTCAAATCCATCCTGGATAAAGATGAAGTAGACAGGTGAGGATGTGCAGTGAATCAGTGATGAGGAAGATCCATTATGCTGTAGACTTCTAATGTGGAATAAACATAGAAATACACTAAGAGAAAATAGTTAAGAGAGAATAAAGCCATCACCAATACATTATGCTCCGTGGTTTGAGAGTACCTTCAACAACACAAAGCCATTGAGGATGTTGGAAGATGCGAATTGGATGCGGGAGTTGAAAAAAGACTATTTTCCTGAGAGAATGGAGAAGGTGGAATTAGCTAGAAATGATGTGTTTGATAAATATTAAAAATAGAATCAACAGAACATGATGGGATGCCTGGAAAGAAGACATTATAACTATTTCTGACTTGGTCACAATCTTCTTGAATACAAGAACGAAGGGTAGTAGATTCTAAGACAAGTAGGAGTGGTGAATTTCCTTTGAGCATGTTGGGTTTGAAATTTCTGTGGGATAGTCCAATGGGAAAACAGTCCAATGAGAAATGAGCTTAAAGCCTCTCAAAGGTCTAAACCAAAACATCTTTGGAGAATAAACTACCCTGAATAGAGCCAGATGGTATCTAAAACAGGGTGTGGACATGTGAACATGTTTCAAACAACAGGGTTTGTCGGATATCGTATAGTGAAGTCACATGACAGAAGGATCTGACTGCTGCAAATTTTGATACCTCAAGGTCAAGAAAGGGTCCATGAAAGGATAAGAAAACAATGGAAGACAAAATAAAGTCAGAAATTGAAGACAATAGAGACCATGAAGGAGGAAAGGGCAACAGAATCAAATGCACAGAGATGTCCAATGATGCCAACCAAAGAGCAGCAGTTAGCTATGACAAAGCCAATTATTGATTCTGAGAGGCAAAGCATTCTTCAGTGATGGAAGCTAAAGCTGTTTTACAAAGGATAACAAAGTTGGTGGGAGGGTAGGAAGTGAAGGGGGAAAAAAATCTCTTTTCCAAGCAGCTTGGCTATAGAGAAAAGAGAAAAGACCAGTGACAGATTGGGCAGAGCTCTTTCCTGACACAAACGCTTAAATTAGTACATTGTGGCGTGCAAATTAAAAGTACAGTAAGTGCCGAGATGTCCCAGTCAGTAAAGTACTTGCCTTGTAAGCAGGAAAATAGGTGTTTCCCCAGGACCCACACTTTAAAAAGCCAAGAGTATCAGTACGTGCATACAATTCCAGCACTTAGGAGGCAAAGATGGGAGGATCCCTGACTGGTTAGCTTATTCTACTTGAGTTCCATGCCAGTGGTGGGGGCGGGGAGTGGGAAGCAAAGAAACAAAGTGGGGGAAAGGAAGGGAAGAAAAGATGTGTGTCACTTGAAGAATTACACCAGAGGTTGTTCTGGGCTTGCCTCCACATATGCACATATGTGCACACACACACACACACACACAATTTTACACACCCACTAGAGTTAATAAAGTATAAAAACCAAGAATACCTACTTTTAGTTAAAGGATGTAGGAATCGCCGGATCTCAGACATTACTGATGGAAATAAAAAATGATACTATCACATAACATGTATGGCAGGAAACTCTCTTAGACTAGTCCTGCACTGTGCCCCAGCACACAGAGACTAAACGCAGTAGCATCTGTCACACTAAAATAAAGGAGGGGCTGCTAAAATAATAAATAAATAAATAAATAAATAAATAAATAAATAAATGGAGGAAGGAAGCTCTAGTCAGCCTGAGTCAGCATAATAAGGAAGAGCCCTCTGTTGTGACTGTTGTTTTGCGTGTGATTTTTGTTCTCTTTTAGTTATCATGCACTGATTGTGCAAAGCGTTTCATTATGACATTTCCATGCACAAATACAAGGCTCTTTACCCACCTCCTCTATTACTTCCCCATCCTCCTCGCTCCCTTCTTCCTCTCCGTCCCTAACAGTCCCTCTTTCACTGTGATACCCTGTTTTACTTTCTCTCAAATTCCATATATGAGAGGGGGAACTGCCATATTTGTCTCTGTTGGGCTGGCTTATTTCACTTAACACATCGATCTCAAGTTCCACCCAATTTCCTGAAAACAACATACTTTCACTTTTTTCTTTATCTTTGAGATCATGATTTAATTAAATCCCTTCCCTTTCCATATACCTTAAATTCATGGCCTCTCTTTTCATTAATTATTGTTACATACACATACATGTTTTCCATATCTTGTGGTATGTTGATGAAACTTACTTCTGAGGTTTTGGTTTGACATTCTAAGTTGTTTATTTCCAGTTTTATATCATTTTGAATTTTCTTTAGGGATTCTATTTCTTTGTTTTCTTTGTTAAATACCTTTTCCTCTTATATGTGGATCTTAGCTCTTAAGTTTTCAATATATGTACTGCAAGCCAAATAACCATAGATTGTAATAAAAGGGAAAGGGAGAGAAATGTTATCCCCAGGAAGAGGAAATAGATATGGTCTCATGGAAATATAACAAGAAGTGGATGAAAGAAACCTAAGGCATTAAATACAGGAGGAACAACTAATTTAGCACTGAAAAAAAAACATATGAAAACATGCTAGTATAGTAGCTTCCTACATGAAGTGAATCAGAGTCACAAAATAATAGGAGAGACAATGTTTCCATTAGACATCACCAAGTTAAACCTCCAATGTTAGGAATGGGTTACATGTTGTTAATCACAGGCCAAAGGATTTTCACAGAACCATCCAAATAGCACAGGCTACTGCCAAGATTATTGGTTGCTTCCCACAAACCGGTGGTAAAGCTCTATTGCTGAAGATATCACTTACTTATGTCACTGAACAGAGAAGCTAAGCCAGTGCCTAACGGAAAGCTTCACCGCTGCTTGTTAACATTCATGGTACTGAAAAGTACCCTGCATGCTACTGGATAAGAAAAGTTATTAATACTAGCCATCTACAAACCCTGTGACCTACAACAGCAACCTGCCTGCAAGATATAGTGATGCAACAATGGCACAAATGTTATGTGAGTCACCAACCACACTTTTAAATTTTGATTTAAGGTCCACTCCATGAGCTGGACCTCATGCCTGATACTGCTAGCATAGACAAGAGATTAGACAGATCACAGGCCTAGGGAAAAACCTACTATTCTTCTGTCAAAGGAACACAGCAATAAAATAGCTCCTGATCATGCCCTGCTATCATAGAACAGTGCCTCACTCAACTCACACCAAAGATGCTTCTTGTTTCTTTTTTATAGACAATGCAGCCAGTCCTGATGAGACCTGATAGGCTAGGGTCAGATAGAAGGGGAGGAGGACCTCCCCTATCAGTGGACTAGGGGAGGGACTTAGGGAGGAAGGGTGGGACTGGGTGAAGAAGAGGGAGGGGACCACAGCTGGAATACAAAGTGAATAGATTGTAATGAATTTTAAAAATTAAATAATTTATTTAGTTTTATTTTATGTGCACTACTGTGAAGGTGTAAGATCCCATGCAGCTGATATTAAAGACAGTTGTGAGCTGCCATGTGGGTGCTGGAAATTGAACCCGGGTCCTTTGGAAGAGCAGACAGTGCTCTTAAACACTGAGCCATCTCTCCAGCCCCAGATGCTTCTTCTTTCAGTAGAAGGGAATTGCTAACACAAAGATTCACAACTGGACAATGTGCGAAGACTAACAAGCTTTGGAGTACTGTGTCTGAAATGGGATGTATTTCTCAACCTCACCCCCATCCCAAGGCTTAGTGCTCTATGCAGAAGAGGAGACTGAAAGATTGTAAGAGCCAGAGGTGATGAGTGACTCCAAGGAAATAGTATCTTCCGGACACAACAGGGCTGGTGCATATAAGAAAGCCCAGAGACCGGGGTAGCATGCGTAAGACCTGCACTGGCTCAAGCCAGACGGTGTCCCAGAATTGAGATGAGGATTCCACCTTAACCGAGAAGCCATCTGCTGCTGACGACCTTATGGCAAAGGGAAAATCAGTTTCTGCTAATGAAGTATCACTGAGTCTATCAACCACATTCCATGGAGGCTCCATGCCTGGTAGCAGTAAGCCAACACGAAACAAACTCAGTGGTATTTTTATGGCGCTTTTGTTTTATTTCGGCCATTTTGCCTTATTAGCCTTTTGATTATTTGTCTTTTTGTTTATGTTTTGTTTTGTTTTTTAATTTTAGTTTCTTGCTCTTTGTTTTTTTTTTAAGAGAGAGAACGAAAGAACATAAAGCTGGGTGCGTAGGCAGGTAGGGAGGACCTAGAAGTAATTGGGGGAGGTTAAAACATGATCAAAATATATGAAACCTTTTCACTGAACACCAGGCATGATAGTGCACAGCTGTAACTCAAGAGGCTGAGGCAGGAGAACCTTGAGTTAGAGGTCAGCCTGTGTATAGGGAAAACCCTATCTCAAACATGCCAGCCCCCAACCACACAGCCCACACTTCACACAACAGACACACACAACACATACCCTGCATCACACACACCACACCACACACCCCATATCACACACACTACACACACAGAACACCACACACACATCACACATACCACATACATACATACACACTCACACTGCACACACTAACACACACACACACACACTACTTTTAACTAATTTGCTGATATTTTTACTTTCAACAAGGCACTTTGGAAATTGCTTTACTAGTTAAAGTAAATCCCAGCAGGCCTTCTCCTTGGCTTTTACCCAGAATATATGTATGTGTGTGTGTGTGTGTGTTTAGTAACAATGGAAAAATCTACAAGCAACCCAAATGTTCATGTATGAGTAAGTAAATATGAGTGTATTCCAATAAGGGAATTCCACCAAACAACTTAAAAGGACAAAGAGGGGATTGCAAAGATGGATCAGCCCTTAAAAGTGCTCTTCCAGAGGGCCTGAGCACTTGCTGTGAGTGGCTCACAGTCGCCTTTAACTCCAGGTTCTGGAGACACAAAGTCCCCCTCTGCTATGAATATCTTCATTCACATGTGCACAAACATATGCCTATGCAGAATCTAAAATTAGCCTTTAAAAAAGTTAAGATGAAAATCTTGGAGCAATCAGGGACACAAGGGACATATATAAACATAATAAAGGCAATATGCAGCGAGCCTATAGACAACATGAAATGGAGAGAAACTCAAAGAAATTCCTCTACAATCTGTAACGTGACAAGCCTGTCCACTCTCTCTCTATGTATTCAATCTAGTTCTTGAAGTCCTAGCCAGAGCAATAAGACAACTGAAAGAGCTCAAGGACATTGAAATTGGAAATGAAGAAGTCAAATATCACTATTCACAGATGATATACTATTCATAATACTACAAGAGAACTTCTAGAGATGATAAACACCTTCAGCAAAATGGGCTGGATACAAGAGTAACTAAAAAAACAAATCAGTAGCTTATATACAAATGGCAAAAAGAATGAGAAAGAAAGAAATCAGGGAGACAACACCCTTCACAATAGCCACAAATAATAAGCAAATGAACAACCTGTATGATAAAACTTCAAGTCATTAAAGAAAAAATTGAAGAAGATACCAGAAGATGGAAAGATCCCCCATGCTCGTGGATTCAGTAGGATTAACATAGTGAAAAAGGCCATCGTACCAAAAGCAATCTACAGCTTCAATGCAACCCCATCAAAATGCCAACACAATACTCTACAGACCTTGAAAGAGCAATACTAAACTTCTTATGGAAACACACACAACAAGATATCTGAAACAATCCTGTACAATAAAGGAGCATCCAGATGTATCTCTGCCCCCCATTTCAAGCTGTACTACAGAGCAATAGTAAGAAAAATTGCATGGTTCTGGCATAAAAACGGACAGGTTGATCAATGGAATTGAATCAAAGACCCAGACACAAGTCCACACACCTATGAACACCTGATTTTTTATAAGGAAGCTAAAAACACACAATGGAAAAAAGAAAGTATTTTCAACAAATGGTTGAAAATGGTCTAACTAGGTATCACTATGTAGAAGAAAACAAATAGACCCTTATCTATCACCATTAACAAAACTCGAATCTATGTGGATCAAGGACCTCAACATAAAACCAGAAACACTGAATCTGATAGACAGAAAGTGGGAAAGAGCTTTGAACTCATTGGCACAGGAGACAATTTCCTGAACAGAACACCAAAAGCACAGGCATTAAGATCAACCATTAATAAATGGGACCTCGTGAAACTTCCATAAGACAAAGAACATCGCCAATGGGACAAAATGGCAGCCTATAGAATGGGAAAAGGTTTTCAACAACCCCACATCTGACAAAGGGCTAATATCCAAAATACATAAAGAACTCATGAAATTTGGCATCAACAAATTAAATGATCCAATTTTTTTAAATGGAGTATACAGATCTAAACAGAGAATTCTCAACAAAGGAATCCCAAATGGCTAAGAAACAAAGAAATGTTCAAAATCCTTACACATCAGGGGAATGCAAATCAAAGCAGCTTTGCTATTCCATCTTACACTATTCAGAGCAGTTAAGATCAAAAACTCAAGTGACAACACATGCTGGAGAGGATGTGGAGAATGGGGAACCCTCTTCCATTGCTGGTGGGAATGTAAACATGTACAACCACTTTGGAAATCAATCTGGCGCTTTCTCAGACAATTAGGAATAGTTATACAGCTATACCACTCCTAGGCATATATTCAAAAGATGCTAAAGTATACAACAAGGACATTTGCTCAACCATGTTCATAGCAACTTTATTTGTAATAGCCAGAACCTGGAAACAACCCAGATGTCCCTTTGTTGAGGAATGGATACAGAAATTGTGGTACATTTACACAATGGAATACTACTCAGCAATTAAAAACAAATAAATCATGAAATTTGCAGGCAAATGGATGCAACTTGAAAATATCATCCTGAGTGAGGTAGCAGAAAGACACTCATGATATATACTCGTATGAGTCAATATTAGACATATAACATAGGATAATTATACTAAAATCTGTACACCCAAGGAGAGCTTTAATGCGTGTACACAAGGGTCGTCCTGAGAAGGGGAAATAGAATAGAGGTCATGGGTGGACTGAGGCAGGCAGGGATGGGAGCAGAAGGGATCAGATGCCGGGGGTGGAGGGAGAGAATACTGAGAGAAATGAATGGAACTGGAGGACACTTCAGGAGTGAGGTAGAAACCTAGTGCAGTGGAAACCCATGGAATCTCTGAGAGTGACACTAGCAAAGACTGCTAGTAGCGGGGGACACAGAGCCTGAACCGGCGGTCCTCTGAATCCTGGGCCTCAGGTAGAAAGACCGGGACACCAACCCGGCCACAAAACCTCCGACAGACCTAAAGTATGTCATGCCATGATGTGCTGTGACCGGAGCCTAGCATAGTTGTCATCAGATTGACTTCATCGAGCAACTGATGGGTGCAGATGCAGAGTCGCACAGCCAAACATTAGGCAGAGCTCAGAGAACCTTACAGAAGAGGAGGCTGGATCCAAGAGAAAGGAGAGGTGCGAGTGAGGGGAAGGAGAGGAAGCTACAGTCCGGAATGTAATATATGAAAGAGAAATAAATAAAAAGAAAAGAAACTGGGGATCTTTAGCATGACAATATCTTACAAGCATTATACTAAAGTGAAAGAAGCAAGTAAGCCACCTGCTGCCTACTGTTTGTAAATATTTTATTTATATTTGAGCTATACATTTCACCGTTTGGGGGATAAGCAAAGAATTTCATTTAAGGGTTGACTCCAGAAAAGAAGAATAAAAATGTTGTCAGGCTACGAGTTACTTTTTAAGTTTCTGTGTGTTTGTGTGTGTGTGTTGTTGTTGTTGTTGTATTTTTTGTTGTTATTGTTGCTGCTGTTGTTTTGTTTTGTTTTTTTCTATCAGGAAGTTCAATTAACTTTCAACGGGGCTTACGCGTTAGTTGAACACTTCTTCAGCCAAGAGTTATTAGATTATTTCTCGTGTTTCTCAAGTGGCATGGCCTGCACGTAGCACAGCAATCCGGTTCAGTAATGAAACTTCATTGCTCCAGATGTTGACGCCCACAAAGACCCATCTCCCTCGCCTCGGTCTACCCTGCCTCCTGACAAGCAGTGTGGTTAACCAAGCTGTCTGCAGTCTTCCTGGTGAATCAGTGGCTCACAATACTGAGGCTCGCCACAACAATATGCCTCTTGCTGTTGGGTCCAGAGAGAAGTGAAAGAGATGCACGAATCCATGTGCCCTTGTTAGAGTCTGGAACATTAAAACAGCCCACATTCAAATAGTATGCAAACAGCAAAGAGCGTTTTGTTCTACCAAAGTCGAGTACTGGGGTCCTCGGGTCCTCGCCTATGCAAAGCAAAATGGCGAAGAACCCCTAATTGAGCTCGCATGCTTCTTTTATAGGTACTTAGGGGGGGATTTCAGGATGGGTTAGGTAATCTTTAGTATGACTGGAGTGTTCAAAACGCGGGCAACTTTTAGGATGGTCAGCAATCATTAGTTAATCATAAGGCAAGCTATTTCTCTTTTTTTATGTTATTTATTTATTTTTATATCAATCACAGGTTAGGTACTTTGCATACCCGGTGTAGCCCCCTCCCTCATTCCCTCCCACTCTCCCCATCCCTCCCTCATCTCCTCCCCTACAGGGGGAGGATATCCTCCCCTTCCATCTGACCCCAGTTCATCTTAAGAC
>CM053756.1:18492643-18547269 GCA_028658305.1 Pachyuromys duprasi | reverse complement strand
AAGAGACTGCAGAAGCCCAGATCCTGTGTCAGGTTGTAGTAGGGTCTCAAATGGGACTTCAGTTTCAATCGGGGTCTCACACTCTCTGTTCTTGCAATGAGGAAGATGTTCCCATCACAGAGGATCCCAGGGATGAGGTCAACCTCCTTAGAAAGGGCGACTCCAGAGCCACTCTCTTCAGTGGCCCTTTTCCTTCACACATAGTCTCTGGCTTCAGCCTCACCTTCAAGGTGAGGACTGGGGAAAATTTCAACACAAGCTTTTCTTCACTTGGAGAAAAGGCAAAAATACTTCACAAGATTATTCGTAACTCAGCCTGAATACAACTCATAGTTACTGATGGTGTTGTGGGTTTTCTAAGTTTCGTCAGGTTTCTGACAATAAAAGCTAAGCAATCCCTCAGTTTAAAATATAAAGGAAGAAGAGGGTGTGCGAGTGACAAAAATAAAAGGACTCTGGTCTGCCTGAGAACGGCGAACATGGCTCTGACAGGCCTTGCCCTTCTCCCCCAGCCCCTCTGCCTTGCCAAAAAACCATTAGATTGCATTCCTAAAGCCAGCCACCGAAGTCTACTCCTTTGTGCTAAGAACATGGTCTTGGCCGTACTAGGCCGATACTTTTCCTTTTAAAACCTTTTCATGGAGAGACACAACATACATATCGACTAAGCCCAGGTAGGGAACACGTGACAAAACAAAGTACAGATACCACTGAAGTCTAAGGTGGTGAACGGTAAACTTTGTTGGGGTTACTTACAGGAGCAGAAATCAGTCGAAGACAACTGTATCAGTGAAGACCAATCCATCACAGTGGACAGCTCACAACGCTGGGAACCTGGCCCACACTGCACAGTCTGCAGGCAGCTCAACAGATTACAGAGTGAGTGACCTTTCTCTGTGCTTCAGTTGGCCTGAAGCTCTTCCAGGCACCTTGGCTGTTTTCTGAAACTTCCAGGGAGTTGGTCCTCTCTCAGTCATTTTTTACAGCTTGGATTATCTGAGGGTGACTCTCAGCTTCTCTTGTTTACCCCAGCAGAAAGGGGCCTACTGAATCTTGTCAGTTTCAGTAACTTCCTGAAGCTCTTTTGAGTCATTTACCTTCTTGCTTAAGGAGCCTTACTGAAGGGTGGGAAGTTTCAATCTCTGAGGAAACTGTTAAACAACAAGGGGGCTGATAAAGTACTAAAGACACAATGATATGTCTAAATGTTCATTGTGGTTTACTCTTTAAATGCTGGGCCACAAGCTTTCAACAGTGTAGACCTAAGAGCATTGTTTACACATGTGCTCTATACTTAGATATGACTTAAAAAATGATGATATTAATTTCCTCGTTTATGTCAGCAGCACATCTTGTAGACCAAGAATCACCCATCATCCTGGAACATGTTACCCAGCAAGCCTTAGCAATTTTCTCCTCCTGTGCAGGTCAAAGAGTTTCTTAAGTGAAAGCTTCAGAGACATGTACTTTTGCCCCATCTCACAAAGTGGTATTTTATTTATTTACTATTTCTTAGACAGGTTCTTGCTATCAGGCCCAGCCTCACCTCAAACTCACAAACCTCCTTATAAAGCCTTCCAAGTGCTGGCAAGACAGGTGTGTGCCATCAGGTACTTGGGCTGTTATTGTTTTTATAGCATGTAAATTCACCCCAATGTGACACAGCTAAATAACTAATAAATGAGCTTAAAGTAGACTAACACATGAAGTTCCCATAAGCAAGGTAAAATCCATCCATATCACTCAGAAGCCACGATTCTTGAGAGTTCTGTACATGTAATGTGCCATAGTAAACATCTGCACTGAATGCATCCACAAGAACAGATGCAGCCAACATCTGCCATAGCACTCTTGGCATCCGCTGGACCAATGTTTGTTTGTTTCTGTTGTTGTTGTTGTTTTATCCTCTAAGAGTCTCAATCCCAACTTTGTTCTTTTTTTATCCCCAGAAGACCCCACCCAACTAAGGGCCTCCAACATACATATTTTTCTCCTCAGTTATTAAACCCGGCTTTCTGCTTCAGAGGTGCCTTAAGCTGTGACATCTGTGTCAGGAGACACCTGCACGGCAGGAGTTCCCCTTCCGACCTGGATTGGGCACAAAGCACACCCAAACACCTGTTTTCACAGAGAGCCTTTATTAATCAGGGAAGAAAAGTTAACACAGTTGCTTTCTGACTCAGGCAGAAAAACAGCAGCAAATACCCTTGCAGGTGTAACTTTTAAGAAGAGGGAAAAGCCTATATTATAATGGGCTAGGATGCGATGGTATGTTTTGATTGGGCATTGTTAATTAGTTGAATCAAAGGGGGCTTTTGATAGCTGGACTTTAATACTTTGATAGGTGGACTTTGTACTCAGCCTCAGGAGGAGGAAGTGGCCAAATAAGGGACTAGACCTTAGTGGCTAGCTTTAAGAATGTAACCTACCAGTTTTTAGCAAGGCAGAGAGGATGGGAGAGAAGGGCAAAGCCTGCCAGAGCCATGCTCTCCAAGCTCGAGCTGGCCAGAGTTCCTTCAGTCTTAAAGAGAGAAGTTAAGTGCAGAGTCTCTAGCAGACAGACTGCAGAGAAATGGTCATAGCACTGCTTCACCCTCAGCTGTAGCTCAAGAATGTATTTAGGGGAAAATGCTCCGGAGAGATGGCTCAGGAGATAAGAGCACCCACTGTTCTTTGAAGAGAATCAAAGTCAGGGAACTAGCACTTACACTGGGTGGCTTACAACTGGCTATAGTTCTAGTTTAGTGGGCTTGATGCCATCTTCGGGCAGCCATGGCTGTTGTATTCATGTGCTCGAGCATGCACTCATGTACACACACACACACACTTAAAAATAAAACCCCTTTCTAAACATTTTTAATTTATTTTTTATTAATTACAGTTTATTTACTTTGTACCCCCACTTTAGCCCCCTCCCTCAAAATCCTCCCAATCCCACCCTCCTTCCTTCATCTCCTCCCATGCCTGTCCCCAAGTCCTTCCTTTTAACCATAGCTTATCAGGTTTTATCAGGACTGGCTGCGTTTCATTCAGTGCAATTCACATCAAAATACCGACACAATTCTTTACAGACCTTGAAAGAACAATTCTTAATTTCATATGGAAAAACAAAAATATACAAGGTTTGCTAAAACAATCCTGTACAACAACAGATCATCTGGAGGTATCTCCATCCCTGATCTTAAGCTGTACTACAGGGCAATTATAATAAAAACTGCATAGTACTGGCATAGAAACAGAATAGGGGATCAATGGAATTGAATAGAAGACCCAGAAATAATCCCACACACCTACAGATACTTGATTTTTTTACAAAGAAGCCAAAACCATACAATGAAAAAAAAAAAAAAGCATCTTCAACAAATGGTGCTGGTCTAACTGGATGTCTACATGTAGAAAAATGCAAATAGATCCATATTCATCACACTGCACATAGCTAAAGTAAAAAAAAACAAACCTAAAGTCCAACTGGATCAAAGACCTCAACATAAAACCAGATACACTAAACCTCTTAGAAGAAAAAGTGAGGAAGAGCCTTGAACTCATTGGCACAGGAGACAACTTCCTGAACAGAACACCAACAGCACAGGCTCTAAGATCAACAATCAATAAATGGGACCTCATGAAACTGAAAAGCTTCTGTAAAGCAAAGGACACTGTTGCCAGAACAGCCTATAGACTGGGAAAGGATCTTCACCAACCCTATATTTGACAGAGGGCTAATATCCAGAACTCAAGAAGTTGAACAGCAACAAATCAAGTAATCCGATTTAAAAATGGAGTATAGAGCTAAATAGAGAACTCTCCATAGAGGAATATCGAATGGAAGAGAAACACATAAAGAAATGTTCAATGTCCTTAGTCATCAGAGAAATGCAAATCAAAACGACCCTGAGATTTCACCTTACAGAATGATTTCACCCATAAGAATGGCTAAGAACTCAAGTGATAACACATGCTGGAAAGGTTGTGGAGAAAGGCAAACCCTCCTCCACTGCTGGTGGGAATGTAAACATGTACAACCACTCTGGAAATCAATCTGACGCTTTCTTGGACAATTAGGAATAGCACTTCCTCAAGATCCAGCTATACCATTCCTAGGCATACATCCAAAAAAGGCTCAAGTACACAATAAGGACATTTGCTCAACCATGTTTCTAGCAGCTTTATTTGTAATAGCCAGAAGCTGGAAACAACCCAGATGCCCCTCAACTGAAGAATAGATACAGAAATTGTGGCACATCTACACAATGGAATATTACTCAGCAATAAAAAACAAGGAAATCATGAAATTTGCAGTAAATGGTGGGAAGTCATCCTGAGTGAGATATCCCAGAATCAGAAAGACACACAGGGTGTATACTCACTCATAAGTGGATAATAGACATATAATATAGGATAAACCTATTAGAATCTGTACACTTAAAGAAACTATTCAAGAAGGACGACTCTGGCGAAAATACTCAATCCCCATTCAGAAAGGCAAAGAGGATGGACATCAGAAGAAGAGAAAACAGGGAATAGGACAGGAGCCTGCCACTGAGGGCCTCTGAAACGCTCTGTCCTGCAGGGTATCAAAGCAGATGCTGAGATTTATGGCCAATCTTTGGGCTGAGTGCAGGGAATCTTATGAAAGAAGTGGGAAATAGTAGGACCTGGAGAGGCCAGGAACTCCACAAGGAGAGCAACAGAACCAAAAAATCTGGGCTCAGGGATCTTTTCTGAGACTGACACTCCAACCAAGGAGATAACCTAGAACCCCTGCATAGATGTAGCCCATGGCAGTTCAGTGTCCAAGTGGGTTCCATAGTAATGGGGACAGGGACTGTCTCTGACATGAACTGTTTGGCCTGCTCTTTGATCACCTCCCCCTGACAGGGGAGCAGCCTTACCAGGCCACAGAGGAAGACAATGCAGCCAGTCCTGATGAGAGCTGATAGACTAGGATCAGAAGGAAGGAGAGGAAGACCTCCCCTATCAGTGGACTTGGCAAAGGGCAAGAGAAGGGGAAGGAAGGGTGGGGTTGGGAGGGGAGGAGGGAGGGAGCTACATATACAAATATGTGTATATTTGCACGTATGCTGGTACCCCCAGAAGTCTGAAGGTGCCTTTGATTCCCCTGGGGCTTGAGTTATAGTCTGTGGTCAGCTGCTGATCATGAGTTCCAGAATGGAAGCTAGGTCCTCTGAAGAACAAGTGTTCTTAACTATTGCATGATTTCTTCAGCCCCAAGAGCAAAGTGTCTATACAAAGCCTAGAACCTACCTTTCCCAGGTGATGAATTGCTTCCTGGAAAAGTGCATTTTTCAATACTTGTCAAAAGTGATGTTTTCAAAGACAGCATTTCAGCAGAACACAAGGATGAACTCTGCAAGCAGAGTTTCTTGCTGGAGTCCCACAAATCCCAACACTTAGTAGGTGGTCCCTTTTGCTGGTGTTAAGACCCAACCAGAGAGTGAACAGTGAAAGACTGTGCAAATCCAAGGACAGAGTGTCCCAAAGATATGAAACAGCTGCCCATACAGCCACATAACTATTCACTCAGCCCTGCTGCTTTATTGACCTCATGTTGAAAAATTCAAAGGTGGATGAAACCATGGATTCCAAGCCCTCCGTGTATTAAGTATTGTTGCCGTGCAATGTCTATTTTCATGTACTTAACCTTGAACTTCTATGACTACAGTGAAGGTCATTTTGGAGGCCTAACAATGTAGGTCAGGCATCTTGGTTTATGTTTGTGGAAGGAGCTCTCTACAAACACCAGCTTCCTTCCCCTGAGGTTACTGTAAGACGTGGCCTATTTCAGGCAGACGGTGAGAGGCCAACAGTGGGTCCCAGAATGCTCTTCACCATCTCCCACACAGAGCATGCAGCACTCAAATTGAAACAGCATCCTTACTGCCTCCTTTCAGAACCTACCACAAGGGTGAGTCAGAAATATTTCCCAACCTGCACTGCCTGCTGTCTTCTGAGACAGTGTTCAGCTGCACTGACCACTGGATAAAGAAAATCACCCATAAGAAACTAAGAGCATTGAATGACTGCCTGAACACACGGACACTAATATTGTGCAGCAATGGACCAAAAACAGAGGTTACAAATAGACAGATAAGGACTAATGTGTCCAGAAGGGTGTTTTCTCTTCCAACCAGAAACTGCATGCTTAAGCTAATCATCAACCCAAATTGAGGAAGAATTACTTCAGAAAAAAAAAAAAAAAACTTTCCAAAGAAGATGGCTGGGGTATGGCTCAGTTGGTGGAGTATTTGCTTTTCAGCTTTTCACGTACAAACCCCTGGTTTCAATCTCTAGCACCGCGTAAAAGCTAGTGTGGTGATGAACGCTTATAATTTCAGCACTCAGGAGGTAGAGACAGAGAAGATCAGAATGTCCCAAGGTTACCACCCAGGTAATGGTAGCACATGCCTTTAATCCCAGCATTCAGGAGGTAGGGGAAGGTGGATCTCTGTGAGTTAATTCTAGTATAGCCAAAGCTACTGAAAGAAGCCCTGCCTCGAAAAAACAAACAAATAAACAAAAATGGTAAATTCAAGGTCATCCTTACATAGCAAGTTTCATAGCAGTCTATACTATGTTAGAAGGATGAGCAGATATGACAGTGCACTTGGGTACACAAACCAAGAGTTTCCAACCAGAGCTGCAACATTGTAAACAATATACATTTACTCCCTGCTGGACCAAACTCCCTATCTGTGGTGTCTGCTTCCTCGGGGTCTTTGAGGAACAGTGATTGATCATGTAAGCATCTGAAGCTGCAGTCAGGCTAGAACACTTGCTGAACAGTTATAAGACCCTGGGTTCAATCTCCGGCACTGAGAAACAAACAAAAACAGTGAAAAATAAAATAAAATAATAGCATGGAGCTTCAGTCCTCCAGTTCCGTGGCTTGTGGTGACTTCCTCCATCTCCAAAGCCAACTGTGTTGCATCCTGTGTTTTCCTCAGATTTCTTTCTCTCTGTCAATCACCCTGCCTGTCTCAAGGACACTTGCGGTCACATTTAGGACTCATGCAGATAATTCAGAATAATCTCTCTATATCAAAATCTTTAATATATTCTAATTCATATCCTCAACTCCCTTTTTTCATACTCTGGTACACATTTTAGAATGTAACTATCTTCAGGGACTATTTATTGGGAGGATAATATAATACATAGTGCATGAATGCTTTTCAAAGAAGAAATTCATGCACACGGTGCTATAACAGACTGAATACATTGATCAGATTACCACCATATTCCAAGGGCACTGCAATGCCAGGTAATGGAGTGCTAATAAAGCCCAGGACTTGCCTGTGTCTGACTTTAGGATTTCTGAAAGGCAAGCATTTCTGCCTGGCATAAGGGTATCGTGAGAACTTCTATTTTTTCTGTATTGGGAAATGTACACATTTGGATTATTTGATCATACAAATCAAATGAGGTAGGACATTTTGAGTAGCTAAGGTCCCTGTGGATTCAACTGCCCTTTGCAAAAGATCCTCCCAAAGGTCATTTATCCTGTGAGCAGTGCTGCATCCCTGCAAACAGTAAGTACATTTTCACCTTTCAGTCTTTTGTACTGTTGTACATTGTTACTTATTGCAGGACCCCTATGCACTTGCGTGCTTCTAATTTTAGCTGTGTTGGACAAAACTACAAAAATATAAATGTTCTGTGATCAATTCCTGGTGGATGATAGGACAACAATGTAACTGGAAGGCTGGAGATACAGCTCAGTGGTAGAGCAGAATGTGTAAGGCTCTATATTTGTTCCCCAGCAAAACCCACAGACACAGGACACCGGACTCACAATTTTATGGTTGAATGACTGTTTAGAAAACAAGAAGTAAAAATGCTGCGCTAGAGGCTGGAAAACTAGATCAGAGATTAACTTGCAGGTGACAGTTTAGTTCCCGTCACCCGTTTCAGGGGAGTCTCAGTCACCTGCAATTCTAGCTCCGTGAGAACCGATGGTCCTGGCTTCTACAAGCACCCACACTCACACACACATACCCATAGTTAGCACACATACAGATAATTAACAACTAAAAAATGAGTCTTTTAAAAAAAAGAAGTACTTGGATAGGATACAACAGCCAAAAATAACTATTCTGTTGATGTGTTTAATATTATCATGTGTTGAATCAACTAGAAGTTTCCTAATGCAAAACTCACTGTCACATTTTGGTTTTAAAAATCAGAAAAAGTTCATCTGGGCAGTTGTTCTTGGGATCCTGTGAACAGGCTGGTTCAGTAATCACAAACCCACATCCATTGCTAACCACTCAAAAAAGCTAACGACTCAAAAAAAAAAAAAACTCTGGCATGCAAAAGAGAGAGACAGAGAGAGAGGAATGGCGATGTCCTGTATTGCATTGAGAACCTATGTGGTCCCCCTATCCAACAACTCATAGAGAGAGATCCTATATCGGCCACTGGGATTTTGTTTAATAACTCATGGCTGTTAGGTGCAGCATTAACTCAGCCATAAAGGCTGTACCTTTCTGGCGCTCATATTTTGTAGTTGATTTGGAAGGTAGGAGGCTTCTGTGTGGTTTTTTCATACTCCCTTCATTTGGTTAATACTCCCTCCTTGCCTCCTACTCCTCTACTCGCATCCAGCTTAAACTGTCCACCCTAGTATTTTCCTGTTTTCATATCACGTGTGTTGTGCTGTTCCCCCCCTCCCTTAAGTCATCCCCTACCCCAAACCCTTCTGTTCTAGTTCTCAATCTTCTGGAGGTATTCCAAGTTAAACACATAAATCTAAAGATTAGAAGCTGGGATTGGCACATGAGATCAACACAGGCTCTTTCTGAGCCTGAGTTACCTTCCTCAGTACAATTTTTTCCAGTTCAGTCATTTATCTGTAAATTTAATAATTTTATTTGTTTCTACAGGTGAGTAAAATTCCTTTGTGTGTGTGTGTCACATTGTCATTATCCATTCATCAATTGATAGACATACAGACCGAGTCCATTTCCTGGCTATTGTGGATAAAGCAGCAATAAATACTATTGAGCAAAAATCTCAGTAGTACAACCCAGAGTCCTCGGGGTATATGCCCTGGAGTGCTTAGCTATAGCAGTTCTCTCTCTCTTTCTGTCTCTCTCTCTGTCTCTCTCTGTGTCTGTGTGGTCTCTCAGTCTGTCTGTCTGACTGTCTTTCTTTCTGAACCTCCATCCTGATTTCTGTAGTGTCTACACCAGTTTACATTCTCACGAACAGTGAGTAAGTATTCTTCTTTCCCCACATTTTCTCCACCATTTGTTATGTATTCATTCATTCATTCATTCATTCATTCATTTATGGTAGCCATCCTGACTGGGATGAAGTGGAATCTCAAAGTATTTAAATTGCAATTAAATGGCTAAGGATATTGAACACATTTAAAATTGCTTATTATCCATTTGTATGTCTTCCACTGAGAATTCTCTGTTCAGACCTGTGGCCCATATTTTGAAATTGGGTTGTTTGTTTCCTTTGTGTTTGGTTTCTGTTTGTTTGGTTTGGTTTGGATCTTGTATTTGTTTTAGTTCTTTAGGTATTCTACACATTAATCCTCCATCGGAGATATAGCAGGCGAAGGTTTTCTGCCACATGGTGCCTCTACATTTGATGAAGAGTTCCTGTTCCTCTCACTTTCCACCATTGCTGAGATCCAATTATGTGTGTATATAAAGATTACACTACACTGTTCTCCCTACTGCCCAGCTTTCCTAGCGACAGAAGGTGGAATTCAGCCTGCTTGGCAATTAGAGGCACCAGTTGCCTTACCCAGAGGGAAACCCTATAACTACGATACTAACTGGTCACGCAAGATGTGCCCACTGGTGTGACTGTTATGAAGGAAACCAAGTCAGCGCTTTCTGGTTTTGAGGGCCATTCCACAAGAAAGAGTCCATGCCTGATACTGTAAGCATGTTTAAAAAAAAACCCTTGTTTGAGGGTTTGGGGCTTTCAGCCCTAGGGTGGCTAAATTGACATGGTGCCAAGCTGCCTTCTAAATATTTATGTTTATACCCAAAGACAAATACTGCTTTCAGAATTAATCAGAGAGACTTCCCTTCACAAATGATACCAGCAAATGCAAGGATGAATGGCTACTCAAAGTGCTGAGAATAAGTGACAGCTGAGTGCCCAGACTTCTAAGTACCATTTCATCTAAGGCTTATGGAATGATATGGAGGAATAAGCAGAAAGAATGTATGAGTGCTGTGGAAGTTTTGGTATATGATATGTAAACATGTTTTTGTTTTAATCCCAGGTGTGGGATATGGGACTGATTCATATTGTCCACTGCAGCAAACTATTTGCCTCGTGCGGACTCTGAGAGGGCCTCTTTGTCAGCTGCAGGTAGTTTGATTCTGAGGACTCAGAGAGGGAATAAAAGCCAGAGTCCAGAAAGAGAAAGGTAGATCTGAGAAAGAAGAAGGCTGCTGGTGCTTCCTCCCGCTGCTCCTGGTTGCTGTTGGTTCTGCGAAGAGAAAAAGTCAGAGAAATGGCTGTTTCTCTGAAACGAGGATCGGACTTTCCCCAAGGAACCTGGCGACCCTAAGCAGCAGGAAGTAGCTAAGGGAAACTACACCCTTCTCCCACTGACCGTCTTTCCCTCCTACCCAGTGTTAGGGTGTTGGAAGAGATTGGGGTGTAGAAGGGAGGAAGAGGCATAAGAAATGTAAATAAAATAGAGTTTTAAAAATATACTAACATGGGTGCTGGAGAGATGGCTCAGTGGTTAAGAGCACTGTCTGCTCTTCCAAACGTCCCGGGTTCCATTCCCAGCACCCACATGGCAGCTCACAGCTATCTGTAACTGCAGTTCCAAGGGATCTGACACCTTCACTCCAATGTACATAAAATAAAAAATTTTTTTAAATTTATATATACTAACATGTGAGTCAGAATACATTGGCAGGAAAAAAATGTGAAATTCTATCTCCTGGAAATGATACGTCAATGCAATCATGATTTCATAGCACTAGCTGATGCCTACAATGGGTCTGAACAAGCCAGGGCCTGTCAACAGTGAACTATAGATAGAAAAGGGGCACATGTGGCCCCGCTCCTCCCTTCTGAAGTACAAATAACTGATACGTTCTGGAGGAGGGGCAAGCATGTCTTCAGTTATACAGCCACAGACGGTCTCACCACGCTTCAAGGGACAGTTCCAACCCTGTGGTCACACAGACAGCCCTGAATAAACTTAATGGAATACAAAACAAAAAGACAAGATGTGGAAAAAGAGCTAGCAGGGAGGATGAGATGGGCAATGCTGGTGGGAGGAAGATAAGAGAAGATAAGAGAGATGATAATTGGAAATAAATACACACACACATAAACACGTGTGTGTGTGTGTGTCAGAAAAAGAACAAATTATTGGAGAAAGTGGGAAAGTTGTAGCCTTCATCCCACACAAGCATCCGAGGCTACTCCCCATCCCCAGGGTTCTTTTCTACATAGCCGTGAAGTAGCAGGTGGAATGCCAGCAGACTGAAGATGGGCGATGTCTCTAACAGGTATGCGGCTTCTGTAGGAAACTGCGGCGGGCATACCAGATTGGCCTGGGTGGTTAAGTGTCCAGTGGTGTGCTCTTCAGGTGCATCATCTGTTATTATTTGTGTCACTAGGTGTTTGGGGTTCTGAAGCAGTTACTGACTAGAAAAATCTATGACCCAAGTCTTTTTAGTTCCTCTGGAAGTAGTTAACAAACAGCTAGCAATTAGCTAACAACTCCCCTTTCTCAGATTACCCAGGGCAATGTGGGGTCCGGGAGCCAACTTTCCTGGGGAGGCTGGGGGGCGGGGGGGCGGGGGAAGGGGCATTCTCCAGACATCAGCCTTTCATCTGTTCATTGACTGCAATCAGCATCCTCTACAACTAAGCCAGTGGGAAATCAATAACGTATTCCTGGGCTGTGGAAACTCTAAAATTAATAAGTTTTTTTTTTAAATCAACTAAAATAAGAGGAGCAAGAAAGTTCACTTTGGTCTTTCTCATACACTGAATAGACAAATCCAGCCCTGAATCTAAACAACTCCCTTATCTGTAGAGTGAAACTGCTTAATATTTCCTCCTTTACAAAATTATTGTGATGACTGAACAAGTTAATGAGAGTTTGAAGATTGTTCCATTATGATGACCAAGCAAGTGTCAGCTTACATTACAAAGCATTCTGCTACTACTAATAACAATGTCAATCCTACTATATAGTGGGAATGCTTGCAACATTCTTCTGCTCAATAAAACTCATTCCCTTTAACAATTGCAGCCTGTTAGTAATTCATCCAAATCCTGGAATACAAATAATAGCATTTAACAGATGTTAACAAGCTAATGAAGAGGGACCCAAAAGAAAAGATTGATTTTCTTCTATACCTAATTTTATTTGGAATTTGTTTTCAAACATAAGATCCCAAAGATGGGTGTGTATGTGCAGACATAGCCAACAGTAAGAGACTGAAGCAAGCATTGGTTTCTCGAGAGATCTCACTTTGGGTTTCAGGTGACCACAGAAGGCAATCAGGCATTTGACAAGTGGTCTGTGTGACATCTGAGGTTTCTGTCTTCTTAGGCGGTGAGAAACCAGGAGTGTGGAGTCAGCAGGACCTAGAATCTAGAGGCGCTCTGGCCTGAGTGTTAGTATCTATAAAATGCTAAGCACTTTATGTGAGCACAGCATCCCCTTCTAGGGCACAGCCACACTGAGGATGAACTCTAGCCTTCAGCACACACAAGTTTCCAGGGCAGCCCACACCCCCACCCCACTCCCATCCCCAGGGCTGGTTTCTCCATAGCCCTGAAGTAGCTAGTGCCTTAACCCCTTGAGCCCTCTCACAGCCTCACGGCCATGAGAATGTGGTTATGAGACACAGTTATGGCACTTTTGCTATTGTCAGTACTACAAAGTCTGGGCCTAGCCCTGAGGCCAAAAAAAAAGGACTGTGGTGTGTCAATTACAAACAGTGCAGAAGGAAACCACGGAAGTAACCCAGCACATGCAGAATTCTATGGACTCTGTGACAACTTGTAAACATACCTTTGCTCAATGCATTGATTCAGTTACCTTTGAAAACAAGAACTACAGTCCACACACACACCTTGCAATCCTAGTAACAGCCTGTTGTGGCTGGGACCTCCTCCAAATGTTTTACTTTCCAGACTTTTTTAATCTGTCTACCAAACCTCAGAGAGAGAGGGAGAGACACTATTCTCATTCTCAGTTAGACAAAGAGAAGCAAATTGTCCAAGGTAACCCAATGATGTAGAAGCACATGTACACCGAGTT
Organism: Pachyuromys duprasi; assembly: GCA_028658305.1. Taxonomy (NCBI): domain Eukaryota; kingdom Metazoa; phylum Chordata; class Mammalia; order Rodentia; family Muridae; genus Pachyuromys; species Pachyuromys duprasi. The sequence continues at coordinate 18,533,978 of CM053756.1, read as the reverse complement.
TTAACACACAAGATAAGAGAAAGGAGGGAAAATCTTCTGTCTGACTTACATAGCTTGTAATTTTCTTGTTTTGCTTTTAAGAAACTAAAATAGCTTTAAGCATTATCTAATTTTTTATTTTCATTATTTTTTGAAAATTGCATGCATGGATATGGTATTTACACCATTTCCAGCCCTTTCTTTCCCCTCTGAAAACCTACTGAACCATTTAGGGTTGCTCCTGTGTATATCATTTATAGGGATGACCACTTGGGTTTGAACAAACTCTCAGAGGGGCTCGTGGAGAAAACCAATTCTTGCTCTCTCAGTAGTCATTGGCTGCTTATAGGCCCTCATCTAGGGGTAGGCCTTGTGAGGTTTTCTCCTTCCATATTGTCATGGCAATGGGTGTTGCTCTGCAGGTCTGATTTAGGCAACAATATTCTTAAGACTTCCTGGATGCAGCTTCCCTGTCTGGTCTAGAAGACATCATGTTGGAGCAGGTGTCCTGGTCTTCTGGCTCTTATTTCTTCAATGTCTCATATAAGCCCTGTCCTGGAGCTTGAACTTCTGATCCTCCTGCATCTACTCCTGAGTGCTGGGATTAAAGGTATATACCACCACACTCAGTTTTACGGGGCTTCCTACATGCCAAGCAACAACTGAGCTGCCACCTCCAGCTCACACACAGTTCTTTATTTTACTTTTATATTTAGTTATTTACAAAAGTCTGAGCTTCGAGGAAAATTAATCTTTCTTCTTCTCTACCCCGTGCCCTTATCCTAATAACAAATAACAAAAGCAGATGCACCCCTTGTACCCAACACTGAAGTTCATTGTAATCTATGGTGTAGTTTGGAAAAGAAGCAATACATTTCAGGATGAGAGAGATGGAAAAGAAAGAAATAGCTATGTGTTCTAAAGTTTCTGTGCAGAAATCTCTCCACACACTATTAAGAAAACCCTCTATTCAAAAATCTAAACCATTCAACTCAGTGTGTATCTACAGGTAAATGGGGTCTTTCTGCCTCTCAGACAGCTTGGCAAAGCCAACAAGCGCAGCATGCTCATTCTGCTCCATGGTTTCTCACATCCCCTGAGGAAACAGGCAGGCCCCTAAAGCATCCATTTCTTTCTCTCCTTCTTTGCTAAGGAATCCAAGAACACGTGGGTGCAGTGTGCCACCTCGTGAGTAGAAGAGGATGTGCAGTTTCCTGATGGCAGCCAGGGTGAGCCACAAGCCTAGAAGGCAAGCTTGCTCAGCCCTTGGGGGCTCTGTGAGCAATGCGTTTGGAGACCAGGAAGGATGTGATTTCTCCCATGGCCAATGCTAGTCCATCCATACAGAGAAATGACTGATACAGATCTTTATTAGATACACTATGGCAGTGCTGGAAAACCAAAATGCCAAGGTCTTGAACTTGGAGCCTGTGGACCTGTTCCTGCCAGTAACTGCTTGAGTGACCCTGCACAAGTCAACTAATTCCTCTAGGCTATAGTCATAAATGGGGGAAGTAAACCAGACGCTACAGTGGTCTATTTGACCCTGAAGATGTGAGACTACCATCAAGGGGAATCTCCTTCTCTCTGAACTTTAACTGACCCTCAGAATTCAGATCTCTTGATATCACCAGAGTTAATTTGGTAACTAACCAGGCTTCTTTCACTCCTGCAATCAGCACACAGAACTAAGCATGAGTGGGTCATTAGGCAATGAGTCTGCAGCACACTTCATTTGTAAATAAGTGAAGGGAGCCTGGCCAACCATCCTGCCTCTTACCTGCCCAAACCAAAACCAAATCCCAGACAGGAAAAAGACCCCACATTCCACTTCCTCTCTGGAATGCAGAGACTTCTGGATACCTGGAATGCAGCAGCAATGTAGGTTTTTTTAAAGCTAGTGGCATGGTGGCAGTGAAAGGGAGATGTGCTGTGCTGTATCCAGACAGGGAAGACAGGAAGATACAGTTTCTCCAGAGACTGGGATCTGCATGCTATGTGTCTCCAAGTGGCATAGGCACCTGACAAAAGATTTCTGACGACTCCGTAGAGTCCAGAAGTCATAGAGAGAAGAAGGCAAAGGAACCACATGACCCTAATGACAGGATTCTAGAGATAGCTGTTGCCAACACTCTGGTTCTTCTGTGTATATTTTTCTCTACTTTATAGCCTAGTGGCTAGAACAGTGGCCAATAAATGTTTGCTTTGTAACATAATGTGTCCAGAAGGGAGGAAGAGTAACATATTGCCCCCATAGTTGAATTCTGTTTGCATCATTTCCCTTAACTCTCCACCTAAGTGTAACTGAACCCCAATTCCAGGAATAACAATAACTAGTGCTCTGAAGAGGAGATATAAAAAACAATGACACAGTTAAAGAATTTCAAAAGATTTAGGGCTATAAAGCCTTAGAGTGCAAGCTGATATTTTGTCTTAGTTTGTGTCTGTGTTGCCATGTTAAATAACATGAGCAAAAGCAAGTTGGAGGGGAAAGGAATTGCTTGGTGTTTGAGTTATCATCCATCATGAGAGGTTGTGGCAGGAACTCAAGGCAGGACCTGAGGCAGATACGATGAAGGACTGCTGCTCATTAGCTTACTCTCCGTGGCCTGCCCAGCCTGCTTTCTTATACAACTCAGAACCATCCCCACTGAGTTGGGTCCTCCCACAATAATCATTAATCAAAAGAATGCCATGCAGACATGCCCAGAGACCAATCTGATTAGAGCAACTCAACTGAGGTTCCCTCCTGCCAGCTGACTCAAGTTCGTATCAAGCTAACAAAAACTAACCAGCACATACTTCAAATATTTTTTAATTTAAAAAATATTTTATTTCATAATTAAAGGATATATTAATTTTCTAATAAATGTTATATATAATCAATAGGTCATAAATATATGTATAATTCCCTTACAAATAAAAATACATAATAGTTTAGGCCACCCTCATTTATACTTAACAAATTTTTCTAAGGACACACATACCAGATGTTTGCCCCATCCTTGCAAATTCCCCCCCCCCACCTTTCATACATTCTAATTACATTTCCTTCATTTCTATCAGAAAATTAGCATTTCATTGAACTCTACAAGAATGATACTGCATCAAAGTGACAGTATTGACAAGAAATGTAGTTAGTTATCATGTAATACCAAGAGACTGGGCCAAGGGTCCCTAAAGTCTCCTTCATTTTCAGGAGTTTAAGGCCTTGGAACATATCAGGGCTGGTAGCAATTCTAAAGCATGCCAGAAAGTTAACACTATATCTAATACAAAGCTTCAGGAATGCCAGGCATATCCTACTAAGTAGGAAGCAGAAAGATCGGGCTTTAAAGCAGTGGATAAAGAGGGGCGTTCCCTCGGCTTCTTCAACTGAGTTTGGCGCCCAGTTAGGCAGCGTGGTGGACGATGGGGGTGACACAGGTGCAGCCAACTTTCACCCGCATCTTCTCCAACCTGAAGGAGTTAGAACAGCCCTGGGGCTCCCGCCGAAGGACCAGGATTTCTTGCTGGATGGCAACGGAGTTCATGGAGCTGTCTTCTTGCCCCTGGGCATTGATGCAGCCTGAGTATCTGCACTGGGCCTCAGCAATCTCTGAGGGGAACCGGTGGGGGTCTCGGGTGATGCTGAAAGAAAAAAAAGGGGGTTGGGGATAAAAGCAGGATGTTAAGGCCAGGTGGAGGAGGAGAGAAGGGTTCCGGCAACTCTGGGTGTTCCCCTTAGGGATGGTTCCGAGTTACACAGGAAGCAGCGCAGGCTCTGGATTCTTGGACTTAGCTCTAGCTGTTAAGTAACTTCCTGCGTCTCAGGTATCTCCACTATAAAACGGGGTTTCTCGCATATCATCATCTCGGAGGACTGTTGGGGATAGCATATAGTATGAGAGCATGTAGGGTACCCCATGAAGGATGCTAGGGTTTGGTTAATCTTAGGTCTACGCTGTATTCATGCTGTCATAATTCCAGTTATTCGCCGTCCTTTAGCAGGGGTGCACGTCACATGACCCAGTGGGTAGTCCATAAAACTCACTGCTTGGAAAGGAAAATCAAAGCCACAGAGATCCGTGACTCCAAAGCCTCTCTCTAGTTCTCACTGGATACTCCCCTCTGCCTGAAGACAGGCCTGTCAGGAGGGGGGCTATGCAGCAGCCCCAGATCATGGCTTTGTCCCTGAAATCTCTTTTATGAGGGTATTTGAAGGGTGTAGGTGGGTGCTGAGTGTTCCCAGGACCTGGGGGGCTATGCAGCAGCCCCAGATCATGGCTTTGTCCCTGAAATCTCTTTTATGAGGGTATTTGAAGGGTGTAGGTGGGTGCTGAGTGTTCCCAGGACCTAAAACTTAAGACAAAATTACAAGGCTCTCTGTCCTGTTCAGCTGACCTCTACTTTCCCGGCTGACTTTTCTTCCACATCCATCCTTACCTTCACTACTCAGATAGTAATGTCTAATCTGAGTAGATCCCCAAACTGACTCCTTGTTTTCACTTCTCCTTACTCAGCGATAACAGTGCAAGCTGAAAAATATCGAGGCTTTCAACAGCACAGGTGAACCAAGGCAAGAAAGCAGGAAAAAAGCTGAGTTCCTGGGAAAGGTGGAACTTCCGTTGGGGAGAATGAATGTGAAGCCAGCCATAATAGCTCATGCCTACATCCCAGAACTCAGAAGGCTGAGGCAGAAGGGTAACCATGGATGTGAGGCTAGCCTGAGCTACCTGGTAAATTTCAGAGCAACCTGAGCTACAGGGTGAGACCTCTACCTCGTTAAAAAAAAAAAAAAAAAAAAAAAGGTGAGTCCTGAATTCTTAGAAAAATAAGGCTTTATAATCAAAATAATTTAGCACATTTTTAATCTTTTCTTTTCTTTTTATGGTTTGGTTTTGTTTTGTTTTGTTTTGTTTTGTTTTTTCAAGGTAGGGTTTCACTATGTAGCTCTGGCTTCCTGGAACTTGTATGTAGACCAGGCTGGCCGTGCACTCAGAGATCTGACTCTGCCGCCTAAGTGCTGAGACTAAAGGCATGCACCATTACACCTTGTTTAGCATATTCTTCAGTGGAATATGTATAACTATCTTCCTTGACTTACTTGTAATCCCACGGGGAGCTGGAGCGGTTCTGGAAGTCATGTGGGACAGAAATGCCCTGGTTTTGATTGAAGATGCGAATGTCAACTCTCACACTGTTATCGTCCAGAGGAGGGCAATTCCCAGCCTTCCGGGGGTCAGTAACCCCTGTTTTGGGGTTCTTACGAGCTGCTGCACCACTCAGGATGGCAAGACCCAACATCAACAGTAGCAGGGACTTGACCTAGAAAACAAGCAAGACTGCCTCAGGTTAGCGCCCTGATGGAGTGCAATGTAGCTGAACTCTGTAGGTAGAGTCACTTTATGGGGTCAAGGTTTCTTTCTTTCTATGGTAAAGTCATACCAGGTCATCACTGCAATGGAAACACTCATATCTGGTACAAAACGGAAAATCTGGTAATTGAAGCCCTCTTGACTTTATCTGCAACCTTATATTCCACAAAGCCTTTCTCCGAATCCCTCCAAATCCCATCACACAGTCAAGACCCCATTCATATGTAGTTCCGTTAGAAGCGTTATTTATCAACCCTAAATAATAATTATTTTATAATTTATCACTCAAGGAGCATTTTTATGTTCTCTAAACATGCAGTGTTTGTGTTCTTATCAGACTTAGACCTGTTCCAGTAAAACTTCCTGTAAGAGAATGTACATAGCAAGGGTGTTCCATAAAAACTTTCTGAATGAAGAAAAGAATGGATAAGTGAATGAATGAACAGGGAGGCACAGTTAAATTAAGCAATATAGTTAAGCCATGCTCATTGAGTAAAAGATTACGCAAAACCAACCCCAGCAAGCTTCCAATTACCCAAGCTAATTGAAAAGCCCGGACACTAATGGCACATGACAGCAGAGGGTAGAACCCATTTCTTTCAGCTCCGGAATATGCATTTTTCTGTACTAACACTGTGATCAGTTTAACCTGGTGTTGCAAGAACACCCGAAGAAAGTTCTCAGTGAAGATCAAACCACAAGAATAACTAAAACCTCGACACCTTCCCCTTTCTGCAAGCATCCTTTGTCCACAGCACAATCCCTGCTCACTGTTACTGGCGACGGACAAAGCCAGCATGAGGCAGAAGAGCTAAAGCTGAGCTTTTCATTTCTGGGCTCCGTTGTTTGGGTTTACGCTGTGTTGGTAGGGAAAGTGATTATGCAAGTCGGATGAAAAGCCCTGCCTGTTGTTTTATACATACTGGAGGCAAGAAATGCCCAGAACAAAGAGAAAGTGTCAACCTGCTGTACCAAGATCACTGATGATACGTTGAAAGCAAGATGCAGAATGAAAGAGATTTGCCTCCAGATAATCAGCCGGCATATGCCTTCACTGCCACAATCTTTCATTCATTCAACGAGTCCTTGAGCCCACAGTGTTGTGGTTTGGGCATTATCTCTAGAGTTATGGACCATGTGGGGTCCATAACTCAATTCCAGGACTTGGTCCACAGTGACAGTGATCCACAAAAATCCCAAAGAGCCCTGTAAGCACGTGGTAAGTCGTACTGACATTGCACTGCACATGAGTGGATATGGAATACAGTCTCACAAGTATAGAAAACACAGTCACATCCATCACCCATTCTTTAAGTTTCTTAAGTAAATTTTTCCTTTGAGTCTTTGTATCCTGTTCATTAGCTCACTTCTAATTTTAATTATCAAGACTGAAAGTCACTATAGCTTGGGGTTACGTGATAAATGACAACGGTTATAGTGGCTTGAATGAGAATGGACACCCCCCCCCCATTAGGCTCATGTTTGAATGTTTGGTCCCAGTTGGTGGAATTATTTGGGAAGGATCAGGACATGTGGTCTTATTGGAGGAAGTGTGCCCCTGGAGTGGGCTCTAAGGTTTCAAAACCTGTATGTCATTCCCAGTTAGCTCTTTCTACCTCAGGGATATGTCTCAAGATGTGAGCTCTCAGCTACCGCTCTAGCACCATGCCTGCCTGCACGCAGCCACGATGATCATGGAGTTTAACTGTAGGAAACTGCAAGCCCCAAATTAAACACGTTCTTTTTGTATTTTGCGTTGGTCATGGCATTTTATCATAGCAATAGAAAAATAACTAAGACAACTACCATGCCCCCAAAATTGTTTTCCTTAATATTCGTGGGGTATTTTAGAAAACATTTTCATACCTCTTTAAATACTAGATTCTAAAAGCTACCCTGTGAAGTAGGCAGAACTCATTTTAATTATCTAATCCGCTAGGTGAAGGACTTATGTCTGAGAGGCAATACACAGCTTGGCAGAGTTCCCCATCCTCTTTGTGCCAATCTGCAAGGCTCTGCCTTCCATGGCAATGCTCAGTCTCAGCCACTGAAGGTCATTAATACTATTGTAGGCATTAATCTTAGTTGTGTCTCATTACAGGAGCCAAGAATTCTAAACCACCCTCTTCACTGCATCAGAAAGACAGTGGTATTGAAAACCACATGGCCTTAATCAGGAAATCAGATGCCATCAGCAAATCACAGCTTGCTTCATGCCAACATTGTTGTTAGCATTTTGGAGCTCTGAGAAGGCTGGTGCTGAGTCTGCAGAACAATCCTAGCAATACTTCTCCCTACGGAAGCTGGGAGTGTTTGCCAGGCTTGAGTTAACCTTTTAAAGCAGGTTAATCGATATATACGGTCCTTACCCTGTAGAATGGGAAACCAGTGGGAGAATACTGAAGCTGAAGGTGGTCAGTTATAGAATGTGAACCTTCTTGGCTTAGTTTTGTACATTACTCTGGTGTGAGCCCAGCTGAGAGGACATCTGCACGCTTGCCCCTACCCTTCCCTGTAGTCTGTAACCTTCCCACACAGGAATGGGCTACAGAACCTCAGTTACCCACAAAATGTGTCCTCTCTGCTTGCCCCTCCTAACACAATCCTATCTCAATGGTACTTTCACTGCCAGGCTTCTTGCTGACAACCTGATCCTACCCCCTCCAAAGAAATAGAAGTGATTTGTAGCATTAAAGTACCCGAAGGATTTGGTTGGATACAATGGTGTTAGGCTGAGAATCTTGTCTCTCGATCATCCACAGAGAAACCTTTGGTTGTTGGGAGACAGAACACCCAGCTGCGGGTCTCAGTTCTGCTCTACAGTATTAATTAACAGCAAACAAAGGACAGATGATTAAGTTCCTTTTCACTGTGTGATGAGGAAAATGTTCATTATTATCTATCTCTGTGAGTTCATGAGGTTATGAGAAGTAATAATATGAAGACCCAGCCAGGCTTGGTGGCATCACTCCAGAGAGGGAGGCAAAAAGCTGGCCAGTTCCAGACCAGTTTGAGCCCACAGAGCAAACTCAAGACTAGCATGGGCCACACAGGAAGATCTTGTCCCAAAAAGCATAAACAATAATATTAAGAATTAGTATTTCTATGCTCTTTTCTACCTTTACTGCTTGTAGCAAATTAGTGTCCATATTAACTAAAAAAAAAAACTAAGCTTACAAGTATAGCTTCATCTCAATATATCAATTAATACCTTCCCCCAAAATGCTGTAAAGGAAATACCATAGTTATGATGTTGCACAGGTGAGAAAATTAAAATTCCTGAAGAGTAATGACTAATTCCCAAATTACACACTTAGCAGGTAGCAGAACCAGATTTTTCTGATTCTCAAAGCCTTGAGTCCCTCGGTGCTATACTTTGGTTGCTTGTTGTAGACACTAAAACAACATAATAGTAATTCAGTACATATCACTGTCAGAAAGCATGAGCCATTTGTAAAAAGCTATGCTCTTTTAAGTTGCAAGGCTTATACAAGGAAAATCAGTAGACTATCAAAACCAATAACAGCGCTGCGATTTCCTAAGTATAGTTCCATGTGCCAGGGCATGGTTCCAGGTCTAAGGAGTGAGGAATAGAATTCTATCACATTGACATCCCACTAGCTTCAAGAAGAAATGAGACCATGCAAATTAATTAATCAACCAGTTATCAAAGACACGAGACGCTTCTCCAGGAGCTGTCCAAAAGTTTAACACTGAGTGTTTCCACTTCCTCCACTCAAAGTACTACTGTAGACTCGGAAGAACCAAACTGGGTTCCCTGCTTCCTTGGGACATATGGTAATACTAGTGTATATTATATATTATTGCATGTAATATATTGTGATATTATAGATATATCTATCCTTGGGATATATGTATATATACATATATGTGTCTGTATGTATTATATATGTATATACTTGGCGGGCTCTTGTTTTAGGCCAACCAAAGTCTGAAACGAGTAGATAAGAGAGACCATGATGGTCACTTGTGATACCAGAAACACTCACAAACCCACCTGAGCAAAATCTATCCAGTAAGATCATATGCTTTCCTCCCCTTGTAACATTTCTGTTGTTGGTGGGATTTGGTTCGGTTTCGTTTTTTTGTTTGTTTGTTTGTTTGTTTTTTCTTTTTCTCCATCAAACAAATCAAAATTAAGCTTAACTTCACGGTTTAAAGAAGTTATTCACAAAAGAGTCCACAAATGTCTAACGCCTTAGAAATCTATCTTTCCTTTAAAGCCTAGACACAGTTACCCTCCTTGGGTCATCAGTACCACTCACCATGGCTGTCTCGCAGGGGCCCTTCATGCTGTTTCCTGCTGGCTGCTTCTTTGCTCAGGAAGCACTTTCTTCTGAGTATGTCTCCGCCGGTATGTCAATGACAGCACCTGTCAGTTTTATAGCAATCACTGTCCCTGTTTCCTTTGACCTCCTTACTGTCTGTAAGTTGTGGTTGACCCAGAGTGAGTGACGAATGTAGGGGTTTTTTTTCTACTCCACTTCCTGAAGGGGAATCAAAGGGGGACCTTGAAGGGGCATGACAGAAAATGGACCAGACCTTCCTTTCCTTCTGCTCCCCACTTCCACTCCCATTATCTTTACTATAGACATGAACCAAGTCACCGGTTACGGTCACAATCTTTCATTCTCCCACAAATCACCAGCACCCTTGTCATGCACTGTGGGTTCTATTTTCAGGTCACGCAATAGAATCGATCCATATTGAAATTGGGGTAAGTCATCCTTACCACGCCCTGGCTTTAAACACAGTAGATGGGGAAATAAAATGAAAGAAATGACTGATGTCAGTGGGAGAATCAGAAATTACATCCCCAGATAGTTTTGTGGTTTCCCTAAACTATGACAAGACCCCTACGGTGCTCAACAAATCACCATTCACATTGCATATGTGGCTATTATCTTGGCTATCTCTGATTGAGGACCATTTCTGTTAGCCGAAATGAATTAGGAAATAGAAGACTTTAAATGCTCTTGTGCAATTTGTAGACGTGTAAAAAAAAAAAAAAAGAATTCATTTGTGTCTGTTTAGATCCAGGCAATACACATTTGTCAAGCATATGCATTTTACTCTGGGGGGAGACTGTCATTCCTCCAGATCAGATCCGAGCAATAAGCATTGGTCAAGCACATGCATTTACGCTAGGGAAGCACAATCACGTTCCTCCCTTGAAAACATCAGTACTTTGTTTCTTAAAAAGCTCTGTTATGAGCAGGTAAAACTTTCTACACTTTGCCCAATTGTGAATTTGTGAGGCAATTACCATCGCCTACAAAATGAAGCTTCTCCAAATGTAGGGAGAGGGGGTGGATTTGATCAAAATTATATACTCATGTATAAAACTCTATAACAATAATTTTTATTGTTTTGTTGTTGTTGCTGTTGTTGATGATGTTTTATTTTTCTAGACAGGGTTTCTCTCTGTATCTTAGCTGTCCTTGAATTTCCTTTGTAGACCTGCCTGCCTCTGCCTCCCAAATGCTGGGATTAAAGGCGTGTGCTGCTATGCCCAGCTTAATGATAATTATTTTTAAAGATCGGGTAAATGTGTACAGTCTTCCTTCCAAAGTCTGACTGTGGCCTAGAGCTCAAGGCTGTTGCCCTCAGCTTTTTCAAAATGTTTGAAAAAAAAATCTTCATTTTCTTTAATTGGAGAGCACCCACAACTGATCACTGTTCTGTTCTGGCATGGCTTACAACCATACGACTCCTCTCTGTGCCTGTGGAAGGCTTCTACCCATCTTCTCAGCAGCTGTCATTCGTTCAGCTCCTACCAAGAAGCTTCTCAGCAAGCTCAAACTCTGTCTAGATTTGCCTGCTTGTGATAACTTAATGTGTTATCTTTAGCCCCTACCAAATGCACATCCTCAAATATATAATCTCCATTACACAGGGTATTTTTTGTGCAAACACAGGTTCAATATAAGAGCTTTAGCCAGACGGAAATCTCCATTTTAAGGCCTCCCCACATATGACAGCTCCTATACACAGTGAAACAGGCTTCATGAAGTCTAGAAGCATTCCTTCAGATTTTAACTTTGCTCATGATACCAAACAAATCTATGCATGAGACTCTTAATCTGGTATAAACTGGGTAGACTGAGGCACTTGCTGTTATTTCTGGATCTTCATTGCCAAAGGATTGTGTGTTGTGGCTTGGTGTCCACTGTAGCAGGGTTCAGAAGTGGGAGCTTCTGAGGTGGATTCTCATGACTCTACTTCGTCACTTGAATAAGCCTTTATAGATTTAGAGCTATTTTCTTAGTTTTACTCATTAGCTTTAATGTGAGTTGTCCAGAACTCTGATCATTGGATATTTTACACGAGTGCACATGTACACACACACACAAAGAAAGAAAGAGATTTGGCTAGCATACAAAATACTAAATTTCATTACAACATTTTCTTTTCTTTTTCTTTTTCTTTCTTTTTTTTTTCTGTTTTGGTTTTTCAAGACAGGGTTTCTCTGTGTGGCCCTGGCTATCCTGAAACTCACTCTGTAGATCAGGCTGGCCTCAAACTCAGAGATCATGTGCCTCAGAGTATTGAGATTAAAAGCATGTTCTACCACTGCCAAGCTTCACTATGACATTCTTATGGATGCATTAAATTTTTAACTTAATGGACTATGAGAAGATGGCAGGAATAGACAGACAGGGACTAATAGGAGGTTGATCACTGGGAGAGTATAATTGAGAAATACTTTGTTCCGAGTCCCTTCTGCTCCATCCTTCCCTCTCTCTTTTCACATTATCCCTTGGAAACATCATGGAGTAAAGAGTGTTGCCCTCCCACACACTCAAGAATGATGCACAAGGTTCCTGCCTTGTCCTCGCCAAGAAACTTGATGTCACATGACCATACGCTAAAACTCCTGAAACCGTGAGCCCAAATGTCTTTATGCCTTTAGGTTGATTGTTAGGTAAATTGCCACAGCTTGTTAACGTGCTTACGTTCCTCTTCAAGGCCATGATTCACTACATAGAAAGAGCCTAACAAATACCCTGAAGGAAAGAGCTGAAAACACCAGGCTCAGTACAGGGTGTGGGGGAAGAGTAAAGCAGCACTTTTCACAAGAAGGAAACAGCATTAACCTGCACATCTGTGACCAAAACGCTGTCCCCAGCAGAGGAAAAACAACTGATAGCTGCCTGGAACCAACAGGCCCAGGTCATTCATCTTGCCTATATTTAGTCAGGATTTCTTCCCATTGAAAAATAGAAGTGTTTATACTGCGGACACCAGAATGAATATATGATAAGCGGACAGCCAACCCTGCTGAGTGCACTTCTCCGTCTGACCTCATGTCATCACCAGCTTTGAGTTTCAGAAATTCTCTAAAGCTGTCTGTCATTCAACGCACAATCTGCTCTGTTCCAGAGCCCACAGAAAGCAAGCAGCAGATAAACTGTGATATTGGGGGTGACTTACGCACAACCTCACTCGTGATACAATACTGCAGCTGGCAAAACATTCAGATTAACCAGCGTTTTATGACCTACTATGTGCTTGGAGCTATACTACGTGTTTTTTGTTTTTGTTTTTGTTTTGTAGGGTACTATTACAGATTTGCAATTCAAAGTCTGATTACACAGTAAAAATTATCGCACATATATCATCCAGTAAGATAATAGAATAAAATAGTTAGAGATCTTGGTGGCATCAATATAAACATTTAACGTTACAAATCCAACTTCAAGAGACTTTGTCCTCATTTTATAAAGGTGAATCTATTCAAAATATACAGCTCTAGGGAGATGGCTCGGGGGCGAGGGACTTGCTGTGTACCCTGCAAAAGCTGGGCAGGCTCGTACCTCCAGAATCAAGGGACAGAGTCAGACTGGTCATGGGAGTTTGCTGGCCAGCCGCCGTGGCCCAAACCCAAGCTTCAATCTCAAGGGGTGACTTACCTCAAAATAACAATAACAGCAAGGCAAAGAATGATAGAGGAGGGGTCCAAAAGCCATTCTCTGGCCTCTGCTTGTATGTGTCCAAGCACACAAGGGCACATATACTGCACAGAGAGAGAGAGCGCACGCTACAGCACAGTGGTGTATCTGCAAATGCAGAAATTAATGTGTGGAAATAAGGTGCCAACATAATAAAAGCTTAAACAACTTAATTTACTTTGGGCAGTTAAATTACAGGTCAGATAAATGATGATCTGGGTTATAATATAATGCAATCCATCTAGTAGGAAGTTGCAATAACTTGAAAGGCAGATATTGTACCTAACTGATTTGTAGCCTTAGAGAGATTACAAAACAGAACCTTATTTGTGCATGTTTGATTTTCTCAGTTGACAAAAGTAACACAAGGAGGAAATTGAGTTCGGAACAGGACTGCAACATTTGCAAATGAATTAAAGAGGTCCAGAAGCCCAGAGTCCTATAAGACTGGAAAGAAAGAAAAAGCTCTTTCTTCTTTCTCCAAAAGTAAGACAAGCTCAAAAAGGCTTCTGTGAGAAATGCCCAGGCATACCTTTCAAGCCAAACAAATTTCCCAAGGGTGAAAACCAGAATGAAACATGAAATAATTGGACTCAGGAACTCAGAATAAAATGTGTATGAATACCATTCTGGCAATCTCTCATTAAGTCAGGAGATTTGCAGGAATGCAAGAAAGAAACATAGGTGTTCTAAGAATCATGCTTTGAAAGATTATGGCTTACATAAGAACTTTACTCAGCTTGCAAAAACATTTTCAAAATTACCCAGGAACTAATTCTTGTACCTCAACCATCAAGAAGCAGGAATCAAAGCCCACTAGAATTCTTACCAACACTACTTTCTATGTATCAGAGATGTTACTAAAAGAAAAAAAAAATCAAAATTTAAATACAGCCAGGGACCACAGAGTAAAGGTAAATGAGCTCCTTCTAAGTCTAGAACCAAGTTCCAACAGTGTGATAATCTGTATTCCAGGCATAGGAGGCACCCATGATCCAGCTGAGCAAAGTGTCAAAGCTGCAAACCCAAATGTCCGCTGGGTTCCCATTCTTTTTCTTTCCAAATAGAAATATTCCTTGTTGTTTCCTTGCTTGTAGTCTGTCTGTTCAGGCAATGGCCTATCAGCCAGACACTCAGACATTATGTAATGAACCTTAGATTTACACTAGATTCATTGATTGGTACCTTAGGATGCTTTTCCTTACAGAAGAAATGGAAATGCTGTCTGTGAGAATTGAGAACAAAGTATTTGATGGAAAGAGAGGCAGACGGTAGACACAGCAGTAATGCATTCATCAAAAGAAAAAAAAAAAAACTGTTCTCTGCTTCCAGGAATTTTTTTTCCCCCTTACTCTTTGAGTTGCTCTGGTCCATGAAATGTGTGAGTCACTTCCAGGCAGAAGAATGCAAAACCCATGTGTCATTCACCATGACTGCTCTTCTCATGCCTCAGAGACTATGGAACTGTGTAATGTGATGGTAATGTGGCAAGAGGGCGGAGCCTCCATCAAGCTGGGTCTCTGAGCCAGTTTGGTGAGCTGTCCCCCACTGACTCACGGGGGGTGGGTGGGGGCACGGCAGTGGGACATCGGGTCTTGTAAACCACTGGACCCAGGGCATTATTTATTGGTCACATAATCCTAATCCAAGCAGACTGGTGGAAACATTAAAGGATTTTGCAATCTTTTCTGTTTACTTTTACTTTTTATCTGAAATCTGATTTCTCAATGAACATGACAGTTAAGTAACTTTAGCATATACATTTAAAGAGAATTATAAATTAGAATTAAACTCAAAATCTAAACCTTTTTCTTACTATCTTACTCATAAACAGAAGTTCTTAGTATTATTATTTACTTTAATTCTGCTTTTATCTCCAAGTGACTTAGTTTCCTGGACATCATATATTTATGTCAAAATCAGACCTTTCATAGAGTGTGAGAATTCTGGGCTAAAGTGACATCAAAATGTCCTGGATTTTGTTCTCTTACTTCAGGCTTTTTGGCAGCTTGTTGCTTCCTCAAGCAAAAAAAAAAAAAAAAAAAAAAAAAAAATTCTTCTTTCCCTTAAGCTGTTTGAACTAATTAAATATACAGCTTGTCTTTTCAGTCCCTAACACAAAAACATCCAGGTTCCATTCCCTCTCATCACCTCAGTTCTGGGTCTCCCACTGAAGAATAAGCATGTGGTAAAGTGACAGCACATGTTAGCAGGCATCTGTAGACGCCACCAAGTCCATATTATCCCCCCCCCCCCAAAGTTTAATGCAGCAGAATAGTTCCAGTTTCAAGGTGCTTTGAATCTGCTAATATTTAAAATCATGAGTCCCAATATGTATTTTTATAGAAGAAACACAGGTCACAAATCATAGTAGCTAACACCTCTCTCTCTCTCTCTCTCTGTCTCTCTCTCTGTCTGTCTCTCTCTCTGCCTCTCTCTGTCTCCCTGTCTCTCTCTCTGTCTCTCTCTCTGTCTCTCTCTCTGTCTCTCTGTCTCTCTCTCTCTCTCTCTCTCTCCTCTCTCTCTGTGTGTGTGTGTGTGTGTGTGTGTGTGTTTTCTCTGTCTCTCCGGGTAGCCTTTTCTGGCTTTGAACTCAGTATTGTATAACCCATGCTGTCCTCAGATTCAGAGATCTGCCTGCCTCTGTATGCGCCAGCCAACCCTTCTCTTTAAATGTGATAATTACTTGTCAAATGAAGAGGCTGCTCATGAGTCTCTGTGTGCTGACTAGGAGTTACTAGGGTGTGAATTAACAGAATGAAACCACAGAAACCTTCTGCCTTTATGCCCCTAGTTTTCTCTTCCCAACTTTCTCCTTTTCTGTGTTCTCCCTCTCCTCTTTGATAAAGGGCTGGTGGCCTGGGGATGTAGCTCAGTTGGTAGAGTGGTAGCCAGCACACTGGGTAGTCCCTAGCACAGCATAAATGGGGTGTGATGGTGCATGACTGCAATCCCAGCACTGAGGAGGTAGAGACACAGGGATCAAAAGTTTAGGTCCCCCTAGATAGCATGAGGAGCTTTAAGTCCACCCTGAGCTAAAGCTCCTGTCAGAAGCAGAGTTAGGGAGTGAAAAAGAGGGCAGGGGAGAGAGAAAATAAAGGGGAAAGAAAGAAAGAAAGAAAGAAAGAAAGAAAGAAAGAAAGAAAGAAAGAAAGAAAGAAAGAAAGAAAGAAAGAAAGAAAGAAAGAAAGAAAGGACAAAAGCAGGAAAGTGAAAAAGGAGGAGTGAAGGACCAAAGGAGGAAGGAGGCTGGAAGTAGCTGATGTTGGAAAGGAGGAGGCAAAAGCTCTGGGAGAAAAATAAGGAAGAGAAGTGTTTTGGCAGAGCCCAGTGTGTGAGAGTTCTGAATAGAAGAGGTTATAAGTCACTAGAGAAAGGTGCAGTTTGAGCAGTGCTCTCTCGGACCTGAACAGATTCTACAGGGCTGTGGGGACGCTTGCATTACACTTTTGTTTCCTTGTCAGCACACGGTTTATTAAAAATCCACTCTGGGCTGGGTTCATAAAAGGAAAATAAAAAGGCACTACCTAAAAAAGCAAGATAGTGCTAGAGAGATAGCTCAGTGGTTAAGAGGCTGCTTTCACAGAAGAGCCAGGTTCAAGCCCCAGAACCTCATGATAACTCACAACCATCCACAGCTTCAGTTCCAAGGGATCTGATACCCTCTTCTGGCACCAGGCGCACATGTAGTGCATATACCCATATACTTGTAGGTATATGCATATAATATGCAGTCACGTATATAAAATGAAATGACAGTCATTTTACAAGCTTGTGTGCCATCATGCTCAGCATTTAATAGATAAGTAAATACCGAGAAAGCCACCATAATGGTGATCTATCACTAAGTCAAGCCTCGCTTTAATGGAAAGGTAGATAAAATTAGCAGGTGGTAAGGAGGAACAGCTGGTATTATACTGGAGGAATACAGACTTCTATAAAATTGAGAGGAGCCGTGTACTTTGTGGTAGATCAGAGAGCATCTCTGCTCTAGAGAGAATTTACCTGGGGTCCTTTAGGGATGGTAAAGATAGAGCCTCTTCCAGGAAAGATGTCAGCATGGGGTCATTATGCACAATAATAACAGGAATTTGAGTTAGCCCTGGGAAGCAATGAAATGTCAATACACACTCCTAGCGGCTGAGCTGACAAAAGGGAGCTTTCAAGTCTTTCATTCATGGTTCAGATGCTTCCCAAGTCTGCATACGTTGTGCTTTAATTGGTTTGAGCATTTCTACATGTAAGGTAACAGTCTCATGATGTTTACACACACCAAAGCCATACACAGAAGACAGCTCTCAGGAGGAGTCAGCAAGCACTAACATTTGGTACTAGAAGCTAAAACTACTATCTCAAGCCTGCAGGCTGAAGGATCTTTCTACCCAATGTTAGGTCTCAGAACCATCTAATTTTAATTAGCCCCGGTGAGTTCATTTGAAAGCAGAAACTTCTTCATTTTCTTTGCTTTTTCGTCTTTTCTTTTTTGTGTTTTTTGAAACAGGGTCTCTATCTATGGGTCTTCACTGTCCTGGAACTCGCTATGTAGATCTCAAACTCACAGACATCTACATGCCTCTGCCTTCCAGCAGACCTAGACTAGGCTAGCCTAGACTACGTAGTGAAAACAACAAACAAAACAGTGCGTTGGGTTCACATAATGCGTGACATTTTCTGAAATTGGGAAACATAACAATCAAAGGTCCTCATAAGTCTGTCTGTTGGGTAAGAAAAGGGGAATCTTAACTTCATTGGGAAGGAGAGCACTTCTCCTACACTCTGGATAGTTCTTTGGCCACTGTGGAGTAAAGCTTCTGAGTGGGGCTGTGGTCCATCCTGGAAGCTACAGCCCGTGTAGACCCTCCACAAGCTCAGCCGGCTCAGGTTCCGTGCAGACTTTCACTTACTCAGCTGCAGGCTGACTTCCTACAGCGAGCTGGGTGGAATTAGTCAGCGCACTACCCAAGCACCCAGTCTGGGGAAAGCCTGGCTCCCTGCCTGCTAGTCATTCCTGCCGTCCTCCCACCAAATCTATCCTCAGCACGCTTCTACCAACTTATGCAGGAACTAGGAAACAGCGATTTTCCTCCCTGTACTTTCCCCAATCATCATATGGACACGCAACGAGATTTTTGAGATGGTGAGTGCAGAAAATTTGATCTTTCACCCCACGCTTACCTCCAAATCACTAATTTCTCCGTATTTGCTCAATTCTCACTCGTATGTCACATTCTCAAAAAGTTCACACAAGCAAGCTCAGTTTGGGATTGGGGGTTTCGGTGCCCTCCTGCTCTCTGGCCATTTTTTGGTTTGTTTGTTTGTTTTGTGTTGTTGTTTTATTTTTTTTTTTCTGTAGTGATCACTTCAGTTCTCCAAGTTCCACCCAAACTCACAGAACTCCCACATGCACCTTCTCCTCACAACTCTCTGGTTTTCCCTCTTCTAATTTTCTATTTACAATCATGCCAGTTCATTTAGTGATTAACTAAAGACTAGAGATGACTTTCGTTGTTGTCCGCTTGAACGGCGACTTGTATGGGCTTTGGGTTTCTATAGGTTTCACATGTCCATTCATAATTTGTTCCCTGAATCTTAAATGCTCTGAAGGGGACCACTTGAAGACACAGAATGTTATTTTCAAATATTTGTAAACTACGAGAGCTTTAAAAGGGAAGAGAATTGGGCTCTAACCAAGTCTCTCTCTCTTTAAGAGAAGTGTCTCACTATTCAGCCCTTGGGACACTCACTCACTCAGCTTGCCTCCCCAGTGCTGGGATTTAAAAAGTGCACCAACCTCTTCAGTTGGCTCTTAACAAGTTTTGATAAGAATTTGGTCTGGGAGAATTGGGAAGCTTTTGGACTGAACCTCCTCCAAAGCTACTTGTTCTTCAAGATCCTACAGAACCCCTGAAAAGAAGATTGACTTGGGCCAGTGAGATGGCTAAGCCCGATGATGAGCTGAATTTGGTCCATGGGTCTCACATGGTGGAAGGAAAGAACAGGCCCCTGTGACACACATGACACACACACTAAATGAGTAAAGAATACATGTGACAAGATGTTAAAGAACATTATGATTAATTATACTCCCAGTCAAAATCAGGGGAGTATGTGTGTGAGGATATGGTTATCTAGGGAATGGGGTAAGAGTGCGTGCTCTCCAGTTCATCCTTCCCATCTTCCCTGTGGAAACAATAGCATCAAGCCCAGATGTCAGGAATTCTAAATGTCATAACCTGTTTTCCTTGAAAATCCAATTTAAAATGAGAACGGAAGAGAAGGAGAAGCAGAGCGGGAAAGGGAAGAGGATGAGAAAGAAAAATAAAAATAACTATGTTGGCACCAACTATCAAGGTTTTATTTTAATCAAACAGTTTGAAAATGCTTCTGTTGTCCTGTGGTATTGGCACCATGCAGAGTCCCTCAAGATCTGGCATCCAACTTAGGTGAGCCTTACGCATCAGAGACTGCCCAGAACTTCAGAAATATTCTCGTCCAACCCTCATGGGCACTCACGGAGACTGCCTGGCTTTCTTACAGCTAGCCATTCTTGAAGAATTGTGGCCCTTGGCCTCTAACTCCCTCTAATCTGTCTGTTTTCCTTTCTCTATCTCTTTCCTGTTCCTCTGCTCTCTCTCTCTCTCTCTCTCTCTCTCTCTCATCCTTTCCTTTGAGCATCACCTAGCTATAGAAGTGTGCAATCATTATTTTTTGGAGGATTCACTATGCCACCCCCCCTTTGCTCCTAAGTATCTATTTGGTCTTTTTATCCCTAACCCCACCCCACTTTAGACTGTTTAGTTCCCAAATAAAAGACACAGAGATTAATAAAAGCTTTAAGGCACCATAACTCAATATCAACCCTCTAAGCTATTTGGCTATTTCCCAGCTACACACTCCAAGTAACTTGCCATAATTGTTCCTGCTGCTTCTGTTCCTAACATCAGCCCAGCTCTCATGGTCATGTGCTCATAGTCCATACTGCCCCATCATGACTTCCTTTTCCCTGTTTCCTCTCCTCTTGCTACATCTTCTGCTTCCTCTCTTCTCCTCCCGGCATTGGGGTCCCTCTGAGACCCCAAGCCTGGAAACCAAAGCTCTACCTACTTCTCTTCTGCCCACCTATAGGCCATCAGCAATTTTATTTAACCAGTCAGAGAATATTGGTGAGCAAAATTACACAACATCACTTGGTGTTCCTGAGAATGTGCTCATCTGGGCTACAATCAGACTGGGGTGGGGGGGCAGTAATTTAGCATTTGAATGCATAGCAGCAGACCAACTGCAACATGAAAGGTCTTGTTTCATCTCCAAACACTGGTACCCAGTCACCCTATCACACTAGAACGCTGTGGTCTTGTCTATGAGATTCATCCACAGATAATGCCCTGGCCCCTCCAGCTCAGAGCACTCTGAACCCTTTGAAGGGAACATCACAGTAGGTTATGTAGAGAACTGTAATATTAATCAAGACAGCCCTGAGTATGGATCGATTCCACCACTTACTAGCTATAAATCCAGAGCAAATCATCTGGTGAAGGTAGTTGTGGCCAAGCAAGTCTGATGACTTGAATTCTGTCCCTAAAGTCCAAGGAGGATGGAGTGACTTGACTACATAATGTTGTGCTACAGTATGTGTCTAGTGGTCAGAAAACAAGACTGTGGAGTCAGTTCTCTCCATCCACCTTGGGTTCCGGGGACAGATCAAGTGATCAGACTTGGCAGCAAGTGCCTTAACCCAACGAGCCATCTTGCCATCTACTAAACTGCTTTGGAAATTTCACCAAAATAAATAATACTGGGTGCATTAGGGTGCTCCCTCTGTTATTATCATTGACCGCCTCTCTAAAGAGTAATTTGTGAAACTTAGGACTCTGAGCACCAAAGTTAACCTGTAAGGACCTAGAGCAAGGACAATACTTCCTGAGATGCAGGAGGCTATTGTTCATGGGAGATAACAGGCCTCTAAACAAATTTGCTTGACCCAACTTCATTGGATGTGCTTGGTCACATGCATGCAGGAAGTACATGGGCAGGAAGTATGTCAGGATGCATGCTTGTCCCTGATTGGGCCTGATGGGAAATATGGTGGCCTTGTGGCTTTGCCTTTTTAAGCCTCTGCAAAATGTGACTCATCACCATTTTCTGTGAACCCAGGAATGGACCTGACCATAGTCTATCTTCCTGGCCAGTATTAAATCAAAGCTTGCTTCAAATTTGGATCAAAAATTGTGGTAGTAGTCTCTTGACCAATGGGATTAGCCAAAACCCCACACACCAACTAAAACTTTGTTTTTTTCCCTTGAGTGTACTTTATGAAGTTGCTTATGACTTTGATTCCAGACACCTCCACCTAAATTGCTAGCCTCGCAGACACCCGTGCAGGAGGGCATAAGTTGACCTTTCTGTTGCAAGGTTAAATGGTGGCACTTAAAGCAGGAAGGCTTGGCTGACTTACCATAAAAGTCACCTGATGGTGACAGCAATTATCAGAATGGCACATCTCAGCAGAGGCTAATATCCTCCTAAAGGCTGTGTGAGAACACTCAGGACTTAATAGTGAAAATATTCAGGAAAAGGATTTAGAATCTTAACTCCCTCCCCTGAGGAGAGACCGGAAAGAATGTGATAGGATTCCATGCTGCTTAATAATGAGCCGGCTAGAGTCCAAGGCTCTTCACTGAGGTGTAAACTAGTTTATATTTCAGCAAGTTAAAATGGAATTAAAATTAATTTTGTGATAAAATCTTCCTAGGATTTAAATAAAACCCCTTGAGATCATTGCAAACATCTTGGGATATTATTCACAGAAACCACTGCTGTTTAAAGGCACAGAGTTGCGTAAGTCTACTGGTTGTGTCTGCAGCCTACCAATTCAACTGAAAATACTACCCAAATGTGCACCTATTTGCCATATCATTATTCCCTAAACAATACACTACAACAATTATTTATATTTATACAGCATTTACATGGAATTGGGTATAATTTAGAAATGAGTAAAAGTATGCAGCAGGAAATAAGTAAGAGAATCTGCAAATAAGATACCATTTTACATAAGGGACTTGAGCGTCCTCAGATTTTGATCACTCATGACTACTTTAGAATAACTGTATAACTAGGTAATAAAATAGTGATGTGTAGCAGTTTCCTCAGGATTGAAGCATTGCCTTCAGCAATGAAGCTCCTTAAACAGGAAGGTGAACAACTCAGGAATAGCTTCAGGAAGTCCCTGATACTGGCAAGATTCATTAAGCCCCTTCTCAAAAGTTGACAACCCAAGCTTGAAAAAGGAATCTTAGACCAGCCAAAGCTGCCTGAAAGAAGCAAAAACCGTCTGCTGAAGTGGTCAAGAGGTTTAGCTCAACTTGGAGTCACTTGGAAATGGCATTTGATGCAGTCTATATGTAGTGTGTTCCAGGTTGCCAGCTTTTGTGAGCTGTTACCCATGCTGGAGTGGGCACCTGTGATGCAGCTGTCATTGAGTCATTTCTGCTTCTGTGAGTATCCCCTCACCCATATTTTTGTACACAACCCAAATAAAACTCATTTGTTCACCAAGTTCTTTGGTGGTATCTATTCTGTGGACTCCCAGCCTGAGGTGAGTGGACATGCACGTGTTATGTCTCCCCAGGAAAAGTCTCATCACCTAATAGATACCCACTCTGACGTGCCTGTGCAAATTAATCAGCTCGGGTATAATCCAGTGGAATTCGGAGCTGATACATGCTGTCAGCAGCAGAGGCTGTGTGTGCATCTAGATCCTCTAGTTCAAACAGCACTTTTGTTAAGAAGCCATGTACTCTTCTCTGAATGTGGCTGGCCCTGCTCAGGGCAGAAGTCAGTGTTAGAGAAAGCAACCTGAACACATTAATGCAGACTTCTTTCCCTTGGGCTGTCTGTAGCCCTCTCATAACATTTCCTCTGTGATAAGTATGAAACATAGGCTGGAGATTAACTCAAGAGGTTTCATCTACCCTGCTGTGGGGAGGCCATCATCCATGTTGGTTGTAGTATCCGTGGTAGTTGATTGGTTTATCTCCCCAACAAAATAAGCCAATTCAAGTCAGATTAAAAGTATAAAAAGGTCAGGTTTATTTGGGAACTGGGGCTCCTGGGTGAGTTCACCAGCCTCAGGACGAGACCCAGACTATGGCAAGTGGGGTTTTTATGGATTGCAGGCAAAGGAAAATGATGTGTCTGCCACATGCTAGACTTATGCCCAGATATGGCCATCTTGGGGCAGGGGTGGGGTGGGGTTGGGAAGCTGGTTGCTCCAGGTGAGGTGGTTGGGGCAGTCCTCAGGAATGTGGAAGCTTTCCTCAGAGGAGGCAGGGTTGGAGAGAGATTTACCAGATCATGTGGGGGAGGGGGCAACCGAAAATGCCAACGGGAAGAGTAGTAACCCTGCATCCGATGCAAGGAAGCCCAATAAACCTACTGCTTTCTGAGGGTGAACTTTGATGGAATCACTTTGATCTGTCCTAAGGACCTTATTAGGGAAGAGTAGATGTTTTTAGGTTTCCCAGAAAAAAACTCTCCCAGCAGTTGAAGAGATGGCTCAGGAGGTTAAATGCTTGCCGCAGAATGTGAGGACCTGAGGTCAGATCCACAGCACCAGTGTGAAAGTGGGGTATAACCCCAGCCCAATGAGGAGGCAGAGATGGAACATTCTAGAGGCTCATGGTTCAGCCAGTAAAGGTGAAAACACTCAGCTCCAGGTCCTGTGGGTCACCATACGCACATGTATGGGTAAGTGTGCCCATACACGTACGTGCATGTACCCACAGCGACCGTAAATACACACGCTCTGAAAAAAATCTCCAAGTCCAGACCCACTAAATTAAGTAGTATAGAATGAACTCTCAATGGGAAAACTGAGCGGGGACAAGCCACCCAATTCTCTGGTTTGCAGTCTTAGGCTTTTCTTCTCCAGGTTTCCCTCATCTACCTCACAGGGCTGCTAAGTTGGCTGCCACCCCAAAAAAACCTGCAGACGACTGGAGAAAGCTAAAGACCCTATTACAAGTGAGGGCTTAGGTGCTTGAGTCAGGCCCATTCTGACTGCAGAATAGTACCTACCAAGGGACAGAAAAAGGGGAACGAATCCAAGAGGACTTGCGGGGGTTGAACCAAAGGCCTTGTATGTGCTAAGCAAGCAACAGGGTTATGGCTCTAGCCCCCAGTAATTTGAGTGTTGTTGAATAGTGTTCTCTTAAACACTCATCCAAATCCATCACCTTGTCAGTGAGTCCTGGACATTGTCAGTACCACTTCCGGGAAATAGTTCCATGCCAGGCTGACAGGTGGCCCCCATTGGCCCACTTGGCTCATAAATAACTTGCAAAGCAGTATGTATCCCCATTTTACAATTAATTAGCAAGCAGCACAGGCTTTCCCTCTAGTTAACCTGGTAAGTGGCAGAAACCCAATCCTGGCACATTTCCCTAAGTAACTACTTAGAAAATCACTTTCCTATCAACATTTCATTTATCTAAGAATCCTACTTATGATGCCCCAATTCCTCAAGACAGAAAAGCCTTACTCTTTTAAGTCCCAGAAACATTAGCTATTTTAGATAGCATACTTAAATGTGAACAGGTTTCTTTTGAATGAAGCATTTAGACAATTCAGTTTTTTTAAATGAAAGTTTTCAAATTTTACAATTTTGTAATAAAAAAAATTATGTGCACTCGTGTTTTATGTGCCTGTGTGAGGGTGTCAGATTCCCTGGAACTGGCCAATTGTGAGCTTCCTTGTGGGTGCTGGGAATTGAACCCAGGTCCTTTGGAAGAGCAGCAGGTACTCTTAACCACGGAGCCATCTCTCCATCCCCTTTATTATTTTATCTTTAAATGTGTGGCTGTGTACCCCTTGAATGCTTAAGTCAGAGAAGGTTGTGGGCAGCCCAACATGGGTGCTGGGAACTGAACTCACAACCTCTGCAAGACCACTGTGCACTCTTAACCATGAGCCATCTCTCCAGTCCCACAAGCATTGTTTCTCTGATGAGCCTGGGTCAATATAGCACAATAGCTATGTCAAGGGCAGCTGGTGACAGGCTGAGCACTGTGTATCTCTTGTGTGTGTACCTACCTCACGGTACATGTGTATGGACTGGAGGACAGCCTTTACGAGTTGACTCTTCACCTCTGAGGCACGGTCTTCCATGAGTCATGCTTCTGCCTTGCTATATACTCTGAGCTAGCTAGCCTGCAGGCTTCCAATCTCCCATCTCCACATCCCATGTAACCGTGGGAGCACCTGGACTACAGAGAGGCACCAGATCTGGCTTTCTATATGGCTTTTGGTGATCAAGCTCAGGCTATCAGGCTTGCATGGCCACCTTTTTAGCCCGAGCCTCTTCCTGGCCCCTCAAACGGCAGTTCTCAGTGTGTGCTATGGCTCCTGCACAAGTGTTGTCCAGACAGTGACAAGACTGTGTCCTTAATGCTTACCAAATCTTTCTGGTGACAAATTGAGACACTACACATCCAATTTCTCAACCTGTCTTGCTGTTCTTTTTATTTTATTTTCAATTTTTCGAGCAGGGTTTCTCTGTGTAGCCTTGGCTGTCCTGGAACTTGCTCTGTAGACCAGGCTAGGCTTGAACTCACATCAGCATTCCTCTTCCTCCAGGCGCTGAAATGAAAGGCTACCCTTTATTCTTTAGCTGTGTAGAAGACACTCAGTGGTATCACTGAATGAGTGTTCTTTGCCCTCCCACTTTGTGCTTGTTTCCAGTCTCTCTGATGGAACCTTCAAGATTTCTGGAACGGACCGTTTGAGAGTCCTGAATACTTGGGGCCTTTCTTTTAAAGAATTGCCCACCAGCTGCCTCCCACCTTCCTCCGGGAGCCTAGTGTCTATTCCTACAGCTTTTCCTGCACCCGTTACTGCCCACTACATAGCTGCCAGCACTTACTGTCTGGGTCCCTCCTGCAGGGCACATATCCCCTTCAAACTGTGTTCTAATTATTCTAAGTAGGACTTGGCATTCACGTCTGTGTGTATGGCATGTGTGTTGGGGGGGGGGGCTTTTAAGATGAAACTCAATTTAGGATAGTTTTATCCTCACCCTCCCACCAAAATAAAACCTTGTCATAAGAAGCTACAGATTTGCCAGCAGTGATGACACACACCTTTAATCCCAGCACTCGGAGGGCAGAAGCAGGCAGATCTCCAAGTTCAAGGCCAGTCTGGTCTACAAAGAGAAATGCTGTCTCAACAAACAAACCAAACCAAAACTCTACAGGACCTTCTGCTTTGTGGCTTCACAAAGGATAATCCCCTATAGCTGAAAAATAGCAAAACTTGGGGCACCTCTGCCACCAGGACACAGCTCTGGTCTGTGACACCCCGAACTCATGCTTTGTGCTTTTAATTAAAAGTTCTTTTAAAGCTACTCAACACATATAGAAATTTGTGCTGGCCCCAACTTCTGTACAAACATACTTAACAAACCAAATGGCTCTGCTAGGCCTGGTTGCCAGGACACTCTGCAGGCAGGAAAACCTGTAGGTTTGGTGATGGGACTGGTATCCCAATCCCTCCACTTGAGGTCTTGCCTGGTTACAGAGGATGGGTTTAGGCTCCATGTTCCCCACTACCAGGAGTCTTTGCTAGGGTTACTCTTGTATATTTTCAGAGACCAGGGACTTCATCTGGCAATTGATGGGGGGCAGATACAGAGTACCACAGCCAAACATTCGGCAGAGCTCGGGGAATCATGCGGAGGAGGGGAAGAAAGGGTCAGAGGAACCTGAGGGGTGAGGGACATAGTAGGAGAACATGGCCCAGAGTCAACTAACCATGACTCATGAAGACTCACAGATGAGGGAGCCTGTAGGGGTCTGACCTCTATACACATTATGGCCAAGCAGCTTGGTGTTCTTGTTGGAACCCTAGCAGCAGAAGCAGGGGTGCCCTTGACTCTTTCCCTACCTAAAAGCAGGTGGGACCCTTTTATGCCTATTGCATTGCATTGGCCAGTCTTTTTTTTTTTTTTAATTTATTTTTGTATCAATCACAGGTTAGTACTTTGCATCCCAAGTGTAGCCCCCTCCCTCATTCCCTTCCACCCTCCTCCTCCCTCCCTCATCTCTTCCCCGCCCCCTCCAAGTCCACTAACGGGGGAGGACCTCCTCCCCTTCCATCCAACCCCAGCTCATCCTGTCTCCTCAGGGCTGGCTGCAATGTCCTCCCCTGGGATCTAGCCAGTCTGGCATTGACCAGTCTTAATGTGACGGTATGTGCCTGGTCCTATGTAGGTTGTTTATGGCATGTTTGGTTGATGTCCCTGGGAAGCCTGCTCTTTTCTGGGAAAGAGCAGTCCAGATGTAATGTATGAGAGAAAAGAAATGGCTAATGCCAAGTAACTGCGAAAGTATTCTGAAAGGTCTCTCAGGCAGGCATGATGGCGCATGTCTGTGATCCCCAAACGCTGGGAGGCAGAGGCAGGTGGATCTCCGTGAGTTCAAGGCTAGCCTGGCCCACAAAGTAAATCCACGGCAGCAATGGCTACAGAGAAACCCTGACTCATAAAACTGAAGAGGATCCCTCTACAAATTAAGAAAACACCATTTTTAGGGTTTCTGACCTAAGTTATTAGTTCTCTAAGGCCTTTGCTGAGACAGTAAAGCCAGGGTCTGTTTCCCTGGACTTTCAGTGACCGCTTTTCCAATTAGCACAGTTTGCATGATGTAGTATCAATTTTAGCTGGCTGTTTACTGAGGAAAACTACAGGACATAGATTAAATCCCCGAAGAGATCACAGCAGGCTGCTGCCACCTTGTGATGACTTGACATAAATGCAAGAGCTAATCCTGCAAATGAAGCATGCATATAAAAAGTACTAGCAAATTAATACAGCCATTGAGATTAGTTTGGAGATTTCAAAAAATTAAAAACTACCATATGACCCAGACTTTTGCTTTTTCGAGAGAGAGTTTCTGTGTAGCCCTGACTGAACTGAAACTCACTCTGTAGATCAGTCTGGCCTCAAACTCAAGAGATGCCTGCCTCTGCCTTCTCAGGGTGCTGTGATTAAGGATGTGCCAACAGCAGCTCAACCCAGTTTTCCATCGTGGGCATACGCCCAGAGAACTTCTTATACTAGAGATACTTGTATCCCCATGTTTATTTACACTTTATTCACTATAGCACAGAACCAGAATCAATTCAGTTATCTACCAACAGATGAATGGATAATGAAAATCTGGTATACAGAAAAACAGAATAGTATTCAGCTATAGTGAAAAAAAAGAAACCACAATATTTGTAGGACCTGGGGATCCGTGGCCAAACCTGACAGAGTTGGATCCCTAGGATCCACATGGTAGAACCAACTCTCACAAGATGTGCACTGACCTCCACAAGTGTGTCCCAGCCCCAGCCTAACACACACACACACACACACACCCAAATAAATGCATTTTTATAAAAGCAGAGTATAAAGTCCACAGTTACAAAATAGTTCTATTTACTCAAAGTCAACGTCTTGGCCAACAATACATAATTAGTCTAAATGAAAGAAAGCTTTCTCCAATCCACCTTTGAGATCTGCCTGAGGCACTCTGGCCCAACAGACATCAAAGCTTCTCCTAGACTAAAGTGCTTGGGAGTGGGGATACAGGTAAAAACACAAGCAACAAAGGCAGAAAACAGCTGGGCCCCAAAACATAACTCAAGTCATGAAATGGACTTCCTGTGTTTAGGACTGGAAGGGGACTGAACCAGGCCTTCTGTCAAGAGTCCTGGCCCTCCCCTACAGCTCTTGCCCATAGCAGCAGCCATTCTCAAAGGTTTCACCAAGTCCTGGGTAGTCTTATCATCAGCTTCCATCACTGAAAGTTACTGGAGACAAAGGCAGGGGACAGGGTAGCACTTGGCAGGAAC
Source organism: Pachyuromys duprasi (assembly GCA_028658305.1). Classification (NCBI taxonomy): domain Eukaryota; kingdom Metazoa; phylum Chordata; class Mammalia; order Rodentia; family Muridae; genus Pachyuromys; species Pachyuromys duprasi. The sequence goes on along the minus strand of CM053756.1, from coordinate 18,504,775 downwards.
AACTTCAGACAAGCCCTGCTCAGATAAGGAAGACTATGCCCTCAGACACCATAACCTGGTTGTCATCCTGCATCCTGCTCAGTGAAGCCTGGATCTCCTCTGGGGAGAAGGGCTCTTCTTTATCCCGATTGATGGATTCTATGAGGTGGTTCATTCCCACAGACTGTGCATGAGCTTCTTGGAACACATCCAAGAGGGCCGCCTTAAAAGCCTTCAACCTGCCCAAGACAGGAAAAAAACATGAGTAGAGGAGCCAGACACAGTGGAGCACATATACAATACCAGCACCAAGGAAGCCCAGGCTGGGGGAAGCCACAAGTCACCACTCTTAAGAAAACCTGCAGCTCTAAAGCAAGACTGATATGGGAAAAGCATAACAGTAACTGTGCTTTCAACGTTCTGGGCATCCTCCTTTAAAACTAACCTACACTGCACGGTTTCCTGTAATCAAGGCACAAGGATCCTTTAAAGCCTGAAGGATGCTAAGAGACTGGTAATCCCACACACGGCACAGTAAACCAGTTGGCACAGCATCTGGGTAACAGTTTACTCACAGTAGTTATAGAAACCCACTCATCTTCACCAGAGTCTATGACCTTCCTGTGCCTCAGAAGTGTGCCAAACCTAAGACTGTTTCACAGTGAATGGTTGGCAGTGACAGGAAGCCACCTCAGTGCCATTCAAGAACTTGTTTATAAATCTATCCATCAAACTGGGAGAGGGAAAAAAAAAAACTGGGAGAGGGAGGCATATGCCTTTAATCCCAGCACTCAGGAATCAGGGGAAGAGGGATCTCTTTGAGCTTGAGGACAGTCTGTTTACATAGCTAGTCCTTGCCGCAAAAAACAAAGAAGCTATACATTGCACCCACAAGAAAGCCCAGTTTCTGGAGAATGAAATCTACCAGAGCCAAATCAGAAAGCAAAGATCAATGGCAGTTTCTGCAGAGTGGAATTACAACTAATTTTACTGTTTTAAGTATCTTTCCATGTTTGGCTGCATTGTCTTTCACACCTTAAAAAATTAACCTTAGCTGTGGTATTTCTTTGGTGTCTGGTAAACAAATTTCAGGAAAAAAATATTTTCTGAAACCCTAGGGAAAATGTTTCAAAAGTCAAGGCAGTTTATGAAGAAAAGAAAAAAAAAAAAGATGCATCCCGCTGAAAAGAATCCAAGGCTACAGTAAGATACAAATCAAATTTTGCCCTTGATAAATTGAGCCACTTCCTCCTGATTTAAAAACAATTCAAATTTCCAAAGAAAGTAGTATGGCGAACAGACAGCAAAAATGCCACAAGCGTTCAGATACTTGCTCGCAACTGTCTGGGTAAGCCTGGTATTGTCGGTGTGGAGTGCTGTAAACCCTTGAAGTTCCAGCTCTAACCTCACGAGAGGAGCTGGCGGCACTCCACCTCGTCATCAGGAACTCCCAAGCAGGAGCAGACACACTCACCTGGACTCACTCAGCTCCACTTTCTGGGATTCCTGGGTCTCCTGAGAGCCATCAGTCTTCTCTTGAGAGTCGTCAGTCTTCTCTTGAGAGTCGTCAGTCTTCGGAGTGTGCACTTCAGGGAAGCAATGGTTGCAGGGGTTAGGGAGATAGCAAGGTGAAGCCCTTTCCACCAACACTGGGGAAGCTCCCCCCTCCTGCCTCGCTGAGCCTGTGAGCCCTGTCTCCCACGGTTCTTACTGGACAAGGCAGGATAATACAGAGAAACCCCCAATGGATAGAGGAACTGAGTTAGGTGGGAGACCCCTGATGCCTTGCAGCAGGCACAACGAAGGGTCACACCGAATAAAGGAGGAGACCAGTGGCAGAGCCAAGCTTGTGTTCTATAGTTTGCACCATGGTTTCCCAGGGTCTCCTGACACAAACGTCCTGGTCACAGGGTCTCGTGTGGGAGTCAATGGGAGCCCACAAGAAAAGGCAGCACAAACAGCAACTGGACAGGTCAAGAGGAAATGCTCACTCACCTTGAGGCATTTCCTTCTCTGCTTCACTGAAGTCATATGGGTCAAAGGACTCCCCATCCTTGGTCTGAGTCCTCCTCCTGAAACACCCACAGCAGTCAAGAAACTGATAGATATGACTTTAGGCATATCTATTTGGGGCTCAGGCCACAGAGAAACATACAACCAGAACAAAGCACAACCAAAGTGAAACACCCGGCTCAAGCCTGAACAAACCACTATATTTCCTGACAGACATTCTCCAGGCCCTGCTGCCCAGTGACCTTTGTCCTATTATCAGCCTTACAAGTGCATAGGCAGGAGCGAGCAAATAGCCAAGAACATCCAAAGACCTAATGATGGCGTCCCTTCTGCTAGTCAGCTCTGTCTCCTGTGCCTGCAAACCCTACAGGGCCCTGAAGAGCCGACGCTAACCAATGGCACTCTCCTGACTAACAGAGCCTTCATCTTCTCACCCCACTGTACCTCTTCCGATTCTGCCCAGGGTCTTCCTGGCTCTTCTCCTCTTCGTCTTCCAGGTCTGATTCATCTTCACTTGGCTTCTTTCGTTTCTTCTCCTTTTCCAGAACCTGGAACCAAGCCAGGGGACATCACTGGCACCAAAACTGAGCAAGGAACCTTGGGTTGCTTCTGCATCATGGTAGAAGTGACTTACAAGTTTCTAAGACTTATCTCTAGCCTTCCTGGTCTAAGGCCCAGGACCAGAGGTAGGGACAGCCTATTAGCCATCTTTCACCAATACTGTGAGGCCTTTCACACAGGGGAGTGTTTGGGGAGGTGTCCAAATCATAATGGGTAAGGGGGAGAGCCATTCATTTATTTGTTTAGCTGAAATTCAACACCACTCCCAACCTCATAAAAAGAAGAAAAGCATGGTGGACCTACAGGTCTAAACCTTCAAGGTCTACAGTTCTTCAGATGAGCAACAGGCAACAGGCACAAGGCCTTCATTAAAAACAGATTCTTTTCTCATACAACATATCCTCATTAGTTTCCCCTCCTCTTCTCCCCCCAGTCCCTCCCCACCACTCCTCCTACCCCGATCTACTCCCTTTCTCTCAGCTGAAAAGAACAGGCTTCTAAAAGGTAACAACAAAACACAAGGCACTAAAATATAGTAAGATAAAACAAAACAAAACATCACACTGGAGTTGCACAAGGCAAACCAACAGAAGGAAAAGAGCCCCAAAAGAAGGCACAAGAGTCAGAGCTTTACTCATTCACACACACTCCGGAACCACATAAAAACAGTGAACAGAAAGCTCTGGTGCATATGCAGGGAACCTGGTATAGACCTGGTGTAGGCTCTGTGATTGCTGCTTTAGTCTCTGGGAGTTCATATGAGACTTGCTCGGTTGATTTAGAGGGCTTTATCTCCTGGTTTCTTTCCTCCAACCCCTCTGGCTCATACACTCTTTCCCCTCCTCTTCCTCGGGTTTCCTGAAGGCTCACCTTCTTGAAATAAGCATACTGAACCAGCTCCACGGCTTCCTCTGCATCCTGCAGGTCCACAGTCTTGCTCATGCGGGCCTTCGCATGGGCCGTGGCAAGTCGAATCAGAGTCTCCAATGTTCGTGCTGTAACTGGAGATGTCTAGGGAAGAAACCACGAGGGAATTACTTCTAGGGAAACATGTCTCACTCTCACTGCACAGAAATGAAAAAAAAAAAAAAAAAAAAGGCACTACCAAAACTGCTCAGAAAGCTCAAGGTCTTCTCCATAGATGGATACCACTTAAAGTTCAGATAGCAGCCTGTACCCAACTAATGCCATCCACAGACATTGCGGAGGTGTTTTTCTTCAGTGAACAGTGGAGAAGGCAATTTCCTGGCTGCACAAGGTGCTGAGAATTAGGAGGCAGTTGAGTGCTCAACCCCAAACAATACTTACACTACCCCCGTCAGGAGCAGGGAACAAGTGGAAGAAACAAAAACAAAACAAAACAAACAAACAAACAAAAGAATAAAAGCCGTGAAAGACAGGCAGAAGAGCTATGACTATCTTCTGGACACGACACAAGATACTATGATCACAACCTCACAGAAGCTGCAGTGCCTGCATAAGACTGGGCCCTGGACAGCAGGGCACAGATGGGCAGGCCCTGCAGAGGCCCTGCTCACTGCTAAACTGTTTGTTTGCTACCAATAGACTCAAGGAGAGGAGAGTCACTGAGTCACTATTTTTATTTGTATGCCCACTGGAGATCCTACCAAGTGTCAATGGATAGTTACAACCACACAGACAATCCTGGTTAAACCAAACAGAAACTGAATCATGGCTCTGCAAGACAGCGGCAGGGCAGAGGAGCGGGTGATGAGGATGAGAATATGAGAGGGGTGATAAGAAGCCATTCTACATGTGTGAAATTGTCAAGAAATAAATGGATTTTTAAAAATTCAGAAAGGTAAGAAAAATGGCCAAGGAAATATAAGTGACAGCATTCAAGGAGAGAGGGAAAGTGAGTGAGGAAGGAGACAACTAGCTAGATAGCTTACAACTGCCCAAAAAAGGTGAGTGACAGCATGCACGTGAAGGCGGGAAAGCAACGCCTTACTGCAGGCCCACAATGCCTCGGGGAGCTGAGCAGTCACTCTGTAAGTGATTCCTCTTAACTAAGTACTGTCCAGGTGAGGACATGGGAACCAAACAGGTGAGTCTGTCCGAGGCCACACGAAGGTGACTACCCCCTGTGAAGGTAGAGCTCTGAAGACAAGTTTCTGTAAGGAGTGCAATCTCACTTACAGAATGAGGAACCTGATGTACTCACAGCGAGGCTGTAAACCAAACAGGTACCTGTGTCTTTTCTGGCTGCTGTCCTTGGCCCAGTGACTCACTGTGCTCACTTGAAGTTTCAAGGCACACTTGGGTCTCTCTGCTTATAGTCCTGTGAGCTATACTGTCCTTGGAAGATGCAGGTAAGTTCAAGGGCAGCTCTAAAAGTCACACTAGAAACTGCTCTCAATCATGGTCACTCAACTTCTAGTTATTTGTCTGAGTCTGTGTAAACATCACTGACAATCACACCCATCTTGGGACTTCACATCTGTTTTCTTCCAAGTATCACATCAGGCACATAATCAATGTCTCTTAATCTACCTTTCTGCCTTCTCCCCTCAAGTCTGAACCCTGAGTTCTTTTCCCACCGAATGTGAGAACAGAGACAAGGTCAGGTCCCAGAAACTACTCATAGTTCACTGGGGGAGACCCTTCCTATCTGAGTTCTTGGTTTTCATTTCCTTCAGAAAAGGGATAGTTAAATGTGTGGTAACAGAAAGTTCTCAGACCAGGAAGTGCGGTCAAGTTAAAGCTCCTCAGGTTACCAGACAGCAGGCACTCCCGCCCTCTGGTTGCTGATGGAACCACAAGCCCCAGTACACTCACCCGGGCGGTGTCTGAGCTCATGCTGTCCTGACTGCGCAGGCGTGAGTATTCTTCCGCAATGTAGGCTGCTGACTCCGGAGTCAGGATGGGCTTTATCATTTTGGCCACATGGATGTACTTCTTCATGAAAGCTGCATTCACCATCTTCTCTCTGGATCCAGGAGAACGAATGGCATTTTCCTAACCCATCTGGGGCAATGTTTTACCTCTCAGAGAGGGCGGGCCCAATGACAGACAGAGATGAAGCCTAGAACCCATCACCATTACCTGTCCCAGGGAACACTCACAGCATTTCTAACGTTCTCTATTTAATCTCAAGGCTTTTGGTTTTGTTTTGTTGTATTTCTTTAAGACAGGGTTTCTCTGTGTAGCCTTGGCTGTGGACCAGCCTGTCCCTCTCTCTAAGTACTGGGACTAATGGCGTGCGCCAGCACCAGCCGGCTGTTTCTTTTTGGTTTATTTGCTTTGATGCTATATATATGGGTGTTGCCTGCATTATTTCTGTGCACCATGTGCATGCCCATGTCCATGGAGGACACAGGAGGGTCCCCTGGAACTATAGTTACAGACTATTATCTGGGAACTGAATTCAGGTCCTCTGGAAATGCTCTTACCTACTGTGCCATTTCTAGAAATAGGGTCTTACTGTCTATCACCGGGTGCCCTGGAACTCACTGTGTAGATCAGACTGGCCTCAAACTCACACAAATGCTACACACAAATCCACCAGCAACGTTCCCCATTACTGCATGTATGTGCCATGACACCATGTACCAGCCCTATGTATGTGGAAATACTGGCTCAGAGAGGAAGAGGTCAACTCAGATTTGATACAAAGACACTTCTTTCTATAGCATGGCCAGAGGGCACAAGAGTCTACATAGGCTCTGAGCACCCAATCAAGTCTCCTCTACTCAAGTTCACTCTCAAAGTCTGTACTACTTGCTACTTACTAACTGCCCACAAAAATGTCCACAAAGAACCACAGGCCACATCAGAGGAACAGATCACATACCCACTAGCACTTGGACACAACGTCAAAAAAAATTTCGGAGACAGGTTATTTGTAGTCCAGGCTAGCTTCAAATTCCTTTTAAATGTTGAGATTACAGGTGTGAGCCATGCCTAGCTGTCAAAACTTTGTTTTAGGAAAGACCTGAGCCAGGGCTGGATCAACCACAGACATTTGCAAGGCCATGGGCTAGGACAAATGGTTCACCTGTAGACCCAGAAAAGATCTACCGTGAAGAAAAAGCTCAGGTCTCTTTAGGACAAAAGTGAGAGGGTGCTCACTTCTTCTTCTTGGTCCCATGGAGAAGGCTGTCGTGCTTCTCATAGATCCGGGTATCCTGCTGGTCATCTGGGGTAAAGTCGGGATCATCTGTGGCCAGGATATCCACCGAGCTACCCAATGGCAGAGCTGGTAAACATGAAGAGACAAACGAGATTAAGTTTAAGCCAAGAGAGCTTGCCTCTTCTGTAGACTTAGAAAAACGGCCTCGGCCCCGGGGCATCTGTTAGAACCCCCTCCCACCAGCCGTTCCTGCTACTCCATGTACTCACCGTCACCGTCCTGCTCCCCCGGGGCTCTGTACTGGTGCATCCTAAGGACGTGATCAGAGATCTCCCGATCCTGTTCAGGATCCATCTGATCCAGCATGATGAAGAGCAGGTCAAATCGTGACAGCAGTGAGTCCTGTAGCCCAATGTTCTCCATAGGAGTCTTATACTGATCGTACTGGAGAACACAAGAGGACAAGTGAGTAGAGACAACAGCAGCAGGAAGGGCATCAAGGCCAAAGCAATGCTAAAGTGAGAAGGTAAGGCTGAACCACACAGAATATGACAAGCAAGCGGAAAGTGCAGACTGGGATATAGCTCATGTGACATATGTGAGATCCTGGGTTCTAGCCTCAGGATCACCGGATAACAGCCAGATAGACAGGCTATTTAAATATAAACAAACACACTGGGATGCCTTTATTCTCAGCACTCAGAAGAAAGAAGTAGGCAGATCTCTGTGAGTTCCAGGACAGAGCTATATAGTGAAACTCTGTCTCAAAAAACAAACAAACTAACTAAAAACCCCAAACCAAACCAAAACACTAAAACTACACAAAATACCCTACAAATAAATAAACACAAACAGCATAGCTTTCTTTAACTAAGGACTGCAAACACTGTATCAGGGGAGTCACAAAAAACTGTCATGAGGAACAGGTTTCTGGATGCACAATGATCACAAAATAATTCAAAAGCAACCATACAATGAATCTAAGTCTCTGACAGTGCTGGCTTCTGCTGCATCATGCAAGGCTAATAAAGCCTTGTTCTGAACACACATGTACATTTTCATTATGCATACTGCATGACTCACATACACAGCCTGAAGACCAAGGTCCAGAATTGGGATCACCGAGTTACGGTGCTTCTACTGCTCATATAGTCTCCTAGACCAGAGAAGCATAATGGCCAATTACAGAAAACATGTGCTGGTTTCCTTTTTTTGTCTTTTTAAGACAGGGTTTCTCTGTGCAGTCCTGGCTGTCCTGGAACTTTCTGTAGACCAGGCTGGCCTCAAACTCGTTGGGATTAAAGGCATGCGCCACTGCCGCCACCGCCCAGCTGACTTCATGCTTTCCTATCAACTGTTTGGCTAGCAAAATCCAGGACCCTTTCTCAAAAACTAGGGTGGAGAATGATGAGGAAGACACTTAACACTGACACACAAAGAAAACACACCTGCCGATACACACTCACATACACGTGTGCACACATGCATACATACTGCTTTAGTTTAAGGAAAGTAAAAGATGGGTTACATTTTTGATCTATTAGGCCCCTATAATAAACCCCTCAGTCCAGCTATCAGGCAAAGCCAAATCAATTCAAGAATAGTGGTTATGGACCTGATTCCACTTACCCTACCATAGACTGGATTGGCAGCTGCCAAAACACTGCAGCGGGCATTCAGCCGAGCATGGATGCCAGCCTTTGCAATAGTCACTCGACCCTGCTCCATCACTTCGTGGATGGCTGTGCGATCCATGTCAGACATCTTGTCAAACTCATCGATGCAAACCACTCCTCGGTCAGCCAGGACCATGGCACCAGCTTCCAGCCGGCGTTCCCCTAGGAAGAGAAGAGGTAAATGTACATGCCACAGCCTAGGCGAGAGGTCAGAGATGGAGCTTGGTCTCTCTGCTTGGCACCCGTCTTCATAGTGCATGAGAACTCAGTAAGGAGACCTCGACTTAGCAGGAAACCATGTTATTTCTCAGTTCCACCCTACAGTCTTGCTGAGCGCTCAAGAACCTCTCGCTTCTACAGCTCGCTCTCCTCATCACACTCAGGTGACATCCAACTAGATTTTCTTTCCTGCTCTTCAAATCTTGCCTCTAATTTCATTTCCCTTTCTCCCAAGTTGCTGTTTTCCCTTTTGCCATCGTTCTAATCGTATTCTAGAACCCATTTCTAGCGAGACGTAAAGCCTTCAACAATTTACCTACTCCTCCAAAGCTTTCCACCTTACAACACACTACACTAATCTTTCAAATGTTCCAAACACAAGCCAGCACCTACAGTAAGTTTACACGCCGGACCTCTGCCAAGGGGCCTCAGGCCCTTACCTGTTTCCTGGTCTGTAGTGACAGCAGCTGTGAGACCCACTCCAGACGAGCCCCGGCCGGTGGTGGGAATGGCCCTGGGCGCGGTGCAAAGCACATAGCGCAAAAGCTGGGACTTGGCCACGGATGGGTCACCTACAGGACAAGGCAGTGATGATTCTCTGGGAACCTCCCCACACACCCCAGCTAGCTCAGCTTCCACGGCACACTTCACGGCACAATCCACATAGTAACTCAATGCTAACTGTTACTTTCTCCCCTTTTCTCATTTGCAGAATACAGTCTAGGTAAAATAAATCAAGAATTTCAGGAGTGGTTTTCACAAACATACATTTTAGCCTTCTGTACTTTGATGGGGCGAAAATATGACCAGATACAGTAGATACAATTTTATGTGCATGTTCTCACAATCCTACTCCTCAAGGTTAACGCACATCGGTCTAACACATCCCCCAGCACCATACCTATTAGAAGAATATTGATGTCTCCACGGATATGGCTGCCATTTTCAAGTTCCCTTTCCACCCCTCCCAGGAGCAGGCAGAGGATTGCCTTCTTGACATAGTCATGCCCATGAATGCTAGGGGCCAATGAGCGGGCCAACTGCTCAAACACATCCTAAAGGGAAAAGAATCAAGAGTGAAAAACCTAGTGACACCTCATGGGGTTTCTGGAGCCCACAGCGAATATTAACTCGGGTTCTAAAAGCCAAAGCTTTGCTCTAAGACAATCCCATTATCAGACAGCTAGCAGGGCAGGTAAAGGGGCAGCCTATAGCCCAAAACTTCCACAGGAGCATATACTTGCAATTCAGCACCTAGTAGTCTGAGGCAGGGGATTGTGACTTAAGGGCAGCTTGCTCTAACTAGGAGTTCCCAGACCAGTGTGGGCTACATAGTTAGAGTCTATCTCAAAAGCACTGATGGCGGCAGGGAAGTGAGGTCCCCTGGCCTCCATGAGGCTGTTGGCTCTGCAGAGCTTTGTCCTTTTCATCCCCTTTCTCTTTCAGGTGGCAGCCAGAGTCTAATCATCAATTTCTGACACTCCAGAGTCCTCACTCCCCACATGTGGCTGCCTACCCACCACGTCTAACTCAAACAGCATGATTCTCTCTTTCCCATCTATGAATCTGTAATAAAGAACAGAGAACTAAAAACAGAAAACACCAGGCTGAGGATATAGCTCAGTGGTACAGAATTCAGCTAACACATAGAAGGTAAGGCCCCTGGGTTTACACAACAAGCATATTCCGGCTCAAACAAACAAACAAAAACTCGGTCTAAAATCATGGCCTGGCAGTAACTTTTATCACGCATGTGCATACTACTTTGCTCGACTCTTAAGTGTGCACAGTCTGTCTTTCTAAAGCAATCATGAGGCCAGTAAGACGGGTAACAGTTTTTGTGGCCAAGCCTGACCACCTGAGTTCATCCCTAGGTTCCTTAAGGCCACCTGACCTCCGCATGCATGTGTGAGTACATACACATAGAAACAGTGAAAATTAAGTAAATACAATTTAAAAGTAAAAACCCAGGTGGTGGTGCACAAAGAAGAATCAGGAGTTCAGAGACAGCCTGGGCTATATGTGACTCTGCCTCGACCGAACTACACCAGTCAGAAATAAGGCTGGATGGTACAGATATTATAACTCGTACACGCTTATTTGCTTTAGGTTCAACTGAGAAGCCCAGAAGGCAGAACAAGCCTTACCAATTAAATGGCAAAAACACCTTAAATTGCCACTTGAAACAAAACTGGAAGCTAGCAACAAATACTTCAGAGGGAAAAACAAAACAAAATAAAAGCTTCTTCCAAATCTAGCACAAAAACAGCCACACAGACAGGACACACTTTCAAAACAAACCCATCCGTATCCAACTGACCTTGGAGCGCGTTTTGCTGAACTTCTTGATCTTGGCTATGTCGTCAGCAGAGAATGCAGGCTGAATGTCCTTGCTCATCGTTTTAACGTTACAGGCGATCAGGACAGTCCTGCAACACAGTGGAAAGGGAGCCTGGCTAAGTGTTCTTAGTCTAGTAAACTAAGCAAGAAAATGGGAGGCGAGAACTTGGCTCAGTCCCGCTGTCCACGAGCCACAGTGGGGATGGAATGCTAACAAACAAGTGTATGTGTAAAGGAGGTGGGAATCCCGGGCTAGCCTAGTCATGAGGCTGTATCCATTTTGGGCTTACGATGGTCCACATTCCCAATGCTACATGGGAAGAGGTATGAGTCGCCTCACCTCACTGGCGGGCAGTATGCATGCTCCGTCAGTTAGTCCCCCCTAGCATATGGCAACCTGGAGCCAAAGCACTGCCAGGATGGGAGCTGCCAATGGGGACCCCAACATTTCACAGCAGGCCCTTACCTGAAGGTTCCTGAGGTGTAGCCGCCCTTCTTCCCCGGAAGGCAGCGGTAGGTCCCCACCACCTGTATTCTGTCGCCAGGCTTCACTTTATCCACCAGGTCGTCGTCCAGAATGACATCCACAGAGCGAGGAAGCTGACCAGCAGGGGCCTTCTCCGGCATCTCCTGGATGGTAATGGTCTGGTGGTCCTTGTAGACAGACAGGCCATACTCTGTCTCCAGGGGGTTGTTCTCCTCATCCTTAAAACACACACACACACACACAAAAGGTTAAAACATCTTTCTTGAAACTTTACTATCTAGAATCATGATAAAGGGTATGCATCTCTTCTGGCTTCCTAGCCTGGGCTCTGAATTAATAACAAACCAGAAAACGGAAGGTCAGTTTTCACTGATGGGACTATGGCTCTACTGAACTAATGCTGAATCTAATCAAAAATTGTGATTACAATCTAATGTGGTTGTTTTAAAAATATCCAATTCTATTAAAAGAATAGGTAAGTACATGGGGCAGAGTCACACAAATGAACACTGTGTCTAGGACATACTTGTAAGCATACACAATGTTACATAAATGTTGCTCAAGCCAAGAGCATGTACATAGGAAAATAGGCTAAAACAATCCCTACTGGAAAAAAAACAGGACTGTTAGGCTTGAGGGCCCATACCTTTAATCCCAGCACCTAGAAGGCAGAGGCAGGTGGCTCTCTGTGATATGAGTTCAGGCCAACCTGGTTACACTAGTTCCAGGACAGCTAAAGCTATAAAGAGAGACTTTAAGAGAGA
>CM053756.1:18461250-18492543 GCA_028658305.1 Pachyuromys duprasi | reverse complement strand
TCCACCAACAGGGGAGGACCTCCTTCCCTTCCATCCAACCCCAGCTCATCCTGACTCCTCAGGGCTGGCTGCAATGTCCTCCCCTGGGATCTAGCCAGTCTGTCGCTCCCCGGCTTGTATGGGGGAGGGTCAAAGAGTCAGCCATCAAGATAACAGGGACTTTTAAGCACTGGTAACTTTGTTTCCCACTTTAGATTGTATGAGTATATATGAGTATGTATGAGCTGATTGTATGAGTGTATTCTGCTAATAAAAACTCAAATTACATACTTAAGTGCTTTCATATATATATTATATGAAATACATATTTATATTATTCCACATATAAGCATTAATATTTACATTTTATATTGTATACATTAAGTTTACATTAAAAACACATTAAGATGTGTTTCCACCATAAGAATTCCCTACAACCACCAAAGCCACTGTGTCTGTTGAGTGCTCACTATGTGCCAGGAGCTACTACTATTGCATGGAATTACTGTAACCTTACGAAATACAAAAACAAGTATTTTCTACTTCACAGACAAGGACAATTTTATGAGAAAGGGATATCCTTTAAGTAAATGAGTACAGACATCAAAAAAAATCAGTATTAATGATCTCCTGTCTCATCTTACAAGAAAGTTATCAACTTTTCTCACTCTGAACAGCAAAAAGAAAGCCTTTTATGGTCTTTCTCCAAATCCACTGGAATATCGGCAAAGATTATACAAGAGCATCATGTAATAGAAGTATTCCATTTTACTTTTAGAAAGCACATTGTATTACTATGATTACAACTCTGTTAAAACACCTGCCATCCGTGCTTTCTCTTCTGTTGGGCCTTCTATATTCCAACCTTTCTAAACGTTACTGTGTGTGTGTGTACGTGGTGCACACACTCTTGCACGTGGACATGAGAGCATGGCATCAGGAATCCTCCTCATTTTACCTGGGCTGGCTGGCCAGTAAGCTTTTGGGATTCACCTACCTAAGAAGACACACACAGGTATGCCCAGCCCTTTACTTGAGTGCTGGGGACTCAAACTCAGGTTCTCATGCTTAAAGAACAAGTCCTCTTCCCCACAATACCAACTCCCTAATGATAGTCTTAAAACATGAGATTTCTACATTAAACTATCTTGCACCCAATCTGTCTTCTGAATTAAGCCTTACCTCACATTATCTACTTTTAAAACAGAGACTCCAGACACTATACCACTCCTTGAATTAAAACAGTCATTGCTGAACCCTTGAGGAAGCCCAACTGACTCATGTGCTCACCTTTGTGGGGTAAACAGAACTGGATGGGAAAGCCACCAAGGTGGTGAGATCAGAGTAGCGTCGCTCTATGGTTTTCTTAGTAGCAGGACAGTAGTGAACACTGCGAACAACTTTAGGGCGAACCAGAGAGCCTAGGAATGCAAAGGTGTGTGGAAAGTCACCCAGCGACACACTGACATAGGAGGGATCTAAACTCCCTCAAGGCCTTTAAATACCGTGTCCTTCCAGTAACATTAACACTGTACTTCCTTTTAGTAACGTTTGTCATTTATTCTTCTTTACATTCGCACATAGGCTATCCTCTATCTGTGTGTAAATCTAATACCACTGATACCACTTACAGGACAGTTCAGGGTTCCACTAAGATTGGAGGAGCAGTGCTCCTCCAGTTTGTGAATTCACCATTCCGCTACCACTGGTCGTCACTTCCCATCCCCCCGATTTCCTGCAGACCCTGAGTTGCTGCACATTTCACTGTTTAATTTCAATGCTTCACTTCTCCGAAACTACACGTTCCCCTGACCCATGACAACCCCTGCAGTTTCTGGACCCCCTACGTCTATCCTCTCATTTTCTTAGGGCCCTGGCACTCACATTTAGTAACAATGCCTTCCACACAGACCACACAGCTGAGGAAGCAGGATGTGAGGGTCCGGGGAGAGACGTGCTTTGAGCCAAAGCTGCCTTCCAATCCGATGTAGAACTCATCATACTGCTTGGCATAGGTAGCATCAATGGAGGCCACAAAGTCCTTCAAGGCCCGCTGGAAGGCAACCAGCTCCTCAAAAGCATTGTTCAGGAGGCTGCAGATGGTCAAAGAACCATTAGTTAGGCAGAGCTCAAGATAAGAGAAAACACTGTTCGTTCATTATGATCGATGAAAGAAAACCCCATTCCTACTTTGCCCTGCCAGTGTATAAGACTCAGCAAAATACATCAGATCTGAAGTTAACTTCAATTCACCAGATGTAAAAGAATGATACTCAGCAAAGCACCGGAAGATGGGAACAGCGGGGAGCAGAACGCCCACCACCTCCTCTCTCAGCCAATATAGGTCAGGTCCACACAATCCAGGTCTTTCCCAGGGACGCCTGTTCCAAACAAGAGGGTGCCTTTCTCACTCAAAACCAGCAGATTCCCCTTGAAAGCCCTGTCATCACTCACCGGTTTGCCCTCTTTTCATTTTTCCTGCGCAGGTCATTCACGCTGACAATCAGCCGATACTGGTTGTCACCGATCAGCTCCAGAACTTTGTTCTGGTAAATCCCTTGGTCTTCCTGCAAAACAGAAACAAGGTAAATCAAATTAAGCAATCTGACACACAAAATGAAGACATATCAGATCAGCTACAAGACTCGAAAGTGTTTCAGGACAGAAGCAAACTCTTGAAACAAGCTCTGAAGCCCAGCTCAATTCAAAGCCCATGTTCATTAATTTCTCCCTTTCATTCACTAGTCTCAGATTTCACCGACAACCTATTAAGAGATTCTAAGAATCATAAAGTCAGTGTCACCCAGGGCTCCTTCCTGTAGGTTCTTGGTTTTATTGGTAGCTTGGATCTCCAAAGCTGCCCGGCAGGAGAAACAAAGAAAAAGGTTTGTTTCGAACTCAGGTGGGTCATGGAGGATCACTACGGAGTCCAAAGCTAGGCGACAGAGTGTGACTGTTTCAGGAGCAACAGCCAGAACAAGCAAGCAGACAAGTTCACGTAAGATTCTGTAAAAACTGGAGGAAAGAGTGGTCTCTGGTGAAAGACAGCCCTGAATATAAATGAGGGCCAGCTCGGTAAATGTTAGAAGGTGGCTGGAAAGAGGAAGTCACAATGCAGGCAAGGCTCAGCAATCGGGTCTGAGGCTGCATCAAGAACTTGGGGCTCTTTAAGAACTAATCACATGACAATCTTTTCTGAAGTCTTCATCTTGTCCTCTGGTGCAGATATACTTCTCTCTTTCATCTGTTAGCATGTTTTTTCCTGGGTTATTAAAACAGGCTCCCTCCATCACGGGATAAGGAAGGTCTAGGCCTTTCTGGACAAGAAAAACATACCTGCTATCTACATCAATAAAGCTTTAGTGACAACTGACTACTCTATTTGTAAACAGTTTCCTGACCATGGGGGGATTCTATTTTTGCCAAAATAAAGATATTCATAAGTCCAGAGTGAAGACTGGGAGCTACAAGGTCTACATCAGCAAAGATGACACTAAATACCAATTATGCCACTTAAACAATAGGATGCCAACATATCAATACTCACATGTCTCAAATGGTGCCCATGAAGTAGACAGCTGCAGACAACCCTTTCTTCTGACCCAGCATCCCCTATCACATGCTATCATGATCACCAACAGTTCTCCTATATGCTTACATTTTAGTTGGGAATTAAAATGACCTAAGCGCCAATAAGCAAAAAGCCTTGCTAATACGAAAATTTAATTTTAAAATCAAGACGTTAACATGACTGACTGTAGCAGACTTAATTTCAAAATCATGATGTATATTTCAAATAGACACAAAGAGTGTAATTTAAATACTCTTAAAATTAAAATTGCTTTTCATTGCTCAACAAACTTTCGGTGCTCATCAACATCCTACAGCTTTAAATCTTGGGTTGCACAGAAACCCCACTCTACCTGCATACAAACTACTTTTGATCCAGAATAAAGAAAGCTGCCAGAGTTGGAAGTGCCCCCCAAACCCCCAGCATCAAGTCAGACATTAAAATCTGAGCCCCCTGAGCCAGATACAGCAGCCCCTCCTATCCTTCCAAGTTAGTTAGGATAAGAATGATCATTTGTTTACATCTGGCTTCCGGAGGTGGGGTCACTACATGAATTTGGAGACAAACTAGATGGCTTTGGGGAAAACAGCATGCTGAGAAAGAGAGGTTTTTGGTTTTTGTTTTCTAGATGCAGGAGCGAGGATATGAAATGAGGGAGTGATGAGAAATGAAAAACGGTCAAAATACATTATGTGCTTATGAAATTTCATAATGAGCCCCACATGTATAATAATTAACGTATGCTAAGTTAAGAGATTTCAAGCAAAATATGCGGCTCTGGGGAAAGACCGAAAGCACAAGGCCCTGGGGAACCATCTACACCACCGCAAAAGACGTGAAAAGTAAGGGAACCAGCAGCAGCAGCACATAAAAAGAGAGGGTGATGAGAAAGAAATGATATGCACATTGTACGTTTAAGACACGAAATATATATATGGTCTTGAGGTGAATCTGGAAAAGAATACAGCAAGCTGCAGAGCGAAACGAACAAGCGGCGGCTCTTGCCCTCCGCGGGGACCCTAGCACCGGCCGGGTCACCCGCGGGAACCCCAGCATCCAGCCCGCCACCGCAGCCTCACCCCATCATCCAGGAAGTCCAAGTAGTCTCTCTGCGCCTCCCGCAGCTCCGCGTCGTCCAGCACTACTGTCCCCGCCATGCCGCTGCCCCAAACCCACTGCCCCGGGTGACTCCGCCCTGGCGCGAAAACTTCCCAAGTTTTCCCGCCAAGGAAGTTTACGGTAGAGGAAGCGGAAAGCAGAGGCGCGTTAGGATTGGCTGATAGCTTCAAGAGCGGCGTTCTTCTTGTTCCGGCCTTCCATTCGGTGCCTGGATTGGAGGACAGCTCTCGCTTTCTCCGCCTTAGTAGGAAGACTGGCCAATAGGGCAGAGAGGAGGCTCCACGACCTCTGAGCAACCCTAAGCCTAGGAAGCACTGCATTCTGGGAGTTGTGGTCCTTTCCCCATTTTTGACAGTAGGCAGTTTTGTCAAGTGGGCAAGTAGGATTTACAGAGGGGTCTAAGTTTGGGCCACATTGAATTTTGATGGAAAATAAAGTAAACATGAGAGAAAGAGAGGGTTTTTGGCGGGGAGGGGGGTGAGTTCAGACAGGATTTCTTTGTGTATCTCTGGCTGTCCTAGAACTCTGGGATTAAAGGCATGTGCACGAGAGATTTTTTTGTTGTTTTGGTTTGGATTGGGTTTTCTTTTGTCTTTTGAGACAGGGTTTCCTTTTTTTTTTTTTTTTTCCAAAATAAACTTTAGATTTTATTTAGATTGGATAAGACTTTAAATAAAAATAAAATAATAAATATTATCAAAATACATTCTCAGAGCACATGTTTCTAATTTTAACATAATCATATTAAAACTTATATTTTTATGTAGAAACAAAAATTCTAATTAAATAATAAAATATTATGTAATATTTTAAAATAATTTGTGTAAGTTCTACTGATAGAATTTATTTTTTTTCCAAATTTTTATTTTTTTATTTTAATTACAGTTTATTCACTTTGTATCCCAGCTGTAGCCCCCTCCTTCACTCCCTCCCAATCCCCACCCACCCTCCTTCATCTCTTCCCTACCCCTCTCCCCTGATAGGGGAGGTCCTCTTCCCCTTCCATCTGACCCTAGTTCATCAGGTCTCATCAGGACTGGCTACATTGTCTTCCTCTGTGGCCTAGCAAGGCTGCTCCTCCCTCGGGGAGGGAGGGTCAAAGAGCCAGCAACTGAGTTCGTGTCAGATGCAGTCCCTGTTCCCCTTACTAGGAAAACCCACTTGGATGCTGAGTTGCCATGGGCTACGTCTGAGCAGGGGTTCTAGATTATATCCATGCATGGTCCTTGGTTGGAGAATCAGAGACAGGGTTTCTCAGTGTATTCTTGGCTGTCCTGGATTCTGTAGACCACACTGGCCTTGAACTCAGAGATCAGTCTGTCTCTGCCTCCGAAATGCTGGGATTAAAGGCATGTACCACCTCTGCCTCTCAAGAAAGAAAGTTTTAAACTACAGAATGTTAAAACATGAAAGCAAACACATTTTCAAATGTATCCCAGTTGGGAATACAATGTGAATAAATTGTAATAAATAAAAAAATAAAATTATATTTAAAAAAATGTATCCAAGTTGCTGGCCCTCAAAGGCTCAGTGGTTACTACTCCATGTTCCACACAAGTAAGTTAAAGGCTGTTTTAATTTATAAAAAGACTAGGGTTTCACCAATATATGAGTGCCACTATTGCACCTTTAGTGATATGCCATACTGGTCATTGTGGTTCATAGGAGTCACAGCTGGACTATTGATTACTTTCCTCTCTAATTGGCTTGTGTTAACACTTTCTGGTGTTATGAAACCTATGCCACAGGTTGGATCCAGCTGGAACCTGCCAAGACCTGTGTTTGAAGTACATGCTGTCTTCAGCAACAGGGTGTTAACTTTGATTTGTGAGAGGGAGCAAAAGGGCAACAGCGATAGCCTATAGTTTCTGGAATCACTTGGACTACTTTGACCAACAACTCCAAAGGAGTTTTCTCATGCCTGGTACTGGAGTTTTGTTAGACAGCCGAGGGCTCCTGTAGAAAGTGGTATAACTATATCTAACAGTGTGTGTGTGTGTCTATGTGTGTGTGTGTGTGTTATACACACACACACACATACAAATGTATATCATTTTGGGTAAATATAAAATAATTCAATTTTTTTTTGCTTTCTCAAAGATCCTTATGCTATTTGTCCCTCACTCTCTTATATTGACTTCTCTATCCCTCACTAACTATACCCCCCTTTTTCTCATTACCCCTTCATATAACCTGTATTCCCCTATATAACCTCCCACCCCACATGGTCTTTTTCCATTTTCCTTGTTACTGTGGTTACTCTAAGATATATATTTAAACCTGAGATTGAGAACTAGGAACTACAGACAAGAGAGAACATGCAGCATTTGTATTTCTGGGTCTATGTTAACTAACTCAATCTAATACTTTCTAGTTCTATCTGTTTACCTGAAATCTTCATTATTTCCTTTTTCCTTACAGCTGAATAGTATTCCAATATTCATATGTAGCACATTCTCATTATTCGTCTGATGAATGATATTTAGATTAGTTCCATTTCCTGGCTATTGTGAATCAAATGGCGATGAATGTTGCTGAGCAAGTGTACCTGGAATAGATGTCGAATCCTTTGCACACAGGCCAAGGGCTGGTCCAGCTGGGTCCTATAGATTTGCTTTTGCTATTTTGAGGATTCCCCCAGTGCCTGCACAGTGACTTTCACACTGGCTGCTCCAGTTGCATTCCCACCAACAGTAAATGAGGGCCCCCCCCCCTTCCCACATCCTTTCCAGGATTTACTGTCAGTTATTTTTGTTGAACTGATCTATTTTGACTGGAATAAGATTAAGTCTGAAAGTTGTTTTAATTTACATTTCCCCAATTGTGACGAACACTTTTGGAGACACTTCTTAGTCATTTACTTCTTCTATTGAGAACTCTCTGTTCAGAACAAAAGCCCATTTTAATTGGGTCATTTGTTTCTTGGCTCTTTGTTCTTTATGTATTCTGGAAATTAATTCTCTGCCAGATGTATAGTTGGCAAAGATTCTTTCCCACCCTCTGGGCTTCTACATCACCTAATGGATCATTTCCTTGGTTTTCCAGAAACCGTTTTGTTTTATGAGGTCTTACTTACCAGTTGCTGGCCTTAATTTCAGGGCAAATGGAATCCTGTTTAGAAAGTCCTTTCTTGCACCTGTTTCTTATAGGATACTGCCTATGCTTTCTCCTAACAGTTTTAGTATTTCAGGTTTCAAATTGATGTCTTTGATCCACTTGGAGTTACTTGAGGCCCAATTAACAAAAAGGAAATTGTGCTTGGTACTGGAAGCCTAGCTGACTACTGAGGTCATGGATCTTAGAGAAGAACCTACCCCCACCATTTAATAGTCCAGTGTGATTCCTAAGTACATTCTAAACACTTACCTCATACCCACAGATAGTGTACCTCTCATCACGCACCAAAGAAGCTTCCCTTGCAACAGATGGAGACATTACAGAAAATTGCAATGGCCAAAATGCAGAGAACAACTGATTGTGGAGAACATAGCCCCAACAGGGATACATGCATGCATACATACATACATACATACATACACATATATGTCTACATATACATGTATATACAAATATATATGTATATATATATACATACATTTTTTTTTGCATCTTAGGCTCAAGAAACATCAGAAAAGTAAACGTGGAAAGATTTAAGAGCCAATGGACCAGGGAAGTCTTCTGTGAGATTGTGTCTCCTAGAAATGATATGGCTACTTCCACAATATGGCTGCTTAAACAAGACTTGAACAATGAAAACACCAATAGACATACTAACATGGAAGGCAGAAATCTCATGGGATTCTATCCTTAGACAAAGATCTACAGGCAACTAATTTGTCTCTCCCAGGGATGACTGGTTATACAGTACAAACTAGTCAAGCTTGAAACTATGTACACACAAACAATACTAACTGCACTCAACAACTTTTATTTATATATTTATGCATTTACACATAACAATCATAATGAAAGGAAAAGAAGCCACCAATTTGAGAGCAAGTGAGGACAGCATGAGAAGAGTTGGAGAGAGGGAAGGAAGGAAGGGAAAATGATGTGATTAGATTTTTTAAATCACATTTTAAAAATCTGGAGATCTAAAAGAAAAATTATTATTTACTTTTCTATTGCTGTACTAAAACACTATGATGCAGCTTATGAAAGAAAGAATTTATTTGGGGCTTATGGTTCTGAGGGTTGACGTCCGTGTTGGGGTAGAGGTAAGGGGCAGCAGGCTACGGGAGCAGTAGTGAGCACTCACGTGAAGAACCACGAACAGGAAGCTAAAGAGAGCTGTCTTGAGGTGGTGAGTCTTTTGAAACTTCAGAGCCAGTTTTGAAGTATATTTGATCCCATTGTGACCCATGAGATCGGGAACTGTAAAACCTGTTTCTTGTGTGGTGTGGTTCAACCCTAATGTACACCTTTAATCCAATAATTTTTTTTCTTTTTTGTAAACAGGTAATCATGGTATGGCTCAGCCCTAACCCACACCTTTAGTCAAAGAGCTCTCTGTACACAGGATTTAATAAAGTTAACCCTAGGTCAAGAGGGAGGGCAAGAGACCAGCTGACAGGGATTAAAGGAGGGACTTTGAGAAAAGAGTATTTAAGACAGTGTGAAGAAAAAGAAAGAGGTTTTTTGTTTGTTTTTTTGTTTGTTTGTTTGTTTGGTTTTTTTTTTTTGGCTTCTGGCTTTTGGCTTTCTCCTCCTGGGCTGTTAGATAAGTTAGCAAGATTTTGGCTTTTTCCTTTGGGACATGAGCTGAGAAGGAAGGTCAGCTGGGTACTTTCTCTGCCCTGTTGAGCTAGCAGGTTTTCAACCCAGCATGTGGCTCCTGAGTCTTCAGTGGTAAAATCGATCAATTTGGGATTTTCATTCTTTATAACAATGAGCCAGACTTCTAATGACATACTTTTTTCCAACAAGGCCATGAATACTATCTTCCCCCAAATAGCCACCAACTATGGACTGAGTGCTTAAATGTCCAAGACTTATGGAAGATATCTTATTCAAACTACCACACCATTCCCAAATAAAAAGTTTCATAATACATCTTTTAAAAAACATTCTTTAAGTAACTTGGTTTTAGTTTGCCAAAGATTAACACAGGAAACAAATGTTTCCTCCTACTATTGATATCAACTAGTTGTTAAGATACTACAAAAGAAGCCAGACGTGGTGGTACACATCTTTAATACCAGCCCTCCGGAGGCAGAGGCAGATGGATTGCTGTGAGTTAGAGGCCAGCCTGGTCTACAAAGCAAGTCCAGGACAGCCAAGGCTACACAGAGAAACCCTTGTTTCTAAAAACAAAACAAAACAAAATGATACTATAAAAGTCTGAAATTATAATTATTAAAATGTCAATTGCACACCCAAAGGGCTTTTGTTTATTTTTAGAGAGTTATGACAAACTTTTTTATTAATGTTAGTTTTATTTTTATGAGGCATAATTTACATACAGTTATGAAGTACAGGAGTACAGCTCCATAAATGTTTACTTAGGTTTACTCAGAACACAATAGAAAAAATTATAACCTGGTGTTTTTTTTTCTTTTTCTTATTAGCATATACTAAATTTTACAAAATAATGGGTGGAGAAAGAGATGTAACTCAGTGAATAGAGTGCTGGCCTAGTGTGCAGAAATCCTTGGACTCAGTCCCTCACACCACATAAAATCACTCCAATAGTGCATGCCTTTTATACTGCACTCAGGGATAAAAGCAGGAGGATTCCAAGTGAATCCTTGGCTATTCTGTATTGAGTTGACGGTCAGACTGGAATACATGAAACTGTGTCTCAAAATAATACTAATGGTAATGATATTAATAGAGACAATGCATATTTCATACCCTAATCTAGCTGGCACTTTAATTTTATTGACCAGAAAGCTAAAATGCTAGATTGCCTAAGAAGGTATTTGGTAACTTCATGTCTAATATATCAATTCATGTCAATTCATCATCACTTTGTACTCAAGATCTCCAGGACTCATTGTGTGCATAAAAAAATCCTAGGTGTAGTCTGCCTAAACAAAACATATGTGCCATCTTTGTATGTACATACAGACTTGTACTTATGGTCATTCAGTATATGTTTAGTATGCTTTGTGTCGTCCTGGTGGGCATGCTTTTGTGTGTATTAGCTGAGGGAGAGGGGCGAAGAACAGGGTTTTATCCCATTTGAAATTCTATAGCTAGAGATAATTATTAATTTAAGGTCTTTATCACCTGATATAGCTCTTTATCAGTATGCTGGATGCAATACTGATAACATTCTCTGTTCCTGAAACAGCTTGAAGTTAATACTAAAAAGAACCAGGGAGCTAGGTTCAAACTAGAAAAACAACAACAAAAATCCCCAGTCATTTGTACTAGAAAGTCCAAAGAAGTGAAACTGGAAACCATGCCTTTGCTAGTTTTTAAGAAACTTGCATGCAGGTTGATGTCTGGTGTCATCCTCGGTCACGCTCTACTTTATGTTTTGAACACGGAGCTTGTGACTCCGCTAGAATCCAGAGGTCCATCTTCATCTCCCCATGCAGAGGCTAGGGGTCTTTCCGAGGCCTGACTTTTTTCATGGGTGTAGGAAGTTGATCTTAGGTTTTCATGTTTATAACATAAACACTTACCCACTGGTCCACATCTCTAACCCCCATATTATTGATTCTAGCATACTTTGTTTTTCTAGCCTTCAGCTTCTTCATATATGAAATAAGGAATCGGAATTATAATCTTGCTAGTAAGCTCTAGATTTCCAAGAGTCTACGGCAATTTAGAAATGGTGTAAAGATACAATTCATTCAATGAATCAACCATGCTCTTGTCTTTAATAGAGACTTGATTTGCTGTGTCAACATTTGCAACCACAGAGAAATGTAATTGTTATTTCTCCCTGCTGTTATAATGATGTGAGATAGATAAGCAGAAAATCAGATGGTTCCTAAGAAAAACTAGAAGAGGGAACACCGCTCAACTGGTAGTGTATTTGAATGCTATGCACAAAGCCCTGGATTTAATCACCAGCACTCCCAAAAGGAAAGAAGGAAAACCAAACAGGTACTTTTGTGCATCTGTCTTTCAAAGTCCGGGTGAGCTTTGCCAATGGCTCCCTGTGCACTGACTCAAAAATAAAGACACATATAACCTGATGAGATAGTCTATCTGAAGGTTCCATTGCTATTCACATTCTTGCTTTGCTTGCTAACTGTTGGCTTTCTGCCTTAGGTGCTGATGAGCCCAGTCTGATTTCCTAGGCTGAGTAACTGCTAGGAGGCTCCTTGGAAAGCACAGTGAAAAATCAAGACTTTGTGTACTTTGTAAAGTATATAAAGTGCTTCCCTTTTTCCAGCCCAAGAAAATACGTAAGGACAAATCCCACAATAAACCAATACTTCCCTCAAACATGTGTTTTTGTTGTTGTTGTTCATTAAACAACATCATACATTGCAAAATATTTCAAACAAGGACTTTTAATTTGCTTTAGGTACCCAGGAAATCTACAATCAGTCCTTGATATTCTCACAGAGGCCACGTAAGCTTGGAGATCAGACAGTCTATGCTCTAGGGACCAGAGAAAATTAAGGAATAATCCACAGGTGCAGACTTGCCCTCCCAGGTAGGTCTGTTCTCTGTGATGCGGCTCAGTCAGAAACATCATACGCTGAAGAGCACAAAAACAGTCAATGTCGGTTACTATTTTTCACTTTTGTGCTTATATACTGTGTAACTAGAAGCAATTTATTTAACCTTTCCGTACCTTAGTCTCCTAACCTTTCAAATGAAGTTAGATATAATCTCCAGCTCCAAAAAGAGTATGAATAATCAGGGAAGTAACAACAGATGTAAAGTACTGAGAAAGACCACTGGAATATAGCAATATGAAATAAATGTCAGCTGGGGTGGTGGTGGGGATGGCGATAGTGTTGGTGTTGTAGTTGAAGGGGGATTCACGGGCTGACAAAAGTATGACAACACACTTTGGTGCTTTTCTAAACAATTCGCTAGATTCAAGCCCCCTCCCCTTCCCACTGCAAAGTTAAAATAGAATTGATTCAAACATTTCCTTGAGTTAGACCTTGTCTGCTGGAAATCTGGTTGGCTAGAAAATGAACACACTCACAGACATATTTGCTTCATATTCAAGGTATACTACTAAATGTCCAGTGGTCCCTCAGGTGAGTCACTGCCCTTCTTTGATCTCTCCTAAAACCCTATTCCTGTAGTCAGGCATTGCTAAAAGGAACAGGAAAATTCAGGAGTGAGACAATACCAGTAATCCTACTTTTCAAATCAAGTTTGGAAGAACAGTTGGTCTATCAGTATTTTGTAATTCATTGTTGTTTTGGCAAGATGAATTTTAGCAATCTCTCCTAGTCCCCAAGAGGTCATCCATTCTTTAAATTTTTTTTCCATAAAATAGATTCTGTCTGTTCATATTCTTTTCCCTCCCCAGCTCTTCCAAGTTTTTGCCCCCTTCATACCCACCTAACTACATGCGCTCTCTCTCTCTCTCTCTCTCTCTCTCTCTCTCTCTCTCTCTCTCTCTCTGTGTGTGTGTGTGTGTGTGTGTGTGTGTCCCCAGTTAGGAGACTGAGGCATGAGGGTCACAAGTCTGAAGCCTGCTTGGACAACATATTGAGTTTCAAACCACCTTAGGCTGTATTAAGATACCCTGTCTCACAAGCTAGAAAAACAGTACCAATGAGATGACTTATGTCCTAAAGATGCTTACAGCCAAATATAACAAGTTTGATCCCTAAGAGCCTCATGTAGAACTAGAAAACCAACTCCCAAAAGTTGTCCTCTGATCTCCACATGAACACACACACAAAGTGAATAAATGAATGTTTTTAAAACCCAGGAAAACAGCAGCAGCAACAACAAATCCAAATGTAGATGTTAGCTCATTAGGCTCATTAGCGTTTATTTAAACACTAAGTAAACAGAGAAGCACTTAGAATGGAGCCTAGGACCCCGAGAGCATTCTCCCAATAAGCTAAAACCCCAGTACTCATTTTACTCTTTATTTTAATAGAGAGTCTAACTAGATTGCCTATGCTGGCCTCAAACTCATGATCCTCATTCCAGCTTCCAGAGTAGCTAGAATCACAGACCTGTGCTACCAGCCTTAGCTAATTTAAAATATTTTAATTGAATTCAAAACTACGTATGCATGAATGGTATAAAATCATTTGCATTTAAAATTGTTAGACATAAGTCTGTCCAGAGTGATTACAAAGACCAATGGAAAGCGATACATAGTCAGCCTTTCATATTTCTTCATTCTGCATATGCATATTAAGCCAACCTCACAAATATTCTTTAATTGTATCTGGGGGGGCTTGAAATGTAGCTCAGAGGTAGACATTTGCCGAAAGTATGAATCTCTGGGTTCAATCTCCAGTACCACAAAATAAGTTGTATTCTTACTGCACAAGCTTTTCTCTTGCCATTGTTCCCAAAATGATCTGGTACGACAGCACAACACATATTGTATTGGCTATTATAAGAAATCTACAGAGACTTGCAAATACACTTGAGGATTTACATGTATTATATGCAAATAGCACACCAGTTTTGTATACAAAATCAAACCTCTGAAGGCTGGGGCATCTGTACCTGGAGCCCATTCTCCCAAGGATACTGAAGGATGGTTGTATTTGAGTATTAAAAGGTGGGCAATGTGATGGCTATGGTCAGTTTCTTGGGAGATAACATTGTGGCCAGACTGGAGACCTAGAGGTAGAGGTCAGTGTTGCACTGGGCTGGAGAAGATCAAGTGCATCAGGTACAACTAAAATACGCTGACTGCCTGAATAAGGGAAACATAGGAGGCTTTCAAGTAAAGGAGAGACAGTACCGAAACTGTGCATCAGGAAGACTGATTTGGCCAAAGTATTTATAGGACAGACTTTTTAATATTTGTTTGTTCGTTCTTCTCTCATATATTACATTGAGACTGAAGTTTGCCCTCCCTTCTCTCTTCCCAGTGACCCCCTCTCCCCCATACCCTCTCCTCCTTTGTTTCCTTTCAGAAAAGGGCACACCTCCCAGGGACATTAGCCAGACATGGTTTAGCAAGTTGCAATGAGACCAGACACCTCCCCTCATACGAAGGCTTGATGAGGCAACCCAGTGGGAGGAAAAGGGTCCCCAAAATCAGGCAAAAGAGTTAGCGACACCCCACTCCCACTGTTAGCAGTCCTATAGGAACACCAAGCTACAAAGCTGTAACGTATGCAGGCTCCATGACTGCCAGCTCAGTCTGCAAGCAAAATAGATTCTTTCAATTTACAAAACCGAAAAAGAGGCCAGAAAAGAATATTCAATGTCAGAGAGAGAGAGAGAGAGAGAGAGAGAGAGAGAGAGAGAGAGAGAGAGAGAGAGAGAGAGAGAAAGCTAGATGGGTGTGGTGGGATACATCTGTAATCCCGGCCTCTGGGAGGCAGAGGAAGGAGGCTCACAAGTTCAAGACCAGCCTGTGCTGTATCACAAGACCCTGTCACACAGATGGGGTGGGGTGGGGGGACTGATTTCAGAGGAAAAACTGGCAAATATGAAAAGTGTGTGTATTTGTGTGTGAGTGTGTTAGTATGTGAAATCCCCATTTATGCAGGGAGTCCAGTGACAAAATTAGTTAGAACACAGTATTAAATAAAAATTATCATTCCGTACATACATAGGAATGTGAGAGAGGAGGGAGGTAAAAATTACGTGTATGTAGCTTAATTTGGAAATCGTGTCCCAAAGGTTACAACGGTAAGTAAATGTAAATGGTCTTTAGGCTTTTATTTAAAATAACAGTTACATCCTCTGCATAGGAAAAGATATTTAACAGACATCAGTTCTCCAGAACCTCCAATACCTTCAAAAACAACTGCTGTTGTAGTCAAAGGAAGCAACAACAATTAGTTTCAGAACTTAATCTGGGACAGTGGAAAAAGAAGGGAGATTATATTTTGTTGAGTTGTGAAAACAACACATCTGAGAGCTTTGTGTATTTATGAGCACCAGTGCAGAACATCTGACCAAACAAGAGCAGAAATCTGAAAAAGAAAGCTTCAAAGCCTTGTGAGATACGGTCTGCAGCGTGGTCATATTGATCATTCGCTCTTGCCCTTTAGTGAAATACAATAAATCACCTCCCTCCCCCACCTCATCCTGCCCTCCCCTCCCAGTACGTTCTTCCCACTCAGCTGTAGAAATCCTTACAGGAACACTAGGCCTTTGTTATCCTTTCTGCCCTCCGATGGGTCACTTTTAGAAAGAGTAAAAAAAGCTATTGGCACTCTTAATTTTATATTTCATGTGCTGCAAGGATCAAAGCAGAAACCTCTAAGAATCAGAGAGCTCTAACATGCCCCGTTTTCCCCTAGCTTTTCACTAGGCTCTTTGATGAGCCTCCAAAAAATATCTCTGCTCGGAAACCAAACCCAATGGGAGCTTTTCCTGGCCTCTGTCCACCCAGCTAGCCACCTGTTCTTCGCTGTGCTAATTTAGGATGAGGATATGAGAAAGCTGAACACACTGGTTAGGAACCTCAGAGCTCTGGGAAGGTGGATTTTTGAAATAATCACCTTTTATTCACCATCATGCCTCTGTGCCACCTTCATTAGTTGGAAATTCAGAGTGCCACAGTAATATTAATTTCTTTAAAAACGAGGATACAGGGCCTGGTAGCCTGTGCACCACCACTGCCCAGCTAAGCTAAGCTTTTTAGAATTAAAGAATACAGTTATGGCACCGTGGTGCATGTCTTTAATCCCGGCACTCTGGGAGGCAGACGCAGGTGGATGGATCTCTGTGAGTTCCAGGCCTGCCTGGTCTACAAAGTGAGTCCAGGACAGCCAGGGCTACACAGAGGAAACCGGGTCTCCAAAAAAAAAGGGGGGGGAATAAGAGAAAAAGAATGTAGTTATAGAACAAATAAATGAATGGATTCATCAAAAGCAAAGTTGACACCTATGAAGGAAATAAAATGGAAACCGAGCTGAGGCAAATGTTTGTAATGAAGCTTAGTCAGGGAGGGAGGCTACAAACTGAAAATTAATATTCCTCACTTCGGGGTTATAGTTTTGTTCCAGTGAATACAAACAATGTTGGGCTAAACAGTTGGCAAGCTTTAGAGGAAGCCTAAGAAGCCACTGACTCTGAAAATCAGTACTATTGATGACTGATTAGGACAGGAGAATGAACTAGATAGAAATAACTATTGTCTAACATCACTTTGCCCAATAATGAAAAATATCTGCTCTGCCCAATACGATAGCCAGTCACCTATGGGGCTAGTGAGCATGTGAAATGTAGCAATGTAACTGAACAAATCAATTTTTATATTATTTAACTTTGATGAATTTAAATGTAGACAGTCACCTACAGAGAGCAGCTGCTGTATTAGACAACACAGTTTCTCAGGTTACTGACATGGGAAATGGCCAGAGATAACTGAAGCCTGACATTCTCAGGTCTTTCTCTATCATGGAGGTTGGAGATTTGCTTTGGGATTTGGTTTTGTTTTGCTTTGCTTAACTTTTTATTGATTTTTGTGTGTGAGTTTCATATCATGTACCCCAGTCCTGATTATCTCTCCATCCCCTTATATCCACCCTTTGCTCTTGCAAACATACAAACACACACACACACACATACACACACACAAAGCATAGAAAAACATCTCATCCTGGAAGCTGTAGTGTGTCACAGCGTGTGCCACAGTATATCACTCTCTGTCTCCACATCTTCACTTGCAAATGTTCATTGCAATGAGCTTATTGGTCTGTTTTGAGATCTCTGGCTTCTGTACACCGTCAGTGTTGGATCCTCCTCAGGACTCTTCCTGGCTATCCTGCCGTTGCCTTGTGTCATGGAGATCCATCAGCTTTGGATCTGCAGGACTGGCCCTTTCACACATCCCAACCTCCCAACCGTTTGCAGATGATATAGATTTGGGGGTGGGCCAACTCAGAGCCCTGGTCTGGGTGTGGGTGGTAGCTGACCTGGTCGGCTTGCCAGCTCTCCCTAATCAACACCATCAGGGGGAGCTCTCCAGCACAGCTCCAGCTAGGCCACCCAATGGGTACTAGGTAGAATCCGCTCTCCTGCTGGCCCACCTGCTCACCTGCTCACCCACACCCATGCCTTTAAAGCCTGCTCCAGTCAAGGTGCCCGCTTTACCGAGTACTGCAGCCTATGAGGGGCTGGACCAGCTCTCCTCACTCTCACCCATGTTGCTGGCTCACCCATGCCTTTGCCATCAGGGCCAGCTCTACTGTGTTGCCCAGACTAGGTGAAGGGCCAGCTCTCCCAAGTGCTGCAGCTGGTGAGGGGCAAGGCTAGCTCTCCTGACTATGTCTCTGTGGGCAGCTTTTCCAGCTGCCAAAGTCGGCTCACCCACACCCCTACCTCTAGGGCTAACTCAAGTGAGAAGTGGGGTCAGCTCTCCAGAGCACTGTAACCAGTGAGGAACAGGGCTAGTTCTGCACAGTCCCCAGACATCCATATTGTTCCTGGCAGCTGCACCGTCTACAGACATCACATGTTCTCTGTTGGTAATATGACCCTTGACATCGCATAGCCATGGACCCAGACCCATGGAACAAGCCCAGCGGCAGCTTGGGCTGGAACCTCACCATGGCCCCAGGTGGCGAGGCTGGCCTCTTAAAACAAGCTACTCCTCTCTACCATTCAATCTCCAGTTCTGTCTGCCTTCATAATGCCCAAGCTGTTCTTCTTCTCCGTCTCTCCCATCTGTCCACCACATACTTGCACATTGTGGTGACTCCCGCTGCAGGTTGGCCATGTGGCTGGCAGGCCCCTGGGTGACACCCTCAGTCTGTGCTACGTGGTGACAAGTGGTACACAGGAGGGCTGGTCTGTGGGTGGCATGGCCGGCCACAGGTCTCTTGTCTATCTTTGTCCTCCCTCACTGTGTTGTGTCCTGAGAGGCTGGCTGTGTGTGTCAATGGCCTGCCTGTGCCTTGTGGTGGGGGGCAGGCATGTGAGTGTCTTCCCGGCCCCCATGGTGCCCTGGCAGAGTACAAGTCTCTGTCTTCCTCCTCCCCATGCCGCGCTGCCTAGATTTAGGTGTAAAATAGCTTTGACCACCAACCCAGGCAATCAAGCTAGGATGAACAAAGGACTGCCAACTGCTCTGCCCCTGACTGATATAACAACACCACCACCGCCGCCAAGATGTCTCTCTGCCCATTGCCAGGGTGGGTGGTTGTTTGTTTTGAGACTAGTTCTCACTATGTAGCTAGGCTGGCCTACACTGGATCCCCCCCTTTGAAACATAACATTCCAGGGCTGAGTCACCTCACTCAACTTAGGTTGAGAATTTTGAAGGAAGTTCTTGGTGCTGAAAATCCAAGAGAAGGGCTGGAGAGATGGCTCAGTGGATAAGAGCACTTACTTACCGTCTGTTCTTCCAGAGGTCCTGAGTTCAATTCCCAGCAACTACATGGTGGCTCACAACCATCTATACTGGAATCTCATGCCCTCTTCTGGCATGCAGGTGTACATGCAGATAGAGCACTCAAACATTAAATAAATAAAATCTTTAAAAAAAAAAAAAAACCTCCAAGGGCAAGGAGAGATAGCTCCGTGATTAGGAGCATGTACTTCACCTTCAGAGAACCTGAGTTCAATTTCCAACAACCAAATCAGGTGGGTCACAACTGCCGAAAACTCTAGCTCCAGGCCAGAGCCTCTGTGGACATTTGTATTCATGTATGCACAGACTTACATGTAATTAAAAATAACAAAAGATAAATTTTTTAGAAATCCAAGGGCAGGTACTAGAAACATAGTAATAGATCGTTTCTAAAGCAGTAGGAATGAAAACTGAGGACAACACTATGTGCAGAAAAGGGGGTAGCAAAGAGAGATGTAGTAAACAGAAAGCACAATAAATAAAATGGAAATAAAAAAGAAGTAAGATGATACATACTCACAATGGAAGGCAGAAATCAATGGAGTTACCACATCAAGAGAAAGCAAAAACATCAGGTCACAAAGGGACCTTCTTTTTATGAGTTTCAAATACATACACTCAGCAATTGTTTTAATTAGCACAAAAAATAGCAGAATATAATAATGTGCATTGTGGATTGAATAAGTAGATTGAAGGAAAAAAAATCACTCCAGGATAATGTCTTCTTCTGAGATTGTGCTAAAGAAAGGGGCATGCATCGTTAATAGATTCTAAATAGTTTACCTTTTAAAAAAATGTTTGAAACAAATGCAACAAAATGCCAGAGGATAGTGGTGCATGCCTTTAACTTCAGCACTTGGGAGACAGAGGCAGGTGGATTGTGAGTTCAATCCCAGCCTGGGATGGCCAGGGCTACACAGAGAAACCCTGTCTCAGAAAACAAACAAAACAAACCCAAAAATGCAACAAAATGTTAAAGCACTTAATAAAGTTTCTAATTATTTTCATTTGAAGTAATAATAGTTACAGGTGGCAAGCAATGTTTAATAAATAAGGGTTCAAATAAAAATCTAAAGCACAAGCCGGGTGTGGTGATGCACACCTTTAATCCCAGCCTTCAGGGAGGCTCTGAGTTCAAGGCCAGCTTGGTCTACAAAGTGAGTCCAGGATAGCCAAAAAGACAGAGAAACCTTGTCTTGAAACACCAAACCAAATAATACTAATACTAATAATGAGCTAAAACATATTAGGCTGAACTATTCAGGTGCTTTCCTCTTTATATTTGGCTTGTTTCTATCTAACGTATTTAGAGCTTAGCTAAGAATTTTTGTTTCTTACGAAACTTCTGTTCACAAGATAAAAAGCCAAAACAATGAACCCTCCTCACACAGACGACTAGGGAGCTGGGTAGCACAGTTCTACTGGGAAATTTTGTTTCCAGTGTAAAATAGAGATAACAGAAGTTGCCAACTCTTCTAACACTGTGTTCTCTTAGCCAGACCAGTGTGTGCTCCTGAACCCTTGGATTATAGCGAAGAATTGGGAACAAAGGGAAAGGGAAGGCTGAGGAAATGGCTCCGGGAATGCAAAGTCCTTGCCGCACAAGAAGAACACCTTATTTCAATACTAGAACCACGCAAAAAGCTCGGAGCTGTGTCATACGTCTGTAATCTGGGCTCTGGGAAGGCAAACACAGGAGGATGCCCAGGACTCGCTGTCCTGCGAGTCTAGCGACACAAGAGAACCTGTTTTAATAAAATAAGCTATTGAGGAAGATACCTGATACCTGATACTGGCCTCTCGCCTTTACAAACATAAGCAAACATGTGCAACACACTCCCATATAAACACCCCCCCAACACACACACACACACACACACACACACAAGAAAGAGAATGGGAAGAGGAGGAAGGGTTATAGTAGAAAACTCCTAGCTTGGTCGTTCCTGCTGAAGGGAGACAGCCGCAACATGTCCCTGTAGAAGAAAGTGAAATAGAGCAATCCCCTCTTGCTTTGACATTCTTCCTTGGACGTTTCTTTGACTTCATCACAGTTAGTGTTTCTATACGTGACTCTCCCAGGGAGCTGTGTCCTCTTTGCTTCTTAATCTGAGAGCTCAGCACATCACATGGCAAGGAATAGGCCTTTGGGAATGCTTGTCGAATGTTTGCCTACTGTGCTGCTTTAAATGAGAATGCCCCCCATAAGCTCATATGTTTGAATGATTGTTCCCTAATGATGTATTGCTTAGAAGGAATTAGAAGACATGTCCTTGTTGGAGAAGCTGTGGTGGGCTTTGAGGTTTAAAAAGTCCATACCAGGGCCAGTCTGTCTGTCTATCTTTCTGTCTATCTATCTATCTATCTATCTATCTATCTATCTATCTATCTATCTATCTATCTATCTATCTATCTATCTATCTATCTATCTATCTATCTATCTATCTATCTGTCCGTCTGTCCGTCTGTCCGTCTGTCCGTCTGTCTATCTGTCTGTCTATCTATCTATCTATCTATCTATCTATCTATCTATCTATCTATCTATCTATCTACCTACCTACCTACCTACCTACCTACCTACCTACCTACCTACCTACCTACCTACCTACCTGCCACCTGTGACTCAGGATGCAAGCTCTCAGCTACTGCCCCAGCACCAGGCTAGCCTGCTCCCCGCCATGATGATAATGGATTAACCCTCTGAAACTGTAAGCAAACACTTAGTTAAGTGGTTTCTTTTATAAGAGTTGCCTTGAGATATCTATTTTATTTCCCCTTCTGAGTGAAATTCAAGCACCCTCCTTGGGATCTCCTTGTTACTTAGATTCTTCTGGTCTGTGGATTGTAGCATGGTTGGCCTGTACTTTATGGCTAAAGTCCATTTACAAATGAGTACATACCATGTGTGTCTTTCTGGGCTTGGATTACCTCACACAGGATGCTTTTTTCTAGTCCCATCTATGTAGTGCTCATTTAAGAAAAAACAACTCTATTTTATTTGGGGTGTTTGACCCTCAACCTCCCTTCCAACCTCTCAACCCTATGTAGGAGAGAAAAGGCTAGTGGGGAAAGGGGGTTCAGACCCCTTTACTTCTCCTGGCTGTTTAGGGTCAATGGGCCTTTGGGGGATATACCAATCTCCAGCAACAGCAAACACAGCCAGCAGTCTTCTCCAAGCCACTGCGACCTGTCTCTCTGTCTGTCTGCTCCAAAGTGCTACACTGTCTGTCTCTCTGGTGTCTCCAAACTGCTACATGCCACAGGCCAGCACCACACAACACACTCTCTCTTTCTCTGGGCTCTCATATTTATATCCTCAGAGCCCTAGACCATGCCACATGAGGCACAAGGTAAGCTATTACCAGCTGGCAAAAGCCATGCCCCTCATGAGAGAATAGCCCAACTAAAATCCCACACTTGAGAGTAAAACAAAATCATAAACATAACATAACTGAGTTTACAAAGACACCAAAACTTAACATAATACATCTATTTGCCAGCAAATTGCATGTCTTTGTTTTAATAGCTGAGTAGTAGTCCGTTGTATAAATGTACCACATTTTCTTTACCCACTCTTTGGTTGAGGGAAATCTAGGTTGTTTCCAGTTTCTGGCTATTACAAATAAAGCTTCTGTGGAACATAATTGAGCAAGTGTCCTTGTGGTATGGTGGAACATCTTCTGGGTACATGCCCAGGAGTGGAATAGCTGGGTCTTCAGGTTGAACTATTCCCGATTTTCTAAGAAAGCACCAGATTGATTTTCCAAAGTGGTTATACAAGTTTCTATTCCCACCAGCAATGGAGGAGTGAGCCCCTTGCCCTGCATTCTCACCAGCATGTGCTGTCACTTGACTTTTTGATCTCAGCCATTCTGATAGGTGTAAGATGTGATCTCAGAGTGGTTTTGATTTGCATTTCCCTGATGACTAAAAGCATTGAGCATTTCTTTAAGTACTTCTCTGTCACTAGGGAACTGGGTGGGAGAGGGGGTGGGGATCAGATGTAGGATGTGGGGGGACTGAAGGAGAGAATAGAAATCAGTGGGGAGCAACTCTGGGACAGGGGAGGCTCCCAGAAGTCTATGGGGGTGACCTTAACTGAGACAACTAGAAACAGGGGATATGGAGCCTGAAGTCACCACCTCTTGTAGCCAGGTGGGACTTCCAGTGGAGGGAGGGGGACACCAACCCACCCATAACATCTTGGACCCGAATTTTGTCCTGCCTAAAAGAAGCATAGGGATAAAGATGGAGCAGAGATTGAAGGAATGGCCAACCAGTGCCTGGCCCAACTTGAGACCTACCCCATGGGAGAGAGCCAGCCACTGACACTATGAATACTCTGCTGTGCTTGCAGACAGGAGCCTAAGCATAACTGTCGTCTGAGAGGCTTCATCCAGAAGCTGATGGAAACAGATGCAGAGACTCACAGCCCAACAATAGGCTGAGCTCAGGGAATTCTGTGGAAGAGTGGGAGGAAGGATATGGGAGCTGGAGGGGTCAAGGACACCACAAGAAGACTTACAGAGTCAACTAACCTGAGCCCATGGGGGACCACAGAGACAGAACCACCGAAGAGTATGCATGGGCTGGACCTAGATCCCAAACACGCGCAGCAGACGTGCAGCTTGGTCTTCACGTGAGTCCCCTAACAATGGGAGTAGGGGCTCTCTGACTCGGTGGCCTGCCTTTGGATCCCTTTCCCGTAGCTTGCTGCCTTGTCTGGCCTCAGTGGGAAAGGATGTGTTTATTCCTGCTGCCACTTGATGTGCCGGAATGGGTTGGCACCCGTAGAGGGCCTCCCCTCTGAGGAGAAGGGAAAGGGAGAATGGGAGCAGGGGTGTGAAGATGGGACTGGGAGGAAGGGCGCTGCGATTAGGACAATGATTAAAGAAATAAATTAACGAGAAAAAGAGCCCTGGTGCCCCTACACCGCAATAGAAGAGTGAATAAGACCCTCAGATCTTAATGTCTTAGCCTCTCATTCTCACTTGCACTGCTTCTTTCCGACCCGTCTGACCTCCAAGCCTTTTCTTGATTCACCGCCTTCAGGGGTCCCTCATTAAGGATGAAACCTCTAAGGTTTTTCATCGTTCCTACATTGAGATATTCAGACCAGTTTCCGGGTCGTCATTGGATCTTGTCGGAGAGACAGACTCTGGAAATGGGAGCTTTCTTAGCTCCCAAGAGTGTCACGGATAGCTGAGCCTTCCTTTCCCCCTTCATGAGCGCTGTGACAGGATGCCACAGTGAAGGCAGCACAGGGCAGGACCACGACACCTCCCGACATCTCCTTTACACACCCTTCTGCTTGTACCCTTGCTCTACTCTGCTTGCGCTGTCATGACAGTAACAGCACTGGCAGCAACAAGAACAAACACGGGAATTTATGAAGAGCAGAAATGCATTTGGTATATATATATATACATATATATAATATATACATACATATATATATATATATATATAATATACACACACATATAAGCTGAAATCCGAGATCAAGGTACACAATAGCAGGTTCAGTGCCTGGTGAGAGCCCTGTCTTTGTTTTCAAGATGACATCTTTAATAATACATTTTCACTTGGCAAAGACAGAAAAGCTATAAAAGATAGTTTCTAGTATCCTCTGGTCCCTGTGAAAGGTCACCAGTTCCATTTATGAAAATTCTGCCTTCTTGACTTAAGTACTTCCTAAAGATCCACAGTCTCCTGTTTTGAGGGTTTGGTTCCCAGCTGGTGGTGTTGTCTTGGAAAGTTATGAGACTTTTTGAGATTGTGACATAGCTGGTATAGAAAAGGGTCACTGGGTTGGAGCTTGAGGGTATATGGTGCTAGTCTTGAGCTCTATACTCCCAGATCTACCATGCTGTGCCCAAGCCCCACACCAAGCTCTGCCAACACACACAGACCATGCTGCTCCAGCTGCCTTGCTTTCCCAGCCACGACGGACTGTGTTATCTAAAACTATGGGTAGACCAGATGCAAGACTGTATGAGATAGGAAGTTAACTGAAAGCAGAAGTCTATGATGCAGCTTCCATGAGGTTGTCCTTCGTGAGGGGATGGGAGTTTGTGTTGATACAAGTGACTAAGTGACTGGGTCTACCCACACTCCTATAAATAACCCCAAGGTTGTACTTTATAGCTAACCATTCCCAAGCATACACACACACACGTATGGTGTGGTATATATGTATTGTGGTATATGTGTGTCTGTGTGTGTGTGTGCATGTGTGTGTGGTAGCATCAATTGGAGGCTAGAGTTGGGGTGGGGACAAAGGGGAGTTTTCATTTCATTGTGCTACAGTTTGAATGTCTCCCAGAATTCATGTATTGAAATATAACCCTTAATATGATGGTCTAAAGGCATAGAATCCTTGAGGGGCAATTAAGCCCAATTAAGCTGGTAGTGCAGAAAGTTCTGAATGGACCAGCACCTACTTTAGGCTACTTTCTGTTACCATAACAAAATATCTGAGGTTAGGTAAGCTGTAAGGAAAACAGGTTTCTCCAAAGTTAAATGGCCATTATTTTGTCAGATTCTGGTCAGGGTCTCCTGATTCATTTTATCATTACAGGAAACAGAAAAGGGAAATAGGTATAAGTAATGCATATGTCAGACAAACCAAGACTCACTAACATCCCATATTTGTGAGAACTAATCCATGTTTGCAATACCTATCCTACTCCTGTGAAAAGCCAGTCTTTTTATTGAGACATCAGTCCATTCATGAGGGCAGTGCCTTCATGACCTAATGACTTCTCAAAGGCACCCGACACTGTGCCTTGAGAAATTAAATCTCCAGGTAAATTTTGGTGGGGGCCCAAACCACATTCAAATCCTAGCAGTGTCTTTATAAAAGAGGTCTCAGAGAGCTTCCTTGGCCCTTCTATCACTGTCGATAAAGTGAGAAGAAGCCAGCTATGAGAATAGTCCTCGCCAGATATCAAATCATTGACACTTTGGTCTTGAGCTTCCCTGCTCCCAGACATGTGAGAAACAAATGTCTAGTGTCCATCAATCTCTGGTATGTCATCTTAGCAGTTCAGAAATAAATCATTAGTGTTATAAAGAAAGCAAGCGGGTGTGATCTCTTGAGAGGAGGGAGGGATCCAACAGACTAAATGGAATTTGGCCAGACTCTGATTGTGGGCCAAATTAGGTATCAGTATGCTTCTCAGAGAAAGCCAGGCTCCCCAGTTCTTTCTCCAAATGTGGAGTTGTGTCAGTGAACTTGATTGGAAGACTTGAATAGGAGCTGAATAATAATGGTAGTGTGCTTCCGTATTCAGTGACTCTTTTCACACACCACCTTTCTTCTCTAAAGCACAGATGAGCGGAGGGTGACAACTGTCTAAGTCTTGTTTAGGGTTTTTCTTTAGTATTGAGATAAGCATCTCTTTGGTATACTTTTTTTGTTCTTTTCATCAAAAGAATAGACATTGCCTGTTTTATTTTCTCAGAAAAATATGTTGTTTATTATTTCCTTTCTGTGTATGAGTGTTTGTGCACCATGCGCATGCCTGGTGCCTGCGGAGGGCAGAAGAACATGTTGGAGCCCCCGGAACTGGAGTTACAGATGGTTGTGATCCACCATTGAACCCAGGTTCTCTGGAAGAACAGCCAGTACTCTTACTTGCCAAGCCATCTCTCCAGCTGCCACTGGCTGTTTTAGAGCTTGGAATCTCAAAGTGTCTTTGGGGACTTATTTAGGGTCACATTGAAGAGAGAAGAACGTGGGGGATGTACCTCAGTGACACTTTACAAGCTTAGGATGTGTGAGAGCTTGACATCTATCCCTTTAAGAAACGCTATATAGCTTTAATGAAATGCATTCCATTTCACTATTTATATGTGCCTATGTGGTGAAGCTTTAGTGTTGATATCAGAGAACTGTTGGTGGGGGTAGTTTCCCTCCTTCTGCCTTCTAGGTCCCGTAGGTCCCAGATACTAAACTCCAATCATAGGGCTTGGTGGCAAGCACCTTTGCCTGCTGAGGTGCCCCACCAGCCCTTGAGTTCAATTTCCAGCATCATAAAAAGAAAACAGAGGAAGACTGGCAAGTACAGTCTTGGTCCATTAAAAACCCACTCTCAAATGGATGTTTGAGGGTAGATACTTTAAGTGGATTATTCAAGATCCTCAAAGAGGTGTGTTCTTCCCTAGATGATGAGGCTGCCTATGATAATGACACCATCATTGAATCCTCCTCTCCATGCACCTTTGACTTTCTCACCCTCTGCTAGACTGTTCCGCTCTCTTACACCAGGACCTTGCTCTCCATCTGTGCTCCATGACTATGGGTAGCTCTCCACTATGAGGCTCCATATAGTTAAGAATAACTAGGTAGCCAGGTATGGTGGCACACACATTTAATCCTAGTACTCTGGAGGCAGAAGCAAGCAGACCTTTGTGAGTTTGAGGACAGCCTGGTCTACAAGGTGAGTTCCAGGACAGCCAGGGATACACAAAGAAATACCCTGTCTCAAAATACACACACACACACACACACACACACACACACTAATGGCAGGGACAGGAGAGGCAGAGTCCCATCTCACATTTCTTCAACAGCCACACAGCTGATAGATCCAAATACAAGAACTGAGGCCATCTTTGATCTTTCTTTAAAACTCTCTGAAGCTTCAGAGAATACCCATGGTTCTTTATGAGACATACGCAATGATGCCATTTCCATACCAGGAGTTATGTGAAGTTAGAACAAGAATCAGACTTGCTGGTTACAGTTTGACTTTCTCATGTTGCAGAGAGGGTTAGTCAGAGATATTATAGGACTTTGCAGCTCTTGGCAAGGCTTCCCACCCACTACAAAGCTTCCCCAAATTTAGAATTTACTTAAAATTTATTATCATCTCAACATAACAACAGCTATCATTTTCTGGAGCACTGAACCCAGAAGCTTATGGACAAGCTAGGAGGATGCAGACCACTGGCAGGAATAACAGTGACCCTGTCTCAAATAAGGTGGACACAGAGACCATGGAGGAACCGGCTCACTGGCTTCAGCCTGCTTTCTCACACCTCCCAGGGTCATCTACCCAGAGACTGCCCCACTCACAGTGATTTTGGTCTACCCCCACCAATCATTAACTAAGAGAATGCCCCATAGGCTTACCTCCAGAGCAGTCTGATGGAGGCAGTTTTTCACCTGCAGTTCCCCCTTCTCAGATGACCCTATGTTATGTTAAAACAACAAAGAACTAACCAGCACAAAAGTTGTGCTCGATTACCTGTAAGGACAGGCCCTAAGGCCTTCCTTACAGAGGATGGGTGGATACTGCCTACAACTGAAGCCATATTTAAACCGGAATCTCTAAGACCCGCTGCCTACGAGGCTGGTTGACCAGGAAATATTGAAGGATAGCAGATACAGTGCCCCAGACAGGATGCACAAGCTCATAGAAAACACACTGGGACTTCTGCCCTCCCTGGATGATTTGGCCACTTCTCAAGGACATTGGCACAGGAGAAGCCAACTGATATATTCAAAAGCTTTTTCCTAAGACATGGGAAGAAAGCTCATACAGGTGACTTTTCTTTAAGATGTGGGGCTGTCTTTTCAAAAATACATTTAAAAAAAAGTCACCCAGGACATGCAAAAGGCTTGTCTTGAGCTATCACAGAGTCTGCCTATCAGTGCTCCAGCCAAGGATGAGATGATATAGGGACAGGCCTGGTCCTTGGGTGCTCTCTCAAGTCAGCAGGCATCCACAGCTCTATGAGCTGAAAGAGTAAGAGCCACTTGGGTCCTCCCATGATGGTGAAAGGCTTGATTTAGGCTGCCCTGTGTGATCTGGGCTGGAAAAACAACCTCCTCAACCTCCTGGGTCAGCCTCCAGTAGCAACTGACTCCCATTTGTAGGACAGCTTGTGAAGGAAATTCTAGCCTTCACTGAGTTTGATCCAAAGCGCTCCCTTTGGGTTGAGTCGGGTAAAGTGTCATGTGCCTACATGTGCCTTTCTGAATTAAATTCTCCGCTAGGGTGAGTGTGCACACCAGGATGATCAGAGTTGAGTTGTGTGATGAATATTGGGCCTTCTATTATGAACTAGGCCTGGGTATGAATATCAGTGCCTTCTGTCGATTTGCTTCAGAAAGTACACCTGAGCAAAGCAGCCTGAGTTCTCGGTACGAATAGCAATCTGTGTTCCTTTCTTCTCTGGAGGCATCCTCCCCTCTAAAGGACATTTTCGTTTCTCCCAGCCTTCTTACTCTCTCCACCAAATCACAGTTACGTAAAATGGTGATGCATGCCTGCAATTCCAGCACTCCAGAGACGGAGGATTACTGTGGGTTCAATCCCAGCCTGGGATACATAGTGAGACCGCATCTCAAAAACAAACAAAAGCTCTGTGAAATTTCCTCTGACACATATCTTAAATCACATCCTAAAAAATTAAGCTGGTTCATGAGACGGGCCTCATCATGCAGTGCTATGATGGTCAATCTTAGCTGTCAATGTGATTGGACTGAAATGCCTAGAAATTTGATAAATAATATTTCCACTTGCGTCTAGGAGGATATGTGGCTCAGTTCTCTGAATGAAAAGAGGAAGAGGAAGAAGAGGAAAGCTCACACTTGTGCACCTGTCCTCAGCTCTTCCTGAGTAGACAGTTTTTAGCACTGCTGTCGCCCACAGACATCCTCCTTCAGCTTCCTGAGCTTTTCAGTGTAGACTCAACAGCGGTGACTCTAGGGAGCTCCCAGGCCTTCTCCATCAGATTAGGGTTGCATTCTATCGCCCTTTGTTCTGAGGCTTTCCGCTCTGTGGACTGAACCACCTCCCCAGACTGTATGTGATCACTGTGAAACTTTCCAGCCTCAGCTGGAGCAGAGCAACTGAGAAACCCAGTCTACATGTGGCCACACAAGAAGGCACATGAAAAGATGGCTATTTCTATCTGTTTTATTTTGTTATTCATCTACTTACTGTACTGGGGCTTGAACCAAGGACCTTGTGTATGTCAGGTAAGTACTGTTCTCACTGAGCAACACTCCAACCCTGTTTGATTCTGTCCTTTGTTTTTTGAGATAGGATCTCACATCATACCTCAGGCTGGCCTCAGATTTATAGTGAACCTTCTGCTTCTGCCCTCCAAGGGCTGGGATTACAAGCACAAACTATCAGGAGGCTAGGTTTTGTTAATCAGCAAAAAGACCATCAGTCTCAGCTTCCTGGCATTTAGTTTAAAAATTCACTTTAAATTCCAACCTTCTTAAGTACAAAGGACCTGGTTCACAACAGAAAGAGGGAGAGAGAGAGAGAGAGAGAGAGAAAGAGAAAAAAGAGAGAAAGAAAATAAGGAAACATGCAAGATGGCTCAGTGCATAAAAGCATTTGCTGTGCAGGCCTGCTGACCTGAGCCAGCTACTAGAACCCATGGTGGAAAGAGAAAGCCAACCTCCAAAAGTTATCCTGGGATCTTTACACAGGCACCATTGCATGCATGCCTCTGTGTGTGTGTGTGTGTGTGTGTGTGTGTGTGTGTACATGAGAGCATGCACACACACAATAACATTTAAATCAAAAACACAGTTTAAAAACCAGTGCTGGGTGTTCCTATAGTGCAGGGGCTCTGGCATTACCGAGCTACTTCAAAGTCTCTATGGACTGCCTGATACCAACACAGAAAGCTGTAGAGGACCTCCGGACCACCACTACAGCGCTCTTCCATCCCCATCGAACCACATTTTCTGCTCTGGATCTCCTAATGAGAATCTGCTTTCACAATAGCATGATGCATCTCTTGGGCCTCTCAGTCTCTAAGAGCTAAAGTCCAACCTACATGGGAATAGGACTCAGAGGGTGTCTTAGTTAGGGTTTTCTATTGCTGTGGTGAAACACCATGACCAAAAGCAAATTGAGAAGGGGGTTTATTTGCATTATACTTCTACAGTGCTGATCATTATTGAAGAAAGACAGGACAGGAATGCAAATAGGGTAGGAACCTAGAGGCATGAGCTGATGCAGAGGCCATGAAGGGGTGCCGCACTGGCTTTCTCATCATGGATTGCTCAACCTACTTTCTTTTTGTTTTTAAATTTATTTATTTTTATATCAATCACAGGTTAGGTTTTTTGCATCCCATGCGTAGCCCCCTCCCTCATTCCCTCCCACTCTCCCCAACCCTCCCTCATCTCCTCCCCACCCCCTCCAAGTCCACC
>CM053756.1:18351758-18451602 GCA_028658305.1 Pachyuromys duprasi | reverse complement strand
GAACCAGCGGGGGTTGGAGCCTGGAATGCTGGTCTGAGGAATTTACTCTTTATCTCAGTGGGATGGCCAGCCCATCAGAAAGCTCTTTCACAGAGCTTATGTAACCTTGAATGCAGCATAAAGGGAGAGTGCAGTGGGATTCCCACTAAACATACTGAATTTATATGAATTTTGCTTCGTATTTAAAGATGATAATAATAGAACCATAAGTAACTTTATATACACATATATGTGTAGATACATAAGCATATGTGTCCTATACCTTTTTAATGCATATATAATATATAAAAACGATATGCGTGTGGATGTATGTACATGCATCACTCTTCGCC
Source organism: Pachyuromys duprasi (assembly GCA_028658305.1). NCBI lineage: Eukaryota > Metazoa > Chordata > Mammalia > Rodentia > Muridae > Pachyuromys > Pachyuromys duprasi. The sequence continues at coordinate 18,451,270 of CM053756.1, read as the reverse complement.
ACTTATTTTAAATATACCACATTTGAGCTGCTATGTGTGTGCTGGGGATTGAGCCTAGGTCCTTTAGGAGGAGCAGACAATGCTCTTAACCACCGAGCCATCTCTCCAGCCCTTAAATATGCCTTTTTAAAAAGAGGTTATTGTCAGAACACGGTCCAAAACTGGAGTTGTGTGAGGAGATTTCTAAGTGCTTGTGAGAAAACGCCAGGAAAACAAGACAAGAGTCTTGTGATTTCGGTTTCTTCAAAAACACGGAATTGTTTTTGGAACGTGTTTCAGTGCTCACCCCAGGTGTAGCAGGTAGGAGGGATTTTACTTCACCTGTTGTTATTCCTATGCCTCTATGCAAAAGCATGCTTTTGCCATGTGTGGCCTGTCCTTATTATTGAACACCTTACTAGTGCGACACTTCTTAACACTCAAAGTATAAATCTGATGCTTTGAATAAACTCGGCTATGGCATGAGACCAGTCTGCCTTGTTCACTGGCTCCATTCTTCTGTGTTAATGCCAGTCAGAGTGGTAAACGGTAATGTCAAAGTAGTGAGAACAACATGTACAATTTACATCCCAGCTTACTTTTGGCGCATGCATGGGTGTGTGTGTGTGTGTTATATGTATAAGTGTATGATGTATGTGTACGGGTATGTGTGGAGGCCATAATGTATCTTCTTTAATCACTTCTCTACCTGAAGTTTTGAGACAGTTTTTCACTATGCCTGGTGTTCACAGCTTGGGGTGGATTTACTGGCTACCAAGCCCCTGGGACCTTCCTGCCTCTGCTCCCCAGAACTGGAGTTAGAAACGTATATGGCCACACCCTGCTTTGGTGTGGGCATTAGGGATCTAAAATCAGCAAGTACTTTACCCACCGAGCAATCTCTCCAGCTTACTTTTCAGAGAGGCTCCTGACGTAATCTTTTACCAGTCTAGATAAAAATATTATGGTACATGTTTATAATTTATATTTATTTCCACTTTTTTCCAGTGCTTGAATTTTGGGTTTAAAATGGATAAAGTATAAATAAAAAATATCCACAGGACACTGATATTATCAAATCTATGCAGATGCTTATGATTTGCTTTAAGAAATGTGGTACCTTCATTGAATAGTCTGTAGTCTATGTGCTTTGTTTTCTAGCTAGAAATTCTATCTGTGCTTAGATTAATGGAGAGTTGATAATGCATGTGAATATTATCTGTTCATTTATAGATTGCAAAAAATTCTAGGCAATGGCAGGATATTAAAAATAATGCAAGTTTTGGTAACAAAAATATCCAAACTTAAATCTTAATTTTCTTACCAGATAGGAGATGTTGGGGCAAGTATTTAACCCCTGAAAATCTTAACTCCATTTATATAAAGTAAATGCAGTAATCTTCTCACTAGGTTGTTATGTGAGGCCACTGTGAAGAGGGTGTGGTGGTGGATTCTCAGCAAAAGTGCTTGCCAAGACTAGATACAAAAGTCTCGCACAGGGAGATGGGCTGGTTCATTTACCAGTGCCAAAGGCAACAGCATTGTAAGAGAGAACAGAGTAATTTTTAAAAGTCTTTAGCGTATGTTTACAATAGAGAATCCAACAACACCAAATTGTATTGTATAGAACAGCAAACCCCACCACCACCACACACACCCTCCCGTATTAGCTCAGGCCCTCTGGGAAACTTTTCGGCGCACAGAGATGTGTTGAAGGAAGCCACAGCAAAAGGGTTTTCAAGATGCAAGTCTGACATCTGTGGCAAAAAGTCAAGGTCACAGGGCTGCTTAGGAGGCATCCTGCCTGTCAGCACAGCCAAGAAACATTCACCTAGGCCAGCAGAGAATTAATCAGGAGTCAAAGCCATAGACTGGAAGACTCCTGTGCTTTACAGGAATGGGCTGAACGAGAGCCCTCAACACCCTGCTAGCCATTGTTGGAAGAGTCCAGGGAAGTACAGCCTTGGGACACACACGTTGCTAGATGCACTGGGGTAGGTGCTGTACAATCCCCCAACACAGAAAACAGAGGAGGAGAGGAGGGGCTTTAGGGGAGGGAGACAACCAAAGCCAGCTGGACATTCAAGTCCAAAGCGCAGGCAGAGAATCGGGCTTGTTACCGCCCAGCTACCGTTTAGAATTATGAATTGTCCTGAGGTAACATCACAAAAGGAAAAGGCTAACACTACAATCCCAGAGACACCAAAATGTAAGGAACTCTCTTTTTTGTGGTGTCTACAACATACTGAAAAGCTCATGCAGACCTATAGCCCAGATTCAGGTTGGTTCTGGCAATTAGACTCCTACATAAGGTTCCCATTTCAGGGCTAAATAAGTGGGGAGAAGGGAGGCAAAAAGGCAGGGTGGATCCTCTGGGTTGGCATGAACACAATTTCAGGGCCTGATTAGCACTTTTGAAGTCATGTCCTCACCAGGAAGTACTTCTCAGTTGTGGCTGAAGCAGCTACTCCGTTAACAAGTTAGTGTTGAGCATGGCTTTTTTCCTGCCAACTCAATCCAGCTTCTATTGTTTTCTCCCTGAATTCAGTGATATACCTGTCGTTATCCCTGTCTGCTTAAACCAGCTCTTAGCATCTGAAACATGACCACTACAGTTAGAGAAACCAGAGCCTTTTGAAAGAAGCTAAGGAGAATCTGGAGAAGCGTCGGCAAAACAAGGAGAGAATGCTGACACTTAGGCAAGAGAGGGTTTCAATCCACAGTCAGCCATGAAGCGCTGAAGAGAGGCGGAGACAGACACCGTGGAGAAGTAAAAATGATGTAGCCAGGCAGTCACAGGCATCCGTGATGTGTGTGTGTGTGTGAGTCTGTGTGTGTGTGTGTGTGCCAAAGGTGTGGTACAAGGGGAGTCTTAATCCAGGAGGCTTGGGGGCTGTTCCTCTTGATCTGGACTTGACTGAAGAATCAGTGGCTGATGACATAACTTAGGAGGTAAAATGAGGAGATGGCCTCATTGTTTCTTAGTGTACCCGATATGCAACATTTAAATGTAGGAATTCAATTGATTGAAATTAGCTCTCCCTCCAGCTACACCATTTGTGAATTTTGTGATGTAGAAAAAGGAAGACAGATGCCTAGGAAATGTGCATCCTGATACCTCGGTTGCCTTCAGTACAGGAAGAACAATGCAGGGCACACAGGATTTGTATTTGGCCCACACAGACCTTCACCCTGATGTTGCTGGCTGCTGGTGACCTTGGGCAAGTTCATACAGGAAGCTCTCTTCTCTGAAAAGCAGCTGATATATATATATGCTCACAGAGTGGCTGCGATGTTTCACTGAAGTGTGTCAGGCATTTAGCACAGACAGCAGCAAGTAAAAAGTATTCAGTGAGCTTTATAAGTTGTTAGAAATACCTTGGGGGAGATAGTGCCTGTTACTGCCTTCTTCACAGGGATTCTGGCCAAATGAGAGGATGCAGACTGCAAAGCCTATTGTTAGGATAAAAACATGCCTTGGGGGAGGTCACACCTTAAATCACAAATTTCCCCTAGTGCCTTAATGATTGGGCTGTGCTACAGAGTTAGTACAGAGGTCAGGGACAGCAGATAGAAGGGAGAGATGAAGATAAGCTTTAAAAAATTGTGCAGTTTTCTCTCTTGCTGTAATAGAATACCCTGCCATCAAAGGACAGTTGTTTAATCTAAACCTGTTGGGCAAGAGGCTGTTCTATTGGTTGTGGAACTGGGTACGGAGATATATAGACAGTTGGAGGGAACAGTTTATTGCTTAAAATGAAATAAAAGATTCATTTATCAAAATCTTCGATGTGCCTTCTTTCACTCACAGAATCCTCTCTTCTCCTTGTCTGTGGGGCTCTGAATGTTTAGAAGGAACACACACAAACTATGTGCCAATCAATAAATCACCTAAGTATTTCCTTCCCTGCCTAGCTCAGTTCTGCCTTTGGCCCCTCCAGAGCTAGAATTAATCTCCATTCTCTTTGGCTCCTCCCCTTTTAATTATCCGCACAGGAACACATACATAATAGTACCTACTGACAGCCAGAAAGTTCACTGCTGACAGCTGAAGAAAGGTCTTTGCCAGCATTTCTTACTGAAGGAGGTGTATTGTTTTCCCCCCGTGGATTATTCAATTCTTTTCTTCTTTTCCTTCCTTCCTTCCTTCCTTCCTTCCTTCCTTCCTTCCTTCCTTCCTTCCTTCCTCCCTCCCTCCTTCCTTCCCTCCCTCCTTCTCTCTTTCCTTCCTTCTTTCTTTCTTTTCTTCTTTTGAGGATTACTCTGTGTAGTCTTGTCTTTCCTGGAACTTGCTCTGTAGACCAGGCTGGCCATGAACTCAAAGTGACCTGCCTGACTCTGCCTATGTCCAAGTGCTTGGATTAAAGGTGTGCAGGTCTTTGCTTTCCTCACTAGGTTAATATCAGGGATACACAGGGGGTGGGCAGAGTGGGGCATGTAGGCAGAAGTAGTATGACCAGCTCTGCCACTTGGTGAAGTCTTGCTGGCTGAGTCAGTCTTCCCAGAGGGACAGTCTTGGTACTGGCCCAGGGGAGGCTTAATAAATCCTTCCTGGTTGCTAACGTCTGTGACCTCACATGCTATAATTTCTCTTGACAGGCCTACCATTACAAACCCTCAATCTGATCGTCACAGCCCAAGCCCAAGTGCTTTGATAGAACAGGATATAAGTTACTACCATCGAAAATGACAGGAGCAATTCGCCTTGCCATGACATTTTGTAGAATAGTGAGATGGACACGTTGTATTGACTTCTTCCACCTTCCCAGGAAAGTCTCTCAAAGTCCTTGCAATCCACCAAATTTTACTGATATTGTGGCTGTCTTTTGAATAGGCTGTAGTCAGGTTGTCTGTGTGTTATAGGTACTTGCATGTGTGTTTATATGTGTGTTGGTACACATGTGATCAGTTGCCCATCCCCCCAAGGCTATGGTGGCCCACAGCTGATGTTGGGTCTTAATCAGTTGCTCTTTGCCTGATACTTTGAGGTGCGGTCTCTCTCTGAACCTGTAGCTCACCACTTTGGCTAATCTAGGTAGCCAGCCCATTCCAGGACTTTATCTCTGTCTCCAGCACTGGAATTACAGGTGGTCCAGGTCCTTTCCACTCTCATGTGGGTACTGGTTCCTAACTCTGTGGTGGTAAGCGCCTTACCCAGGGAGCTAGCTCCTCAACTCCTGTGCTCTGATGGAGAGATTGTTTATAGTCAATTCAACCCAGTCAGTGTATGCATCCATTCTGCAGCTATCCTATGTCTGACACCATGGACATGAGGCACGAATTAAAATATTGAGTCTGTTTTGTACAGAGCTGTAGAAATAAGAACCTTTTAGCAGTGTAGACCGAAAACAAACAGACGAGAGTGCTTTTAGCTCTTCTCTCCTCTGCTCCTGACTCTCCAAAGACCATAGGCCATACTTGCTTTGGGGAAAGAAAAGCTGTCATCTAAGGCTTCTCCTTCCTTTGGAGGGACTTTGTCTCCTCATCAACCTTTCCTTTCATTGTCAAGCTTAAATTTAATTCATTCTACAATCCTTTCTTTATCTCACTTTCTTCTTTGTATACTGTTTTTCTGCCCTTCATTCTTGCAGGTAGTCTTCACCCACTTTAACAAACACTCAGTGACAGGCTCTCTGGGACTCTCAGTCTTCCAGGCTTGAATCATGACAGCATGTAATACATTCTGGGTCTCTGACTTTGAAAGGTAACTTTGTGATTGAAGTAACGCTTTTGATCGGGCTACAGTTTCTTCCAACCGCTCTCATCTGCCTGGAAGAATGGCTTTCTATTCATTTCTCCATACCATTGACCTTCAAAGCTGTTCTGAAATGGCCATCATGGAAGTCAGAGATAGCTTCCAAGTTGCCAAATGGTCAGGCCTTGTGGCACCTCAACCCTTTGCACTGCATTGGACATCTCATTCAACTCTTGCTTCAGGCCTCCATTCATGGAGACTGACACTGGTTCCTGGTTCCTGATTCCTATGATACCACTCACTAGCTTTGTGGCCTTGGAGAATCACATAACCTCTGACACACAGTTCACCTGGAGACTCTGTCAACTACTGTGAAAATGTGTTATACACCAGGGTGACTCTGAGAACTAAATGTGCTATTGCAGATAAGTTCTTGTCACATGATAGGTGCTAAACAAATATTAGTCATCTTACTTTGATAACACGATGCATTCTTAGTTTCTTGTTTGTTTTTCATACAACTTAAGCTGGAATTTTTTTTTCTGATTGTCTTCCATGTCTACCTAAATTGTTGGCTTAAAGAAAATCTTATCTATTTACCTATCTGCCTATCTAACTACTTACTTATTTATCTATCTGTCCATACATCTATTGATCCATCTGTCTATCCATCTATCCATTGATCCATTTATCTATCTATCTATCTATCTATCTATCTATCTATCTATCTATCTATCTATCTATCTATCTATCTATCTGTCTGTCTGTCTGTCTGGCACTTGGGATCCCCTCACCAGTATCTGCAGAGAACCCAGAATGTTCTCTTTGGAGAAGGTATTTGCCACCAGTAGTTCCATTCTTCATTACCAGTCTCACTTGTTGTTTTTACAGAGCAGAGCTGAGCTATGACTTCTGCCTGGCCAATCACAGACTTTTGTTTTTTTTCTGGGTAGAGTAATTGGTTCTGGAATGGCCCCAGAACTCCTCAGAGTCACTAAAACTCCATGAAGCCTGTGTTGAGACTTCTAGGAAGTCTCAAAGGAAGCATTGTTTTTTTTTGCTGGTGTGTACTAAGATATAAGAAGAGAAGTTGCTGTGGTCACCCTGAGCCCACACGGCTCATGAATGGAGCTAAGTGGAGGAAGTGGAAGCAGGAGTGGGAAAAACAAAGCATGGCATCTGGTGACATGTGTTCTCTCACACTTTACAGCGAAGAGGTTTTAACTGAAACAGAATTATGCAAACATTCACTTGTCTGTACGACAGATGTTTATCGAGTGTCTAATGTGTGCTGGTGACTATATTAAATTGGAGCTGTAATGGTAGGCCAGGCCTGTTCCTTGTCTTTGAAAAGCTGATGATTTAGTAAGAAAGAAATAAGCAATGGCAATACAGTACTATTCAAACTACAAAAATGAACTTCAGTGCTCTGGAAGCAGAGAGAGGACATTTTTAGCGGCGCCAGCAAAAATGGAAGTGTGTGTGTGTGTGTGTGTGTGTGTGCTCTGCATGGATGTCAAAAATGCACAGCCAGGCAAAGGCAAGAAGAGGAATGGAAAGTGTTTATTGCAATAGGAAAACGGTAAGTAAAGAGTCAGGGAAAACAGGAGTTGGGGCAACTTGTGCAGGCTTCTCCACAGTGTGACAGAGTGCTAAGGAGGTTCCTCAAGATTACTGAGGTAAGCAAGTACTCAGTCAGAAAAGACTTGCTAATTTAAGGGATTTCAGTGGCAATTCGAAAGGCTTACAGTAGAGAATCATGTAGATGTGGTCACTTACTGCTTTATTCACAAACAGGGCACCCACTTCTGTACATGCTATTTCTAGGTAGAAATACACACAAAGTTGTGCCTCAGCCTTCTGTTTTGAACTCCAAGCAGTTGATTCCATGTACACGCCACAGATCTTCAGGGGAACTTTCACCTTCCCTCCTTTGCCCTCACTCCACCAGAGTTCCCAGATTCAGTAGCAGGATTGTCATCTTTCCAGTCACTGGCTTCAAAGCCCTGAGTCATTTTCACTTCTTCCCTTCCCTGCATGATCCTCTGTTGTTGCCAAATCACAGAAATTCTATTTCTAGGGTGTCTCCATTTTTATTTGAAACGAAGAGCTATTTTTTTAATTCCCCAGGAAGTTTTTTCCATTTTTCTTCTTCCTTTATCTGGGCTAGCTATATGAACAGGCTCACTCTCCTCCCAAGGACCTTAAGTCCCTCATGCTCATGTCTCTGTGTGATCCCCTTTCCATAGCAAATGGAGAATCTGACCAGTAAATGGTCCTAAAGGTGTTGAACTTCAATTTCCATAGTTACACCATCTTTTTGTTTGTTTGTTTTGTGTTTTGAGACAGGGTTTCTCTGTGTAGCCCTGGTTGTCCTGGAACTTGCTTTGTTAGAACAGGCTGGCCTTGAATTCAGAGATCTACCTCCTCTGTCTCCTGAGTGCTGGGATTAAAGGTGTGTGCCACCACTGGACAGTTACGTTATCTTAATAAGATGCCTCTTTCTGGGAGATTTGCCCTAGACAGAGTCTAGAGTTGAAGTTCTCAACTTGTGGGACTCACCCCCCCCTTTACGAGTCAAACAATATATTCACAGGGGGTCACGTATCAGATATCCCGCATATCAGATATTTACATTAAGATTTAACAACAGCAAAATTACAGCTATGAAGTCGCAGCAAAATAACTTTATGGTTCAGGGTCACCATAACGTGAGGAATTGTGTTAAAGGGTTGCAACATTAGGAAGACTGAGAGCCACTGCTCTAGAGTCCCTGCGTGTTTGAAGATAAAAATAGTCAACAAATGGCAAGGGGCTGTGGGTAGTCTCTGGAGTTGAAGTCATCCTCCAGCCAATAACCAGACACAAGCCAAGGACTCCAGTCCTACAACTTTAAGGAAATAAATTCTGCTAGCAACCTTAGAGGCAGACACAGTCCCTGTTGAGCCTCCAAACGAAAAACAGTATTGGCCAATCTGATTACAGTCTTGCAGAGAGGCCAGTTAAAATATGTGTCCACACTCTTGACCTCCTGAAACTATGATATTAGGAACATGGAGCCAATTTTTATTGTAGTAGTGCAGTGCCCTGTTTGCACCATTGTGCAGATGTTAACTGCATGTCTGCCGACCACTTCCCCTTGTGCCCTGTTAGAACACTAATTGTGTTTCAGATAGATGTGCTCAACATCTACAGATTCAACCAACCAGAGACTGAGAATATACCTCTCCAAACCCCAAGTCCCAGACAGTTTCAAAAGCAGACTTTGAACTTGTTACATACTGAGTACTAGCCAGTGGACCAGGTGAGTGAAGTGACATATTGACACAAACTACTGTAGCCTCTTGCCACTTCCCATGTCCTCTTTCTGTCCAGCACTTAATGTTTGTCTGGCTAACTATTCCTGGACTATCTACTTATACCTATGATGACTGGCTATACTGTATATGTACAGATTTCCATTTTGTAGTTATTACCCAAGCAATATAGTTCCATTGTTGTCATAAACACCAGAGCCAAAGCAACTTGATGGAGAGAAAGGGTTTGTTCAGCTTACACTTTTACATCACAGTCCAACACTGATGGAAGTCAAAGCAAGACTTCAAGCAGGAGCATAAGGGCAGGCACTGAAGTAGAGACAGTGAAGGAATGCTGCTTCCTGGATGTTCAGTTAGCGTCTTTATACAACCCAGGATAATTTCCCTAGAGGTAGCACTATCCTAAATGGTCTTTATCCTCCTCTATCAATTACCAATCAAGAAAACGCCCAGTAGATGTGCCTATAAGCCAATCTGATGAAAGCAATTCTTCAGTTGAGGGTCCATCTTCCCAAATGTATCAAGTTGACAACAAAGTATAGCCATCATTAAATTGAACATGTACAGATTCCTGTTTTGTAATTATAACCCAAACAATATAGCACAACAAATGATGTTTTATAGCATTAATATGGGGTTAGATGTTTTAAGACATTTAGAGGTGATTTAACATATTCATGAAGATTTGGGATATGTGCAAATATTATCCTATTTTGTATAAGGAAATGAATTATCTGCTGTTGGAGTGCTTGGACTAATCCTTCTTGATACTGGGAACAATGATATTGAATATCCATGTGCTTCAAGGGCTTCTCTACCCTTAGGGGTAAAGATTGATTAGAACAAGACAATCTTGTTCATATATCAGCTTCAACTCTACCAGTAACATTTGCATTCAAGGCAGGGGATAGAAAAGTAGAAGGGAGCATGACTGTCTCTTTCACATAGGACAAATTCACACATACACACACACACACACACAGTCACAGACAGCAGACCTTTGCATAAGTTGCATGGGGTATAACTTGGTCCATGGCTTTAGCCACAGATAATAGCTTCCAAATGTGGTCTGAAAGTCGATGGCACACTGGGTTACATCATCCTTGCTAAAAGGATGATACCAAGAAAAAATAGATACTGCCAACCCCAGAGGAAACAGCAAATGGACTACTTTGGGTGACATTCCATCCCCAAGACAGCACAGGTAAGAAATTCTGTCTGTAGGTAAAGGAGGGAGAGTTCCTGAGTGAAAAGGAGGCAGGCAGAAACAGATGTGTACTACATAAGGACATTAATAGGGTTTTGCTAAATTAAAGTATGATTACATAGTCATTATGCACAAGATTTTAATGGATTTTTAAATGCTCATATCCCAGACACATTCTGGGAAGTAAACAAAGAATTAACTGTGCTTTTTTTTTCTTCAAGAAGTATACAGCCTGAGAGAGAAAAACAGTCATTTTGCTAAAATTATTTTGAGGACAGATGAAGACTATTTAATGAAATACAGCCACAAGCTTCAGAACAAAGACTCAGAAGTAAGTCAGTGGTATGTTTTGTACATATAATTTGAAACTTTTAATATTTAAAGTATGTGTAAATGTGTGCATTGAAATCATGACTCAGGTGGGGTCAAAATCCAGAGTCCTTGCATCAGCAAGACTGAGTTTATTTTGCTTATACTTTTAGAACAGTGCCTGGGTGAGAGACAATCTGACCAGGCAAGCATGCAGAGTTTCTCTATATTATGGACCTGTATTTCCTGGCTTTGCTCAAGCATCGACCTAGGCAGTAGGCATGTGCTATTCATGGCAGAATACATGTTATCTGCAGCCTGAATGGGATTCAGTCAATAAAACAACCATTTTCTAACCTTAGACACAGGCTGCTATCAATCAGTCAAGGCAGTCTATATTTCTCTACGTTCTTCATCAAGCTTAGAGTAAGCGAGAAGACACAGAAAGGGACAACAGAAACTACAATGAAATGGGAAAACCAAAGCTGGGAACATCATAACAAGTCGTGGCAACAATGTGACGATGGTCAGAAAGCTTGAAGAAAGCAGAGCAAAGAGCTTTGAACCCCGCCCCCCCCCCCAGTGCGTCCTAGTGGGTTGGGTGTTTTATTATTTAATAATTACTGAGTTAAACCACCATCCCACAAAGTGCTTCCAGGCTCTGCTCGTCAGCCTTAGTCAAAGGCTTCTGGCTGCCCACACACATGTGACCACACACATAATTACACTCTCCTCACCAGCCAAAATAATCAGTGCATACAGTAAGAGCACCAAATCACATTTCTTTCCCCTGTGATTTAATAATGTGAGTATCTTCCATGTGTGCACAGTGCAGGCTTGTGAGTGAGAGGAGAGTCTTTGAAAGTGGATGAAGGGGGAAAGGCGATGAAAGGGATGAAGGCAAAGGTCACTGTGGTGGAAATGAGTCCCCAGTCTTCACTCTGACACACCTGCAGCACCAGGCAGGTTCTTTAGCTTCCGAGCCGCAGCTACTTCTCTGTCAAACAATGGTGTGATTTAAATGTCTCTTAGAACTCTCCTTTAAAAAAAATACTTATGTCACATTAAAGACATTCTGGATGTTGAGAAGACAGCTCAACCGATAAAACATTTCACTTTTAATCACAAGGATCCCAATTCAGCCCCTAGAAGCCACATGAAAAGTGGTACCTGCTTGTAATCTCAGAGCTGGGGAAGCAGAGACAGGCAGGTCACTGGCTAGCTAGTCTAGCTTAATGAGTGAGGTGAGCTTCATGACAATGGGAGCCTTTGACACAAAAGAGACATATGGCACCTGAGAAGCAAAGGTCAAGATTGTCCTCCAACACACACACACAAACACCCTACTTGCACATGAACAGTTGAGCAATACTTTCACCGAACATTTTTTAAAAACTTTTTATTGATTCTTTATGGATTTCATGTCATATACCCCAATCCCACTCATATCAATGTTCCTCCATAACCACCCTCTACTCTTACAACCTCCCTCCAAAGAAAACAAAAACTTTAAAAATAAAAATAAAAAAAATCTCTCCATGCAAACTGTGGTACGTAATTGTATGTCACACAGTATACCCTTTTTGCCCAGATAGCTTTACTTACAAATGTTTGTTGCAACGAGTCTGGTTCGAGGCCTCTCTGACTTCTGCCACACCATCAATTCTGGATCCTCACGGGGACTCCTCTCAGATATCCTGTTGTTGTCATGGACAGCCTGCAGTTTTGGATCCGTAGGCTTGACTTCTTCATGCACTCCAGCAGTCTACAGATGGGGTAGATGTTGGGGTAGGCCAACTCAAAGCCCTGGGTCTGGGCCTGGGTGATTGCTGAGCTGTTCCTCCCATCAGCTCTCCAGGACCACCAGATCTGACATTTTGCCCAGGTAAGGAACAGAGCCTTGGCGGCAGTATGGGCTGGGACATCACCATAGCCTCAGGTGGCAACTACTACTATCTTTCATACCAGGCTGTTCCTCACCACTCTCACATTTCCAATTCTGCCTCTCTTCATAATGCACAAACCATTCTGCCTCTCTTCTTTCTCGCCTCTCTACCCCATACTTGCTCATTGTAGTGGCACACACGGCTTGTGGGTGTCTTCCGCCCACTGCCCCTAAACAATCTTTAGCACCAAACCCCTAGCACCAAAATCATTTGTATTGGTATTTATTAGAAACAGAGACTAAGGGCAAGCCAAACCCAAAATTTCCAAAAGGACAGCCTAGATCTTGTGTCTTGGGATAATTTAAATTAGAAAAAGTAGTGTTGTTATACTGGGGGAAACACACTCCTGAGATCAGTAACGCTGAGAACATCTAGCAACTGGTAAGAAAGGGGAGCAATGACTGAGAATCAGCACCAGCCACACCAGTGTACTGTTCCCACAGGAGGACCCAAGGGTTCTGGCTGGATATCAGCCTAGCATGGAGGAAAATAGGACCAACTCCCAGAAAATACAAACAAGTGCAAACTGGGCAGCACTTCCAAGAGTAGTTCACTATAGAGGTTCAAAACAAAAATATTCAAGCACATTTTTAAAGCCAAAAGCACTGTTCCTGGGAACTGGTCACTGACGTATAGGGAGTATGTTCCTTTCTGGATTCTGTTTGCACATTAAGGAGGGATGTGGGAGGAAAAGAGAATGCTCATGTCTGTTAGAGCTGGCTGTGCCCATTAGTGACTGAGAGAAAGGCCTCTGACTGTTAGGCTGTGCTGCCTCCAAGACCCTCGGGTCCCTGGAAGTCTGAGCACAAGTCTGGACGTCCTGCCGTCCACTCCCTCCATGCTGCTGCTGCTGCTGCTGTGGCAGACGGTTCGTGGTTGCCTTCAGCAGGCCACCTCTTCTAACATCTAGTTCAAGAGAAGATGAAGGTTCCCATTTGTTGCTGTTATGAGCTCATAAGCACAGAATGCTCACAAAGCACCCCGCGCCACCATCACAATTACTGTAATTAGCTCGTTGTAGTTTCATACTATGATAATCCATGACTAATTATAGAACATTAGAACTGTATTTTGGATCACATCGACGAGCAGCAGTCATTCACTTATGCAGTTATGGAGGATAGTTTCGAAAATATTTACAATTTTGAAAAAGGAAACTGAGTTCTGAAAGTGCCAACATGAACATGTAGCTTTCTAATCTCTTCTTTTTTCTTTCTTTCTTTCTTTTTTGCTTTATTGTTCCTTTTTGCAAGGTGTGTGTACACATGTGAATGTACACACATACACACACACATGCACTTGAAGCTTATATCACCTTCCCAGCTTCTGCTAACCTATGTATATTAGTTACCTTTTTGTTGCTATGATGAAACACTGAACAAAACCAACTTGGGCCAGGTTTCGTTCAGCTTCCAGTTGCAGTCCATCATTAAGTGTAGTCAAGGCAGGAACCTGGAGGCCGGAACTGAAGCAGAGGCCATGGAGGAAAGTTGCTCATTGGCTTGCTCCTCCTGGCTTACTCTTTTTTGTTTACTTATGCAACCCAGAACCACCAGCTCACAGTGGGCTCATCCACATCAATGAAAACCAACCTTAGGGGGCCTTTTCTCAATTGTAGTTTTTTCTCTTCACAGATGATTCTAGTTTGTATCAAGTTTACAAAAACAAGATACAAAAATTAGCACAGAATGGAAGGACAGATTGCCCATTTCTCTTTGTTATGTGGCCCATGTGATGTTTGAAGCCTACAGCATTCCACCTCGTGGACTGACTCCAGTTAATGAAGTTCTCAATCATCCGATCTTGTGGCAGAGACCACTTTCCCTGAGAGCTTCCTGCTAGCGTCTCCCATTGCTCTTGCCAAGATTCTAAGATGGGTCAAAATCCCCAGGCTGTCAGGTGATTTAGGGAACATGGTCAGGTACATTGAAAAGAAAGATGCAGTAAAATTGTGTCTATACATCCATAGTGACTACTAAAGTCCTCCCCAAATGTCTCTGGGGCTGGAGGATCTAAAGTTGATCAGAAGGCTAATACAGGAACTTGTTTGGGAAGGAGAATGAAATGAAAAGTTTTGTTTTGTTTAAACTTTCAAGAACATTCTTTGTGTAGTCCTGGATGTCTTGGAACTTGCTCTGTAGAACAGGCTGGTCTTGAACTCAGAAATCTGCCTGCTTTTGCCTCCCAAGTGCTGGGACTAAAGGCATGTACCATTACTGCCTATATTAAGAACATTCAAATTTCTTGAAGCTCAATGTGACACTTTAAAAAAAAGCACGGGACTAGTCATTTACTGCAACACATTCCCCTGAGGATCCAGAGTCACTTCTGCTTTCTATTTTTCCTTCTCTCCACCCCTTACCCCCCACTACCCTCCCCCCCCCCATGTTATGGTTAGTTTTTGTCAAATCGATACACTTTCAGGTCACCTGCATAGAGGGAATCACAACTGGAGAACTCTCTCCATCAACTTGGCCTGTGGTCATGTCTGTGAGGCATTTTCTTGATTGGTAATCAATGGAGGAGGCTTATCTTACCATATGAGGTCCCACCCCTGGACAGGTGGTCCCCACCTGTATAAAGAATGTCGTTGAACAACATAGAGAAAGCAAATCAAATTAGCATCCTCCCCCCCCCCCATTCTCTACTTTAATTCCTGCCTTCAGGTTCTTGCCTTGTGCTCCTGCCCAAGCTTCCTCAGCGATGAACCTCTAGGCCGAATAAGCTCTCCCTTTCCCAAGTTGGTATTGGTCAGCATTTTATCATAACATCAGAAAATGCAAACTAGGACAGCGGGAAATACAGATTTCTCCTTAATTGCTCTTCCTGGATTTCTAGATCAGCCTAACAACTTCAAAGGTTTCTGCAGTAAGTGGTTGTGAACTCCTGAACCGAGAGGATTCTCGGTGTGCAAAGTATTGGCATTGTGTGGCTTATTCCCTCAACAAATGATGTTTTGAGCCCATGCTGTGTGCGGTCTCATACAGGTAGTACAGTAAGGACCATGAATACAGACCTTTCTCTATAGAATCTTAGAGCCCAGTGGAGAAGCCAAAGAAGAAAAAAAAAGAAATATTAAATGATATGTAAGAACCTCACTTCAATATGTTATGTTATGTCTCATTTAACCGAATACCATCCTTGACCAAGCCTATAACTTAGCCTACGTCTACGTCCCTGGGGCATACAAATATGACCCCCCAAAGATCCCAACTCATCTGCTGCTCTTCTGAGATCTGGACTCAAGTGCAGCCTTGATAGCATCTATTCTGAGAAGCCTTCCAGATGGCCGCATGGGCAGGCCATTTCTAGCTGCTGGCTTGCTACTGGCTCACCCCTCTGCTTCTAAAACAGATTCAGTAAACATGTGAATCAAACTGCTCATTGTTGCCTTGATTTTTTTTTTCTTTTTAGATGATTAAAACCCTGAAGCCCAGCCAGAATCAAGTATGAATAATGCAATTGTTGCTGAACTTGTCCAAAACGGCCATTTTTGTAGTCCTATTATATTTAAGTGAACGGAGGCACGATAAGCCTCCCCGAGATAGGTTACAACTAAGGAACCATGGATAGAACACACTGTCCTTTCAGAGGATTCTGACCCCCAGCATTCAGCAGAGGGGCAGAGGGTGGCCCATGCCTCTGTTTATCAGATGCACATAAATGATTGATGACTGCATGACGTAAGCTATATGGAGTTAGGTATTTCTCTGCAGCTGTCAACACACTAATGGAGACAGAGGTGGTGTGTGATAAGGTCCAGAGAAGCAAGTCTCATTTTTCTACGCTGGACAAAATCATGTGACTTTTCTCCTCTAGTCCTAAATCTGAGAAATTTCCATGCAAAATTCTGTTGTAAATTTCCCTGTAAAATTCTGTTGAATTGGAGTTGCGTGGAGTGAAAAGAAAAAAAAAAATGTGTCCTTCTGCAAATTTGTGGCATCCATCTCATTAAAGGCTTCTCGTTGCCCCCAAGGGTTAGGGCGTCGCCCACCTTCTGCCCAGGACGTAATGACTAAGATCAAGGAGCAAAGAAAATGGAAAAAAGTCATTGCCAGGAACTTTAAGGCTTCAAAGAGAGTCTAAGGACACCATCAGGACCCTTAGGGGCTGTCTACTAGGGCCATTCACCATAAGGCTTTTTAGTTGAAGTTTTCTGCAGAAGAATAAAGAAAAAGCCCTTCCTTTCTCCTCCATGCTTTTCTTTGTCATTACATTACTGTGATCCAATTACACTGGGCATTTCCTAAAATTAGCATTTGTTTAGGAACAAGTGTTAAAATTAGCATCCACCCAAAATGTTGCATTTTAGGAATTCACGTTATTTTGTTAATGATTTAAAGATATTCTTGTCTGCTCGTTTTGCAGTGTGTATCCTTACAGCTTGCTTCCTGATACACTTGAATCAGGAACTAGTTATGATCAGATCCAAGGCTTCTGAGTTCCAGATGAGCCCAGGGTTCCAAACGCAACGTCTGCTTCTTGTCTCTGTTGTCTCCACGAATTGATTTGCTCCTGGGAATGTCCTGTTGTTGGTGTTCGTTTTGTTTTCCATTGCTGGGCATGAAGCCTGGGGAAGTGCTTGTGGTAGGCCAGCATGCTGCCACTGAGCTGTACCCCTACTCTTGGTCTTCTGAGGATAGAACTCATTGTGAATTCATTGTGTTACACAGACTGGTCTGAAAGTTCCTATCTTTCTGCCTCAGCAACTGCAGGGCTGGGATTACAGCTGCATGGCACGTGCCTGGCTCAAAATTGTTAATTATTTGTTATTATGAGATAAAACAAGGGTCCAGAGAGAGAGAGAGAGTCCATCAGTTAAGAGACTTCCTATTCTTGTGGAAGACACAGGTTCCACGAATCCTCATATGTTTGGCTCACGACTGCCTGTAACTGCGAATTCAGGAAATGTGTCACCCCGTTCTGATCTCCCCAGGCACCGGAATGCATATGGTGCACACACATACATGCACCCACTAAAAATAAACAAAAAATTAAGAAGAAAAGGAGTGACCAACTTCAGATTAAAAGAGAGTTAGTTCTCATGAGCCCTGACCATTCCACTGTGAAAGTGATACAAGATACAAAAGAAAAAAAGAAAAAAGAAAAAAACACATTATTCTTATTTAAACTTAGTCCAATTTACCCACAGTTTTTGTTTTTATTTCTTTTTCATTGTGTATGTGCAGCAGTGAAATTAGTTTCTGGCTTGCTTTCTCCAGTTGGCTAGCTGCAAGGGATCCAAACAGAAATACCAGGATAAAGAAACCCGAATGACCGTGTCAAGAATGGGTCAGTCTGATTGCAGGTTTTCTTTTTTTGTGTTAATATCCAAGTTTCCCCACGTTCCTCCCACATGGGTCCATGGTAATAATACACCTTTTCTTCCAGCAGAAAATACAAATGATGTTTTCATTCAACCCCTTGCTTTTTTTCCAGTTTTATCAAGCCCTCTGTATGTTAGGCAAAATGTTAAGTACGTGCTGTGTTTCTTTCATTTAATTCTAGAAATAATTACATCAAACAAGTAAGATAATTGTTTTCATGTTACACAGAAAGGCTCTGACACACGGAGTGCTTAGGTTTCTGACCACGGGCTCTGAGAAGCCCTAATGGGTCTCAGACTGAGGCCAGGCTAACGTCCAAGCTCACACTTTTAACCAGTGTGCAAACCTTTTCTTCACCAAGACACAAAAAATGAATGGCCCTTAGTCTTCCATGAGATAAGAAAACAATGGTAACTAGAGATTTTAAACAATTCTATTTATTGTGTACTTCGTGACAAATGGGTCTTGAGATAATTGTTTGGCTCTAGACCAGAGTGAGCCAGTATATGTACCAGAACTACGAGCAACAGTTTATCTTGTGTCATAACAAGGTCAGCACCATCCCACGTCACATAAATATAAGAATGATGACAGTAGGATACTTTCAAGGTTTTTTGTTTTTTTTTTTTTTTTTGAGCACCTTGGGAACGTGATTATATACACAAACACAAACACAATGTACAAGTTTTATCGGCTTGGTTCAGTCTGCTTAGAACATAAAGCAGGTTAAGTTATTTTGTCAGACTTTGGAACAAATGGCTCCTAAACTTGCAAACTGACTCTTCTGTCGTGTCATTCCTGTGATGGCTTTTAAGGACAATGTGTGTGGGGGAGGGGAGGGGGGATGTCTAGTAGAATGTAGACCGGTTGACTGGTTCAACAGTTTGTTCTTTGTACTGGGTGAGTGCTGCCAGTTCAGATCTTAGAAAAATCTCAGAGGGAAATGTTATTGCCTGGTGGGAATGTCACAGGCGGAGGCATGCACGGGGTTGTGAATTTCCATATACCAAAGGGTGTCCTGAATGTCCCGGCAGAGAAGGCTCCAAAGACTTTTATTATGATGCAAGAATAGAAAGGTCACTGTAGGCCTGTTTTCCTCAGAGTTATAAAAATTTAATAAATAAAATTTCCTGCCCAAACTAGTTTATCACCTCATAGTAAAAAAAAAAGTTTGATCTCTTAAAGACCCAGTACTTTTTATGTATTACTTTTTAAAGAATATTTGTATTAGTGTATATTAGCTCTTTTTAAATGATTTATTTACTTTTATGTGCATTGGCATTTTGCCTGCATGTATGTCTGTGCGAGGGTGTCAGATCCCCTGGAAATGGGCTTACAGACAATTGTGAGCCACCATGTGGGTGCTGGGAATTAAAGCTGGGTCTTCCAGAAGAGCTGACAGTGCTTATAACAGCTAAGCCATCTCTCCAGCCCCAGCATATCTTAGTTCTATATGAAAATGGGTTTTATTAGCGTATTTTCACACGTGTATGAAATGTATTTTGATCATATTGACCACTAACCTTCATTACCCTCACTTATCCCCTTCCCAGTCTGGTTAATCCCCATTCTCTTCCCAACTAATTCTTAATTTTCACACTTTTGTTGTTGTTGCCCAATTAGCTTTCTTAGGGATGCCCACAGGGAGTATATACCATCCAATGGTACCACCACTGAAGAAAATGTCTCTCACCTCCTGTCACCCAATAATTCCTTTTAAATCTTTAAGAAGGATGAAGCCCTGTGGGCCACACCCCCTCCATGACGGGATTCTGAAGCATGAAATCTTATGTAGATCTTGCCTCAGAAATCACACGTGTGAGTTCAGGAGTATAACAGCCACACCATGCCAAGAAATCAGTGTCATATACCACTCCCCCTCCTTTCTAACATTTCTTCTGTTCCTTTCTCTATGATATTCCTCACATCTTTAAGTGTTGCTATAGTTGTCCCATGTGTGGCTTAAGCATTCAGGACTCACTGATTCTTAATAGATTGGCCAGTTGTGAGTCTTTTGGGCCACTGTTGACCACAGTGTGTGTGGGTGGGCAGGGGAGTTTCTCTAAACGAAACTGACAGCAACACTAGTCAATGAGCATACACATACCTATTTAGAAGAGAATGCTACGGGTACACCATGTCTACTTAGCAAAGCAACAGCAGTAGATTCCCCAACAGGGCCCATGGCCTACTTGGGTAGAAGCCTTTGATTGGGACAGGTATGAATCCTGTGGAATACCATTCACATAAAATCAGAAAGTGGTTGCTTGCCACCATGCCAGACTTGCCACTATCATACGGGCGGGCTCATCTTGCCTTGCTGGCTGGTTTGGTTGTACATAGGGTCCACGCCTGAGTGAGAGTATTGGCAATTCTCCACCAGAAGCCTCTATAATACCTTTTGACACTCGGAGGGGTAGCTAGCACATGCCAAGTATTTTTAAGAGAGTTGAATGATGAGAAAACTTTACTAGTTATCTAGTGGTTCTGGGAAGGTTAGGGATGAATAGGCTTTCTCACCCAGATATCAATGTCTGGGTGTTTTCACATACATATGCACACTTGTCTTTGATGAAAGGTTATAAGAAAAGGAAATTTGCCAACGAGAAAGGATTAAGGTATGACTTCTTAAACCTTTTTACTCAATTGCCCAGGAAATGCTCACACAAGCCCAGGTATACAGGTATAGAGAGTAGTACTACAAATAAAACGATCACCAGTGATTATGTTAGGCTGCCTATTCTGAGACCAAAGTAGCTGTGAGGCTCTCTACTTTCTCTGAGGACACCTGGACAAAGCAGCTGGTACTGGCCATTGCCTTCACCATCACCACCATAGGCCTTGGTGGAATTCTGCCACTACACCAGATAAGTCAACAGCAGTAACAAGGTCACACACTGCAATTACCCAGTGAGATACTGAGAGCATGCCCCACATCCGAAGCCACTAGACATCCCCCCCCCATGCCCATTCCCACTGCCCCCTAGGGTACAAGCCTGCAATGGTTAAAGAACCTGTGAACATTCCTACAGGTGGAAGAGGCCCCCTTCCCTATGGCTCCCAATAAAAACAAGGAGACCACTGCATTAGGACAGTTCTTTGGCATACAAATGACTTTGCCATTTATTATAGACAAAAGCAAATCAGCCCACTGATTAGATGTGTGTGCTTGTTTCTATTTACAGTGACTTAAATTGGCTGAATATTTTGGACTCAGAGATGTGGGATGTCTTCAGTGTTTTGGTGCAGGGGGTGGGGGGATGATCCACACTTTGATTTTTACAACCATAAATTCTGGGAACACAGTTTCACATGAACACACAGCACAGAGTGTGAGGGACATTTCAGCAATTTGTTTGGAAACTCTGTCCTAATCTTTAACGAAGTTCATTTAACAGCTCTTAAGTGAAATTTAAGTCAGCGATGCAAGGAACAATTTACAAAACTAAGCACTCTAACACACCCACAATCCACAGATATGCCAATTTGACACTAAACACGCTCAGGAGTGACGGGAGAAAAGTAGCAAAAGAGTCTTTGTTTGTTGTAATTGAACTGTGGTGTCTGGTCAGAGCAGAAAACCCCGGGTACAGCAAGAACACTGCAATTCTTAATCTAGGATCTGGGCTCTGAGTAGAAGCACTTCAGGCAGTACCGGCTGTGGTGGCATGTTGTAATGGCAGAGACACCCGGCTTCCTCGCGCATTTGACTTTTGAGTTATGCTTTCGCTGTTGCACACTCAAAAAACCTTTTAAGGTTGCCAGGGTTTTTGCAGCCCTACCTTCCGTTCCCTAGCGCAGGATTGCAACCCACAGTTTAGGCCACTGTGGATATGACGAATTAGTCTCCTTGTAAGACCCCATTGGAGAGGAAGGAGCTCTCCCAGGAGTGGAAGGTGCCGCTAGAACGGGCAAAGCTGCATTTCACATGCTCTTTCATTCTTGCTGTAGCTCACACCTGGTGATCTGAACCTGAGTTTGGACCCTCAGTTTGGTGACTTTTAATTTTGTTTCTAATTTAGGTCTGAGCAGAAAGTGTGTGTGTGGTGGTGGTGGGGTACCTCCCTCTTAGGGTTGTTGTATTGCTGAGCTCTCTGGCTAAAATAATGAATGCTTGATAATACGGAAGGCCACAGCTTCCCAGGATACAAGAGCAGCCTGGACATCTCTGGGGTAAGGCAGAAGCGAAGGCAGCAGGGCCACACAGCCTCCTGGAGTGTCAGCATCCAAGGCTTGTATGCTGGGACTCAGACTGGTCCGTAGCCTCTATCCGGGTTCGAAACTGCTTCAACCTGTCCCATAACAGTCCAGAATCCAAACATCTTCATTTCTGGGATGGAAAAAAAAATCCTACAGAATAAACGGCTCACTTTGTTTCCAGGTGTTTTGCTGAAAACACATCAAATAACAGATGTTGAAATGTTGGGAATGAAAAAAGAAAGAAAGAAGCATTGTTAGTTTCCTCACTGGGACAAGGTATCTGTAAACAAAATGAGTCCAAACTCAGTAGTCCTGGAATCAGCCCAACTATCTCAGAACAGTAGTGAAGATGGACCTCCTACAGGAAAATTGATACAGACCATCTTCCCTGGCTCTGACCTTTCCATTCCCTTTCTTCCTGATAATGTAGGCAGCCTTTTTTTTTCCTATTATTTTTATTAACAATTTATTCACTTTGTATGCCAGTGGTAGCCCCATCCCCCATGTCCTCCTCCCCTATCCCTCTTCCTTAGTCCACTGGAAGGGGAAGTCTGCCTCCCCTACTGTGTGACCCTAGCAGGTTCCATCAGGACTGCCTGGAATCTCTTCCTCTGTGGGCGGGCTAGGTCACCCCACCAGGAAGAAATGATCAAAGAGCAGGCAACCAAGTTCATGTCAGAGACTGTCTATTCTCACAGGAGAACTGCAGACACTGGTGCAAGCAGCTTTTGAGCAGCAAAGCCAATTCGATGATTATTGCTTCCTAAACGGATTTTTAAAAATCATGATAAATACAGAGTGCGTTGTGGGTGAAAGACAATTCCGGCCACTGTGGGCAGACTTACTGGATGGAGGTTACACGGGTCGAGGGTCTGCTTGGCACACCATGTGCCGTGTGACCAGTGACTTGTGTGATGAACTCACACACGCAACCACAGCAGAAGCATGAGTCTTGCATGGCGACGTGAAAGTGTGTCTTCAGGGCTTCCATGGGGTATACAGCGTGATTTCCTGGGCATTACCGTGAATGTTCACCCTAGGGCAATGAGAGAAAAGCAAGCCGGGATTGAAATAGGCTCCTGAAATGGCAGAAGAAGTTTCTTATTCCCCCTTCCGAGGGACATAGGAAATGGTTTTGGGAAAGAACCCAAGAGTGCATCCCGCACCCCTTGCTGTCTCAAGCCCCCAGGAGTTTGCAGTTAACGGTGGGGGAGGGTGGCGAGGGCCTGAAGGTAGGTGGAAGGAAGCGGCGTCAGGCAACTTCCTCGGCTGCGGTGGCTGTGGCAGCGGGGTGTGCACCCGGCTGTGCAGCCCTCCCCTGGGCCGGGAAAGGGCGGAGCTGGGCGTCCCCGCCCGGCTTGTCCCCTCCTCCCCGCCGCTCTCGGGTGCAGAGCTCTCGGCGGTCAGGGCCGCTCGGAGGGAGCTCTCCCGGAGCCCGAGACGGGAGAGCGGCTGGCGGGGCTGGGCTGCAGGAGTACGGCCGCGCCTGGTGTTGGTGAGTCCCGTCGCAGGGGGGTGGGAATGCGGGGCGGGAGGGGATGGGAAGCCCGGCAGGGAACAGGTCTCCTCTGCGATGCTGGGGAGCCTCTGCCAGAACCGGGAGGCGGGGATGTAAGGATCTCGGTGTTGGGGAGCGCCCGACCTGACCCTGCAGAATGGATGTAGACCCCCGTTGCCAGGTACCCCGACCTTAGAGGCCCGGACTGGGACCCGATGTTGGAGTTTCAATACTGGCTTTAAGAATGCAGTGTAGGCAGTTCAGACAGTGGAGTTGGGGAACTGCTGAGCGCTGAGGGGCTGGGGCTACTGCGATGGTGAGGAGCTTGGGAATGGGAGCCTGAGGAGCGAGGGTGGGGTGGGAGGGGTGTGGGGGTGGTGGAGTAGATGTCAGGATCCTGAACTAAGGGAGTCTGAGCCCGAGAGCAGGAGAGATGGGATCTAGAGGGAAAGTCCTGTGCGCATCTTTGGGCGCCCTCCATAGGGCAGAGGGGAAAGGAACCCCGGAGGGGAAAGCCAGAGTAGAGGAAGAACGGGGCGGAAGGGTGCCCGAGGGAGGAGAACCCCGGAAAGAGTAAGGTGAGAGAGGCTCGAGCTTCTCCTTGAGGAAGATGGAGCAGGGGCTCTCCAAGGAGACACCGCAGAGAGCTTAGTTTTGCTGAAAGCCCTGGATTGCTGACTTAGGGGCTATGGTGGACTGAGGGATGGGAAAGCACAAAGGGGCAGAGGGACAGTGATGGGAATGTCTGTCTTTTCTTGGAAATGTTGTCTTTTCGGTGGAGGTGGTCGCGGACACCTCAAGAGGATATCCCTTTGACAGCAGCAGATTGAGGAAATCTAGACAGGATAAGTAGGGACCTGGCGTTCGCGAACCCAAGAGTATTGAGGACCTAAGTGGGAGGATGGCCAGTTGCCAGGAGCTGGAGGCAGCCAAGAGCCTCAACTTTCTGAGCAGTTGTGGGTACCCAGTGGTAACAGAGAGACTCCTGGTTCCGGTGAGCACTTTGTCTTAAGTGGCACCTCGTGTTTCTGACCTGGATTAGGAATGGCTTTGTTTGGGGGATGTGATGAGAAGAGACTAGGCTAAAAGAGATAGTCGTGGAGTGAGATTTCAAATACATAAAGGCTGTCGACCTTTTGTGCTTTGGGCAGAACTCATATAATGTAGAGTTATAATCCACAGGCACTATTTGTTCTTGTGCAGTGAGAGGCAGCTTCCGACAGAACAACCTAGCTGGAGGAGGTCGGCGAGTACATTGCCTTTCCCAGGCAAATTTCAGTTTTCTCGCGTACTGTGATAGGTGGTTGTATTAGCGAAGGTCCCTTCTCTCGCGGTTAATAAGAAGTTATCCACATCTGCCCTGTTAAGGTTATTCAGTGCCTGCCTCTTCGTCTGTACTGTTCCATCCTTGTACTGTTCCATTCCCGGCATCTCAGAGGTCAGGTGTCTAAGTGCATATCTAAAAACATGAACTAAGCATGGTTGGTTGTAGAAGTCTTTTCATTTAACTAATGCTGAGCATCTTGACCTATCCTATATTGCTGCTTATTTGGGTATAACAACTGATTCACGGTAACCGTGATTTCTTCGCTTTGGAAGGTACTTGGGTTTGGGAAAGAATGTCTTGTAGACTGGGAGAACAGCTTCATCCTCTGGCACACACTGAGATGCCTGCTCCCTGAGAAAGCTGAGGGCTGTTTGTTTACCTCTGTTTTGGGGGGAACAAGGTCTCATGTAGCCCAGTCCTGGCCTCAAACTTATCACATAGCTAACTCTTGGGTCTCTATTTCCCAAGTGTTGGGATTACAAGTGTGTGCCAACACATTTAGAAGCAGCTTAAGTTTCTTTGCAGTGCGGGAGTTCACACACAGAGCCTAGCACATTGCTAAGCAGGTTCTCTACACCGAAACTACAGCCCCAATTCCCAAGAGCTATTTTAGAAACTAATGTTTAGTGGGTCTGGTTTTCTGTTTGTTTGTTTCTTTTGTTTTGTTTTGAGACAAGGTGTTTTGTGTATTCCTGGCTGGCCTGGAGTCCACTAGTAGACCAGATTGGCCTTGAACTTGCAGAAATCCACCTACTTCTGCCTCCCTACTTTTGGAATTATGTTCCACCACAGCTAGCCCAGTCTGTTTCTGTTTTGTTTTGTTTTATTGCTGGTGATGTTGGTGTTGCTTTTTAATTTTATTTTTTGTTTGTTTCATGTTTTTTTTTCCTTTAAGAAAGAGAAATCTTCAATAACTATGCAAACTTACAGAAAAACTCACTTTCAAACATCATATCTGGCTTCGCTTTGCTGTGCCAGGTGCATACATGGAGCTTTTTGAATGGCCTGACCCCTTTGCATCAAGAATCTGCAATATCAGTATCGCAGCCGTGTGCTTATTCACTTCAACATAAAGCCAGCTGATGCTTTCAGTTTTTAATCCAAGCATTAAAATAAATATGTCTGTATTTACACATTCAAATGAATATCTCTCCCTTCAGAGGCACTCCCTTGGCAAGCTGGGTACTAAATGCAGTGATGTTGTCACTGCTGAGAATAGTCCCGGTGCGCCTGCTCTGGACCTGCCTTCAGCTACTGCAGCACATTTGCTGATTGCCCCAGTGCCTGCAGACCTGCAGTTGGCAGAGTCAAAGGCAGAATGAGGCCAACTTGGGCTCCTGGAGAAATGGGGTTATAAAACGGAGTATGAAAACAGTGAGGATTAGCGCAGTTCCAAGTGTGTGTCAGGGGGAGGTTCAGTAAACGTAAGGAGGGTTTGTTTTGTTTTTGCCTTTTATCAGTGCTTACTCAGAAGTTGTGTCAGATTTATGACAGCAAAAAGACACCTGAGATAATCAGCTCAGAAACAAGAGGGAACAACCCGGGAAAGCTTCAGAGTAGTGGTTTTCAACCTTCCTAATGCTGCAAACCTTTGGTACAGATACTCATGTTGTGGCGACCCCCACCCATAAAATTGATTTTGTTGCTACTTCATAACTGCAATTTTGCTACTGTTATGGATTGTAATGTAAATATCTGATATGCAGGATACCTGATATGTGAGACTCATCGAGCGACCCACAGGTTGTGAACCACACTCCTTTAGAGGTTTCTGTCTGCTTGGCCTGGCTGATGTGCATTTATGGAAGAGCAAAGCAGCAGAACTGGGAGCAGCAGAACAAAGCTGCTTGCCCCATGGTAGTCAGTAATCTGAGAGAAAGACAGACAGAGAAGGGACCCAGGGCCTTTTAAGGGCATTCTCCCATTAATCTTCCCTCCTCACCCACCTCCCAGGTCTACAGGCCAAGCCTTCTTAGACGGGAGCCACTGGGAGGCATTTTAGGTCCAAATCAGCCAGTATAGTGACACAGCCTTTAATGCCCTAATGGGGGAAGCAGAAATAAGTGTGTCTCTGCTTGAGGCCAGCCTGATATGTATAGCAAGTTCAAGCCAAACTACATGGTGAGACCATCTTAAAACAAAACAAAAATCCAAATCAATAAAATTACCACCGTCATTTAGGTGTTTCTGCTCTACTCTAGTGTGTATAGGAAAAATAGCTTAGAAATATCACGTAATTAGCATACCTTATAATGTATTAAGCCATGTGAAAAATAAGTCTCTTTTCACCTTGATATTCTTTGATGTGAAGTTTGATTGCTGCAGATTTTTACAAGCAGCAAAATAAGAGACTAGTTTTATCACACTCCTCTCCCCCAAAGTACCCAGAAAGCCATACTTAGGCCCAGAGCTTGGGTTTTGAGTTTGATTCTTAACTTTATGTAGAGGCAAATGGAAAAGAATGACTTCTGAAAATGCATTTAGCATAAGGATTCCAGGGCATACAGGATAGAAAGCCCGCTGAACTTAGGTCCTCTTTCTTCTTCACTGTCTCTAAATCCTTGATTTTCTTTTCAGGTTATGCAGCAAGATTCTTCCCACCACCAGGACTTGACTCTGGTCTAGGTCCCTAGACATGTTGCTTCACCTCTTTGGACCTCAGTTTTTACCATGCAGATAATAATTTAAATTTCAAATGATATCTGTTTTAAAATGAGAATATTAATAGGTGTGGACCCCAGGGGCTTATGGGAAAGATTATGTATGATTTGTGTATAAAATTTTAAGAATTCTGGGCCTGATTCAGGATACACAGAGTGAGAACTCAGCTGAGTCTGGACACTTTTTGTTAGTAAAACTATTTATTAACAGGTATGTTTTAAAATTCTTTTGACTTTCCTTCCTCCTTCCTTCCTTTCTTTCCAACTCATAGCTTGCTTAGCCTATTTTGAAATGGCTAGCCTAGAACTTACTGCATAGGTGTGAGTAACTTTGAACCTCTGATCCTCCTTTCTCCACCATGAATTCTGGCACGACAGGCACCTGCCACAACTGTGCCTGGTCCATGAGGTGCTGGTGGTTTTGCCTGGGTCCTCATAAATGCTGAGGCAGTGTCCCATCAGCCGAGCTATGTTCTCAGACCCGAGAGGGAAAGGGATGGTTGCGATGAAAAGTCCTCTTTATTGAAATTCGAGTTCACTATGCTTTTCTTTTTCTTTTTCTTTTTTTTTATGACAAGGAAGAATGGCTTGTCATTCAATTCTCAGCGGTTTTGTGTTGACTTTAAATTGTTTTTTTTTTTCTGTGAATTTTACTATTGAGGAATAAACCAGGAGGACGGTATAATAATTTTACGTAATTCTAATAAAAAATGGTCAGGAGTTACTACAGAACATCATATTTTGTGAAATAATCAGTGTTTTTCTTTTGAGAGCTCAGGGGCCCGCAAGTAAGAGCAATGTAGGGAGACATAACATGTGGGCTTTGCCTCTTCAGAACTCACGTATGTGCTGTATACACTGCCTTGAGAGTGTATAGTAGCAAAACTTTACTCTTAATTACTTGCTATGCCAAGGATTAATATGACTTCCACTGAATGCTCTTATATCAGCTACTTCTCTTGTTGCTGAGAAACAAACAAAAAACCCACCCAAACAAAAGCAATTTAAGGAAGGGTTCATTTGTTTCACAGTTTGAGAGAACAGTTCACGGAGGTTGCTAGGACAGTGGCAAGAGCCAAGAACTCCCCTCTCAGGAAGCAGAGGGAGATGATGTTGATGCTCACCTGACTTCCTCCTCTTTTCCTTTTCATTCAGTCTGAGCCCCCAGTGCATGGGAATACACAGTTCATAGTCAGGATGGGTCTTCTCTGCTTGGTAAGAGCCCTGTGGGTAAGCCCTCAAGGACATGCCCATAGGCCCTTCTCCTAGGTGATTCCCAAGGAAGTGTGACCATCACAGCCCCCCTGCCTCCACCTCCACATTTTGAAGAGAGCTAAACAGATAGGTCTCCTCTGGGAAATCTAGTCTTGAGGTGGTTAGCTCTTTGAAGATTTTTTTCTCTCACTCTATGCTTAGCTGCTAAGAAGAAAGATGATATAAAAGTATCTAGGGGCCAGGTGTGGTGGTGCACATAGTAACACATAATAATCCAGAGATAAGGAGAGGAGAATTGTGACGTCTACACCACCCTGTGCTACATGGGGAGACCCTGTCTGAAAAACTTACTTAAGAGTTACGTAATGAAGCCAGGCACGGTAACACGTGCCTGTAATCCCAGCACTCAGGGAGGCAGAGGCAGGTGTATCCTCTGTGAGTGTGAGGCCAGCCAGGGCGACAAAGTGAGTCCAGGACAGCCAAGGCTACACAGAGAAACTCTGTCTCTAAAATACAATAAACAAAACCAAAGAGTAACATAATGATACAAAACTGTAGTAAGGGATTGCATTACTGTAAGAGCATACTCCCCAGAGAAGTTTAGGGTGTTGTGGTTTCTGTTGTTTTGTTTTGTTTTTGCAGTTCCTCTTCTGAATAATGGCCTGTGTACTTATACCAGGAAAACAATACATAGCATTCCTCAACCTAGAGTGGCAGCCATTAATGAGGAGGGAGGTTGCTCTTTCCCATCTCTGGAGACTTGGCCATGTCTGGAAATATTTTTGATTGTTATAGCCATAGTGAGAGTTGTTGCTGCCCTCTGACGAGGGGAGGCCAGAGATGCTATTAAGTATCACATAAAGCACAGGGCAGTACCTCCTAATAAAGACCTGTCTAAACGTCAGTCTAAAGTGTCAATAATGTCAAGAAACCCTGGGGTAGAAGCCCAGATCCGGTGCTCAACTAAGCCTGTACTGGCGGCCTGACACCACGATGTGTTCACTGCACTACTCTGGACGAGTTATTCGGTGTGAATATCTATAAAGCTATTCGGACAATGTAGATACAATGCAGACAATCAGGAGATAATGTAGAAATAAGTAAGATAACTTATATGAAACGTGTAGGGTACAGCAGGCACCAATAAACCATCACCTTTAATATGACCGATTAGTAGATCTGAATCAAAAATCCTGGGACCGTTCTTCCAAGAGTCTGCATTGTATTGTGTACAGGAAGAATCCATATTTCTTGATCCACCCATGTGCCCAAAAGTAGGGCAGGCCTAGATGAGCGGTTCCTTCCGCAGTCTAGCCTAGGCTTGGCCAGACAGCTGAGCACAGACTGCAGGGTATGCAGGAATGTCCCAAGACTTCTTGTGCAAAGGAAAGAGGACAGCTAGCCTTTCTGTGGCGGGAGAGGACAAGCCAGGGCAAGAGACCCTTTGCTGTGTTTTTGTCCCTGGCATTGAAGGCTCTTCCTCATCATGATGACTCTTCTCCATCAGGATGGGTTCAGGCTTCTGCTGTGTGAGCAGGCAAGGCGGTCTGCCTGCCGACTTTCACTTTTCCCTAGTCCCTTTGCCCTAATCAAGGAATTTGTGTGGTAGTCCCTTTACTTTTAGCAAATTACTATTAGCCACTTATATTTGGCTGTGCGTGGTCTGACTTGCAGTCTGAGGGAAAAGCCCAGGCTATCCTTTGATTTCTCTTCCTTGCTGTTTTCTTCTTTCAATTTGGCATCACTTCAGTGAGTAAGTAGGTCTTCCCTCTCGGAGGAATAGGGCGCATTCCTGAGAAGGCACAGTGCTTCCTAGAGACAGGGATGTAAATGAGTGGCTTTTTAGCTAAAACCAATGGGGCTGGAGCTTTGTTCCTATGGCACAATGGACTAACCTGGTAGTGCCCCGGCCCACGCAAACTGCCCTTTGAAAAACTGTGGGTAGGGCCTAGGTATCAGATTTTTAGAATGCTTCTCAGATGGCTCTGAAAGTCAAGGGCCACTGCTTTGTGAAATTAATGACCTGCATTAAAAAAAAAAAAGGTGTATATGTGTGTGTCCGGGGCTATGCAGTGAGATCTTGCCTCAAAAACCAACAAAAAGAGAAAAGTGAAAAAAAGAGGAAGACAAAGGAAGAGGAGGAAACACAATAGAAGACAGGACACACAGGGTCAGGGAGATTGGTCTGTTGCTGAGGTGCCTACTGTGAAACATGAAGACTGTGAGTCCCCAGGGTCCGTGGGAAATGATGGGTACTGTGGCCTCTGTTAACCCAGTAGAGGAACGCGAGGGCGAGGGCGGGAGGCTTATGGAGCCAGGTGGATCGCTCATTGGTTAGCCAGCTTAGCCAACTGGTGAGCTCTGAATTCTGACTGAGAGATCCTGTCTCAGGAACTAAGGAAAAGACACCTGACATGAACTCAAGCACCCACATGTTCATTGGCATATACCCACATACCCACATACATCACACACACACACAGCCTAATAAAAATACTGTTCCAGTTGGGCTTTTGTTTTAGTGACAGGGGTATACAAGCTTGCATCACTGTGGATGCAATGATGAGCAGAAACGCAATCTCTGCTTCTCTGGCTGCTACAGTTTAGATCTGACTTCGAGACAACACTGTCCTCAGAGTTGGGAGGAGGAAATTGTTTTATGTGCTCATTCCCTTCCCCAACTCTCCCCCTCTTGCTGGCCATCTTCTTCCCAAATAGTTTGTTCTTTGACCTTAATAGATCATGGTTTGTGCACAGAACAAAGACTATCAGTAAATCATGGGACCATAGTCATTTACCTACTCAGAAATTTAGAGTAGCTTAAATAAATGTCGTATTATCTCACGCTGCATTAGAAATGACTCCTCCCCCATAGGTGAAGAAACTACCCTCTGTAACAAGTTAAGCGAGTTAGACAATCAGGTTGAGATAAACCTTTTGCAGTGAAGGAAGGTACTTCTCTTCTGCATGCCTAGGGGAGTCTCATAAGCTTCCAGGACATCTACGGGGCGATCAGACTCCATTCATTACTACCTCTCTCAATGCTGTGATGAAACACCTGACCGAAGCAGCACGAGGAAGGAAGAGGGCCACGGAGGTCACTCAGTGGGTCTCAAGGGCTTGATGCGTAAGCGTGGGGACGGGAGGAGGTCAGATCCCCAGAACTCCTGTAAACGCCTGACACAGCCGTGTGCACCTGTTGCCTCAGTGCCAGCGTGGCAGTAGACAAGTTCAGACACATACATGTGCACATACATACATGAGCATACATGTATGCACTCTTCCTGTCTTTCTATGTTCATACATACGTGTACTTTCCCTCCAGCTCCCACACAACTGGGAGAATAAAAAGGAAGATGGAGTTTATTTTGGTTCACAATTTGAGGTATGGTCCATCCTGACCCGAGAACCTGGCATCAAGAGCGTGAGGCAGCAGGTCATGCCTCATCTAAAGCCAGGAAGCAGAGAGAGAGAGAGAGAGAGAGAGAGAGAGAGAGAGAAAGGCTGGGGCTCAGCTGGCTTTCCATTGTTTCCTTTTTTATTGGCTCTGGGATGGCAGCCCATGGGATGCTTCTGTCCACTGCAGCGTTGGTGCTTACGTGAAACCTCCTGGAACCACTCTCATAGGCATGCCCAGAGGTGTGTATCTCTCCTTGGTGGTCCTAAAGGCCAGTCAAGTTGACAATAAAGATTTTAACTATTGCAGACTAACCCTGTTTTCCTGTGTGAAGAGGATCTGATTCTCTATCAGAGCGATAACCTTTGAATGAGTTGGTAATAATAATTGTGATGAATTTTAACATGCCACAGGTATAGCAATAATCCAGATCTTAAGGAGCGTTAACCTAAATGACTACAGCATGCATACCTCCTAGTCTAGCCGGCCTGATTCCCAGACTTTAATCAGCCTCTGCCCCCCCAGGCTTTTATGAAGTTGAGGGAGACCAGGGTGACGGTTACTGATTTAAGAGGCTTCTTTGTTGATCTTGAGACACAGCTAGCAGCAGAGGTGGTGACATTTATCCTTCCCAGCTAATGTTGTCAAAGATTAAAAGGGGGGAAAGTAGGAACGCAGACTCTGTGTCGGCAAATAGGAGAGCATTTGCAGCTTTTCATCCAGGCCTTAAAAGTGTGTTTGCCCCATCCGTGGCATCTACTCTTTTGGTCCAAGAGAATATTCACTAGGGCTACAGTCTGGAAGCTGGAGGAAGACTGTGCTTACTCAAACCAGTTGCAGATGGAGGGAAAGAGATATACATACTCTGCCTACAGACAATGGCTTTGTGGGGGAATGAAACCTTTTATTGGGGAAAGCGGTTGTTTCGTTTTCTTCTTGGACTTGTTCGGGAGATCACTGGTGAAACTATAAGCAGAGGATAGCAGGAAATCAGCAATGGAAGGCAAGGATAACCAAATTACAAGGTTTGTGTTCTGCAAAATGAAGTCAGTGCAGAAATCCCACCTTAGCTTCTCTGTCCTGCACTCAAGCAAAGCAGTGTTGTTAACAGTATTCTCTTAAGCTGCCAGGAAAGGGGAGTTCATTTTCTGCATGGGCTAATGCTAAAATGGCTGCAGTATTAAAATGCCATGCAGGTGGGTTCAGAGCACTGTGGATGCTGGGTGGCTTTTCAGGAAGGTTTGATTCCTCAGGTCTCCGCACGAGAGGTTCGGAGTAAGCCAGGAAATGCCACTGGTATTTCTCAGGTTTCGACCCCCCCCCCCCAGTCTCAATTCACAGGGCTCCTGACCTTCTCCATTCTCTTTTCTTTTTAACTTCTCTCCTTACTCCCAGCTTTCAATCCTCCTGCCTCAGCCTCCTGAGAATCTGGAGTCACAGGCCCGTGCCACCAGGCCCAGCCTCGCTGACAATTTTCGGGTTCATCTGGGATGTTAACAGTTTTGGGTCTTTGAAGCTGGACAGTCACTGTGACATAGTGGTAACAGAAGAAAGGGGAACTTGATGTTGTTGGGGCATAAATGGCATCGGGCAGCAAAAGTGGGTTTCAGAAGAGACATTTCAGTTCATCTGCAGGGATTTTTTTTTTTGACCATTTAATAAATACCCAACAGTGAGCTAGACACAGTAAGGGATCATATGATTTAAGAAACATGCCTAGCTCTCTCCCTTACTCCCTCCTTCTCTCTCTCTCTCTCTCTCTCTCTCTCTCTCTCTCTCTTGCTCTCACTCTCGCTCTCTTTCACACACCAGGAGCCTATAAGACACAAGTTTTTCTCATGAAAGAAACAATGAAACTTTAGACTTAAGCATTCTGTGCTGGACTGTGCAGCTGTGGTAGTTGATACAGTATCTTGACACAGTTTAGGAAAGGGCTACTTCAGTGTGATCCCTGTGCTCAGAATCTAGTGCAGGAGAAACAACCCCAGAAGGGTAGCATTGGGATGGAAGGGAGGGCTTTTGTGCTGTTGTTGACTATGATTTGACAGCTTAAGGAATAGCAAAGCAGGCAGAAACAAGAAAGGTGTGAGCTCTGCATAGCCTGGAGCAGTCCTCGCTTTCCTCCTTTCTCCATGACTCTACGTGTGTCTCATGCTCAGTCTATTTGTTTACAGGTTAGTGCTCAGCCATGTAAAACTTCACAGAGCCGGGTTGCAGATCTAAATTCCCTTCTTCAGTTGAGTGGAGAAGGAAAAAGGAAATGAAACCATTCATTCAAAATTATTGTTTGGGGCCTGGTGAGAGGACTCGGTAGGTAAAACTGCTGGGCAAGTCAGACAGCCCTCAATGTAACCCCCAGACTCCACAGCGGAAAGAGGAAACTGACTCCGGAAAGTTGTTGTCTGGCCTCCGCAGAGCGTCACAGCATGCATGAACCTACACTTAAACACCGTATTCACATATGCTCAGACACACACACACACTGTATATATATATATATATATATATGCTCAAGGCTTGAGGAACACTGTAACCCCAGCACCTAGGAGGGAGACTCAGGAGGAACAGGAATTAAGGTCATCTTCTACTTCACAGAAAGTTCAAGGCTACTGGGTGTTTTTTCTCAAATGCAAAAGAAATACATTGTTCTGGGTTCTAGTGTTGCAAAGAGGGGGACGATGTCTTCCAGGGTGCAATGTACTCCTGAAGAGGACCAGACAATAAAAAGTAACACAGTTTTAGGAAGTCAGGGTTGATAGGCAGAAAAATAAACGAAGGCAAAAGAAGAGATAGTACTGGTTGTATCTAAGAGTAAGATAAGGGCTTTAAATTATGTCTCAGCTTCTTAGAGAAGCAAAGGCCTCTGAAGTTCTTGCTAAGGGTGCTCCTGTTTTATTTCACATGCACACACACACACACACACACACACACACACACTTGTACTCTCACGGTGCCTTTCAGCCAGCGCTTCATAATAGCAGTAATTCTTAGACTTGAAGCAGGCCTTGTTTTTCTCTATATGTTTTACTTATAATTTTTCTTTTGGTATAAGAACTACGCTGTCAGAAGACATTTAAAGAAGTGGGGATCACACAGGAAGGGACAGATAGTACCAATGACAATAATATAGTCATCCACACAGCAGCTTTGTATAGAACATTGCTTCTCCATAAAAATCTTGTCATGTGAAATAGAAAACACTGAAGTGTCTGCAATTATGTGTGATGTCTCTATGTCTAGAGAACCACTGGGTTTAAGTACTAACTGGATTCCAAAGGAGATAATAATATGGCTGTTCCTACATAAAACCACAGTACAGCAACACGTACCAAGCAAATGCTGTGTCCCTGACTTGATGAAATGTGCTTTGTGTTTTCTCTAATCCCTGTAGAAACTTGATGAGAGAGCTGTTATCCCAGTTCACAAATGAATCAGGTTGGTCTGTATCAGGGCTGGTCCTACAGATTCTTTCATAATGATGGGACACAGTGTTTGAAAACGCTGATT
The DNA here is from genome assembly GCA_028658305.1 of Pachyuromys duprasi. Lineage (NCBI taxonomy): Eukaryota > Metazoa > Chordata > Mammalia > Rodentia > Muridae > Pachyuromys > Pachyuromys duprasi. Next base: position 18,415,686 of record CM053756.1, on the reverse strand, counting down.
TAGTTTTAAGTTAAGGGCTTCTTGAATATACAACCTAGAATTACTTCAGGGTAGGGCTTCCTGTCCAGCTAGGCACCTTATCTAAGAAATTCTCAAAGTTAAAGAGCACAGACTGAATTGGTATATATGGTTTCCTGAATCCATCAGGAGCATAGAGTAGGGTCAGGAGGGAATCTTCACTGAACACTTTTTTATTCCCTAATTTCATATGCCTGTACCCCCTCAAATCTGTGTGTGAAAGGGCTGCACAAATCACCAGCACTTAGAAATGCTTTGCTTTGGGTAGAAGTGATAACTATTTGAAGACACTCACAGTGTATCTCTTTGTGATTGAGTGTGTGGATGTGGTATGATTAATACTTAATGAATTCAGTTGAGTTAGCAAACTTCCAAACAGAAAGTCTGGGCAGTCACAATGGCTTCAAGTGACAGTGAAGTCTGCATTGCATCCGCCCATGTCCCTTTGCACTGGTGTCCAGAGGCAGGTTCAACTCCCAATGACTGTAACTGTGACTGAAGCCCAAGAGACCCTTCCCGATCTCTAACAGGTTCTATTTATTGAGCACACATGTGTGCTGTGTTTAAAGGGTTTTAATGCATTGTATTCTCTTTCTTAAATTTGCATTATAAACTTTTGGGACAGAATGATGGTAACCTCCTTCTCCCCAGGTTCTAACCCAATCTGGAAAACTATAGCCAAGTATCTTTCCTTTTTTTCTTCCTTTCAATCCTTCCTTCCTTTCTTTTGTTTTTCTGTCAGTCCGTCTGTCTTTCTTCTTTTTTGTTTTCTGGGGAGGCCCGGTTTAAGGCAGGGTCTCTCTACATATTCCTGGCTGTCCTGGAATTCCTGTGCAGACCAGGTTGGCCTTGAACTCACAGAAATCCATCTGCCTCTGCTTCCTGAGTGCTGGTGTGTGTCACCATGCCCAGCCTGCCAAGGTTTTTCATTTGTTTGTTTTTTATGTAGCTTACTTCCAGATCATTTTGAAGTATACCCCAAACATCATTTGTCAATCTTCTAAAATAGTATTCAAAAGGTAAGGATTCATTGTTATAATTCTTTCAGCCTCACAACAGCCCTATTAATGGGGTGCCATTATGCTCTATGTCGTAAAGTGAAGACACAGTGAAACTACAAGCTTAACAGACTGGCTCAGGTCACCCAACTTAGGAGTAAACGGTCGTAAGTCATCACTCGAATGCTACCTAACTCGAGAGCCTGTCCTCCTTACCAAATACCAAATGGTTGCCTCTAGACCCCACTGCTGTAGCTAATTCTCACACTACAGGAGTGGGTCTTCAGAGGAGCAAACTTCCGGGGCTGTGACTCAATACCATAAAGATAATCGCCATATTGGTTTCCACAAATTCAGCTACCCAGCCATTGCTGCCAACTGGGTGTCTGCCTGAAAGCACACAGGGACAGAATGGCTGTGAGAGGCTCTGATGTCATCCCCAGAAAAGAAAGGACCAGCTTAAAACACTAATGAATTATATTTAGTAAGGGGCATTGATGAAGCAGTCGAACTCTTATTGTGATAATTTGAAATGCTGGAGAAATCCACACTGAGAAGGGACAGAGCAGGAAATGTGACTGCCATTGGCTGCCGCTACCAAGGGAACGAAAAGGTTCCTTTTCAGATGAATTTTCCTTTGCTTGTCTCTCTTGGCTGAAGGAGTCGGTCTTCCAACTGAGTCTTTTCCGTGTGTTTGTAGCACTGTTAATTGTGTTTGCCTGCCATGTCACATGGCTGCCCCCACTCCCTGGCCTTTTCTCGGGTCTCTTGCCTGCTGAGTACTGCTTTCAATGCCAGAAATGTCTCCCCACCTGAGAGCCAGTTGGCTGACAAAACAAAGAAGATCCAGGGAGGCAAATTCTACCCCTCCAGAGACCTGACCTGGCAGGCCCCTCCTAAGTATTCAAGCCTGCTGTAGAAAAGACCGGAAGGGCAGAAAAACCAAAAGAGAACCATGATTCTTCCCTTCCAAGGCATCCACTTGGCCCATCTCATGCTTCAGAACAGAGCTGACAGCCAGCAAGTCCTCATTATCAATTGGTCAAGACACTTTTGCTGCCTCAGAACTAAGAGGTTCCCATCAAACAAGCAGCATATTGATTCTCTGCTTCCTCTTCTTCTTGAGACAACTGCCATTTGCCAGTTCTTCCAGCATTTCTTCTCCTGCCCTCTTACCTGCCTGGTCCCGTCGCCGAGGCTCTATAACTTCTGGGGGTGGGGGCGCCTGCCCAGTGCCTTCCTACACCCCTCACTGTAGTGTGCTATAAGGGTGCATGTACTTTGTCACAGCGCGCTTAAAGCTGAGAACAAATTCCACCCATGCCCCTCGTGAAATATGCCAACTAATTCCTCAGCCAAGCTCCTTTCCAGGAAACATGCATGTTCATCTTCTTAGTTCTTTTTTTTCTCTGTGCATGTGGTGTATGTGGGTGTGCATGTGTATGTGTGGGTGAGTCTGTCCTGTGTGCATGTGCGGAGGCCAGAGGTTGAGATCAGTTGTCTTCCTCTATCACTTACCACCTTAAATTCTGAGTCAGTCTTTTTCTGAACCCAAATTTCATTAATTGGTTACACTACATGGCCACACACACACACACACACACACACAGACCCTCTTGTTTCTGCTCTTCAGCATTGGAGTTATCAGCACATGCCACTAGACTCTCACTGGCAGAGTGGGCTTAGGCATGACATGACGACTCTGTGCCACAGCTTCCCTGAGCTTGGCCTCTCACAAGAGCCTGTGGCAGACATTTTACACAATACCTTTCCTTCCCAGGTCCAGGCCAGGCCTGAGACATCCTGCATTACTCCAGGAAGCCTTTATCGAGCAGTAGCAGATAACAAGAACAGTAAAACCTGCGTGCCGTTGGCTAACCCAGTATTTGGCCTGTGGTTAGTTCCGTCCCTCACATTTGGGAAGTGGTTTTGAGAGTGAGAGCAAAGGATGGAGAAATGTTACCACTGGAGGAAGCCAAAAAACTTCTGGAAAACAGATGTCAGCAGAGACTTCCGTTTGTTTGTTGAGACCGGGCTCTCTATGTAGTAGGCCTGGCTGTCCTTGAACTCACGGAAGATGCATTAAAGGCGTGCACCATCAGGACCACCTAAGAAGGCTTTTTGTTTTCTTTTTTGGTTTTTCAGCACAGGGTTTCTCTGAGTAGCCCTGGATGCCCTGGAACTCCCATGCACCACCAAGCCCGGCTGAAGAGAGAATATTATAAATGCTAACCTTTCCTGGAGGTTTTGGGCATTTCTGTTCTCTCTTTCTGCACACAGTAGGTCCTTTGGGGAAAATTGTAGATTGGTCAAGTAATCAGTAAGACCAAATATGGTCATTCTTTTTATGTTTTGATGTTCAGTTTGTTTGGTTTTGACACAGGTTCTTATCATTTAACCCAGATTGACCTTTAACTCTTGGCGTCTTCCTGCTTCAGCCTCCCCAAGGGCTGGACCCACAGTCGTGTGCCGCCTCACCCTCATTAACAGAGACACTCTTCTAGGAGAACAAGAAGACCCATGGCAGGTGAAAGGAAACCAAAACCTACAGCCTGTCCCGACGGAGTCCCTAATCTGTGGGAGCCATTATAGCTGGCTAGATTTAGACTCACTGTGAGTTCATGAGACGTGAAAGAAAAGAAAAAAAAAAATCTAGTGCCTAATTACGGCTAATTCCTTCACAGCCGGCACTGTTTGCTTTGCTCTTGAAGAAATTGTGAAGCGTTATGAAAACCGGATTTAGCAGGGCTTAGTGGCCGCACATCTTTAATCCCAGCACTGGGGAGGCAGAGGCAGGTGGATCTCTGAGTTCGAGGCCAGCCTGGTCTACAAAGTGAGTTCAGTACAGCCAAAGTTATACAGAGAAACCCTGTCTTGAAAAGCCAAAATGGGTAAAAAAGAAAGTAAATGAGACTTCCTTGACAGAAGCTCTTTGCTGTGCGCCTGGTAATAGTCCATGTAGACCACGCAACCCAGTTGGGCCATCGGGATGGTTTAGGTGAGTCTGCTCACTAGAAAACATTCCCATCAGATGCATAGGCGGGAGCTTTGCAGGCTTGCTGCACAAGGATTGGTTGACCCTAGGAAGACTGACAGAGGGTGCCAGGCTGTCTCTGGGATGCCTGAGATTTGCTTTTGTTGCTGTGGTTTGCTTTTGTTGTTTCAATCAACAGCATTTTCTTCTTTTCTTCAAGGCAAAGTCAAACCCAGCCACTTTGAAGATGCCCTGATTTGGCTGCAAGGACTGACAAGAGATCCTTTGCCATTTGAAAAGTCTCAGTTGTGTACTGAGGATGGAGGAGGGTGGAGGAAAAACCCATATAGGTCAGACAGCACTCCTTTGACCAAGTACTTTAAGGGTATTTTTTAAAAACCAGGTAGGATTTAGAGGATCTTCCCCGATCTATTAGGGGTAGATTTCCACATGGGAATGCTTATCTAAAAGTCTTCAGCTGAAATCACTCCAAGCTCAGAGTGTTTCTTTATTTTCTCTGTCTCTTTTGGTGTCATCTAAAGGAAGAAGGGAAAAGACCAAACACTGTTTGGGAGTGTTGAAGTAACAGGAGTCTGTGTGAAGCTGAAATAGTGAGCTGGGGAATGAATACAGCTCTTCAGAATATAGGCCAAGCCTTTGTCAAAGGCAGCGCTGGGGTGATGGAAATGAGGCTGCAAGTGCTGACCTTGAATTTTCTGGTAACACTGAGTACTTGGCTGTTCCTCGCCCGGGTTTGGACTTGCAAACAGCTTCTGTTGGTGCTGTTTGCCTTGTTTGCTAAAGAGAACTTGGGGCTTTCAGAGTGTGCCTTTTTGGTTTTGAATTGAATCTTTATTTTGTTTTGCTTTACTTTGCCTGAGACAAGATCTCACTCTGGAGCTCAGGCTGGCCTCAAACTTGTGGTCCTCTTGTGTCAGCCTGATCCCAGCTAGGATTACAGGGCACCTGGCTAAAATGTATCTCATTTGAATATTCATCTCATGGCAAATTGATGTCACATCGGGTGCCTAGATACGGAATAAGTTTGAAACCGAGATGTGATTATTTGCTAACCCTGTCGTAGTCTTGACACGTGCAGCGAGTTTGTTCAGATTTAATCCAGCAGCCCTGCGGTGTGACCCCTTCTTACCCTTCTCAGTTTAGCGATGGCACTGTTGGGGCCAGCAGAGCTGTGGTGTATCTTAAACCTGGGCTTCACTTACAGTGACAGGAGCAGAGACTGGGCTTTCTGCCTCCCAGCCTTCTTCACTTCCGAGATGAACACATCCTCCAAAGAACAAAACTTGGGTGTATAGATTAAATGTGCCTCATGGATAAAAATGAGTGTATCTCCTACAAAGTACTTGATTTAGTACAGCCTTTAATTCAACCATCATGGACTTAAACCATCACTGTTCTACTTTAACGAGAAAGGAAAACATCAAAATGCAGGAAAATCAGGTGCTGTGAGGACTTTTGCTTAAGTCCAACATCCCAGCAGCCTTCGAGCCACTGTAGACGATAGTCTCGCAGTCTTCTGCTGACTGTTGTTACCTGCTTTAACCAAGGTTTGTATGGAGATGGAGAAGGTAGACAGGTTGGAATTGTTAGAATCATGCTTTCATATCAGTTGAAGGAAGTAGACTTAGATGCTTTGCAGCAATTTCCAGTAAATAAGGTTGGAACAGAAAGCATGTCCAAAATAGCATAGAAGCTTATAGGGCAAGTTCAGAAGCCAGATGATCTTTGGCTCTGCTATCTGCTCTCTGGTGGCTTTGAACAAAGGACTTAACTTGTTCTCTTATCTAGATCATGGCTAAAAATCGGTAGGCTCTATTTCATTTAGTTAAAAGGGATAAAGAGTTAATGCATGCAACGGACCTAAAACTGTGCCCAGCAGTGTGTGCCCAGCAGACACAGTGTGTCTGTGAGTCACAATAATAATTTATGAGCAGGTGGAGAGAGAGGGGTGCTGAGTGAGGAAGAAGGAAGAAGGCATCTCCTGTTGCTGGCAGTAGTACAGGAATGCTAAATATGCTGGTGAATGCCTGTGGGAGGTGGAGGCAGAGGAATCAGGAGTTCAAGCCCTTTGTCAGCTGCATGGGAATTCTGTGACCACCCTCAGTTACTTGAGACCCTGTCTATAACTAGATAGATAGATAGATAGATAGATAGATAGACAGACAGACAGACAGACAGATAGATAGATACATAAAGATGGTGAACATGGAAAGAAATAGGTTAGCTGGGGAAGTTAGATTGCCTTTGGGGGAATGTTCAGTTTGAAATATCTTTGTCACAGCTCAGTAGAGATATCAAGTGGGCAGTAGATATGCCTTTACTAGATGATAGCTAACTTTTCTATGCATCGCAGACTCTCTTTGGTTTTCCTGCCAGCTTGTTGTGAGCTCCGCAGAACCCCAAACTCCGTGAGCTTCAGATTCACAAATAGTAGTGAGACTGATAATGGCACATATCTGCAAGTGGAGAGAGAGGGGTGCTGAGTGAGGAAAAGGCATCTCATTAAATATGTGTTAAAGAGAGACCTTCTTTCCAAAAGTCCTAAATGAAAGGTAATATATAAAAGAAAGGTGATATATAAAGATACACCTCAACATACACTGATCAAAGTAGTACTGAGACTAGGCATACAAACCAGAAAAAAAAGGGTCCATGTTCATGAACCTTTCACTTACTCATTCAGTTCATTCTTGGTTTGTTTTGCTTTTGTGTTGGGAGCTGAATGGGGCCTTGTGTAGTTAGTCTAGGGCAGGACCACTGAGCATATCCCCAGTCAATTTCTTACATTTTATTTGAGGCAGTTTCCAAAATTGTTCAGGCTAGACTTGAGCTCACAATCCAGCTCAGGCAATCCTTGAACTTGTAATCTTCCTGCATTAGCCTCCTGAACAATCTGCATTTCAGGATTGCTTTACCAGGCCCAGATTCGTTCATACAGTGACTGTTCACTGAGCACTTTCTGCATACTGTGTAGCATTCTAGGCAAGGCTGCGACAGTGACTACCACAGACAAGCATTTCTTTGCTGATGGGACTTGTAGCCTGGGCCAACCGAGAGGCTAGGAAGAACAGACAATAAACATAACACACAATGTACTTATCTATTCAGATGGCTGCTATTTAAGAAAACGGAATTGGAAAGAGGGCTTGGTGGCTAAGGGCACCCGGAGGACCCAGGTTCAATTCCTAGAACCGATATGGCCACTCACGAACATTTGTAATTCCAATATTCAGGGAATCGGATGCCCCGTTTTGGCGGTGTAATATGCACGGAGTACACAGACACACAGGCAGAGGTGAGGCTCTGACACAAATAACCTAATATTTTAAAGGAAGAAAAACTGAAAATAAACAAATACTGAGGCTGTGCAGAAACCGGAACATTCTGGTGGAATAAAAAAAAAATTGCAGCTGCCATTGAAGATAGTATTGGTAGCTTCTCAAAATATTAAAAATGAAATTGCTATGATCCAGGAATCCCACCTCAGGGTATGTATGTATTAAAGGATTGGAAGATATTTGTACACCCACATTCATAGCAGTATCACTCACAATAGCCAAAAGGTAGGATTGTCTATCAACAGATGAACATATAGACAAAGTGTGGTGTATGCACACACTGAAATGTTGACCCTCAAAAAAGAAAAATATTGAAACATGTTAACAAACACATGTGAAACTAGGGAATACTGCATCAAGTGAAATGTCGTTACAAAAAAGACTATGATTCCATGGATATGAAGTTCCAGGAATAGTCCACAGAACAAAAAAATAGTTGCCTGGGACCAGAGAGAAGAGAGGAGGGAGAATTGTTTAGTAGATATTGGGCTCTTATTTTGCAGGAAAGAATGAGTTGTGGAGGTGGGTTTAGATGAATGAAGGCGCTTGACTGCACTTTGAGAAGGGTTGTGTTGGGACTCTGTAGTCAGGAGAGCGCACTTGTGATTCCAGAGCTTAGTAGCCTCTGCAGGAGGTTTGAGGCTCTCCTGGGCTAGATAGGGAGAGTCTATGGAAGCGGAGGAAGAAGGGAAGGAGGAGAAGAAAGGGGTTAAGGTGGTAAATTTTGTGTACTTGAACACACACAGAGAAGGAAAGTAATACATTAAGCTACAAGGGATAAATCCGAAATGAAACGAAGGAGTAGAGCAGGGTGCCGGGTGGCGTGTTCAACAGTTTTAAATCAAGAGGGTGGCTGTACGACTCCTTGAGAAAGGGACATTCGAGGAAGGCTTGGAGGGAGTTGTTTCTCTCCCGGCAGCTGTAGTAATCTGTGTACGTCTTCCAGGGCCCGTGAGTGCTGCGGCAGAGCCGAGACAGTGTTCAAGCAGTGTCGCCGGGAGGCTGCTGATGTTGAAGCTGGGGATAGGTGCATTTCAACTTGATTAGAAAGACGATCCCGGTGCTCAGGTGGCACCTGCACTGGCTTTAATGAGGTGTCACCTGAGACTGCAGGTCAGGTTACTGTAATGATAAGCGCTTGTTCTTGTACGTGACCCTTTCTAAAGCCAAACTATAGTCTAGAAGCAAAAACCAGAGGTGTGATTTTCACCTTTCTTTTTTTTTTCTTTTTTTTTTTTCTTTCTTTCTTTCTTTCTTTCTTTCTTTCTTTCTTTCTTTCTTTCTTTCTTTCCTTCCTTTTCTTCCTTCCTTTCTTTCTAAATCTTAGTTTTTCAGGTTGTTATTTAGCCTGAGGAATCTTGGCTTCCTGGGAGCTGGGAAAACATTCATTTCCCACATGAATTTTAAGCCCCTCAGAAGCTTGGGATTTTCAAAGCTTCAGATGACCTTCTGTCAACCCCTAAGTAAGGAGGGAGCTCAGATATGCTTGTTTCAGTTACTCTTTACCTAATAAATTATATGGCACGGAACAGTGAGTGGCCTAGAAAAGTCTGTGACCTGGTTGTGTTTTTATCATGAACATAGGAGGCCAGTATGAACAGGCATCAACTTACCACCATTTAAGCCAATACTTGGTACTTACGACAAAATTTGGAAGAAATTGGTACCATTTGGAGGCTTGAACTGATTCCCACAAGTCATTTTTTTTATACCGATTTTCTAGATGTCATAAGAAAAGTGAGTGCTGACCGTGAATCTCTGCTCTGCCATCAGGAAAAAGCCAGGCCAGTGCACACGCTACTGGACATCCTAGCCACCGTGCATACCACTGACTATCCCGGCCACCACCCGCACCCACTACTGGACATCCCGGCCACCGCACACACTGCTGAACATGAGGAGGTGATTAACACGTTTGGGTGGTTAACAGCTCTGCCCTCCCGCAATCCTGTCCTCTAGCCAAGGGTTCTTAAACTACACTGCAGACTGGTGGTCATCTCAGGCTCATCCTTTTCAGAGAATGTGAGGCTACTAATCACTCAGATGTTCACAGGTCAGAACACTGAGCACAGATGGAGCCTCTCTCCTTTCCGCCACCTACTGGCTCACATGAGACACCGCAGCCACACCTGCAGTGCCTCTAGAGCCAGCTATTTGAGCTGGTCAGCCTGCTGGATGTACCACTCTTACACCCTCAGGGCTGGCTCACCAGCAACCCCCCCACCTCCCGCAACCAGGGCAGCCCTACCCTACTGCCCAGTCTTGGTGCAGTCTCTCTCCTCTCTCTGTCAAGGGATTGAACCTCAGGCCTTGTGCATACCCTGCACATGCTTTACACTGACCTACATCCCTCTCAGTGGATAAAACTCTTATACAATTTTTTTGGTATGTGCTTTCCAAAGTAGGTGCTTTCGCTGTAAAGAAAAGGGGTATTTTTCCTCATCTTTGTGCATGCCTAGCTGTGCACAGTCGTCTCTCCCTGGTGACTGAGCCCACGGAACTTCCAGGGCCTCTGGTTTCTCTCAACAGACTGTGCTGGTGATAGAGCCAAGCTTCTTAGCCCAGGCTCAAACGACAATGTGTGGGGTAGCGGCTCCTTACTCCGATGATTTTGTATCATTAAGTGGAAAAGCAGCGCTTAGTAGCTGTACTGGCTGGTTTTGTGTGTCAGCTTGGCACAAGCTAGAGTTGTCAGAGAGGACGGAGCCTCAGTTGAGGAAATGCCTCCGTGAGATCCAGCTGTAAGGCATTTTCTCGACCAGCCATCAGTCTGGGAGCGCTCCACCAATTGTGGGTGGTGCCGTCCCTGGGCTGGGAGTCCTGGGTTCTAGAAGAAAGTAGGCTGAGCAAGCTAAGTGAAGCAAGCCAGTAAGCAGCATCCCTCCATGGTCTCTGCATCAGCTAATGCCCAGATAAATACAGGACAAGATTGTGCTTGAATTCGCCATCTGGCCAATAGAAATGCAGGTTGTTTGTTTGTTTGGAGGATGGGTGAAGATGCTGCTTTGACTTAATGCTTTGGAGAACATGGTGAGCTAGCATCGAGAGGTGTCTTCAGAGATGAATGCAATCCTCAGATAGGGAGAAAGTCATTCCAGGTAAAGAGGTCAGCTTGGGCAAAGACCTCCCTCCCAAAAGGATGCCCCATTGAGCTTCTGCTCAAAAGGTGTGACCACTCAGGTGTGTTTGTCAAAATAAGTCACTAGAACAATCTCTCTGTGTGCTCATAGGAGGGTAGTCAAAGGACTTATGGTGTGTTTAGCCAATGAGAAATGGTCATCCAGGAAAATAAATCAAGTAGAGATTATGAAACGATTAATGTGGGGGGGCGGGAATGAAATAACAGATATTGAACGAAAGAAAGAAGGCTATGTTGAGAATAGCATAACGATAAAATGTACAAAATATATTATTTGTGAGTATGTAATTTTGTGATATTTTGATAGTCAATACATTTTGAGATCTACTTATAATTTCATAATGTCTTCAAGTGAAAACAGCAGTGGATGAGCAACTAATTCAGTACATTGCAACTGTTTCTGGGGAGAGAATGGTTTCAGCTGCACCTATTCAGACAGGGAGACTGGTCAATAGAAAGTTGCACACACTTACATGCATGCATATATTGAAAATCTGAAGTAAATAACAGCACCCTAACATTTGGCAACCCCCCCGTTTATTGTCTGTGTTTCTATACACTTGAACCATTCAATAATTTTAAAATGAAGAACATGGACATTAGTGGCACACACCTGGACTCACAGTACTTGGGAAATAGAGGCAGGTGAACCAGGTGTTCAAGAGAGGAAGTTACAGTGCACAAGGAACAGCACATGGTGTCCCATGTCCCTTGGGGCCCAGCATGCTGCGGCAGGAACATAACCATCAGCTCAAGAGCAACTTGTGCACTAAGTGAGCTCCAGGCTATCCTGGGAAATGATGGAAAATAAATGTCAAACAAACCACACACACACATATGTACATCCATACACATAGACATAGACACATGCATACGTATACCTACATGCACATAAACACACACATACATACACATACAACACACACACACTGGGCAATGGAGGAGAGGGAGAAAGAGAGAGCTCAATGGCCTCTGGCGTTCTGTTCTGTTTACTCTCCTTTGCCCTGCAGGACTTCAGAGGAGGATGACTCCCATGGATGTGGAGGACCAGGGCCGGTCATGGAATGCTTTGACTGCTAGGCTCAGGAATATGAGCTTTAGTGGGCAGATGGGAGTCACCGGAGGCAGCGGAGCACATTGTTTTTATGAGCAGAATTTTAGCCAGTCAAATAAAATAGAACTGGAGCTGAGAACAGTCAGGAAACCTACCACTGTTGGTGCAGCTGAAGCAGGATACAGGTCTGTAGACGTGAAATAAAGCAGAGCGGCGGGTTTTCTCTACAGCCATTCTACCCAGAGCACGCTTTATCTTGTAAGAAAGGACAGGGTTTCTCTGTGTACTTCTGGCAGTCCTGGAACTCGCTCTGTAGACCAGGCTGTCCTCAAACTCACAGAGATCCACCTGCCTCTATCTCCTGAGAGCTGGGATTAAAGGTGTGCGCCACCACCCAGCTCAGAAAGGACAGGGGGATTTTATATGCTAAGGATTATTTAAGTCTTTTTTTGCTTGTTTTGTTTTCGAGACAGAGTTTCTCTGTGTAGCCTTGTCTGTCCCGGACTCGCTTTGCAGACTAGGCAAGCCTCAAACTCACAGAGCTCTTTCTGTCTCTGCCTCCTTGAGTGCTGGGATTACAGGTGTGTACCACCACACGTTGCAATTATTTAAGTCTTAATGACTGGAAGTTTTTAAGGGAAGTCAGAGGCAAGGAAAGGAGACTGGCTTCTTTGTTTCTGACACATTTCTACTAGGAGCTCTATATAGTCCCTGCTGTCTTGGTTTTTATGTTGAGATAGGATCTCGCCAAGCTACACAGGCTGCCCTTGAGATCACACTGTAACATAGTCAGCTTTGAGCTTCTGGTCCTTCTGCCTCTGCCTACTGAGCAGCAGGAATGATAAGTCTGCACCACCAACCCTGGTGACGGATTTCAGTTTAGACTTCAAGGGTCTATAAGTGAGAAATAATCATGCCAAAAACAGAATGGGGTATGCCAGGAGAAGTTTGCTTGTGGTGCTGGTGAGGACAGCTAGGTAGATGTGGATAGGGGTAGGCAGGCAGACTTAACCAATGATAGAGAAGGAGGCATGGAGGCTGGCTAGTGATGAAGTGAAATGGTTGGCCCTGGGTTTGGGCTAAGAGAAGAAGGGGGACTGGAAGTTTAAAGGATGAAGTTATAAGGGTGTACAGAGACACAGGTAGGAGTCAGGATCCCTGTCATTGGGAGAGGGGACTATAAGCACTGTATCTTGGAGCTAAAGTAGCTCCTAATGAAAAGTAGTCCACACCTTTGTAGACAGCGCAGGGCAGCCAGTGGGCAGCCAATAATGGAGTGGAAAGGTATCCCTGTGTGGCTGCTCTTACTGATCTGAACTGAGCTCGCTGGCTTTTCAAATGCAGTCCCTCCGTCAAATAGCCAATGGCTTTTAATAATTGCAACCACACTGGGTATGAGTTACTACTAACAGTTATGGAAAAGGCCACACTAGGAGATGGAATAGACTTCAAGAGTACCTGTAAGAAAGCCCTCGTGGGATAACCTGGGAAATGCTGGTCTAGGTAGTGCTTCCAGTGTCAGGCAGGATTCCTCACCGTTTTGCCATCTAGTCCACCTTTTCATTTGTGGTTGGTGGATTTGCTTTTACTTCCACACAGTCGGTTGTTAGACTCTTGGGATTGGGAGTGTTGAGGGCAGTGGGGTGTAGCCATGCAGTATTGTCGCTTTGTTTTAAGGCTTAAGAACTCCGTGTCTCAACTATTCTCACAGTCAAGTGTCACATACTAGGGTGAAGGGGTATGTTTGTAATAGGGTGCTTGCCTAGCAAGCTCAAGGCCTTAGGTTCAATCTCCAGGACTATACTAAATTCAGTTAATTAATTAAAATCATGAATGTTTGAACAACTTCCTTATCCATCTCAGCAAAGCTCACAATTCCAAGTTAAGGAAAGCAAGCTAATGTAATGTAGTGTAATGCTAAGATAGTGTTATAGACTGGATGTGTTATCCAAGATCCATATGTTCAAATCCTCATCCCAATATCAGGGATGTTGGAGATGTTAAGGATAAATGACATCTATGACCTTATACAAGACACTCTGAAAGCTCTGTGTCCCTTGTGCCTTGGGGGCCCCAGCTCGAAGAGGGCTGTCTGTGAGTCAGAAGTGACTCCAAATCTTACCAAAGATTAAGCCAGTTAGTGCCTCATTTTTGGCCTTCAGACCTCCACAGCTGGGAGAAAAAAACATTTATTGTTTAAAAACCACTTGGTTTGTGAGATTATGCTACCCCCAACCTAAAATGCCTAAGGTTTAACAGGACTTGACTAGTTCTGCTTGAGGCTGTTCTCAATGTCACAGAGAGGTTCTATCCGAACCTAAGTTTAAGCAGGAGGTGTGTTTTGCCAGACACAGTGGGGTACAGTGGCATTGGCAGTGTCGAGTGAGTGGCTTGCCCAGGGAACCAAGGACAGGCTGTTCTGGCTTTCTCTATGCACCAAGAATAAGAAATTAGGTCCCTAGCTCTTCTCTCTTCTCCAGTGTTATTAGCCCCCTTTTCCCCCTACCTAGTTCTCCATTCCCTGAATCTCGGAACACTAAATTACCAGTGATAGGAGATGAAGGACTGAAAGCAAGCCTGGCAGTTTGAAATTCAGTCAGGAATTTAAATATTGCTGTGGATTTCCTCTGTGTAGATGAACCACACACCGATTCCAGTGTCCAATACACACGTTGTCTCCTTTTGTAAAACACACCGCAATTTCATTGCCTAAAATGTCACTGCTTTTGTGTGAATGCGAGCAGGAGTGTGTCACAGACCACCTGTGAAAGCAAAGGGGCAGCCTTTGAGGGTTGGTTCTGTCCTTTCACCTTGTGGGTACCAGGAACTGAACCTAAGTCGTTAGGCTTGGCACCAAATGCCTTTACCCGCTACGCCATCCGTTACTTTTAGTTAGCCCTACCCAAATCTTGCCACATGGCCCAGACTAGTCTGGAATTCACTAAATAGGTCAAGCTGGCCTCGAACTCATGGCAATCTTCTTGCCTCAACTTCCCAATAGGTGTGTGCCACCTATTTCATTGATTGTATCTTTAGATACAGCAGGCAAAGGGTTTCTTATTTTGCTTTGTTTTTGAAGAGTTGGTATCTATTGATGAATCCGGGTGTTCCTTTACTCTGCTAGCCTACAAAGAAGAGAAAGGAAGAATAAGTCTGTGTTACAGCCTCAAAGAGCTTGGGGCAGGAGGGACAAAGCTGTCTATACCACAGTGGTGAAGTAGCACATGCATCTGGCCATAGCATGGAAACCAGTCAGGCAAGTATTTCATGAGAGAAAGAAATCAAAATGGCCTCCTGGTGATTCAGAATTGAACTAAAGCCACCTTCAAGTTAGCTAAAGGGGCAATGAGAATCAAGTGGCTTGCTCAGATTGTTAGCATATCGAACGGTCAGATCTGGGGGCCCTCTGAAGAGTGTACCCTACCAAACCTTGTAGAAGTGTTGATGCAAATCATAGGGTTGCTAGAGGAGACAGGTGTCTGTGTGGTGTTCCAATTCCACTCTAAGAAAGCAAGGACATCCCCGAGATCGGCTCCTGTCAGTGGAGATGAGCAGCTCCCTGCAGTTCACCCCAGCTGGCCCAGGTCCCAGCAGGTTTGCAGATCCGTGGAAGCCTGCCTGGCAGAAGCTAGCACAGGCTGAGAGGCTGTGGGACTTGCAGCCAAACCACACCCAGTGAAGCCGGTAGCTGTGCTCCTGAGGGAAGTCTGTGGAGACTCCTTGTCCCTAGCCTTTAATTAGCAGGTGCTTCAGACAGCAGGGTAAGCCCTGACCCAAACAAGAAGTCTAGGAAGAACAGATGAGGCTCCTTACCTGGTCGGCCTGGAAGCTGATTGGCTTTAAGACTGTTCAGTGTGTTCTGAGTTGATTCCCCCTCCCCTGGCGACACAGATACTGCTTGCTGTGCGAGGTACACGCATCATTCTCTGTGTGTGATGATGTATTTTGAAAGAAGCGCCTGCTCAAGTGACATTAGCTGACTTGTGGGTGGCAAAGCAAGTAAGAACAAAGCACAGACAGGAGTTCTAGCTAGAGGGCCCCTTGGAGAGAAGGCACTCTGAGGAGTCACACGGTGATCCTGTCCCCGGGGTCTGGGGACTAACAAAGGTGGCACTCTACTTTTTTCCTCCTCTCGTTAAATACAGGGACGCATAGGAAGGCTCGAAGGCCACTAAGACTAGAAGACGGCAATTCCTGTCAATCTCGGACAACTGTAGCTTCTTTTGGAGGGGGGCTTTTTATGAGATTTCTTTTCTTTGTTTTTGTTTAATATGAGAAGTATGTGAAAAGACCAGGACTGACCCTGTCAGGCTGCTCAACTCCTGCTGCTTGCAGCAATTTTAACATTCCAGCTGCAAGGTACAGAGCTCATGTTCATCCCAAAAAAGAAAAAAGAAAGAAAAAGAAAAGAAAATTTAAAACAGCACCTTCAAACAAATACAACAAAACCTTAACATCTACTCTAAGTGAGAAGCCCATAGCACAGTGCCCAGAAATCCAACACAAAGCTAAAAAAGGCTCCTCAGTATCTTGGGATAAGTTAGACCACTTCTTCCCTGACACATCCATCCAAGGGGTAGTTTTAACAGGAAGGTTTCTACTTTAATAGTCAGGATTTCCATCATACCATGAACCACACAGTCAAGGACTGACTTGCTTACTAGAGCCCTTTGGGTTTGTGTGCTGTGTGGAAGGTCTTCTGTTCCTGTGTGTCCAGCCTTTCTTGACCTAAAAACAAACAAACAAACACACACACACCAAAAACATCGCTGCTACATTTAACAAATGTGTTCCATCTCATTCCTACCGCAGTCTCCCTAACATTGGCTTTTATTATAGCAGGTTTGGTGAGGTTATTCTAAACAGACTCATACCCTGTTAACCAGACAAGGTCAAAACTCACAGACAATGTGTGTATTCCTTTAAAATGCTGGGGCGCCATTGTCGAACTGAAGACCCTAGTAAGGGAAACAGAGACTGTTTCAGTCTTGAACTTGATGGCTGACTCTTCGACCGCCCCCCCCCATACATGCCAGGGAGTAACAGCCTGGCTAGATCCCAGGGGAGGGCATTGCAGCCAGCCCTGAGGAGACAGGATGAGCTGGGGTCAGATGGAAGGGGAGGAGATCCTCCCCCGTTGGTGGACTTGGAGGGGGCGGGGAGGAGTTGAGGGAGGGTTGGGTAGGGTGGGAGGGAATGGGGGAGGGGGCTACGCATGGGATGCAAAAAACCTAACCTGATTGATATAAAAATAAATAAATTTAAAAAAAAAAGAAAAAAAATGCTGGGGTGCTTTCTGAAGGGTGGTAGTTTAATTGCTAATATTCACTTTACTATTAATCACATTTCACCAATCTTTATATATTTGTGTCAAAAACTCTACGTGCTAAATGGAAATATTCCTAGTTTTCCAATTATGCGAGTAAACATTGACAAGAACAATAATGACTGTGTTTACCCAAGAATAGAAGTAGATTTCCAGAAATCCCCCCACTTAGTGATAGCAGAGTTGTGGAAATTCTATGCACAGCTATCTTTTCTGTGCCACATTTCTGTGTTTTCGAAAATAGGGCACATTTTTAATTTATTTCTTCCTTGTAAAAATACTTTTCATTTACTTATTGAATAAGTCTTTTTTCTGAGCTTGTATGATGTGCTTGCCATTCACTGTTCAAAGTGCAAGGACACTCTGAAGAAAATGGGGGCATACAATTCTACTGTGTGCATAATTCCAGAACTGAGATAGAATAAATATTGTATAGACTTATAATTTATTCAGTCTAGTTTTCCATTTTTGGATGTCAAGATAGTACTCGTTGGGTTTTCTCAAATATAAGGGCAGCATGCATTGACTGTTGGTGAATCCAAGTTAAAATGATCTCTGCTAATAATAGTATTCAGTTGGTAACACTAAGCCTTAAAATATGACATTATAAACAACGATATGATTCTTGGCAGAAGTTACAAAGATCTGGAAGGGTTCAGCAGTCTCTTGCTTGATGGATGTCTAGGGGTTCTGGAAGCATCCGAGTCTGTGCTCTGCTCTATCTCAGTTTCAAGGCTTCTAACTGAGCCCATCCTGTTATCTTAGCTGCTGTTTCTTTTCAGCCCCTGTGGTTATGCAGTGATGTGCAAGGTTGACCTGGAGATTCTGGAAGCATTTCTTTTGACCTCTACTGAGAGTATTTGCTCTTCCGTTCTTTGCCAAACAACCAGCAGGGCTACCTTCTTGCCATCTGTGTGTCCTGCACACAGGCGATGTCACAAGGTGATGTCACAGAATCTGATTGTTGATGATTTCACTACAAGCAAAATAAAGCTCAGGTGAATTCCAAAATCATACTGCAGCTGAGCTTGTATGGACAGGGATGCTGAGACATGGAGGGCATGAATGACTTGCAAGTTGCATGGTTAGTAGCAGAGCCGAACTCATAGCTGGAACTTCTCATTCCTCACTGTTCGTCCATTGCAATCAGCAAGTCTAAGTCTGTGGCAGGACTGTGTAGGATTTTTTGGAATGGATCAAGGCACACCATTGCTTTGGAGGATGTCTTGGTGGTTACCAGTTAAAATGTATTTCATACCAGGCTATGTCAGTTTCCCAAATATGGAGTTTATTGAATTTCATGCTTTCTATATCTGGGAGAGGCTTTTTGGATTGCATGGAATATGAGCAGCAGAATTCAGTAATTGTTCTTTGCTTTAGTTTTATTAGCATGCATTAATTATACATAATAATAGGTTTTATTATGGCATTTTCATGCATGTCTTTTTGTGTTGACGGTCTTTCTTTAGGTTGGAATGTACACATGCATTAGTCTTCCAAATCTAGCCACAACGGGACTGGAGAGATTGCTCAGTTGTTAAGAGCACTCTGCAGCCTTTGCAGAGGACCTGGGGTTCAATTCCTGGTACCCACAGAGTAGCTTACAATTCTCTATAAATTCCTGTGCCAGGAGGATATGGTGCCCTCTTCTGGCCCCTCGGGCACTAGAATCACAACTGAGAAATTTTGGGGACCATGATCTCAGTCTGTGAGAGCTGATGCTTGTGGGTTTGAAGATATCACTACACACCTCTGGGATTACACGAGTGGGGTGTGAGTTACAGGAGGAAGGAGCAGGTTGGATTTTCCTCCATGTCATCAGGGACACGTTTTAACTGTTTTCAGGGGATTACATCAATCAATGGAAACTCATCACTTCTTTCTTATTAGAAAGGAAATGGTATTGTACATATTTTTTTTATCAGTCTAAACCAGGTAAATAAAACCAAGCCTTAAGTTTAGGGACTAGAAAGATGGCTCAATGGCTAACAGCACTGGCTGCACTTCCAAAGGACCCAGGTTCAGATCCTAGCACTTAAAATGGCAGCTTACAGTCATCTGTAACTATAGCTTCAAGAGATATAACACCTTCTCCTTGTCTCCAAGGGCACTAGGCACACACGTAGGGCACAGACATATATGTGTGCAAAACACCCATACATATTAAATATAATAATAAAACATCAATAGTATATTTATCCTTTTCAGAAATATTTTGTTTAGTACTGTGATTTCTTTTGTTTGCTTGAGACAGGGTCTCATCATGTAGCCCTGGTTGACCAGAAATTTACTATCTAGATCAGGCTTGCTGCAAGTTCACAACAATCTTCCTTCCTCAGCCTCCAAGAGTCCTGTAATTAAAGGCGTGTGTCACCACATCTCGTCTGAGATATCCCTTGAAAAATATCTAAAGACACAATCTTGGCTACAGTATCAGATTACTTCCATGAACACTAGATTTACCCGGTTTTTATCTTTTTGTTTTGTCTCTGTTTTACATTTTTTTCTAAACAATTTGAAAGAGTTCCTTAGTGTAAAACTTTTGGAATGGAGCTTTATAATGTATTCATGGTACGTACACTATATTTGGCAGAACTTTTCATTACAACTCATTTTAATCTTCATCTGATTAATTTTGGGCTGTAGGTGCAGCTCAGTGGCAGGGTGCATTTTTTGCAAAACTGTAAGGACATGGATTCACTCCCCAGTACTACACACACACACACACAGACACACACGTACCCTAAAGGAATTGGGAGGAGGGTTGTAAGGGGTCCCTGAGTGAAACAACGGAAAAAGTGTGTTCTTTTTTAACTTTCAAAAACTATATTAAAATAAGTTTAAGGTACAAAATATCTGCCCTCAGGATCTGTGGTATAGACAGCTTTGACCCTCCAGCCCAAGCTCTTTGAGGCTGCAACACGGACCTATTCTTCCTTTCTCCTCTTTGTAGATTTGCAGAGTAAAGGATTTACTCAACACCCTGGAAAGGGGAACAGACAAACTAGTTGGTCTTCAAGGCACCGATGTGAGATTTTGGTTGACTAGAGAAAGAACTGAGGCAGAAAGACAAGAGGTATTCATAATTTATAAACCAGCAGCCCTGGTTTAGATGTGGTCTGGAAGACCATAGTTTCAGTTCTGGGTCTTTGAGGTGGCCTGAAGAAGTACTGGTTTCTTGAGGGATCAATCTAGTTTTCAATGTGATACAATGGTCTGTTATACCATGGATACTTCCTTTGGGGTGAGAGGGTGATAAGTCCCACGAAGTTCCTTTGTCCTGGAACCTAAGGTGACTGCAGGTTTAATATAATGACTTACCTCTGTGCTTCAACCTTGAAAGAAGGTGAGACAGGTTAGGTTTGGCAGAGTGATTAGTCTGTTTATACAGACTCAGGTAGGAGACTGTCCCAAAGTAAAGATAACCGATCTAACATGGAGGCAGCAATGTCAGTCTTTCATCTGGCAATCAGTGTTTTGTGTAGGCCTAAGGGAAGAGTCAATGGTTTTTAACAAAACAGCATTAAGTGCCCATTATGATTGTGGTTTTGGTGGCTAGTCTTAAGGAGAGAATTTCCTATCAGATAGAGAGGGCGTTACTAAAGAAAGAATAGTGAAATAGTACCCTGTCTTTCTGATAGGTTTAGAATTTCATACCCAAGCTCCCAAAGGAAGATGTAAGCCTTTCTCATCCTCAGGAAGAAGAATAGATCTTTGTGACCCCTACGTTGCTGGGCCAGATCAGAAATTATGTTCTGAGTTGGAGTAATGATGGTTATATTCCTGAGTTACCAGGAACCACTCTCAAGTTACACAACACAGAGGGTTATGAAGGAGATTCAAAAACTGAGGTGGCTGCATTTTAAACATCTAATTTGCAAAGGAAATGGTGATTCTGCTGTGTGTGCTGGTGTGTGTGTATTCCTTTCAGGTTAAAGTTAATATCCCTCCACAAGGACCAAATATGTCTGGGCACAGGGGTCTTTTCTGAGACTGATTCTCCAACCAATGACCATTCATGGATATAACCTAGAACCCCTGCTCAGATGTAGCCCATGGCAGCTCAGTATCCAAATGCAGGCAACAGGGACTCAGTGGCTGGCTCTTTGACCCCCGCTCCCCCACAAGAGAGGAGCAGCCTTGCCAGGCCACAGAGGAGAACATTGCAGCCAGTCCTGATGAGAGCTGATAAGCTAGGTCAAATGGAAGGGGAGGAGGACCTCCCCTATCAGTGGATTTAGAGAGGGTCATGGAAGGAGATGAGGGAGGGAGAGTGGGATTGGGAGGAGATGAGGGAGGAGGCTACAGCTGGGATACAAAGTGAATAAAATGTAATTAAAGTAAAAAAATAAAAAATTTTAATTTAAAAAGTTAATATTCCTTCAGTCCTACTCCTTTCTTCTTCTTAGTTTCATAAACTTCTTTCTAGTTGGTTTTCTGAGAGCAAAGTAGAAATACTCAATCTTAGTAAAAGTTCAACATAAAGTCGAGAAGGGCGTGGGCAGGAAGAAGACTGGAGGAACTGTAATGGTGCTGTAGCCAGAGCTGCTTGCAGGCCAGCGAGAGGGCAGCATCACACACATTCTCTCAGAGCAGACCGACTGCCATGAGTTCCCAGAACTGAATTATCCTCCACGCCATCCATTAACCAAACCCTAAAGTTTTAGTCTTTAGAAATTCTGTTGTCATTTGGGTCATAGGAACCCACTGAATAGGTATCCTCTCCAAGGATAGGAAGATGAGAACGGCGGAGTTGTGTAGTAGTGCATTATTTAAATCTGGGTACGGAACTGTGTGTGTTTGTGATGACATGAAAACGTCCTTATGTTGATGGGATCCAAATGGAGCCAACTGGGAAGTGTCTCTTTATACAGCCTCATACCTTCAGTGTCTCCCAATTATAAAACTGGGATGGGAATAATTTCCTTTTTAAAAAATTATTTATATTTATGCACACGTGTATTTGTCTATGTGCTGCATGTGTGCAGGTGGCCACAAGGCCAGAAGGGGATGCCAGAATCCCTGGAGCTGGTGTCACAGGTAGTTATGAGCTCCTTGAGGTAGGGACATGGAGCCAAACTCAGGTCCTCTGAAGGAGCAGCAAGCTGTTAAATGTTCCCATCTCTCCAGACACCCCCCATCCCATTTTCTTATCTGCTTTACAAGAGAGATAACCAGAACCTGTATATGAAAACAGAGTTCCATAAAAATCAGCATCTCAGGAAAAGATGTTACTAACAGCAGCAGGACATGCTGGAAAGTCATCCCATCTCCCAGGCTCATCGCTGGGATGAGCTCAAGAGTCCGGCTTCAAGCTTCTGGCTTTAGACCGAAGCCCAGGCACTGTGATCTCTCCTCTGGCCTAATGGTGGAGACACCAAGTGCCTTTCTATTTACTTGTTTTCATTTTTAGATGTATGAAGGTATCCTGGTAAGTACTTTCTTCTACATTGTCTTTTCTGTGTTTCCCTTTCTGGTGCATTCTGTAATCCTTATTGTTTTTTCTCTTGGCACTTCAATTCCTAAGTTGAGCCTTAGTTCAGAGTCAGTACCTGGTTAGATACTACTGTGTGAGGTATGTTGGCTAAGTAGATGTCTCAGTACAGGGTGACGGGTGCCATGATAGAGGAGCAAGGTACTCAAAACCATTCTTGGGTCTCAAATAAGTTATGCCAATGATAATGGCAAATGAGCTTTTGGGTATAGAACCAATCATTTTATTAAATACTTTATCATATCTTGTATATCTTCCTTCAGTGTATGAGACACTTTATCACTGTTTCACAGATGAGAGATTGCAGGCTAGAGGCATATGACTCGTGAATAGCAGTGATCAGGACCAGAGCTCAGGTGTCTCCGCCACTGACATACAGCGGAGTCGCTCATGCCACTAAACAAAAGTTCTTTGTAGCCTTTTAAATAAATATGTAGCTTTTTAAAGAGTCTTTGCATTTTATCTTTTTATGTCTTCTTTGTTGGTGGGTTCTTCCTGGGTTCTCTTCCTAATAATATCTTTGTTGGTTCAGCTCAGTTTCTCCTGGCTCAACTGTCACCAACTGTCTTCTCCCTCTGCTAGCTCAGTCTGCTTTCAACTGTCTCTCATGATCACTATGCTCAATCTCTTTTCTTCTCTCTAGCCCTCCTCCATTTTCTTTCTTTTACACCAGCTGTCTTCTTGACCCTAGTTTTCTTTCTCCTGGAACCCACTCTGCTTATTCATCTCTCTTCTTTCTGTCTGCTACTACTCTCTCTCTCTCCCACCTCTCAGCCTCTGCTGGCTTTTATATTCTTTTATTACCAGAAATCCAAGGGCCAACTGGCACTGAAGGGCACAGGGTCCTTTAAAGAGCCAGGTACATAAAATACTTCATGCTACAGTTCTTCGAATTGCAGGACATGGTGAAATCCCATACTTGGGAGACTAAAGTAGGAGTTTCATGTGTTCAAGGGCTAGCCTGGGCTACAGAACAGAACTCTGTCTCAAAAAAAAGTAGGGGCTGAAGAGATAGCTCAGTCTTTAGAGCACTTGTTGCTCTTGTAGACGACACAAATTCAATTCCCAGTTCCCACAAGGTGGCTTACAAACATCTGTAAGTCCAGTTCCAGGGGAGCCACACTCTTTTCTGAACTACACAGGCACCAAACACATACATGGTACACTTACATGCAGGCAGGCAAAACATAATAAAACAAACACACATGCACATAACACAAAATAATTGTTTAAAGTAAATTATCTGTTCTCTGCCTGAAGCCTTGTGTTTTGTTTGTTTTTTTAGGAATTCCTCAAGTCCTGATTGAAGCCCTTGAAGTGGCTTGTCTCCTGACCCCACATCCCTGCTTGTCTGTGGAGACCCTGAAGGTCATTGCACACCTCACCTGGAGCATGGACTGTACTTTTGTGTCATAATCCCACTACGTATCTGTCTCCGTAACACTTCAGACTCTAATCTCTACAAAGGCAAGTAGCGTGCCTTTTGGATCATTCTATCTCTGCTACCTAATACTTAGTTCCCTAACACAGAGCCCAGCCCAGAACTACGTAACATTTTCTCAGACCAGGCATCTTAGACATCACAACAATGTACTCAGCAGGTAAAATTATTATCCTCGTTTTATAGAGGAAGAGACTGAAACCTGAAAAGTTTTATCGGGCCGTTCAGGAAGCAGCAAAACCAGGGCTTAGCTCCAGGTTTCCCTCAACTTCTTCCACGTTTCTCTTCTTTTCATTCCTGACTTTTTCTTTCTTTCTTCTTTTTTTAACATGACTAGACTCTTTTCTTTCAGGATTAAGAAATGTGAAGTTGAGAGACTATATTCCCTGCGCAGCACTTGTTGAATCCCCTTCGATCGAGGACCTTTGGAGGAAGGGAGTCATTTTAGATAGTTAAGAACTTAACTTTCTTCAGAATCAGGGAACGAAAGACACAGAAGGTGCCTATGTGTTAAAATGTATATTATTCTGTGAGTGCACATGAAAATCCATTGATTTTATGAGAAAAAAAAAACTGGCTTACTACCTCCTAGAAATCCTAAGTATAAAGCAAGCATTTCAGAAGCCTGAAATTCATCACATACGGATGCAGCTACCTGGGAGAGGCAAATCCTAAGCTACTTGTTTTCCTGAGCGCCACCTAAAGAAAAATAGAGCACTCTTTGAAATTAGATGTTACTTATATTTAGGCCATGCTTTTAATTCCTCTGTTGAATGAAGGCTTGACACAGGCATTAAAGTAAAACATTAAGGATTTCAGAGTTGATCAGCTAGAGGAAGTGTGGAACTAAGAAAAATGATCACTAGAGGGGCTGTTGAGATGGTTTAGGGTGGAAGGGTCCCGGACTGCAAGTCTGATTTGATTCCTGGACCGTACACGGCAGAAGGAGAGAAGACTGCACAAGTTGTCCTCTGATCACTGCACATGTGCCATGGCACCCACATGCATGTACACGTATACACACACATTAACAAAACCCAAATAAATGTTTGTTTTGTTTTTAAAGAAAATTATTAGCAGAATACATTCATGTAAAAACAGAAACAGCTCAGCTGTGTTCCCGCCATCAGCCAGCAGAGGGCCTGGGCTTCAGTGACTGACCCACATGGAGGCTGCACTGCAGAAATGGTCCTAGAAGGCTTTGCAAACGGGGTACCCAACACACCCAACACGCTTGTTTTTCAAGCGATGCTGGCTTAACACCGCTAACACACTCCACAATGTGCCTGCTCTTTCCAAATCTCACTGACAAAAAGTCTGCCTTTAATTTGAGTTTCAGCCAATTGCTTACCTTAGATTTTTAAGTTTCCAGTAAGATTAGTGAATAGTTTTAAGATTAGGTGGGTGTTAAAGAAATAGACACCTTATTTGTTTATTTCTTTACTTATTCATTTATTTATTTATTAAATTTCTTTTGGCTTTTCCAGGCAGGGTTTCTCTGTATAACAGCCCTGGATGTCCCAGAACTCACTTTTGTAGGTCACGCTGGCCTCAAATTCCCTATTATCTATCTATCTATCTATCTATCTATCTATCTATCTATCTATCTATCTATCTATCTATCTATCTATCTATCTGGCATTGATATATAGTAAGGTAGTCTTGAACTCACTGTGGAGCTCAGGCTAGCCTCCAACAGACAGCCTAGGATTACAGGTATGGAATGTAATCACAGAGTAAAGCAAGTTTTAACACACAGGTACTTTCTGTGTCTTATTACCTAAGCTTTTTCTCTGAAGAAAGTCAAATTCTTGTTTATCTAAATGGCCCCCTTCCTCCAAAGGTCCTCAACTAAAGGCGATACAATAGTGCTGGTCAGGGAATGTCGTCTTTCAACTGCATTTATTCTCAACTACAGGTACTGGGGTTTCAGGAACCATGTCCAGCTGAAACCTTTTCGATAATCCAAGAACATCTGATGGTTACATTTTAGTAATAGATAGGGAATTAGTGAACCTTAAAAGTTCCTTTACCTTCTAGAGATCATGACCTCTGGTTTATCACTAAGTCATGCTAGAGCAACACATTATGCCAGCCGTTATGCTAGAGCGGCTTGCTGTATGTTCACACTGTAGTGAATAATAAGCAAGGAGTCGGAATGTGGCCTCAGTGTGAGAGGGTGCTGCAACTCCACAGTGCAAAGAAAGAAAACAAGTCCCGGAGAATCCATCTGGACCCCCTCGCTTCCTGTGTTATTTGCGCAAGCCGCGCTCTACTAGGAAAAGATATAGTTCCTTGGCCACTTGAGCTGCACTTGGCTCTCAGTCTTCCCTTCTTTCCTTCAGGTTTTCCTGCGGAGCCCTGTGGAGTCCAGGCCACTGCTACCATGACGACTGCCATCCTGGAACGCCTGAGCACCCTGTCCGTGAGCGGGCAGCAGCTGCGCCGTCTGCCCAAGATTCTAGAAGAAGGACTTCCCAAGATGCCGTGCACCGTCCCAGAAACCGACGTGCCCCAGCTCTTCAGAGAGCCTTACATCCATGCAGGCTACCGCCCCACGGGGCACGAGTGGCGCTACTACTTCTTCAGCCTTTTTCAGAAGCACAATGAGGTGGTCAACGTCTGGACCCACTTGCTGGCGGCCCTGGCGGTCCTTTTGCGATTCTGGGCCTTTGCGGAGGCAGGGGCATTGCAGTGGGCCTCCCCCCACACCCTACCCCTGCTCCTCTTTATTCTGTCCTCAATCACTTACCTCACCTGCAGCCTCTTGGCCCACCTGCTGCAGTCCAAGTCCGAGCTGTCCCACTACACTTTCTACTTTGTGGACTACGTTGGGGTCAGCGTCTACCAGTACGGCAGTGCGTTGGCTCACTTTTTCTATAGCTCCGACCAGGCCTGGTACGAGCGGTTCTGGCTCTTCTTCCTGCCAGCGGCTGCTTTCTGTGGCTGGCTCTCCTGTGCTGGCTGTTGCTACGCCAAGTACCGCTACCGAAGGCCTTATCCGGTCATGCGGAAGATCTGTCAAGTGGTCCCAGCAGGGCTGGCCTTCATCCTAGACATCAGCCCCGTGGCACACCGGGTGGCTCTCTGTCACCTGGCTGGTTGCCAGGAGCAGGCGGCCTGGTACCACACCCTGCAGATCCTCTTCTTCCTTGTTAGCGCCTACTTCTTCTCCTGCCCTGTCCCCGAGAAGTACTTCCCCGGCTCCTGTGACATTGTGGGCCATGGACATCAAATCTTCCACGCCTTCCTTTCCATCTGCACGCTCTCCCAGCTGGAGGCCATTCTTCTGGACTACCAGGGACGCCATGAGATCTTCCTCCAGCGCCATGGCCCCCTGTCTGTCTACACCGCCTGCCTCTCCTTTTTCTTTTTGGCCGCCTGCAGTGCAGCCACCGCCTCACTCCTGAGGCACAAAGTCAAGGACAGACTGATGAAGAAAGATTCCTGAGGCCTGCAAACAAGGAAAGGTGTAGAGGTGGGCTTACTGTGACTCGGGGAAAACTTGACACAATAATAGAAGTTGACTTTTTACTTTTAAGGTTTGAGTTTTAAATTAATATGTATTGACAGGCTGAGGATGAAACTCAAATGGTAGAGTGTGCTTGTATAGCATGCAGGAAGCCCAGGGTTTGATCCCAGTGCCCCACACACCAGGATAGCAGCCCTTAAAGAGGCAGAGGCAGAGGAGGATCAGAAGTTCTAGGTCGTTCTCTGATGCATAGTGAGTTTGAGGCCAGTGTTTCATACATGATACCCTATTTCAAAATAAAAAAAAGAGTATTACTTATTTTCTTTTTAAATAAGCAATCATTTAATTTTTAATGATTAAACTACATAAGCCAAAGACACCCAATTTAAACATGCCATTTGTTTCATCATTTGTCACAATACTTGTTATAAGGCAAAAGATTGTCACCAAGAATATAGAAGAAAACACTGAAAAAAGTCTGCGAAAGGAGAAAGCAATTAGCAGTGAACAATGCCGACCTGCCATGGCACGGGCACCATAAGTTGGGAGACTAGGCAACAGTGCGTTTCCTTCTCCTAAGAAATGCCTCCACAGTGCACTAGCGACTGCAGCAAGGTGGCGCTCTCCAGCCGACAGGGAAGACTTCACAATTAGGTCCACATTCTCTCTTTGAAGTTCCGGACACCATTGCTGAGGAACACTCCTGTTTCGGGCCAGAACAGCCTGTAGAAAGCTCAGCGCTCTCCTAGGTGCAGACTCTCCACAGGTTCTCAGTAACGTGCTAAACCCATCGCTGAGAAGATGCGCATGGGAAGGATTAAGCACCAGCTGCTCTCAAATACATTGTGAACACCATCAATACAGATGGAAAGCAGCGTCCATAGAGTATGCTCTGTACCATTCCATCATCCTTAGGTACCAAGAACTACTTGGCTTTCTCTAGGAACTCAAGTGACAGTTTCTCAGCCCAAACGCCAATGTCCCGGTTATCCTGGGCATACATCAGGAGGAATGCCATCCGGCCCTTCCAAACAAGAGCTCTAGAAGATGATGTGGAGGGGACTGAAGAAGCCGCGTGGCACATCTTCTGTCTCTGAAACATCTGCTAATAGCAGAAAAGGGCTGAAAAAGTTCTGTAAGCCAACTTCAGTTACTTCCTCCATTCTCTTTTGATGGAATTTACAATACAGTCTTCCTTTAACTTGTTTCCAAGGACGAAAGCCACTGCTCTTCGTTGCTTTCTTGATGACACCTGCCAAAATGCAAAGAAAAATGATGTAACTGCTGCTGGATTTATACAGGTCAGGGTCTTGTTTATCAGAACATCAGGTCTTCACCATGGCAAGCATGGACAAGGATGACTTGATGATATTAGTAAGGCCTTCCAAAGGAAGCCAAGAAATACTGAAGGAGCTATTCAGGTTCTTACTATAATACCCTCCAACAGAATGGTAACAATTGAAATGTTTGGCTCCCAGAAATCACAAAGCGTCAAATAACAATGAAGATATGCTTGTAAGTGTTCTTCTAGTATACTATCCTAGACAGTAACAGACTGTTTCAAACGTTCTTCTATAAAGCACCAATTTGATTCCCATTTCATCTGATCTATCTGGTACAGTAGGCTACAGGAATACTAATCTACCCACTAAAGCCTAATGGATCCTTGGTCCGGGTTAAAGAAACAGAAGGTCTTTTCTGATCACTTGATTCTTCATAAAGCGTTGTAAGTAGCTTATTCAACCAATTCCAAAACAATTCTGTAACAGTCCATTCACTTCTGTGGTCTAGAAGATGAACAAGTAGAACCCACAAGTCTTTAACACGGGAGCATGGGTAGTGATTAATCATCGATGCTTCTGAAGACCTAACCTTGGCATAGCTGTTGAGTGAGCAGGCTTATTGAGCCACAGAGAAGATTTTCACAGTGTTCTTCAAATAGGTTGACATCGTTTAAACTGCCACCCGCCTAGCCAGCTGACGACCATAACCAACTTGTCTGGATTCTTCACCCAGCATGCTCAGTATTTCCAAAGCGAGCCAGTGTGTATCCAAGTGGAGATGTAATAAATGCCGTGATGGTGGGAAGAGCGTAATCTGGTTTTTATTTACAAATGCTCCTAGAATAACACTGTGAAGTTCAGGTAGATGTCCGATCTGCAGAAGCAATCCACAAAGTTCACCAACCAACATTAACAGAAGCTGATGCTTCCAAATCTTCACAGCGGTGGACAGGGGGATTGTGGCTCTCAGCACCTTGTTCTTTCAGACACCAGAAGATGAAAACTTTGATGTAGTGGAGAAACACTACACATCACTGCCGAATACCATCTACTTTGGAGTGCAGGGTGGCTGTCTTCCAAAAATCACACTTGTCTTGTGATGAGGACTCCAAGGCAAATAGCTATTGCCTGGATAAATGAACGAGCTCTGGACATGAACTTACTAATGCTGTTTCGGTAACCTGTTGGATGCCAAACTGTATCCCCTTCAAAATGAGTTGGTAATGGATCAAGATTTAAAATTAACCTCTTAAGGGTACCGCTGGCAAGGTAGGACTCGTCAGAATAACATTTTCCTTCTTTGTTGTCCAAAGTGCAGGCAAAGCAAGGGGGTTTGCACCATTCTGTCCCCAGGTCCAGCTCTAAGCTGTCAGCCATGAATGTCGGCACTGCAGAACAGCCATGTGTTATTTACATCATTCCCAGAATGAACTCCAGCAGGAATGCATACTAGGAGGCCAGGGAGACGCTCTAGCTTAAACGTTCCTATGAAGCTGGGGATGCCCACGCCACCTTGGAAATGTCCTACTGCCCGTCAGTTATCATTTCTCATAGGGAAACCGCTGGCCACCACATAGCCATCACCGATGCTTTCTGCCTTGGAGACATCACGGCAAGCCACAGTCCAGTCCAAACTCTGGTAGCTGTCATTCAGCATGTCCGTCACCTCCATGAGGGTGCTGTACACATAAATGGTTGTGGAACCGACAATGTCACTGAAGTAGATCGTGACTTCTTACTGCTCTGGCTCTACAATGCCATTCTCTTTCAGGGACTTTACCACCAGCCTTGGAAGCAGCATAAATTTAAAGCGGTCAGCCCCGCGCCTTTCTGCCTTGTACAGCTGGGTCCTTTCTACCACCAAGTGTTCCCAGTTTGTAGAACACAGCTGTAGACAGCAGATCAAGGTGTCCACGTAAGATTCATTGGGGCGAGGTATGAAAAAGGCCAAATATCTTGGCGAGTGTGCTCTCAATTTTCTTGAAGTCTGGCCACTTTTCTGGTTCCTCCTCCCAACTGCTTTTGACAAGCAGATAGACTTCCAGCTGCTCTTCATCTGCAGTTTCCAGGAATGGATCCGGGTGAAAAGGTTTCATCCCTTCTGATTTTTCCACTGTGAAAATCTTCTGGCTCTTTTCTGGGCAGCTCAGCGTGTAGAGAGTTTTCTTACGAAGGACGGTCCACTGAGCAATGATCCCAAAACTGTACACGCCAACCTTCTGAGAGATGCCGGCTTGTTGAGGGTGCTTAAGAGCGATCCACAAGTCTTTTTCGGAGGTATGATGGAATTGCACCCAAAATCTGAGATCTTCACCACCCTGTGACTGTCCACCACACAGTTGGTGGATTTCTGATGCCCGTGAACTTCAACCTTACTGGAGTGCTGATATGACATCCCCTTAGCAACATAAGGCAGAGATCTTAAACTCCTAATCCATGAACATGCCATCAGGGTAGGAAATTGTGTCATTTTAAACTTCCTGAACAGGAAAGAAAATGCACTCATAAGGAAAAATGATGAAATGCTGCAGGGAAAGATTATGGAGCATGGAGAAGATTATGGGCCAACTGGTCCAATCACGAGGCTGCAGAGTCAGGAACAAACTGGGATGCCACCACCCTCGTTTTATGATCACACGTGATGATGGGTTGTCTGACAGAGCTACAGCCTGAGAAGTAAGTTAGGCAATTTTATTGAGGGCTTATCATATGGTTTTCTCACACAAACCAAAGACCTGCAAAGTCCAGGTCACCGGGCACAAAGTCTATACTCTACTGATGAGCTATAGTGCAGAATGTATTCTCCCCCATGCTGTGACACAGACACAGATCACACAGACACACAGACAGATCCACAGGCACAGAATCTCTTTCTCATTCTTACCTCTACCCCTGTCTGTCTCCCTCTTCCTCCCTTTTCCTCGCCCCCATGATTTATTTTCAAGAGCATGGCATGACTGTGGAATTTCAAATGCAAAGCATTTGAGAGTTTTAAAAAAGGCACATGCATTTTTCTGTCTGTGTTATAGCCTTGTGTGAGAAGGGATCTTGGCTAAGATTCAGGAGGCCCCAAACTGAAGAGAACTGTCCTTACCCATGAGCACTTAGAAGAATTCTGGTTGTGGCTTCCAAAGCTGAGTCCTGAAACTTGACTGCTAAGTAAACTGTGGCTGCTCCCTACCCTAACAGAACAGCCACCCTTTGCTGCTGGTATTGGTAACTGAGTAAACCGACCCATGGGCTCTGTCTTCTTATTAGGGTTTCGGATTGTCTAGCGAAGAAAAGTCAGACTCTTTGAGAAGATTCATTGAAACTCTTAGACAAAATGGACTATTTGATTTACCTGACTTCTGGGCTCATCCACTGCAGCTCCGGCCCTCGCCTCAGGAGAACCAACTAGCTGACTAATTTGCCTGAAGTACTGTTCCCACCCCTAGTGTGCATGGTAATATAAAGAATTCCGAAACTATTACACTTCCAGGAAATGCTTGGATCCGTACAAGCATTCAGGAAGCTGATTCTCGTGTAATACAGAAACATAAAATAATAATAATAATAAAATACAACAGTGCCAAGTGCTACCGTAGGGAGACCCAGCCAGCAAACATGGATAGCCTGGCCTGTTTGTCACCCATGGGGCCCTTTTAGTTTATATTTGTGGACTGCAGTATTAACTGCAAGCTATTTAGGGTTGTCTTGCAAGCCTGCAGATTATATTGAAGGCATGAACAGACTTTTTATAGAAGCATGGCTCTAGAGTTCCTCGAGGCATCTGATTATTTCAAAAAGGACCCTAAAATCCAAGGTTCAAATTTCCACTGGATACTGTCCCATGAAGGACCGACACAGCTACCCCAATTCAGGGTTCTCAAACAGGCAGTTCCGCCTCAGATTTGAGAAGAAACTTTAAAACAGGTCCTAGGACAGGGAAATGTGTGCTCACTGCTGTTGGCCCCTGAAGGTCCTTGGAGGAAGAACGAGGCACCTGATGGCCAAATGTGATGTTGCTTTGAGCAGCTGCTGTAAGATGGCTCATGCTTGCTGCTCATATGTTCCGGCCACACAGCTCTCCCTGAGGACTGACGTCCGCACTAATCCAGTGAAGGAGGCTGTGGTCCAGGAAGGGCTGGGATGCCCCTCTATTCACACGCTGCGTTTCCTAACAGTATGAGGTCCCCATGTACTAAAAAGGGAAGTGATCTGATTCAACTCCAGTTGGGTCACTTGCTAGTCTTTAAACCTTCGTTTTCTATCTTTTTTGTGTGTGAGAGAGATTTGTGAGTTTTGTGCCTTATACATGGGAATGTCCGAATACTTTATTTAATATGTGCACAGGCAGAATTTTCTGTTCTGGGTTATTGGGACAGAAAAAAAGAACAACCCCAGAAAGTGAGAGCAACTTGTCAATCAACAATTAATCTACTTGGGGAGGGGTTAACTACAATTTCCCTACACTCTACAGCAACAAAAGCATGTCTTTTAGGTGGGTTTCTGATAAGAATGTCTATGCTTGCTGGGTGTCCCAAGCTTCCAGTTGTCTAAGCAAAGCAGGGAATGTTAGCAAAATTGAACTGGTTTCAGCCGAACAAAGAATGGCTGTGTGTGTGTGTGTGAATGCTACAAATAGAGGGTCTGTTTAAAATGGAAACCAGAAAGTGTTAGAAATTCTTGTAGTTATGGATTCATAGAACGTCATCTTTTGAAAGTTGGTAGGAAAGTGAGAGCAGGAAGGAGCGAAGGTGAGCTTGACTGTACCCGTGGTGGTGTTCGTGAGCAGAGATCTTTCTTTTCTTTCTTGTTTTTTGTTCTTTTTTTTTTTTTTTTTGAGATAAGGTCTCAAAACACCTGTATAACCCAGGCTGGCCCAGAAATCCTTATGTAGACAAGGCTGGCCTTGAATTCTAGAGATCAGCCTGCCTCTGCCTCCCAAGTGGCTGGGTTAAAGATGTGCACTGCCACGGCTAGCCTTGTGGACAGAGGTCCAGTGCTCTTCAATGTACCCGAAGCCCTGTGCCAAGCTGAACTCTGTTCCCGGCAGGTCCGTGACACCGTTAAGTGTAAAAAGTAAGATGGTGGCATTCCGTTTTCGGTTTAATTATACAAATATTGCTAATTAATAACTTGGAAATTGTTTTAAGAAAAATAAATAAATGAAAGAAAGAAAGTGGTCCCTGTGGAGCTGAGAGTTGAACCCAAGACCTTCGAAATGTTAACCAAGAGTTCCTCCATTGACCTAAATCCCCAGGTCAAGGAATGGTGGATGTATAGTAGATATTTGGGAAGCGTTGAGGTGGGGAACCATGGTCTTCCCTGAAAATACCAGTATCTGATCAGAATAATGTAAATGCATGTACAAAAATGGGTGGTTTTTAACTCTTCAAACTCCCTTTTCAAACAGTGTCATTAAAACGAGCCTATCAGTGTGGAAAAGACCTGCTTAGTTTAAAGGTAACAACCAAGAATTGTAAAAAGGAGTATGAATGCCTCTTGATTTTTTTGGGTTCTGCCTCTCCCCAAAATCAGCATAATGTGAAAAAAATGGCATAAAGGAGATAGAGATCTTGCACTCTGTACAAGAAATTTCTGTTGTTGCCTCTTAGTTAAGACTTCTAACCCTGATAAATGCCTCTGATGAAATTAAACTGTCAGCCACTAAGCTTTCTGGAGGAGAAAATCCTTGTGGATTCAGAGAAGGCCCCACTTAGTTCAAGACAGGACACATTCGGTGATGCCTGTTTCTCCTTTCAGAACCCTGGCTTTTATCTGCTGGTGAAGGTTGTTTTTCTGTTTGTGTTTCCAGTGTGGGGTGTTTCCTGTTTTGTTTTTTTTGTTGTTGTTTTGTTTTGTTTGAGGTGGATCTCACTGTGTTTCCCAGGCTGGCCCGGGACTCCTGATTCTCCCATTTCTGTCCGCCAAGGAGCTGCGATTACAGGCTGCCCCAACACCACCCCCAACTCTAATGAACTAATTGTAAAGTTCTTAAAGATGTCAGGGTTCCAATTTCAACTTTTAAGTCTCTCAATAACCATAGTGCAGGTCATCTACTGGGAGCTTGGAAGAGAGTTCAGAGCCCTGACATGGGGACAGTTTATTCCTGTCTGTCTGGTTACTGCTCTGTAGTTCCACCCGGATCCTCCAGATGGCGGTGTTGTCCTTCTCATGCTCTCTTGGCACTTGTTACCAAGGCTTTGCCGCTACCTGTACCGTGTTTTGCTTGTTTGCTCGGTAACGAAAATGTGGGATTATCTTGTCTCTATAGATCTACTTACATGATTAATCATTAAAGAGATTTTGTACATGGATTTTTGTCGTGTTGACAATGTAAAGAAAGCTACCTTCTTTGACCCCTTGACAAGGACTGCCGGGACCCAAAGCTCATTCTAAAGCTGGGTTTTATTTAGCTCGACACAGCCAGGTAGAGGAGATTGGACATCTGAAAGTAGGAAGATATAAAAACTTAAAAAAAAAGTCTACCGCTAATTTCTGTACTTGTGGGCAGAACAAACTACTCTTTGAAGAACTGTGGAGCTGATTTCTCTGCGGATTACAATATAATTACGTAAATATTCCTAGCCGCATTACAACTATACTAAGGATTTTGACATTTTTTTTGAAATATAAAAATGATTGGTGACACAAAACAGTATAGAATCTTCGGGAACATAATGCCCCATTTTGCACAGAAGGGGATGTGGGTTTTCTACGCGAGGACATGTTTCTGGTTTGTTAGGTTTACAAAACCGCAATAATCCTGCTGGCACATCTAAAGCGGAGGGTTTTGTTGTATTGTGATTCTCACAGGAAGGAGGTATCTTAAACACTGCAGTAAGCCTGGCCAAGTCAGGTTTTAACACACACCATGCTTTCCCCTCCCCTCCCTTTGAGCTTCTGAGTAAATATGAGGCAAGGAAGACTAAAAGGTTTCTGTTGCTCTAGGGCAGTGATTTTCACCCTTCCTGATGCTATGACTCTTCAAAACAGTTCCTCATCTTGTTGTGACCGCCACCACACCACATTATTTTTTTGTTGCTAAAGCTATGAACTTTAATGTAAATATCTGTGACCCCTCTGAAAGGGTCCCTTGACTCTCAAAGGTTGAGAACTGCTGGTCTTGGGGGGTATGAGAAAGGTGGTGATGTTCCAAAGCCACACAACTCATTGTAATGTTCAAGTATTTTCCCTTAAGAAAACTTCAGGGCTTAACTAGTCCGAAACAGCGGCTCCAAACATCTGCAGAGTCCTTGGTGCTGTGTGCATGAAGCAGTTCTGCGCAGCATTCGGCTTTCTGACATCTCACAGACCCTCTAGCCCTGAACACCGCCTAAGGGGCAGCGGCTGTGCCACTTCTTTCGTTAGTTAAAGAGACGCGACTCCACGCGGCATCCCTGCGAATCAAAGAGAGCATTTCGAGTGCCACAGAGCCAGCCTGCCTTACAAAGTCAAACCCACTCAGTTTCTCGGGAGTTCTGTTGGCTCCTTATAGGAAAGATTCTGATAACATCGCCTAATTCCAAATCCCCCCTCACATTTCGCTGGGACTGTCTGTTGCCCAAGCAAGTGCCCCTTCCGTACTTCACCCCCAACAGACAAAGAGATAAGAGTGTAAGGACAGAACATTAAAATGGTTCCTCCGCCTTTCAAGGGGCTGTGCAAACACAATAGGTTAACAGAAAAGCATTTTTCTCTTTTTAAAGTGATATTTGGTTATTGAAGAAAATGTAGAAAAGTGAGAAGAAAAGATAATCTGTGGACCCATTAATAACATAAAAATGCTTTGGGGGAGAAAGGTAAAGCTCTTTTCAAAACATTTTCAAACATAATGTAAGTTAGTGATGCAATGTAAAACTTCCTGGGGGGCAGGGTGAGGAAGAATGGACTAAAAAGTTTAAGCCACCTATTATTTTCATTTTATAAAGAACAAAATCAACAGTCTTCAGTTTACAGGATGACCAAGAACTCTATTACATTCCCTTCTGACGTTCCAGGACATTGGTAAGCGGATGGTGCCGGCTTATCGACCCAAGCCAGCAATACACTGACTCTCCTGTTAAGAGAACCCGGTGAAAAGCCTCCTCAGATAGCAAGGGCTGTGCTAGAGAGCCGTTGGCTGGGTCTACTCCAGCCAGCCCAGCCTGTGAACTGCATGTGTGAATTCACTGATAGTCATCCCGCAGACGGCAAATACTGCCAGGTGCCAGGCTTTGCCCTAAGCACCTGGGACACGGTAGCAAAGAAAACATACAATCAACCCTCTTAGCTGTAAGAGAAACAGAAAACCAAAGTAGTTGACCCCAGGTCCTCCAAAAGTAAAGGAAGTATTTGGTGTGTCAGAGAGTGTTGGTGCGAAGAGGGGTAGGCTGCAGTGAGGGTGCAGGTTTGCTTTTGCTTTGTTTGTTCTGTGTGTGCGGGTGCTACGACTCTAAGCATGTCTGTGCACCAGATCTGTACAGAGCCCCTGGAAGCTAGAAAAGAGCATTGGATCTTCTGAAACCGGAGTTGCAGATGGTTGTGAGCCACCACGTGGGTGCTGAGAACTGACCCCAGGTCCTCCCCGAGAGCTGCCAGTGCTCTCAACAGCTGAGCCATCACTCCAGCCCGTTTGCTGTGATAAGAGTCTCATGTGGCACAGGTTGCCCTCACACTTGCTACATAGCTGAGAATGACCTCGAACTTCTGGTCCTGCTGCCTGCAACTCCAGAATGCACCTGGGCTTCCGTGCAAGGCTTTACGCAGTGGCTGGTGATGATCTAGGGACCCAGCGCTTCCTAGCTGCTAGATAAGTGTTTTACCAATTGAGCTCCACCCCCCAGGCTCATCAATCCTGAGTAGGATTGGGGAAGACCACCTAAAGGGAGGTGAGGAAACCAGCTGTGTTTGTCCAAAGCATGTCCGATTAGAAAGGAGACTAGTGAGAACAGAGGTAGGAGGTAGATCTTAAGAGGGCTTCCGGAAACATGAGGGTGGACGGTCGGGTCACCGTTAATTTTCTTTTTAAATCACCAACCACTCGTTACGATTGCATTTCCTCCAGTATACAAAAACCCAGGTGATTTCTGACTTCTTTGATTCAGGGTCTGGCCCAGCAAGGTCAGCCTTCCTGTGGGCACACTCTTGTGGGTGGCAGATTGTTCCCAGAGAATTTTTTTAACTGCCTGGGATGCCGGGGTTCCACTTCCTAGAAAGACTTCAAACGTTTCCTCGTTCTGTCAACATTTGTTTTGTGCTCTGGGTAATTTTCTGTGCAGACATGGAATGACAAACGCTCAGCAGAGGCTATAAACAACAGTAACAGCTTCTCTGATCTACACTGCTTGACTTGGGCTGAGACGAGATGTTCTCTCCATTTCTTTCAGCCCCTGGCCCCCATAACAAGCCTGTTTGTAGTTACCAGTTTTATTGCCTCTATTTTAGAAATAAGAAATGAAGGCAAATAAGTTAACCCAGGACTATCTGGTTAGGTGACAGAACCTCCCAGAAATTCAGGCCTTTGGGTCGGAAGCGCCCATTCTTCCCCATCCAAATCAGTCGAAATCAGAACATTCTTTCTGATGCCATCATTGTGTGGACTAGAAAAGCTTTTAAATTGAGAAGAGGATGTGACTTCTATGCCGTTCCCCATGTCCCTTAGCAAGTAAAGCAAACCTATATGTGCAGTTCTCGACGCATTTCTACATACACTGGCCACACTTTTCATCTAAGTGCTGCTTCTGGGCTGGTTGATCCCAGGGACGAAAATCCATATGTGTTCATTGCTAGGATTCAGCTATAATCCCCAGAAAGACTATAAACCCGCTTAAGGACCCACTAACTGGCCTCAGATTACCTCTCCATACTTCTTCAGTGTGCATAAGATAACTGAAGTGGATCAATACACAGGAGGTAATAAATGAGAAATGCCATTTCTCATTAAAGTAAATCTGAGCCCTATTCCAGGGTGAGCCAATTTCTTTTTCTCAAACACAGCTAAGGGAAATATGTCAAACATTCCATGGGCCTTCTCCTGGAATCCGATTCTGCCGTAGGAAAAATACCAGCTCTTGGGGCTGTTTATGTCCAATAAACGCTATTGGCAGTCACCGCCATTCCAGTTACTGCCATCTCTTCACAATGAGCGGGACGCCATGAGTCCTTTGTCTAGGCCAGCACCCTCTCGGGAGTCTCAGCATCTCTCTTCAGAACAGTGGCCCTTTGGTTTGGAGGAAGGCTGTCTCTCCACCAGTGTAGAATGAGATGTGTTTCCTCTTCCCAGGGACATAGAGGAAAGAGAGAGAGTTCAGCTGAGTCTTGGAGAGTCATTTCTTTGGTTTTCTTGCATATTTCTTCCCTAGTGTCAGTCCCCATGATCACAGACTCTCATGGGCACCAGGGAGTAAGGTTCCCAAACCACAGAGACGCTGGCTTACCCATCCTCTGCCACCGTGGCCCCCAAGTGCCCTCAGTCTACAGAAGAACTCTCATAATGCACTTACTCTTCCCATTTTATTTCCTGCCTCGGTTGTGTTGTGTTCCACAAAAAGTATGCCAAAGAGATACCTTGCTGTGCAAGTCCAAAGACCTGAGTTCAATCTCCAGAACCCATGTTTGTGCACACTTGTAATTCCAGCACTGACGAGGGGAGACAGAAGGACCTCTGGGCCCCCTGGCCAGTGAGCCTAGTAAGCAATCTCCAAACCACAGAGAGACCCTGCTTCAAAATGAAGTGGACAGCACCTGAGCGATCCCTGAGGGGATCCCCCCAGCCTGAGCATGCTTGGGCATGCTCATAGACATGTGTTCATGTGCGTGTGCTTGTGTGTGTGTGTCTGTCTGTCTGTGTCTCTGTGTGTGTGTGTATACTCTGTGGCACTAATCATGGGGAGCTGCAAATAAATGTCTGCTCACGCTAGATATGAAACTATTGACAAACCAAGGTATGGATAACACCAAATTCAACTCCCAGTACCCACATGGTGTCTCCTAACCACATGTAGTAAACTCTAGTTCCAACAGATCTGATGCCCTCTTCTGGCCTCTTCAGACACTGTACACTCTCATGGCTCATGGACATACATGTAAGTAAAAACCTGTACACCTAAAAATAAATATTTCTTAAGACACGTGCCAACTCACTCTGTGCTCAAAACAGCTTCATGATAATGATGATGATTGGCTATTATTATCCCATTTTGCAACTAGGGAGAGGTTAACAAACTTCTGAATGGTCACAGAATCAGAATTTTTTTTTTTTCTTAAGACGAGGTTTCTTTGGGTAGCCTTGGCTGTCCTGTAACTCCTTCTGCTCAAAGACACAGTGATCCGACTGCCTTTGCCTCATGAGGGCTGGCTTTAATGGCATGTGCCACCATTGCCTGGCTCAGGGTCAGAATCTTTACTTCTCGGGTCCTGCTCAGAGGTTGTCCATATGCCCTTCCATCTCTTCCCTTCCTCCCCCCCCCATTTTTCTCTATTTTTTTCTCTTCCTTCTCCCCTGCTCCTACACTTCTTCTAGCTCTTGCATTCTGAAGAAACTTCACAGACAAAAACCAAACAGAACTGTACAATGAATCCTACGCAATCGAGTCAATAGTTATCCGCTTGTAGATAATCTTACTGCATTCATATCTCCATGCCACCCTTGGCCTGATGGAAATGAATCAGGCAGTACTTCCCCTTACTACTCCATTGTTTATCTTAAAAAGATAGAAATTTTCTTGATTTTTATCTATTTGTTTACTTTTGTGCTTATTCAGAGACAGGATCTTTTTCTGTGACACAGATTGGCCTAGAATTTTCTATGTAGCCTCACCCATCCTTGAGTTTGTAGCAATCCACCTGTCTCAGTGCAGGAATTATAGGGCTCCAGCTAATGTGAAACGTTTTCGAAGTAAAATCATAATACTTCTACCAAGCCTAAAATACTAACCAATTTCTTGACATCACTAAATATCTAATGGTTGATTCCAATTGACTTTACAAATGTCATAACTATCGTAAGGTATATTTGTTTGGCTCAAGATCCCAACAGAACCCACACTACCATCGGTTGGCTGTTGCTCATGTTCCTTTTAATCTGTAAGGCCCCTTCCACTTCATTTCCTGCTGTCACAGCCCTTGGGATTCATTGGCAGAGCAAGATCTCATGTCCTGGGAAAGTTACTGCTCCAACCAGCTACTTCATCCTGCGTCTGGGTTGCACCATCATATCTAATTGCACAGATTTCAGGGAAGAGCTTGATGAGTCAACAGACACACAGGAACTTACTCACTGGTGTCAAGAAATTATAAGTAAAATCTAAATGTGTAAATACATGGCCTTGGGGGCCAGTGACCGGGGGTCTCAGAGGGTGAAAGCACCAAACCTGATAACCTGAGTCCAATTTCTGGAGCCCACATGGTAGAAGACCAGTTACCTTGCCCTGTCTGCTGATGGTCATAGACATACCATAAGACCCCACATTTGTATACACACATGCAATAAATAATTGGCTTGGGGGACTATGATTTCCTGAACGATCCCCATGATGGCTGTTGTTCTTTAACACCTTGACAAAACCTAGACTCACCTGGGAGATGGTCCCTAGGGAATGCTTGTGGGGCATCACCCTGATTGTATTTGAGATGGGAAAACCTGCTCGCTGTGGATGGCACCTTCCTGCCTGGGATGTTACACCAGACTGTGTAAGTGGAGACGGGGTTGAGCAGTGATGGGTGTTCGTCTATTGACGAAATGAGCCAACTCAAAACAAAATAGAGTATAAAAATGCAGGTTTACTGAGGGCAGCTCTCAGGTGGGTTCCCTGATCTCACAGTGAAGTCGCCATGTAGAGAGAGGAAGTTCGCAGGCAGAGAGAGAGAGGGAGAGGGAGAGGGAGAGGAGAGGGAAAGGGAGAGGGAGAGGGAGAGGAGAGGGAGAACGGAACAAAATGTCTGGAGTATATAGTGAAAGGCCTCTGGGGGAGAGGAAGCCCCACACCTGGGCTGGGAAATTCTACCTCAGGGTAGAGGACAGGGTATGCCAACCACACCCAGTAACAGGTAGGGACTGAGGGATGCTGGGAGTACCTGGAGGCCAGGTCCGTTAAAAAGGCACCTCAGCCAGGCCGCTGCTTGCCCTGGGTCTGAATCCCAATATCCAGTGTCATGATTCACACCTCTCTGCTTCCTGATTGTGAATGTGAGGTGACCAACTGCTTGAAGCTCTTGCTTCCTTAACTTTCCTACAGTGCCGGACTCTACCTTGAACTGTGAGCTCAAATAAACCTTTTCTCTTATTGCTTTTTTCACAGTTTTTGTTTGTTGTTTGTTTTTTAATCATAGAAATGGGAAAAAGAAACCAAGACAGTTCTGTAACTCAAGAACAACTAGGGAGCATTACTTTTCTTCTTATTTTAAGGATGAGAAAACAGAATAGTCAAGAAGGTAGTTGGCTTCAAATATTCACAATCTTCATAACCCAGTTAGGTGACAATATGGCTACAGGAATCCAACCTGCTGTTTTGTTTTTCCATTCCATGCTGCATTCATGACAGGGGGAATTGAGTTTCAGATATCCCAATGCCATCAGAGCCTGTGTGCTTTTGGCAGGGCAGTGATCAGGGATCCTGTAGGGTTCGGGGAGGAAACCAGAGGCTTGCACATGCCAGGCAACTCTACCATTGAGCTACATCCCAGACCTTAGTTTTATAGAATGGGATCTCCTAATCATGGCGCCTGGCTTCCCCAGTGTTTTAAAATCAACATTTTCCTGTCCATATTTGGAAGCCCAACGTTTATTCACTATTCCTGTCACATCATCTTTACAAGCTCCTGTGTGTGTACAGTTGAAAGCTTTCTTACTGCCTAGTCATTTAAGAAGCAAGAGCTGAATTCAATGATTTCTCCAGCGCTAAGTGAAGAATGTCTTTCATTTCTCTGTCTTTAGACTTAAATAGTTTAATGCTTACTCAGCCATAGTGCCTATGTTCACATAGGTATATGTGAATAATTATTTTTAGCTTCTGTTTGAGGCATGAGCAGGGAAAGGGGGAAGTGCCATAAGTCCTCTAATATGAGCAAAATTAGATCAATCAGGAGCCTCTTAGATCAGTGATGACTGAATGTATGAT
Organism: Pachyuromys duprasi; assembly: GCA_028658305.1. Classification (NCBI taxonomy): domain Eukaryota; kingdom Metazoa; phylum Chordata; class Mammalia; order Rodentia; family Muridae; genus Pachyuromys; species Pachyuromys duprasi. The sequence goes on along the minus strand of CM053756.1, from coordinate 18,373,044 downwards.
ATTGTCATTATAGCCCATTAATTTGTTATAATCTTTTCATAGAAATATTTACAATAACCAGTGGCTTCGATAACTGGTGCCTTGAGTATCAGCACTCCTGGTACAGTGTTCCTTCAAATTAATATTATGTGTTTCTGACTTCTCCCTAGAGTTGAAGCAGGAGCAGGTGCAGGATAAATTGAATATTCACTGTTAGTGGAAAACCTACCCCATAACAAAGCATCTAGTGAACCATTTTCTCTCTTCGCTTACCTGGTGTGTCATCAGTTCTAGGCACAATTAAATTTACTACTACAGTTATTAGTATAAACTCCCTGCCATAACAGTATTATTCATATGATAAGTTTTTCTTAGAGCTATACCTCTTTTCTCATTATCAGCCCTCTCTTCAGACATCATAATGCTTCTAACCAAACAAAGCTTCAATACAACATTTCTTTTGACTCTGCAGGAAGAGGGGACCCTATTTTATGTCAGCACTTGTTTTGATTCTTTGCACATTCAGAAGTGTATGTTCTAATCCTAACTGAATTTGGCATTATTTCTCATGTTGTTCCTTACTACTCAGGTAAAAAAAAACATTTTTGGGTATATGGGTGTCTTAGTCTGTATTCCGTTGCTACGAAGAGACACCATGACCACGAAAACTCTTACAAAAGGAAGTAGGCTGGCATGGTGCTGGAGAAATAGTTGCTGAGAGTTCTACTTCAGATTCTCAGGCAGCAGGAAGAGAAAAACACTGGGCCTGTCTTGGGCTTTGGAAATTTCAAAGTCCATCCCACAATGAAACAATTCCTCCAACAAGGCCATACCCACTCCAATAAGGCCACACCTCCTAATCCTTCTCAAGTAGTGTCAATCCCTGATGATTAAACATTCAAATTCATGAGCTTTTGGAGGCCATTCTTATTCAAATCACCACACAGGGAAGAGCATGAGCTATAAAACCAATTTTTTTCCTGTTTGAGGTCATCATATATTGACTGTAGGTCTAGATATTGACCTTCCAGCTTACTTTATACTGGCGGCTATAATTATCATTATCCCAACAGGAGTGAAAGTACTTACCCACCCTCCTCAGAGGTGATATTAAATGACTCCCAGCTATACTGTGAGTCTTGGGCTCTGCATTTTTACTTATAGTAAGTGAAGTCACGGGAATTTTCTTATCTAGTTGCTATACATCATAGGCGCTGGGGATCTGAACTCAAGTCCTCAGGGCTGCCGCTTACAGACCAAGCCATCTCCCTCCAACACTCGATTTATTTTAGGGCAAAGTCTTACTGTGTCTTAGTTAGGGTTGCTGTTTTTTGTGATGAAACACCAGGACTAAAAGCAAGTTGTGGAGGAAGGGTTTTATTTGGCTTACGCTTCATCATAGTCCATCCTTAAAGGAACTCAGAACAGGAGCTCAAACAGGAAAGAAACTTGGAGACAGGGGCTGATGTAGAGGCCATGAACGGGTGCTACTTCCTGGCTTGCTCATCGTGGCTTGCTCAGCCTGCTTTCTTACAGAACCCAGGACCGCTAGCCCAGGGATGGCTCCACCCACAACGGTCTGGGCCTTCCTCCATCACTCACTAATTAAAAAAAAAAACAAAAACAAAAACAGTGTTACAGTTGGATCTTATGGAGTTATTTTCTCAATTGAGGTTCTCTCTGTTCAGACGACTCTAACTTGTGTCAAGCTGACATGGAATTTACTATATAGCCTAGAATTCATGATCCTCTTGCCTCCCTCCAGCTGTGACACTTGGCAAGGTCAGCCCTTTCTTAAGATAATATGTTCCAGAGGATGAGGATAGTGGAAATGAATATGAGAGTACCACGAGAAACGCAATTGGCCAATTGTCTCGTCTCCCCTCTCCCCCAGAAGTCAAGGTATACTATTTTTGTCCAGCAGAAAGGAGGAGACTACCAAAATAACTTCAGAAATAATCCAGGTCACAGACACAGCCATTTGGTATTTGTCCTGGGAATTTAGGAACTGAAGCGGGGATTAAAAACTGTGAAGTCAGTTCTGAACAGGGAGTGAAAAGAGGTGATATATATTAAACTTAGTAGTACCTAGATGAAACTTCTCATGCCCTGAATCATCAGGTTGCCCAGGAGATATCTTCCGGCATTATGAGCTCCTCCTCCATCTGTGATGGAGTGTTAAAGGGCCTGATACTGTACAAGTCTTGCGTAAAAAAAAAAAAAAGAAGAAAAAAAAGAAAAAAAATGTAAAGCTGCTGTCATTCGTAAACACAAAGGCCATGTTATCTCCTGAAGACAGCATTCTACAGCAACCTCCCCCCTTCCTTCAATTCTGATAGTTTTCCACCTTACTTGAGGTTCTTTGCCTTTGGTTTGCTTTGGGTTTTTTGGTTTTTGGTTTTTGGTTTTTTTTCAAGACAGAGTTTCTCTGTGAAGCCTTGGCTGTCCTGGACTCACTTTGTAGACCAGGATGGCCTCAAACTCACAGAGATCCTCCTGCCTCTGCCTCCCTGAGTGCTGGGATCATAGATGTGCACCACTGCGCCTGGCTCTTGGTTTGGCTTTCAAGACAGCCTCTCACTGGATAGCTCAGTTTAGCCTCAAAGTGGCTGCTCTCTCCAAAGAACTGGTATCCTAGCCATATACCATCATACCCAACTGGAACTGAGGATTCTGTTGTGACTAGAGTTTCTGAGGACTGGCACAATCTAAGAATGTGGTGGTTGTACCTACATACTACTAGTCCTCAGAAAGTTGAAGCAGCAAACAAAAAGCACCTTGACTCACAATAACCCTTTCTTATGATAACTGGCCACAACTCCCTCACCAGACAAAGGCATCAGTCCATTCAGGAGGCAGCTACCACATGACCTAGTCACCTTGAAGACCAAATCTTCCACCACCACGGTCACTGCTTCCATCACAACCATTAAATCTCAAAATAAGCACCACAGTGGACAGACCATGTACAAACCATTGCAGGAACCCTGCTTGGCTTTTCCTCCCTGAGAATGGATGACAATTTTGAAAAGCCACAGGCCACAGGCTACAGAAGCGGTCTTTTCCCACACTCTGTTGACCATTTGACTAGCAGGATTTTCTCAGAAAGAAATGTACAGGGACAAAAGTCACTCCTCAAATGCAGATTCCTCATGAGCAACAGGTTCAGGTGTGACTTACTCTGCCACTTTCACAAGCTTTTTCCCTGCCCAAACCAGGGACAATAGACCCAGGGCAGCCAGGAAGTTCATCCAGAAAGACTTCTGTTTTTTTTTTTAAATATTTTATGTACAATGGTGTTTTGCCTGCATGTATGGTGTCAGATCCCCTGGAGGAGGAGTTGCAGACAGTTGTGAGCTGCCATGAGGGTGCTGGGAATTGAACCCACATCCTCTGGGGGAGAATGTCAGTGCTGTAAACCTCTGAGCTATCTTTCCAGCACCCCAGAAAGGCTTCTAAGCATGTCTACATGTCCTCGGATTTCCTTTAAGAGAACTGACGAGGATGGAGAGCTTGTGGGCCTGAAAGAGTTTAAGCTTATCATGGAGAGTCAGTTACCAGTGATACTGGGTAGCAGGCAGCAGCGAGGTACACAGGAGAGCTGAAGGGGCGAGTTTATCATCATGACTAATTCTCCACGTCACCATCCTAGTCAGTGGCTCAGGTACATTGCAACAGCAGGTGCTTTTCAAGATTTCAGTAAGTGCAGAGACGCTAATCAATTCATGGAGGGTTCTGATGAAATCCTGGGGAAGTCTTATGGTGGCACAGACAGCCCAGACCGTCTGGAGAGGAGGCACAGGCACCACTGACGGTGTGGTGGTGCACACCTTTAATCGAAGCATTAGGAGGCAGAGACAAACAAATCTCTGTGAGTATAGTCTCCACAGAGAGCTCCAGGAAGCCAACAAGCGATACATAACAAAACCCTGCCGTAAAAACAAACAAAAATAGAGAAAGGACGAAGAGCACGTGCAGGCCTACAGGAAAGAACTAGAAACAAAGCTAGGAAAGAATTGCATGGGTAGGTGTAATAGTCAGCAGTAACGGTGTTAGATGTCACTGGCTGTATTTTTATCCTGGTCCCCGGAGTTTCATGGGTTAGTGCCAGCTGAGACATACAGCCTTGACAACTGAACAGCTACTGAAACCTTGGGCCCTCTGCTGGTAAACAGCCATTGTTGGACTAGCTGGACCACAGCCTGTAAGCCACTCTGATAAATCAAAGTCGTGCGTGCTCATTCTATCAGTTCTGTTCCTCTAGGGGACCCTGATTAACACAGTTGCCACCTGGACTGGTGGCAGCAAGTGACCCACGGTGTTGAGCTACGTCTTCTCCTCAGGATTTTCTACTCTAAAGAAAAACGTTGTCTAGGTCAGAAGAGCGTTTTATAAAGATCAGACCCCTGGGAAAACTTGGGACATAATGAAACCAAATCCCTGGGTATCTTGGAATCCACAGCCCCAAGAAGTATGAGTCAGAAGTATTTAGCGCTTTCACTGGGGAGTAGCCCTTGTACACTGAGTGTGCACGGGAAAGAGTGCCTGACCTTTGGGGAGGACGAACGAGCGAGAAGGAACTTCTCCTTTCTAACCTCACTGCGCCAGTCATGGCCTGAAGACACCAGACGTTCAGCCTTGCTCCTTAGTTGCATTCCCTGTCAGCTACCAAGTGGGGGCGGAGGAGGAAGGGAAGAGAAGGGGAAGGAAGGAGCGGACCCACCTCCATCTCTGTCACACCCATTAGCCACTGCCTGTGGCCAGGCGTCAGCAGTCCTGTGCGCACGCGCTGAACTGGCCTCCGCCTCCTTCCCCACCTCGCTTCCGCTCCTTTCGCCTCCCTCTTGTGGAGTGTTTGGCGTTACCATGGAGTCTGGAGAAGCTCCCGGATGCTGTTTGTTGCCAGGGTAACCCAAGCGGTAGAAGGCAACCGTGGCGGCGGGCGCACCGCGGCAGGGCCGCGATGGTGACTAACCCAGTGCACGGCCTGCCCTTTCTCCCGGGGTCATGCTTTCCGGACTGCACGGTGAGGGTCACTCCAAAGGGCTCTGCGCTTGGCGCGCCTCTGCTCTCCTCCGTCGCACAGGCTCCACCGTCTTCGAGGATCCCAGCCTCTGCTGCCTTTGCTCGGCCTCTTGGTAGTCCTCACCGGTCCCCACTGCAGCCCTGTTCTCACTTTCCTGCCCCTTCGACCTGCCTTCTGGCCCGATTACCCCAGGCTGGCTCCAGACCCCGCGCCCTCTTAGCCCCCTACTGCATTTTTACCCTACCCAACGCCTCTCTACCTTCATCCTCTCCTACCTTCTCTCCCCGGCAACTTCATTCCTGACCTGTTTCGTCCTCTTCTGAATCCTCCAGAACAGTGCCCGTCAGCCCCCTTTCCTGTGTGTGTGTGTGTGTGTGTGTGTGTGTGTGTGTGTGTGTGCATCCTTTCTGAGCTCTTCTTCCTGATGGGTCTTTTCCCTTAGTCCCTGGCCTTCTGAGTTGAGGGTCACTTTTCTCTCCAGCTTCATTCAGCCTTCTTCAGAATCGAATCGCACCTTGGCTTTCTTGAGATTTCTCTTTAAAGCGTGCCCATCTTCCTCCTCACTTAACTCAACCACACGGACCACTTGGTGTTTTACATTCTTAACATTTTTTTTTAATATAAAGGATTCACTTTCAGACTCTGTGTGTGTGCGTGTGTGTTGGTGGCGGTGGGAGGAGGGGTGTTTGTTTTATCTTACATGCAGTCCAGACTGGCCTTGAACTTGAAAAGCACTTGCCTCAGCCTCCAGAATGCTTGGGAAAAAAGACATGCCGACACACAGGGTTCAGCATTGTGTGTTACTACCCACTCCCTTCCCAGGCTGACTGACTAGTTGAAATGAAATGAAAACACGTTGGGGGGGGGGGTGCCACACAGATGGCTAATTTGAGTCTAGCCTGGGCTGCAGAGCCAGTCCCTCTGTCTCCAGACAACAGCAAATCCAAACCAAACAGAACAAGAATGGCATAAAAAGAGAGCGTTATCCAGGTTGGGAAAGTGGGTTGGAGGATAAAGACACTTAACGCTCATGTGAGAAGAGTGTAGTTCAGATCTTCTAGAACCCATATGAACTCAAGCAAGCTGCTTAGCTAGACCGGCCCTTATCAAAGGCAGCTTCCCCGTATCAACTTTAGTCTTTCATAGGTATGCCCACACACATGCAAACAGGCATGTGCACATATATGCACACACAGGTACACACATATGCTCAGAACCCCCACCGCCACTGACAAAATAAAAACACCTCAGTTCAAAGCCCAGCTTGAACACAGTTTAGGTTGGGGACATAGGTTAACTCTTTGTTATTTATTTTGAGACAGGGTCTCATGCAGTCCAGGTTAGCTTCACAATTCCTACTGTATAGTCTGGGATGATCTTGAACTGATCTTCTGGGCTCCTGAGTGTAGGATTGCAGACAGGTCACCAAAGTCAGAGCTTCTTGAGTGCCAGGCAAACACTCTACCAGTTGAGCTACAACTCCAATTCCAGTACTCAAAAGCAAATAGCATTTTTAAAAAATCTATCAGAGTCACAGAAATATTCTGAAGAATCAACATTGAGATTCAGTAGTGCCAATCATAGAGGAGCCCGGTAGTGATTTATATTTGTTTAGTTTAATAATTCAGACTCATATTTCTCTTCATATTTCTTAAGGAAAATTATTTTGTGTACTTATTTTCTAGGGGACATAAATTTCAATTTGAATTGAAAGTGTGAAGAGTGTGTGGATTCTGACTCTCTTCTACTCATGGTGTATTAAGATACACCATGGTCACTTTTAAAAGCTGCAAGCTCACTAAGTGTGTTTCCCCTTTGTTGTGTGTTTGTTTGTTTGTCTCCATTTTAGCCAGGCTTGCCTGATGTTCACTGTGTAACTTAAACTCTTCAAACTCACAGTGATCTCCAGCTGGAGCTTCTCAAGTGTGTGAGCTGCTGTGTCTGGAAAGCATCATAAATTTTCCATTTCAATTATATATATATATATATATATATATACATATGTATGCATACATAATATGTTGACATGTATAATATTGTAGACATTTTCCTATGCTGTATGCTGTACTGAATCAGCTTAAGCATTTGGTGTCAGTGAATGTGGGTTACCCACAAGGCAAGGGTGGAGTTGACTTGGGAGATTATAGAGATATGGCTAGAAGTGCCAGTCTTTAAGCATTTATAAGGAAAGATGATCTACTTGGATGAACTTCATATAAAGTATACTGAGTGACTGCCAACTATTCTTAGTTGAAATTTGAAAAGCTTGGTGACTGCATCTTCATCAGGGAAGGAATGTTGTTACTCCAAACGTGTCAGAAAGTGAACCCTAATGAATAAGAAGGGTTTCAAAGCCTGAGAATGCCTTTCCTGGTATACTCCATGATACAGTTGGCTGAGGCTAGAGGCATCTGTTAACCACAAAGAGAATGAACTGAAGTTACTGATGTTGGTTTCATTTCATATTGTGTGGGCTGGTTTAGTGGGGAGGAGTCGCCATAGAGCATGTGTAGATGTTGTAATACAATGTCTGGGAGTCAGTTTTCTCTTTCTATTCTGTAGGTCCCAGGGATCCAATTTAGGTGGTCAGTCAGTCTTGGTGTTAATCACCCAGTGAAAGCACCAAATACTTCTAACTCATACTTCTTGGGGCTGTGGATTCCAGGATACCCAAGCCACCTCCCAGCCCCCCTACCCACTTTTAGTGCTGGGAATTGAACCTAGGTCTTTGACCATGCTAAGTACACCATCACGGAGCTATACTCTTAGTCCCTAGTGATTTCGTCTCTGTCTGTCTTTGGAGGTTGCAAAGAGGAACTGGAAGCTATGTGCATTGCCCAACTCTGTACCTTTTATTCTATGTCTTGTGTTTTATGCATCTGGGACAGTTCCTTCCAACTGACTTGTAACCCAGAGCAATGGCCCTTAAAGAAAAGTCTGTGGTCCATATTCTTTTGTCAGAGGTAGTCCAAACTGCTCTACCTTTTATGGTAATACAGATCTTGATAGGACAGAGATGATAGGATGGATTCCAAAGAAGTTAGGAGATAGGCAAGTGAATCTATTCCTAATAAAATAAAGTTTATCATTATTTATAAGTCATGTATACATGATATGTAAACTACAATACAGGTGTACAAATTGAAAGCCACCCCATAAAGAATATTTTAAAAACCCAGTGAATTAATGTAATTTTAATTTTGCTCTTCTCCTTTATTTAACCTTTTATATTTCCAATGACAAACAAATGTATATTCATGGCAGAAAATGACCATAATCTAGAAACACATAATTCAAGATCTTTACCAAATCCAGTTTGTATGCTTATAATTGTAGTATATTTATATAATTTTATATGATGCTCTTTGTCTTAATAAATTATAAATACTTTACCAGGCTGTTTCATGGTATTTAAAACTAGTTTAATTCCTTCACAGAAATTTCTTTATGTTTGTTGTTTAGATTATTTCCAACATTTAAGTATCACATATCCTCACATATGTTTGTCACTATTATGATCAGAATCAAGCATATTGTTCGTTGCCATAATTTTGGAATGTATTTTAAAAATCAGTGCATAAGGACAGGGTCACTGGCTGTTTACACAGATGCAGATGCTGGCAAAAAAACGTTAGTTGTCAGAGATTTATATGAATGTATCAGTGTCATTGTAATAAGAGCCGTTGATGCAGGTAAAACTTAAAATTCAGAAACTCAGATCTGAGGTTATGAAAAAGAAAAACCAGATTAGCAAAAATAAATTAGAGCATAGATGATGTGGTATGGCAGATGTAAGTCAGATATCACAGAGCAGGGCTGTTTTGTTTTTAGCCTCGAGTGGCTTCTATTTCCTCCTTGCTCCTGACCAAGTGTTTTAGTTTAAAAAACAAACCCTTTGAACGCAGTGAAACGCTTTGACGTACATTGTTGTGGGGGTGGGGCGCTAAAAAGCAAACATTTGGAGCTGGAGAGGTGGCTCAGCGTTTTAAGAACAAGAACTGCTCTTGCAGAGGACCCAGGCTCAATTCCTAGCACCCACATTAGGTGTCTCCTAGTACTCTTAAAGCAAAAGTTTATGTTATGGTAGTTTAGGAAGTTAGTTGTTTACTTCTGATGTTAATAACAACGTCTTTCTTTTCTTCAGAAAACATCGTTCCGCAGATGCCAGACACTTGGCTACAGGAATGGCTACGCGGTTATGGACCGTCCAACCTTCGGGATAGGCGGAGACCGGCTCCCTTACAACCAGCTGTCTTCTGCTGAGTTGGATGAGTTGGCCAACAAGGCACCCTTCTTAACTTACGGTCCACCCAAGCCGCCCCCACCTGCACAGTTTGTTCCTGCTCATGTGGCTTTTGACAAAAAGGTACCATCTGGGTTTTTAGGGCACCCCTTGACTTCAGAGGTCTGAGCCCTGGTCACTTGCAGAAATGTTATCAGTAAAGCCCAGGATTCCCTGAGTACTCTTAGAGAAAATTGTTCAGATGCCTCAACCCTTAGTCACAGACAGCTGAAGTGAGCCTTGAAAGAGGCTTTCACTGGGCAGGAAGCAGATTACAGAAAATAATTCCCTGTGGACTTTCCCTGAATATTTTCCAAATACAGTTAAAAGTTGCCTGAATTTTGAATTCCACATCCGTGTGGCCTCGTGTTCGCTTGCTCTGTTTCCCAGTCTGCAACAGTGAGCCCCTACCTAATCACTATGAACTGTGAAATCAACATCCCCATCTATTTGCCAGTTGTTGCTTTTTTTAAAGTTCTCCTTCCTTCCTTCCCTTATTTATCCATCCACCCTTTCATCATTGGTTCTATTTTCTATTTCAAACACTCTAGTGACTATTTTTCTCTAGCAAAGTTCATATTATTACAAAACAACAAGAAAAAAAAAACCTTCCCGCTTTTCCTTTAGGAAGAGAATTTTCTCTCATCCTTGAGCCCCAAACTGCTTTCTTAGACATAACAGTGACACCCTGTTGGCTGAGTTTGGACAGCCACCCACCGCCCCTGTTCTCCACCCCATTTCAGCGCTTTATTCTGTTATTCCTTCCTTCCCTCCTGGGCTCTGCTCTTTGCTCGTGTTCGTGACTATTCACTCTCCTGTCTCTGGTTTCTCTTTTTCTGGAATCCCTGCGTCCTCTGTTCTCATCCTTGAATGTCCCCTCTTAGGAGATCTCACCCACTCTGCGGATTCAGCTGTCTTTTCAGTACAAAAAACTGTCAGCCTTTATTGTCAACTAGGACCTCACTGATCTGTAGACCCTAGCCATAGGCTGCTCCTGACAGTGGGGTATCCTCAGCTCGACGAGCTGTTCCTCACACATAGACTCTACATTTATATCATCATCATCATCTTCTTCTTATTATTATTATTATTATATTGATTTTTGACTCTCATCCTTACCCAGTACAGAGGACCACTAGCTCTGCTCTCTCCATTTGGGTTCTGAGCTTCCATGCTTGGCCATTCAATGAGTTGCCAAGCCAAGTATTTCTCTTTCATTTCCTCCATCATTTTCAAAGTTCAAACAAGCAATATGATCTCTACAAACTCAGAAGGTTAGAACACACTGCCAGGAGCCAAGACCACTGTAGAATTCAGTGAAAAGATACATTTTTAAACAGAGTATATAAATGTTATTTTTTCCTTCCTTTCTACATTATTATCACGTTCTGCTGATGTTACCCTAATGCCATTCCCAGCAGCTTCCTTAAAGAGGCTTAGAACTCTATTCTTAATAAGAGGAGGGGAAAACGACTTTGAAAATTAGCAGTCAGTGGGCTGGAGGGTTCAGTGGTTAGGAGCACTGGCTGCTCTTCTAGAGGATACAGGTTTACCCCCAACACCCACGTGGTGGCTCAATACCAAACTGCCTATAACTCCAATCCCAGGGACCCTGAAATCTTCTGGCCTCCATAGGTCCCAGGCATGAACATAAAATAATTTAAAAAAATCAACTGTCAAACAAATAGGTACTTCATATAATAGAGTTGTGCTTTTATTACAGGCTTTCACCATGTAGCCCAGGCTAGCCTTGAACTTGTAACCTGCTGCTTCTGCCTCCTGAGTGTTAGGACTCCAGGCTTATGGCACTTTGTCTGGTAGTTAAGAACATTCTTTTACCAAGACCTCCTACGTGCCTTAGAAATGTCAGAGGAAACCCAAGTGATTTATTGGACAAACAGAAACATAATTAAGCCGTCAAAGGTGAATACATAGGCAAGAACAACTGTGTTGCCTTGATGCGTAGATTTTATTGGGCATAGTTTGTGTCGGTGAATGTGTAGCTAACCAGAGAACTTGAGAATGTAATACCTTAGTGAATCAAACAGTCAGTCTCTTAGAGAAACGTTAAATACATCGTGTGGTACCAATTTCCCTATAGAATCTAAACATAGGGCTGGAGAGATGGCTCAGTGGTTAAGAGTGTTTGCTGATCTTCCAGAGGACCTGAATTGGGTTCCCAGCACCCATGGTAGGCACCTGCGCACGTGCACACACACACACACACACACACAACACACACACACGCACACATATAAGCTGAAAATAAGAATCTGAATATAATAAAATGCCAGTAAAGCAAGAACTAAGGTGTGTACATTGTTTAGCCTTTCTAAATTTTCATAAATTTTTCTTATAAAAGCAGTTTACTTGTAGACATGCAAAGACAGGAGGTTAGTATCAATCTATACTGATCATATGCTAGAGGCTAATAAACATTCTTAAGGATTTGAAGGGCTAGAGAGATGGCTCAGCAGTTAAGAACATGCGTTGCTCTAGCGGAGGACCTGGGTTTAATTCCCAGGACCCACATGCTGGCTCACAGCCATCTGTGACCCCAGAGCCACGGTGACTCACTGAGCACACAAACAAAACACTCATATCCATAAAGTAAACCGATCTAAAAAGTAGTTGCTCTCTCTTGTATTTTCAAGAAGTAACAAATCATAAAATTTCTATTCGTGTGGCCTTTCTAACACACGTACATATGCCATGTATCACCTCCCATTCTGAGGCCAAGATCGTGTTGTTACAGGCATGCGGTCCTATTTCAGATTAGCTATCCGATGGTTCGGGAACACAGCTGCGGGTCCAGGTCCAGTCTTGGTCCTTACCTCTGAGCTCACTCCTTTGATAAACAGGCCTTGTTTCTGTATGATATGAAGGTGTCCCCTGAACATATGTGTGTGTCACTGCTTAAATTGCTACCTCCCCGACACACAGGCCAAACTAAGCACATCAAAACCTGCTAATATTATCCACTCACACCTCTCTCTGTCTGATGTGCTCATCTTGTCCATTCTTGCCAGCTTAACAGGAACTCCAGTTTTTCTGTCTGATAGATTAAAATGCTGGAGTCGTCCTTAGCTATTTGTTAAAGAATATTAAACCAACTTCCTTCCCTCAATCCAGCCTTGTCTCCTAAATTACTCCCTATAATATCAGCTTGTAAGTTAATAAGCTATGATGTAAGCTAATAAGTTCAGATTTCACCTCGCCATGCACATTGTTAAAGCCCTCTTCTTTTAAAGTCACGTTTCTGTCGGGTCGGCACTGTGTATGCTGGCACTCTATTTCCTCAGTGCATCATCTGGTTTCCATCCTCTCCCCATCCCCAACACACACGCACCTCACCATCAATCCAGTCTGGCTCCTCCTGCCCTTCCATTGTGGCCACTTTGCAGATCTGTTCTTCAGAAGGGCTGGTACTTCCTTCTCCTCCATAGTCTGCTTATCACTCCCAAGTTCCCTTCCTCCGACTTTTGTCACCAATGCCTAGAACCCCTTCCCTTTCCTTCTCAGCTTAATCTGAAACTTCTTCATACCTCGAATTTAATTATTTGTTGACCACTTTTTACAGCCTCTTCTGAATCACTCACTGTGGCCCCCATTGTATAAGAAGTGAGGAAGTGTGTGGAGAGGAGAGTGTGGTAGAGTTTCGATCCCCAGTCTGTACTCTAAGTTTCTTCCTTGGTAATAGTAGTGATGTTGGACTAGCTGACGGATTCTGGCTTTACCGTTTCATATATTTACAAACCTGTGGTTCATACACACCCCATTTCCTGTGCGTCACTGTACTGCTGTTCTCCTTTTGAATTCTTTGCATTTGATCTAAAGTAGTAGTTTAAAATTGTCCTTCTCCGTTTTTATTTTCCTTTAAACATCCCATTGAATGTTTCCCTTTCATCTTTCTCCTTGGAATTTTAAGGACTTCTTTCCTTTACATTGATACATTCGTACACTTCCTAACCAGTAGCCAGTTATTTTTGTTTTTCTGCTTCACTTTTTAATTTATATATTCATTTATTTATTCACTTTCCATCAAAATTGTAGTCCCCTCCCTCTTCTCCTCCCATTCCTATCCCCTCTCCCTCTCCTCCCCATTTCCCCTCCTCTACTCCTCAGATAAGGGGAGCCTCCCCTCTACCAATGTACACAAGCACATCAAGTCTCATCAAGACTTATTGAACCTTCTTCCTGGCGAGGCGGTCCTGCCAGGGGGAAGTGATCAAAAAGCAGAGAACAAAGTCCATGTCAGAGACAGCCGCCTCTCGCCTTTCTAGGGGACCCCCCATATGTTGGCCAAGCTACCCATCATCTATATATAGGTAAGGGGCCTAGGTCAAGTCCATTCAGGGTCCTTGGTTGGTGCTCCAAATGCCTCCCTGGTCCCAGGCTAGTTGGCTCTGTTGGCCCTCTTGTGGAGCTCCTGTCCCCTCCCAGTGCTTCCATCCTTTCCCCAGTTCTTCCATGGGACTCCCTTCAGTCCACCTAATATTTGGCTGTGAATCTCAGCATCTGTTTCGATCGGCTGTTAGGTGGAGCCTCACAGAGGACAGCTAGAGTAGTCTCCTGTCTGTAAGCATAGCAAAGTATCGTTAATAGTGCCAGAGGTTGGCTGGGTCTCAGGTTGGGCCAGGCATTGGTTGGACATTCCCTCAAACTCTGCTCTATCTTTATCCCTGCATATCTTATAGGCAGGGTAAATTTTGGGTTGAAGTTTTTGTGGGTGGATTGCTGTCCCCCTCCCTCCCCTAGGAGGAGTCCAGTCTAGTCAGAGGATTGCCTCTTGAGTCTCCATGACCCCTGCTATTAAGAGTTTCAGCTAGAGTGAGCCCCATATCCTCCAGGAGCCTGGCCTGTCATGGGTCTCTAGCTCTTCTCAGAGATAGCTCAGCCCTCCGCTTTTCTTCTCTCCGCAAGCCTTCTGTCCTCCCGCCTCCTCTCTCCAGCCTGATCTACACCCTCATTTCTTCCACTCTCCAACCCTGTTCCCTCTCATCAACCATTTCTCATGTCTATTCTATTTCCTCTTCTGAGTGATATTTAAATATCCTCCCTTGGGTCCTCCTTGTTACTTAGCTTCTTTGAGTCTGTGAATTGTAATATGGCAATCCTGTACTATATGACTAATATCCACTTATAAGTGAGTACATACTATGTGTGTCTTTCTGGGTCTGGGTTACCTCACTCAGGATGAGCTTTTGTAGTTCCAACCATTTGCCTGTAATATTCAGGATTTCCTTGTTTTTAATAGCTGAATAATATTCCATTGTGTAAATGTACCATGTTTCTTTACCCATTCTTCAGCTGAGGCACTGTTCTAACTGATTAAGACACAAGTCTTGATTTAAGGATCTTAATTTTCCTTCACTCTTTCTTTAAGTAGAGGTTTGAGTAAACCCTTTTGCCTACTTAGAACATACTTCTAATGCAATTTCTCTCAGAACAGAAACACCAAAATAAATAAATAAAGTACCAGAAATGGAAAGTAACTCCACAGCATGTCAATATATGCTTTTATGGTTCAGTTTAATATTTTTTGAATGTGAACTCAATAAGCCATTCTGACTTCACACTGAATGAACCCTCCTCAGAAGCCTAAGCTTTGGTCTATATAGAACACACATGCTTCTGAATAAAGTGAGAACATTTATTTTTAGATGCTGTCCAAGGAGTCAATGGTGGGTTACTGTTCAACTCTTCCTGTATTGTGCTCTTCTAAGGACAGTAGCTTGTGTCTCTCTGATGACAATCAAAAGCCTTCTCTTGTGTGTAACAGGTGCTGAAATTTAGCGCCTACTTCCAAGAAGAAGTCCCCTCATCAATGGAGGAGCATTACCGAATCCGCCAAGTGAACATTTACTACTTTCTAGAGGATGACAGCATGTCTGTCATTGAGCCTGTGGTGGAGAACTCCGGGATCCCCCAAGGCAAGCTAATCAAACGCCAGCGCCTCGCCAAGAATGATGTGGGGGATCATTACCACTGGAAAGACCTCAACCGGGGAATTGACCTCACAATCTATGGCAAAACATTTCGTGTTGTTGACTGTGACCGATTCACAGAGGTATCCTTGGTGGGCTGGGACTCTACAGCAGTATCCTAGCTAGTGGGATACATTTCGTGGGTGGGGAAGGATGCTGGTGACTGTGTGTGTGTGTTACTAAGCAGGTTAGTATTTGTGTGAGTGTACACATGTGTGCCTTTATTCAGAATAGTGTATAAACATTAATAAACCAATGCAAAATTTGTCTCAGTTTTTTTAAAGTAATTATATACTCAGTTTTAGTGAGTTAGAAAGTTTGGAAACATTATTCCATGTTAACTTGGCCTTGGTGCACTTGCCAACACAGCAAAAGTGAAATGTAGCAAAAGTTTTGTGAACACATGGTTGGATTAGATGCTTATCTTAAAACAATGCCAGAGTTTTGCTTCTAAGGGCCTAACTTGATTGCTATAAGTTCATATTTAGGATATTCAGTTATCTTACCATGATGCCTTACAACTAGTTTAAAACACACACACATACACTCACTAAACGCCTGAGGCACCCACCAGCTATTACCTGCATTTGTAGAGTTGGGTCACTGGAGATTGTATATCTAAGACATGCCTAATCTGCCAACCACTTGTTGGTATCACCACACATATTTTCCGACTATCATTCATGACTTTAAACCCTTCAGCAAGGTGTTGACATTAACTTTGAAATTTTAGGAATTTTTGGAAAGTCAAGGAATTGAGTTAAATCCACCAGAGAAGATGGCTCTCGATCCTTATACTGAGCTCCGGAAAGAACCTATTCGTAAATATGTCACGCCATCAGACTTTGACCAACTGAAGCAATTTCTTACATTTGACAAACAAGTAAGTGACCTAATAGTGTGCTCCTGTTTGAATGTGGATTTGTGCTGTTTTGATAGCCTGCGTGTGATTTAACCATCCGCACATAGTGGTTTCATGTAGGGCTAAAAGTATGCCAGTATCTAGATTTCTGTTTTTTTAATATATTATTATTATATTAGCTCCTTAACTTTTGTGTGTATAAGTGCGTGTTGCGCACGCCACTGCCTACTGGAGAAGGTCAGAGGATAACCTCTGGGCATTGGTTCTCTTGTTCCATCCTGTGGATCCTGGGGATTGAACTCAGGCTGTCAGCCTTGCAGCAAGTTCCTTTACTGGGAACTGGGCCATCCGCGAGGCCCTCGGCTTTATTATCGGAGCATAAAGGAGCCTGTGGCACAGGCTTGCCTTGCCTTCAGCCTGATCTTATGGAGGTGTTTTCTCCACTGAGGCTCTCTCCTCTCTGATGACTCTAGCTTGTGTCAAGTTGACACAAGTCCAGTTTGCACACTAACCCCAGATAAATAAATCTCACAGAAGCTTCCTGGCAGGGTCAGGTGAATTTGGGAGAAAGTGTAAAGCTGTTACATATTTATTCTGATGCTAAATAGTTTTAAAAATAAAGTAGTTATTAAATAACAATTAAATAGCTCAGGCTGGCCTCAAATTTGCTATGTACCTCAGGCTGGATTTGAACTAATGTTTTCCCTGCTTCTGCATCCCATGTTCTCAGATGACAGGCATGTACCACTGCACCTGGCATTCTCCTGCTACTTTAAATTAAAAGATTATGTTCATCCTCTTACTAATGGTTATGTTTTGATGGGGCCAAAAGAAAGGCTGATTATGAGAATTTTTCCACACCAGTTCTAGACAGCCACTTCACCATGTATCTTTGTTAGTATGCATCAGTTCCCTTTATAGGCAACCCTACTATTCTTTTTATTTAGCTTCTCTTTCCCTGATTAATATTTGGGGACTAAGTAAAATTTTCTGTCTTGGCCAAACTTAGAACTTTTGTGTTATTCTCTTCCTCTCTCTCTCTCTCTGTCTGGCTGTTAATATGTAGTACATGGTTTTTGGATATTTGCGTGTTCTTGATTTATTTTCTAATTTCCTGTCTGAAAGTGATTCAGCTACTGTTCATTGTTGTGTGATAGACACGTGTCAAGGCAGTGAAGTTAAAACTCTGCTTCAGAAATCTTAAGTCATCTTTTTGGACTCCTCAAAGGTCCTTCGATTCTATACAATCTGGGATGACACAGACAGCTTGTTTGGGGAATGCCGGCATTACATCATTCACTACTACCTCATGGACGACACGGTGGAGATTCGGGAGGTCCATGAACGGAACAATGGGAGAGATCCATTCCCACTCCTCATGAACCGCCAGCGCATGCCCAAAGTTTTGGTGGAGAGTGCAAGTAAGTCTGAGTAAACGTATCCGTGGTTACTTTAGAGGTTTTGGGGGATTCGAGGGAGTTAGTAGTCAGTGTGGTTTTTCTTTTGTACTTAGGCCCTGTCCGTGCTTTCTTAGGCTTTAAACAATGGGTTTTCCCACAGTTTTCTGCTATAATTTGCCTTTTAGTCCAGGCATGCCTCCTGGATACTCTAGTAGATGTGACTTGTAACAGATAAAAACAAAACAGAATAGGCAACAGGAGATTCACTGAAAGAAACACAGAGCAAGGCTTCTGAACTGAGCCCACAGAGTGTTGCTTTCCCCTGCCTCTCTCTGCAGTGCTGGGGATGAAACTCAAGGTCCTGTGCATCCCAGGAAAGCATTTCACCACTCAGCTATATCCCAGTGCTCTTAACTTTTTATTTTGAGACAGGGCCTCACTAAGTTTCCCGAGCTGCCCTTCACCTCGCTCTCCAAGCCCAGCCTGGCCTCCACCTTTCACTCCTGCTTCTGTCTCTCAGGTACCTGGGACTGCAGGCCAGGTTGGGCTGGCCTTGAACTCAGAGGTCCACCAGTCTCTGCCTCTCAAGTACTGGGCCTAAAGCTGAGCCCTACCAGTGCCCTGAAAGCACTAATTTTAAATGTGTTTTATTGTACGCTTTCCAGCTTTGATTCTTAGGGCAACTTTTTTTTTTTTTTTTTTTTTTGAGACAGAGTCTCACATATGACCTTGGCTGGGCTGGAGTTTACTGTGTAGCCTAGCACCACCTTGCCAGTGCTGGGGTTAAAGGTGTGCACCACCATGCCCAGCTTTATATCTTGGTTTCCGTACGGTAATCAGAAGCAATAAACAAGATTTACACAAAAAGCAAATGGTTAGGCCTTAAGTAAAAACTGAGTAAAATTAGATATTAACAACATTTGCACAAAGTAAAATCCACTCTTAGTATCCATGGCAGACCTTCATTTAAAAAGCCACACATTAGTGGTCTAGGAGTCTGGGGCTGGTTCCTCTGTGATTTTCCCAAACACAGGCAGAAAACGTAGGAGCCTGGATACAGGTTCGGATCTGTGGCTGACATGTCTAGACCTATCTTTACCATGGGTACAGATCTGGGGAGGTGGATAACCAGTGTTGCATACTCTCTGGTTCATGGTGAGCTCAAATAAGCATACCAGAGAATTAGAAAAACAGGAACAAACCAATGAGAGAGGGAGATCAGAACAAAATTAAGTGAATAGATAAAAAGAAAAAAAAAACCACAAAAGGTCATTAAAAAGTGTTTGTGCTCCAAAAAGACAAACAAAATTTGTTGTCTTATAGCTGGTCTAAGGGAAAAAAAGAGAGAAGACTCAGAATCATGGGTGAGAAGGGAGACATCACAACAGACACTACAACAATATGAAAGTTTGCTGCAGGGCTGGAGAGATGACTCAGCAGCTGAGAGTTCACACTGCTCTTGCAGGGGATCTGAGTTAAGTTCTCAGTGCCTACATTGGGTGACTCACAACTGCCTGTAACTCGATTTCCAGGACCCGACACCTCTGATCTCCATTGACACACATACATGCACATGATCAGGAAGAAAATAAATATTTTTAAAAGCTCATTAGAGATCATCATGAACACATATGTGTCCCAAATTGGATAATCTAGAAGAGATGGTTGGACTTCTAGACAGTACAACTTTTTCAAGACGGAATCAGTATAAGAAAAATTTTTAAAGTGAACAGACCAATAACAAGCACCAAGACTGAGTCAGTAGTAAAACCATATGACCTTCTCAGGAGTTTCAGAAAAGGAACTGTATAAGATTCAACATCCTTTATTTAGTGATTACTAAATAAATTATATTTAGAGCTTTAATGAAATGTATATCATGTATAATAAACCTGGCATTATACTGAATGAGAAAAAGCTACACTTTGTTTTTCTAAGATGGAAAACAAGGCACGGTCACTTACTTACAAAAATTAACTTAAAAAGGGATTAATGATATAAATGCAAAACATGAAACAATCAGGGAAAAGTGACTTAAAAAAACTGAAAAGGGCAGGGTTAAAAACAAACAAACAAGACCCCAAAAGCAGGAAACAAAAACAAAATTATACAAAGGGGATTTGTGAAGTTAAAAAGCTTCTGTTCCATGAAGGAAACAAAGAAAATGTGAAGAGCCAATATACAGAATGGGAGAAAAAATCACGAGCTAGACTTCTGCAGGGGGTTAGTATCCAAAATACCTGCAGAACAAAACAGTAAATACCCAATAGCAAAAACAAACAAGCAGACAGACAAACATCAAGTGACCCAGTTAAGAATAGAAAATAGACCTGAATGAGTAGTTATCAAAAACAAGGCCTACAGGACCAACAAGATTGCTCTGCAAGTAAACATGCTTGCCATCAAGCCAGACAACTGAAACCTAGTCCTTGAGACCCACGTGGTAGAAGGAGTGAACTGACTCCCATAAGTTGTCTTCTGACCTCTGTACATTTACCATGGTATGCATTCCCCCAAACAAAGAAACAAACAAATAAATGCATTTTTTTAAAAGGACACTTGCCTAACAGTTAGATAAATGTGTCTTCAAAATTAGTAATCATCAGACAATTTGAGCTCAAAACTGTAAGATAGTACCTCACTCCAAAAAGAGTGCTTTGTTGGGACCTGGAGAGATAGTTCAATAGTTAAGAGGACAGGTTACTCCTTCAGAGGACCTGGGTTCAGTTCCCAGCACCACACAATAGCAACTCATAAGCATCTGTAATTCTAGTCACAAGGTGCTGGTGGGATTGAAAATTTAATGCAACAATTATGGAAAATAGATTAGTGATTCCTCAAAAAATTAAAGCTGGAACGTCCTTCAAATCCTGTGTGTGTGTGTGTTCAAAGAAAATGAAGTTGGCATGTATAAGAAGTATCTGTACATGTCTGCTTAATGCAATACAATTCGTAGTGTCGAAGAAACAGTAACAATCTAAGTGTCCAGCAACTAATTCAGGGACAAAGACAAATGTGGTAGATATGCAATGAGGTACTGTCATCCATGAAAAGAATGAAACCCCATCATATGTGCCAACATGGACAGAATGCTGGAGTTCATCTTGTTGAGTGACGTAAACCAAGCACAGAAAGAGAAATGCGGCCATGATCTCATTTGTGCATAGAGTATGAAGTTGATCTTGCTTGGTGCTCAGTGGGACATACCTATAATTACAGTCCTTGGAAGGCTGAGGCAGGAGAATCACCAATTCAAGAAGAGCCTAGTCTTCATAGTGAGACCTTGCCCTAAAACAAAAAGAAAATAAGAAGGACATTGATCTCATAAAAGTTGGGCATCAAGTGGTGATTATCAGAAGGTGGAAAGAGTGACAGAGAGGGAGCGGGTGGCACAATGGCTCAGTCTGTAACGTGTCTTCCGGGTAAGTTTACATCCCTAGCACCCACACAACATGCTAGTGGGTGCAACACAGCTAACCCCATTTGAATGCCCAGGGCTGGGTAGTGGTGAAGGTGGGAAACAGGCAGACTCTCAGAACTCATTGGCCTAGTTAGTTAGTAATCTCCAGGTTGGGTGAGACACCTCATCTCAAAAATAAGGTGGAGAGAAATCAGGGGATACACCCGATGTTAACCCCTGGATCCCATGTAGATAGTGCACACACACATGAATGTGCACCTGCAAGCATGCATGCAAATATTTACACCTACATACTGTACACACACAGAGGAACAGAGAAGTAGAGAGGA
>CM053756.1:18331849-18343472 GCA_028658305.1 Pachyuromys duprasi | reverse complement strand
GTGACAGATGTATGAGGGATGGGCAGAATTGCTGCAGAGTGAGAGAGGATGGATGGGGTTTAGCCAGTAAGTGGTGAGAAATTGGTACTATGTTGGAAACATTGTTTAAAATCTCCTGCAATTGTCCTAAAAAAAAGGGTAGTCTCAGAACACTCATAATTTACAAAAATACTGTAGACCTGTGTTAGCTACTTCTCTGTTGCTGTGGTAAAATACTGTAACTAGGCAACTTATAGAAGGGTTTCTTTAGGCTTTTGGTTCCAGAGGGATAAGTCTGTTGTGGGGGTGGGAGAGGCATTGCAGGAAGCAGGAAACAGGAAGCAGCAGACATGGTGGCAGGAACAGAAGACACATCTTCAAATGTAAGCTCCAAGCAGGAAAGAATTAACAGGAAGTGGGATGAAACTCTAAACACTCAGTCTCCACCCCTAGAGATGTACCTCCTCCAGCAAGGCTCCTCCTCACAAAGGTTCCACAACCTCCCCAAACAGTGCCACAGGCTGGGGACCAAGTGATCAAATATGTGAGCCTATGGGGAGCTGTACTAGTCAGGGTTCTCTGCAGGAACAGAACATACACATATATGTGTGTGTATACATATATCCATTGTGTGTGTGTGTGTGTGTGTGTGTAGAGAGAGAGAGAGAGAAGGGGGATTTATTAGAATGGCTTACAGAGAAGTTCAGCTAGTCCACCAATGTCTGCCTACCAACAGAAGGTTCAAGAATCCAGTAATTGTTCAGTCCATGGGGCTGGCCATCTTGTCTCAACTTCCATATATACCAGAATCCCAAAGAACTAGGCAGTAATGCCACAGAAGGAATAGACTTGTGAGGGAGAGCAAGGTCAGGCAGACAAAGAGAGCAAGCTTCCTTTTTCCATGTCCTTTATGTAGGATGTAAGCAGAAGGTGTGGCCCCGACTGAAGATCAGTCCTACCTCAAAAGATCCAGATTCATTTCCAGGTGGTGGTGGCACATGGCTTTAATCCCAGTCTACTCTGAAGGCAGAGGGAGGCAGATTTCTGAGATCGAGGCCAGCCTGGTCTACAGAGTGAGTTCTAGGACAGCTGAGGCTACACAGAGAAACCCTGTCTCAAAACAAAAAAGATACAGATTAAAAATGGTTTTTCCAGCCTGGTGCAGAGGCACACAGTTGGAATACAGGCATTCAAGGAGGCAGAAGCAGGAGGATCTCTATGAGTTAGAGGCCAGCCTGGTCTACAAAGCGAGTCCAGGACAGCCAAGGCTACGCAAGAGAAACCCTGTCTTGAAACAAAACAAAGCAAATACAATAAAAGAAAATAAAAACAGTCTTCCCACTTCAAATGATTTAATTAAGGAGTCTGGAGTACCACGCTGCTTGGGTTTTGGTTAATTCCAGATGTTGTCAAGAGTCAACAACCAAGAAAACCTGCATCATAGGGGCATTTCTCATTCAACCCACTGCCGGACCCTAAAGAGAGTTTTTACTCTGTTCATACTCAGCATATTAGAGATGATAACTGAAAATTTAAAAAATAGTTATTTTAAAAATATACTATCAAAGATTATCTCGTTTTTGTTTTTTGAGACAGGGCTGCATGTATTCTTGGCTAGCCTTGAAATACTTATGTAGCTGAGGCTGACCTAGAATTATGATCCTCCTGCCTCTACCTCCTGGTTTTATGTGATGCTGGAATGGAATCCAGGGCCTCACACATACTAGGCAAGCACACTATGAACTGAGCCACAAAGAGAGAACAGTCTTTGCAGAAACTATGTTTTCTGTTTTCCAAACAAAAGCAATTATTGGAAAGAACTACATTTTACTTAAGAGAAGACAGCTAAAATTTTAATGCCATTAAACTCAGCCTGGAAAAACATCATTTATTGTGTAATATTGGGAAAATTTTTGTACACTTGTGGGAAAAGAGGAGTGAAGAGGTAAACAGTAGCAGCACTCTTATTGTTTACTTTATAGAACCTCACAAGGGTCTTGCGAACCCTCAGGGGTTCAGGAACTATTCTTTGAAACTTTGACCTTGGTGACAGGAAGTCAGAACCTGTGGCAGTAGGCACAAATGGGCAGGTGGATGTGCTTGGCAAGCCCTTCTAATGGTTTGTGTTAGTGTGGGGTATAGTAGGAACTAGAATTTGTGAAATGTTTTATTTTATTAAATATATAGGATATGTATTGAGCATAAAGAAAATGAAAACCAAATCAAGACACAGTATTGTTTTACTCACTAAAAATATGGCCAGTTATAATCTGTATTCACCATCAATTGAAAAATGTATCTTAATTGCAGAGATGTTAAATGTGGAAGAAAACTGTCTTTGTGCCACTGGAGCAGGAGAATCAGTTGAGCATCGCCTGATGTGGGGCGTTCTCCTCAGGGACTCCTGCTCTGGGGCAGACAAAGCCACACACTGACGGAAAGAATTTCTAGGCGAGTCAGGATGAAGCAAAGTTGAGGTTTGTTTATGAAAAGAGATATTTCAATACATATTTAAACAAAGGCATAGAGGAGGGACAGAAAGAGGGAGGGAAGGGAAGAAAGAGAGGAGGAGGACGGAGAGGGAGAGAGGGTGAAGAGAGAGGGAGGGGGAAGGAAAAGGGAGGGAGAGAGAGGAGAGGGGAGAAGGGTAAAAAAGTGGGAAGAAAGGAGAGAGGTTTGAAAAAAGAGCTGTTACACATACCCTAGGACGGACTTGGGCTTCTGGGAGAGAATCATATTTAAGTGTATTTACCACAGTGTATATATCTGATTTTGCTGGCTATTGAAAACACATTACTCAAAGGATTTGAAAGATTAAGGAAGAACATTTTGGTATAATCATGTTCTCTAAAGAACTCTCCTTGCCTGTGGTCCTCGCTACTCACAGCTTCAAGGCACGCCTGAAGAACTTAATGGAACCATGTCTCAAAAACAGAGTGAAAACGAGACTGGAGATGTAGCTCAGAGGTAGAATGCCTCACCTAGCTTGTGTGAGGTCTGGTGTTCAATCCCCGGTACTGCAAAAACAAGTAGGTAGATAAGTAGATGAGCAAATGGATCTCTTCTTTATTAAATGAGGTTATGAGGTGGTTTATACGGCGCATTATAAGCATTTAAAGGAAGAAAAGGAGTGCTCACTAAAACCACAAGCCCAGAAAGGCCAAAGGGATTCTTACTGTATCATAGGTCACACCGAGCCAAGGCACACATCTTGATTATAAACCTGCTCAACCTCTTGTTTGTGAGATTTTTTTTTTCTCAAAAACTGGGACTTTAATCCTTTGCAGGTGATTTGATGCCGTTCAGAAAGAGGCTAAATCCAGGTACCAGGGGGTGAGGGTTTTCCCCTCTCCCTTTCCCCTGTATGTCCCCATTCTTCCATCCTGGTTTGTGAGAACTGAAGAAACAGTGCAGCTGTCTAGGGAAGCTGTCTAAGGAAGTCTGCAGGGTGTGCCTAAGGGCCCACTTGGTATGCATGGCCACTGTGTTCAATTCAACCACTTCTCAAAAGGGTCCCCTTCTATTCGGCTGTGCAAATACCAGCAGAGCCTGGGAGCTATTTGCTTAAGCATGCTACCCTACCAGCAAAATCTTATTTTATATTTGGCAATGAGGGAAAGGTGTACCAGGGGCTCTGAGACCTCTGTACCAATAAGAGCAAAGAGAAAGGGCAGGTTTTGGGATTAAGAGGGCTGTCCTCACTTCTCCCAGTTGTTCTCTAGGAGGAAATGCCTGAAGATGACATAAATCTTCAGGTCATACTCCAGCGTCTCAAGCCTTCCCAGTGTTGGTGCTTTACCCCCCCCCCCCGATCTATAACAAACCCTACAATAGGAAGTGCACATCCTCTATTCAACTAATAATCTGAATAAACTTCTCGTGTATTTTTATGGCAAGCATAAGTTACAAGGGGATGGATTTTGGAGCCATTGTTTTCTCTGGACCAGAAAATTAGCATAGCACACAGGAAATTAACTGACTACTGATTTCAGCTTGAAGTTCTTAGGGAGTCTGGAGTCTCTTCTGCAATTAAAAAAAATTATTGTTTTGTACGTATGGCTGTTTTGCCTGCATATATGTCTGTGCGCTGTTTGTGCCTGTTGCTCATGAAGTCCAGAAGAAGGCCTGGGATCCCCTACGAACAGAGTCATAGATGGTTCTGAGTCATGTGGGGATCAGAAATGAACCTGGGGCCTCTGAAAGAACAGCCAGTGCTCTTCACCACTAAGCCATTTCTGCAGGCGTTTCTTTGTGAACTCAGATTTAAGGATAAAAAAACATGTACCTCATAAGCCCACCTTGTACACAAAATCTATCTGTTTGACCAGCGTGAACACACACACACACACACACACACACACACACACACACACACACACACACACTGTGTCCTTCTTTCTTTAGCATGCTCGTTGGCGCCCTTCAGCCCTGGGTGGGTGCCCTGTTTACTCAGCGAGTCTTGCAGCCCTTCCTTTCTCCCTTGGAGATGTCTCCAAGTAGTCTCTCTTCTCTTTCCCTTGTCTTCAAGCCACCATTCTTTGATACTCACTTTGCAGTTCAAATGTGAAATCAAGCCCTCAAGGACGGCTCAGTAATCAAGGGCACTGGTTGTTCTTCCAGACTGCCCTGAGTGCCGTTCACACAGTGGCTCGCAGTTATCCTTAACTCCTTTACACTGGCGCTGATGTTCTCTTCTGACCTCCGTGCATGTGGTACACATACATTCGTGCAGCAGGCAGGCCAAACACCCATATGCATTACATAGGTAAGCCGAAAAAGAAAATATCCAACAAATGTAAGACACAGGGTTGTAGTGGGCACTCTCCCAGTTGGCCCACCTTTACTTCCAAATGTCCATGTGCCCATCCTTTCTCACCTGCTCCGTCACCTCTAAACACAGGGCTACTGCTTTGCATCTGTGACCATTTCCTCCATGACTGCGTGAGACTCTAAACACTCTAAACGAATCGCTTTCTTGAACGTCATTGCTGGGTTTCCAAATATAATAGTCTCAGTCAGGCTGCGGTGGGAAAAAGGTTTGATGCAAGCCCTCCGGAGGCAAAGGCAGGTGAATTTCTGTACATCTGGTTGAGGCCGACAGCCAAGGCTACACAGCTACCCAGAGAAACCGGCTCAAAGAGCAACAACAAAACAAAACAAATAAAAAAGAAGCAACTAATAGTAAAGTAATAAGTAAATGTGGTTAAAACATTTTTAAAAGTCTCCCTCATTAGTTGACCAGATATTTGAGCTTGTGCCCTGCATTAGACCTTACATCACTACAGGCTTAAGTAAACATGTGAGACAATAGAGGGCTGTGATCTACATCCATGATGACATATCAGTCACCAAAAGTGTCTGTTAGAGAGGGGGCCATCAATACAGGCTAACTCTGACCTTTCTTTCTCCCCCCCCTCCCTTTTCTGGTTTTCAAGACAGAGTTTCAACGTGTAGCCTTAGCTGTCCTGGACCAGGCTGGCCTCAAACTCACAGAGACCCACTTGCCTCTGCCTCGCCAAGTGCTGGGATTACAGGCGTGTGCCGCAGTGCTCGGCTCGCCCTTTCTTGTGACCAGAACCGTGTAGATACAGACCCCTGACCTCTTATATTTTGTGCCATGTCCAATAAGCTTTTGCGCTCTTGTTTGACTCTACAAAACCTCTGGCTCCCGATTTCCCGTTTGCATTTTCGCCACTTCTTGATTTGAAGCAGGCTGTCAGGGGGAGTTGCATTTGCATGCACTTGGCACCCCCAATGGTAGCTGCAGAAACAAGCTACTTGGCTTAGCCCAGAGGGGATTTATGTTTTTCATGCACCACAATAGCTGGGGGCAGACCTTTGTAACTAGCTGAACACAGGAGTTCAAAGTCAGCCTCAGCTATTTAGGAAGTTCAAAGCCAACCTGTACTATGTGAGATCCTGTATCAAAACAAAACGAAACAAAATGAAACCAGCCAAACAAACAAAAACTGTAATTACTTAATTAAAATCAAAAAGTCTTTTCAGAATCCTATACCTACCAAGTTTTTTCATCTTGTTGCCTGGGCTATATCACTCCAAAAATTACTAGAAAAAAAAATCAGATCTTAGGAATAGCTCTGGCTACAAACACATCTCATCTGAAATTCAAGCAAATAAAACAAAACAAAAACACTTCCTGATTTTTTGAAGCCATTTAAATTGATTGTATGAAAAATATAAACAATAGGCAAATTCAGCTGTAAAAGAAGAGCACTTTAGAAAACTACAAAATAATATGGTTTAGGAAAAATAATCATTTCAAAATGTACCTGGAAGCTTTGGGAGAATTGGGAGTTAAGAGCTAGCCTGGGCTACATAGTGAGACCATGTCTCAAAAACAAGAACAATGAGGGGGGAAAAAAACCAGAAGGAATAAAATGTAGGTTATACAAGTTGAAGTGTAAGGCCAACTATTTGAAGCGCTATCTCATAAACCAGAGCTGACTGCTTCCAATATTTCGTTGTTTAATACACACATATATAAAAGTAACACTGCATTCCCGAGAGCAGTCTCTCAGCTCCCACAGATGGCCTTCCACAAAACTCACTGAGAATTGAAGAGGAAATGTTAAAATGGAGAGAGACTCCTGTTGACCCAGTTACACTCATAGATAGCTTCTCAGTGCCCAGGCACTTGGATTTGGATGAGGTAATGTAGAAAGAGACGAGTGTGGTTCCCACAAATATCAAATTAGGAATAATGGCACATGAGACCTGGCTCTCTGTGGTTGAGAGATTTAACAGATGGAGAGGAGGGAGACAGCTCAAACACCGCCCCATCCGGCCCTTACAGCGTGGGGGTCAGCCACCAGCAGCTGGCTGTCAGCCTCTGTGTCACAACTGGTTTTTGTTAGAAGCTTCCCAGATTTCACCAAATAACAGCTTTTGGACAGTGAGGTAAGATTGGTCAAGAATGACTATATATCTGACCATTTTCTTCCTTCTCTACAGCAAGCAAACTATGGAGGATGCCAAGGCAGAGGAAGCCAAGGCACAGGACATGCAGACCCTGACAGAGGCAATCCAGTTGCACCTGAAAGACCATTCATGCAAAAATAACCTCCGTGAATCATTTCAAATATACGACAAGGAGGATTCCGGATTTGTGGACAAAGAGATGTTCTTTAAGATCTGCGACACTCTTAATGTCCCAGTCGATAACTCCTTGATCAAGGAGGTCAGTATGAATTGTGGTTTGGTTTGACCGTAGAAGCTGAGCACTAGTCATTCCTTCCTAAAGAGTAACAAGGAACCAGTCCCCTACTCTGTTCTGATGGCGGAGTTTCCCACATGGCAGCATGGACTTCCTATTCTAATTGTTGCTGCATGGTGTCTCTTAAGACGGAGATGGGGACAGTCAGCAGAAAAGCTGCTAGCCAAGCATATTAGGGATGGGAGGTAGTATAGGAGATCCTGGGGCAGCAGCTGCCAAGAAGGGACCCAAAGAGAAGTTAATTGAATAGGATGTTTGCAGGCTTCAAAGCCAGCTCATCAGTGGGACTCGCATGGAAGCCGAAGTTGTTAGGACCATTGCCCAAGGCAGCAGGGGCTGTAGGGGCCACATGGCTGGCTGCAGGTGGGGAGACGGCACGTAAGTTTTTCATGACTGTTAAATAGGGTGTCATTCCTTTTACTTATTACCAATCCTGTTAGCCAGGAGCTTCTTAAAGTCAGAAAAAATCCCCCCCCCTCAAGACATGATCATTGATTAAGAACATGGAGGCTTCATTGACCTTCTTGAAGATCTTCAATCAGGAGGGGATATTTAGAAATTTAAGTCCATTTAGAAAATGGTTTGGTTTAAGTAACTAGGTTAGGATGCAGGGCTTTGTTTGGTCTCTTTAAAGACAAGAAATAGGGAGGAACAGATAGAAGGGTACTTGTTCATGTGGGCTAAACACACATTTAGCTCTAAGAAGCCTTTCATTGACAGCATGGCTAGTTCTTTTTTTTTTCTCCTTTAAGTTATTCATATTGTGTGACACAGGAACAGACATGAGAGGAGACATTCAGCCATTGGGAAGTGGGGCACATAGGGGGCAGGTGAGGCAGATCTGCACGTTACAAAGATGACCATAGCCAATCACTGTTACCTATCACTGTTGAGTCCAGGGGACATTTAGAACTAGATTTAAATCTAGAATATATAAGTAGAGTCTCCTATTAGGCTGCAACAGTATAAGCCTTGTGGGTGGAGGTGGGTGGGCAAAAAGTATTTGTATTTGAAGCTAGCAATAAAAGCATTTTGAAGCTGGGTCTGCTGGTACATGCTTGCATTCTCGCATTCTCAACACTTGGGATGCAGAGGCAGGAGGATCATGAGTTCAAGGCCAACTGAGGCCTCAAAGTGAGATACTGCCTCAAAAGATAAAGAAAAAAGGAAAAGTGCCGTGATAATAACTACTCCCTTATAAATATGGATATTATCACATGGTGGTTTCGCTATGTATAAGATGGAGCTTAATGTCTGACCTACCTTCCAGGGTCACAGGATTATTTCATAGTCAACTGAGGATATAAAGGCTGAGCTTTGTTTGGGTTGGCAAAAACTGGGGCTCTTTCTGCGTAAGTGCACTCTGCAGTTAAGCTGAGGGAAGCCCGGTCTTACCTGTCCTCTTTGTTCCCTTGCAGTTAATCAAGCTGTGCACCCACGGAGAAGGCAAGATTAACTACCAGAACTTTGCTCGAGCATTCTCAAACTGACCTGAGTGAGATGAGGCGGCACACATTTTTGACCTTGAGCCGACATTGAGAAACTACTTGGTATTTACCATGCTAGCATTGACATCACTCCTGGACCTGTATGTATTTTTTGGCTCTTCTGTTTCACTATTACTAAAGTCTAAAGTAAATTGATTTTTCAAAGAATTGAAGACCAGTGCCTTATTTGAAGTGGCAGGGGTACCATGACAGTTAATTTTATACTTAACTGACGGGACCCAGGGGGATCTAGAATTCATCGAACAGGATCCTGAATGTGCCTGTGGGTGTGCTCAGGATGAGGGTAACAGCTGGATTGGTAGACAAGTAAAACAGATCTTAAGTAAGGAGACCACAAGCAGTTAAGCCTGAATAGAAATACAAACTGATAAACTGATCAACTCCCCCCCCCCCCAACCACCACCACCACTGGGGAAGAGATTTCCCTGCCTTTAAACGGCCACATGGCCTTCTCCAGCCTTCAGATGTGAACTTCCTGTGTCCGGAGCCTGCAGCCCACAGACTGGAGCTGGACCCTCAGCTCTTTCCCAGCTTACACGCTCACCCATACCACACCACCACACACACAATTAGTCTTCTGGTTCTCTGGAAAAGCTGAATACACATGCAGAAGGATTAAGAACAGAAGGAATGATAGTCTTTTCTATCATTCCTACCTCCTCACCCACTCCCCTTATTGTTGTAGGGTATATACTGCCTGCTTTTCAGAGTGTAATTCTAAGCCCATGAATGGAATAAAATCTGGGAGCCCAAGGTCTGGCTCAGTGGTAGATTTTTTCTTAGCATATACAAAGACCCTAGATCCAACTCCCAAACAGAGTTTAAAACGGAATAAACAATAATGTGGTGTACATAGGATGGTGCCTATTTTAATAAAAATCTATGCATTTATAGGGCCATAATGTAAATATCTTTAGAGAAGCGTTCCTTTTAGCAAGCCTGGTTCTCTAATGAGCCCTGATTGACAGCCAGGGCTGCTCGTCCTTTGAAGGCAGGTATGCTAGATTCTTTCCTGCCACTCAAATCATATAATGGTGAGGATGAAGTCATACAGGACCCAGAATGCTCAGGTCCTCTCAAAACTGCCAAGGGGACTTCCTGGTTTTGCCTTTTGCAAGGAGTGAGAACATATCTAACGAGCTTGTTCAAGGGGTTTCTTTTTGGCTCTAGGCTATCTCAGGAAGAAACCATGTTTTGTTTTCTCCCATAGTTTTTAGTTGCTTGAAGTTTTACTTTTAATTACTTAAAAAAATCTATTTTGGTCTAAATGAAGTCAAGCTTTAGTGTGCCTGCTCCATTCAGTCCCGAGGCAGGCCTGGGAGCCTTTGGGAGAGTGTGTGCTAGGCAGGCACAGTACTTACTCTGGCTCCTGTATCCCATTTCTCAACTTTGGAATCCAAAAAAATGGGTTAAAGAGCATAACCGGAAAAATGGGGAAGAACATATTATTTCAGTGGTTAGAAAAATCATCTGGAGCCACGGCTGGCCGAGTGATTGGCTTAGTCCTCATTCAGAGGGCACTTTTCTTGAGGGAGCTCTTAAGTAATTTTCCACAGAAATCCTGTGCATG
Source organism: Pachyuromys duprasi (assembly GCA_028658305.1). Classification (NCBI taxonomy): domain Eukaryota; kingdom Metazoa; phylum Chordata; class Mammalia; order Rodentia; family Muridae; genus Pachyuromys; species Pachyuromys duprasi. Next base: position 18,333,181 of record CM053756.1, on the reverse strand, counting down.
GTCGTCCTGGTCCCCAGCTGCTCAGCTCTGAAGGCACACTCCCTAGGCTCCCTTTCTTCCTCAGAACAGTCTCTTCAGGAGGGGCTGTTTCAGGCTGACATGCCCTTTCAGGGCACCTAGTCTTCCCCAGTGCTCCTTTAAACAAGGCACTTGGCTGTGTAGTTAGGGAGGCCAATTCGTTCCCCAAATATGCTTTCTAGATTCTAGAGGCCCGAGCCAGGGAGTTCAGATCCGTGGAACCCACGTAAAGGCCGCAGGCATCTGTAATCCTAGCATTTTTCCAGGGATCTGAGAAGTGGAGACCGAAGCTGCCCCAGGAAGCTCACACACCCTACCCAGAGTTCTCAGCACAAGGGCAACTGTGAGACTCCCCCTCCAAGTAGGAGGCAGGGACTGACCCAAGGTTAACCTCCGTTCTCCATGTGCACACCACAGTGTGCTTCCGCCTCACACTCAAATATGTACACACATACACACCGCACCAGACTAGACTTTTTTTTAAGTTTAAACTTTGGCAAGTTGAGTGACAGTACCCACTGCATTCTGAAATCCTCCTGAGAATCCATACTTTCTAACTTTCTTTCTCAACTATCACTGCCTCCCATAGAAGATGAAAGCTCACAGAAGCTACGGCCGGCTCCTGTCAATCTTTCATAGATGCGGACGGTCAGCAGCATGTGGAAATGCTTCTCAGTCTTTTTCCATTAGCTCCGGGCTGCTGCTGAAACGCAGGCATTATCTTTTAGACCCTCTTCCTCCACTTTGAAGCTGCAACATTCATAACCCCTCTGTCTTCGCCAGTGTTCTTTCTACAGCTGTGAAGAGACACCATGACCAACGCTGACAAAGTAAAGCATTTAACTGGGGCTTGCTAACAGTTTCAGAGCTTTAGTCTGTCATGGGAGAGAATGGCAGCATGCAGGCAGACATGGTACTAGAGAAGGAGCCGAGAGTCCTACCTTGGGGCCAAAAGGAAAAGAAAGAGCAAGCCACTAGGCTTGGTCTAGGTTTCAGAAACCTCAAAGCTCAGCCTCAGTGACACATTTTCTCCAACAAGGCCATACCCCATAATCCTTCTCAAGTAGCCCTATCCCTTAATTACCAAGTACTCAAATATGTGAGCCTATGGAGTCCATTCTTTTTTTTTTTTAATTTATTTATTTTTATCTCAATCACAGGTTAGGTACTTTGAATCCCAGGCGTAGCCCCCTCCCCCATTCCCTCCTACCCTCCCACTCCCTCCCTCATCTCCTTCTTCCCCGCCCCCTCCAAGTCCACCAACAGGGGAGGACCTCCTTCCCTTCCATCCAACCCCAGCTTATCCTGTCTCCT
>CM053756.1:18209908-18331349 GCA_028658305.1 Pachyuromys duprasi | reverse complement strand
TCATCATTTCATAGATGACCAGGGCTGAAGGCCATCTCTGTGGAAACATCCTTACTTTTCACTACAAACTCAAGACAGATCTCACTTCTCTTTGAGGCCCTGAATGGGCGTGCAGCCATGAGATGCCCTCAGGTATCAAGTATGGTACTGTCACAACTGGCATGCATCTCCAAGCCTGGGCTCAGGTGATGGATGACAGCTAAGTGATGCCTGCAGTAAGCAAATATCAAGAGATGACCATCCCTTCAAATAAGCCACTGGGCAATGGAATCAGGACAAGTACTACAATACCCATGTGTGGTACCAGCACACTGGTAGCTAGCCAAGGCTATCAGATTTAACTGAAGGAAGTGTCCAAGATTAATAAGGAGGGCAGCTCATTGCTCCAGGGCAGGAAAAAAATAAAAAGCTGCCTTGTGGTTAAAGACTGACTTGGTGGTGAGCCACTGACTGACGGCCACTCTTCAGCCCATGACACCTACCCCAAATACACCACTAGAGGGCCTTGAACATACTGTCTGTGCTTAAGAGGTTTCGCTCCGTGTCAACAGGTTTTCAGTATATTCAGGGCAAACAGGTAAAGAAGATTTCTCTAAATATTGTTTTCAATGGCCCCTGGATATATGGCCTTTTAATTTCCTGTTGGTATACAAGCACAAACGTTTATTAAGATCAGTTTAGCCAGGTATGGTTGTGCCCATGCGATCCCAGCACCTCGCAGGAAGACTGCCTAAGTCCAAGGCCAGTCTAGTCTGCGGCACAGCTGAAGCCAGCCAGGACTATATATCGCAAGACCCTGTCTCAAAAACCAATAATAATAATAAAAAAACAACCAATTTAAACGTGGGCATGGTGGCACATACCATGCTCCTGGAGCGATCCAAGCTCCTGGGGGGCAGAGGCTGGATTGCCATGAGTCTGAGGCCAGCCTGGGCTAGAAAACCAGTTAACAGACCAGCCAGAGTTATGCAGGAACACCATGTATCAAAACCAAATTATACACACATTTATTTGTACCACAAACTTAACACTGTCGCCAGTCGTCCCATCTTGAGAAACAAAACCTACAGAACGGGCTGAACTAACTCGGCTAACTGCTGGATATTACCCAGCATGCCGTGCAAAGCAGGGCAAAAACCCTTTTGCACCAAGGCTTGCAGCCATCAGCACCACATACACTTTCACCTCAAGCAAGTCTTTGGGGTGATTTTTACCCCCTGTAGGTTTTCCTTGGCCAACCGCCACCTGAAATTGCATGCATCTCCTCGGCACCCGTCAAGGACAGTTCTGGAAAGTGTAGCAGACAGCTAAAGCAGGCTATATATGCGACATCAGCCACACTGTTGTTGCCACCATTCTTACTCGATTGGCACCCTGCATTCACGCAGACCAAGACCTGCATCCCCTCCAAGCTGACTGTCTTCAGAGGAGAGCAGCCAAAGTGTGGAGGCCTTCATTCTGCTGCATCCAGCTTACATATAACCTGTTAAGAAATCCCTTTTCTAACTTAATGTTATAGATGCATACCACTACCCAAGACCAGGCAAAAGCAATAATCCAATTCCAGTCATTAATTCCCATTACTGTTGCACACACACACACAGACCAAAAACAAACAACCCAGCCAGACATAGTGACGTACACCTTTAATCCCAGCTCTCCAGAGGCAGAGGCTTAGGCGGGCAGATCTCTGTGAGCTTGAGGCCAGCGTGGTCTACATAGTGAGTTCTAGGATAGCCAGAAATACATAGTGAGACACTATCTCAAAACAAAACAAAAATGAAAAAAAAAATCCCAGTTACTATGCAGTGAAAAATTTTAGACACAAAAGCTAAAGTTGACACTCGCTTTCTCAAAGTAAAAACAAATGGAAGGATCAAGACTAAAAAATTAGCATATAAGAACATACCAGTGAATTCTATCAGAGACCATGACGACCAATAATTCTATGCCCTTTATTCAGGTATTTCAGAAAATATTTGATCATTTGTTTCAAAATGTACGTTAAAAAAATTCATACAAAACTGTAGCTTGTTTCTAAAACCAGACAGAAACAGTGGAAAAAGGACTTTGAAAAAAAATTTCACCCAAAGTAAAGAGACAGCCCTCCCCCCAACCCTTTAATATGAAAGCATAAATACGGCAGGTACACATTTTCCTTGAGTTCCTTGTTGAATTTGGTCCATAATGTGAGCAGGCCTATGTAGAAAAACAGTCAATGTGTCCACATTTGCATATTGAGTTGCTCTTGTGCACCAGCTCCTCCTCGTATCCTTCTGGGGTTGGTTAAACAGAGTAACTGAAAAGTGAGGTTTAATCTCACACGAATCTGTACCCCAAAGAATGACTGCACTTACCACTACAGACAGGCCCTGTCAGGGGACAGGGCTCACCACTGTGCTGAGTCCTGGAAACATGTCCGTCCTTTGCACAGAAACAAGAAACCCTGGAATGCCTTCAGCAATGACGATGATGTCAGGGACACCAGAGAGATCTTATTCCCACACAATGTCCCGTTCTGAGGATTTTTTTCTTCTCTTTAACACATTTTTTTAACTTTTATATTTTTAAAAACAATATAAAGATTTCTACAACGACACTACACATTCTATAAGATTGCCACAGAAACCCACCCAGGATCATGAGACTGACAGCAACAAAGTAAAGAGACTGACACTTCGGTAAGGGATGATGACTACCCCTCCCATGGGTCCCTTCTCTTCCCGAATTGTGGGATGCAGTAAGGGACAAAAGACCACTGGCTGGGGGCAGGGGAGGGGGGTTATTGCACAACCCGGAAGAGTGGGAACAGGCAGGCAGGCAAGGGTCAGGGAGAGGGTTGGTGCTAGGAACCCTGACAGGAATCCAGAAGCTTTGCAGCTTCCAGACCATAGGCACTGCCAAGCAGGTTACCAACGAGCTAAGATTTGGAACCAGGGAGTACAAGTAAACACATTCCTCATACAGACTTGGGGCTACATGGGAGTAAAACGGATGGGAAAGGGTGCAGTCTCTAATCTAGGCTGGCAGTGGGGAGACTGGAAGGGCGGGGCTCGCCACATAGGGCCAGACGTAGTACAAAGAGGTGACCTTTCTAACCCCCGGGCTTCCCTTATTAGATAGGAGGCATGGCTACCTACAGCTGGGTCATACCATGAACTTTCATAGCCACCCAGTCACGCCAGAAGGCAACAGACAAGGGGGGGGGCAGAGCCAAAGCAGAGGACACACAAGACCTAACACTATATGTGTGAGGAAGAAGAGGGTCAGAACAAATGAGGCGAAACTGTCAACCCATGTCCCTTTTACCTGGAGCTGTGCTGAGGTATAGTGTCATTGGCTGCATATGCCAGTCAGCCCTAGAGCCCTGGCGGTTGGGGGCTGGCCATACAGTACCAGTGAAGGCCACGAGGCAATATAAGGCACTTTCTACATGAAAAAAAACAAGGATCCACTGGGGACAAGAACAGAAATTTTGCAGAGGTTGCTCAATATGACTTTTCTTTGCATCTGCAGAGCTTCAGAAGAACACACGATGGAATTAACACTTGCATAAGAAGCAGGGTAAAGGGGGAGAAGCTGGTAACAGCTAACCATGGGCTGGAGAAGAATTCTATAGATGCTTTCAAAAGTCTGACATTGACATTCTCCCTAAAATCTTGTTTTGAGGAAAGAAGCTATAAGCTGAGGAGGTCAAGGGCTGGGGAGGACCAGCTCACTGTCCTGACTCACAGGCCCAAAGTCCATTCCACTTCCAGTGAAGAACAGAGGCCAGAGATCAAGAATGAAAAATTGTCTCCTGGAGACATGGAGGACCTTAAGCAGAGAGTGCTAGCTATGCCCACACCCTGTATCTCCTTCTCCTCCAGACTCCTGCAAACCCAACTGGGAAGGCTGAGGCCCCTTAAAAACAAATGTAAGCAAAGGCCTTCCCTGGCTGCAAGGAGTCAGCAAGTCTCTCTAAGGATTCATGGAATCTAAGTGAACATCATATACTTTTTAGAAAATGCACTCTTTCTGTCCCTATTTTTTTTAACCATTCAGAAAAAAAAATGCCAAAGGGGACTAAGAAGGTCTCCACCTTCAGGGACTCTTCAGGTTCCAGGCATCCCACAAAGGCATGGTGTCAGTAGCCAGAGCACTCTTGGGACAGATGATGCTGGTCTGAAACCATTTAAGAACACAGCGTTAGGACTAGAATGGCAGAAATCCTCCCTTCCTGGCTTTCATCTGCTTCTCTTTCCCCCAGGACCATATCCAAACATAGGAGGAACCCAAGGAGCTAATTCATAGTGTAGGCACCCAAGCCTGGATAGCTTGTGAAAATAATCATCCCATCACCAAACCTCTGAGGAGGGGAATGGGTAGCAGGGAGTTCTCCATCCACTGCCCCTGCCAATGGTGTCCGATGGCATCCCAGGGATGTTGAAGGACAGGCAGCGGTTGCTGAGGTAGAGATTTGTGTCTTCTGGTCTTAGATGTTGCTGAGTATCTTAAAACTTGGAGGAACATGGCAGGTCCTTCACTAGGGCTCTGGTACTTTGGGGACAGGAGAGACTGCATAAAAACGAGTAAGGTCGTGGTACCCAAAATAGAACAAGCTGGCCTGCATACTCAAAGGACGCTGTGAAAATTGGTTGCCTGAACTACGGCACCATGGTTTGCGCTAACTTAACAAAGTCTTGGCTTTCCTACACCACCAATGCTAGAGAGGCTGCATGGATGAGAAGGTACCTTATAGTTCTCCCATGTCCCCCAAACTTCCCTGAAGTTGAGGCTGCTGAGGTGCTGCCCTCGGTCTGAGGTCTTTTCTTTGAAAATGAACGTTCTGAACTCCTACCACTGAACAAATCCCCAAAACTGGACTCCTGGTAAAATACCCAACAAGCAACAAGGGAAGCTGGCAAGACACTTACGAAGCCACATCACCTCAGGCATCTAATCTAAGAGTACCCGGGGGGGAAAAACAAAACAAAACAAAACAACAAAACCCCACACAGGGACAGGATCCCAAGATGTCAGCTGCTCTTTGTACCTCTGTTTCTCTCCAAGACTCCCACCTATCACGTGCTTGTCACAAGTGTTACTGAAGGAGTACCTCAACAGCTCAGCCTGGGGACAAAGCTGCTGCTGAGAGCTGGCAAGGATCTGCCAGTAACGTAGCTTGGGGGAGGGCCCAGGAGAACACCTAGAGTGATGGGGTGAAGTGAGCTTGGGAGCCGCTCGCTGAACCTCCACACAGCTCCAGGCAGCACCATAAAGCACAAACTCAGTTAAAATATACCAGGATAGGTGGGCTGCACTGGGTAAAACGTGCCAGATGAATTCTGTGGGGCTGCCCAGAGAAAGGCCAGGGAAGGAGACGGAGAAACAAAATTTCAAAATTCTATCTTGCTTCCTAAGCTCACCCAAAAGGCGGCAAGGGGATCTTATCCCTATTCTCTATGCTTAACCTAGACCCTGAGGGGGTGGGGGAAATGCCACAATGATGTTTGGAACCAAATCCCTCAATTACTGGTAAGTTAGATTTTACATATATTGTTAGTAGAGAGGGGAAGCTGCCTTGATGAAGACTCATCTCACTGTTTATGGGTAAAAATTCAAGCTCTGGTCTGTACCACGATGTGAAAGGAAGACCAGCATTATCAGGTAACATTAACATTCCTGTGTCACCAACTCCAGCAGAGTTCAGGGACCCTTTGAAGCCTACATCCCTTCTGAAAGTCCTCACAAGTTACTACAAGGACCTGGTGACATCATCTTCAGGTAGAAGAAAGGTGAAAGAATACTGAAGCGAAAGGGGCCACAGACTCCTATGGACATGGCTGTGTCTGCTCATACAGCCAGCAGAGTGACCCTGAGGCATCCCGGTATCAGGCTCTATGTGCTGCTTAACAATATCAGCAAATGACACTTAACAATTTTAGAGAACACTCAGGTGAGGCCAGAGGAAGGGTGAGGGACAGGTGACCTTTCTTGGAACACCGGTGGACCACCGCAAGGGGCTGGAGTCCTTGAGGCTTCACGTTTCTGCGGTAGAGAGATGAAGTCAAGGTTGCAAGTCTGTCCCCGGGTGGGGCAGCTTGCTTCTGGACTTGGGAACAGCATGTCTTGGGCAGGTTGAAAACTGCTGTTTCATTTGGTTTTAGACGCTGGTGGGCGGTAATGAAAGTACAGCAGCTGGTACTGCTGGGGAGCGGTCCAGAGCGACTCTTCTGTCATTCTCGTCAAGCCACCTTTCCAGAAGAGGCAGCTGTTGGGCGTGCTTTGCTCTTGTGGTAGAAGTGGGAAGGCACGTCCTCCTTAGCCTGTCACCCCTAGAGCTCAGGCAGGCTGGTTTCCAATTCAAATGTAGCACTGGAAACTCTTTGGAGTCCTGGGACTCAATAGTTAATTAACACTGTCTTTCTGGATGAAGTCATCATGTCCCAAAGCGAAACACTTTGGGATTGGATGTGTAGAACCAGAATCCTACATCTTGTCAGTCAGCACCAAGAATTTTGTGATCTGAGAGGGATGGTCTTTCCTCCTCCTGCCCGTCCACACAAAGGCCACTGAGGATCTGCCACCAGCTCTAGGGGAAGCTCCTTGGCAAGAGGCTTCCAGGTTGACAGGTCCTGGGACTGATGGACAGGACTGCAAGCTTAGCTCCCTCCCATTGTAAAAAAAAGAAATTCAGAGAAATTGCACATTAAAGTCAGGAAGACAGGAGAAAAAGAAGCAGGCATGAAGGAAGAGAAAGAGATGAGCAGGAAGATGACTAGGAGAATGTAGGCCTCTGAGAAACCCAATAGAGGACAGAGGTGAGGCCATGAGGTGGCTCAAGGGAGCAAGAAAGGAGGACTTTTGGCTTTATTGAGAATGGTTTATGAAAGAAGAGAAAGACAAGAAGGTAGAGAGTGACTCCCCCTTTGATGCCAAGGTTTCTACTGAGGAAGATGGAGTACGGCCAGCAGGGTGGAGAGGCTGAGCTGGGGGCCAGGGTTCCTTGTCTCCCTGCCGGGCCCTCACCCAAAGGGTCCCTGCACTCAGCACTTTGGCCTTAGGGAGACTTGAGTTTCTTAGTCCGTGGGGAGGTTCCGTTCTCTGCTTTTACCACTCCATTTTCATGGTAACCTGGGGAATGAAGAGAAGAGGTGCACATGGGTTGCTGTTGACACACCGGGAGGAAAATGGTGGCATTGGAGGGTAGGGGTGTCTGACGGATGGGGCTATGGCCTTGTTGCATGCAGACCATCCAAACAGGAAGCAGGCTGCAGCCGATGGAAGCCAGCAGACAGTCCGGGGCAGGTTGCTGCCTGTCCTAGTGCCTTTGATAAGTGGCTTTGCTTCGGGTGCTTAGTTTTGACTGTCTTTTAGTGGATGCCATCTACGGTGACTCACAAGAACCGAGGACCAGGCAGCAGCCAACACCGAGGTCTGAGCAATGCTTGCTTGAATCTCTTAGCAACTCGAGTGTCCCCAGCCCCTCAGCCCAGCAGAGCACCAACAGGTCTCAGCAATAGGAATGGTGACAAGAAGAAGAGATGGGACAAGACTCTAGCTTGGCAGTGCTGGTGCACACCTTTAATCGCAGCACACAGGAGACAGAAACCGTTGGATCTCTGAGTTTGAGGCCAGCCTGGTCTACAGAGCAAATTCCAGGACAGCCAGAGCTATACAGAGAAACCCTGTCACAAACACCCCAAACAAACAAACGAACAAAAAATCTGTATAAACTCAATGAGTTGTAGACACCCAGAAACCCTTCCTCCTAAACCCTGTCCCTCAGGCTTCCTCACACCCAGCTGCACACAAACAAACACACAAGCTCTTGCCAGGCTGAGCAGCTGCCTAGAAAAATGCAGGTGAGTCAGTAGCCAGGCATGCAGACAGAGCCCCAGGCTGCGAGGCAGATTAGGGCTGGGATGTCTGAGGACTTGTGCTTATGGGGGATCACTCAAGGATGCTCAGGAGCCAGAGGAGATGTGGGTGTCCCATCCCTACTGCTCCTCCCTAACACCGGGTCACCGTGAGTCATTCCTGAAGAGAGATGGGAAGCTAATGGTCTGGGAGGCAGGAGTGGGCCAAGATGTAGAGCATGAGGGCAGATGAGGACACAGCCACTGTGCAGCACAGGACGTGGGTGACAGCAGCACAACTTGGCTGGGTGCCAGAGGCTACCCAGAGGACAGACTTCCTTCCAGGAGTCCCCACCCAGTGCTGCCCTGATTCACAGTGGCCAGGGCCCTAAGCCCTGTTATGGCCAGCCTGCCATAGGGTCTCAGATACAAGCTGGACATCAAGCCCCACGCCCAGAGAGAAGTGTCTTGAAAGAGGATCCAGAAGGACTGGCCTGTGGAGCACCTAAGAACCAGGTCCCAACCCTACTTCACCCATCCTAGACAGACCTCACATACTTGTTCTCTGCCACAACCACGGCACTCACCAGGTTCTCTCTTGATGGGCCTGGCTGGAAGCCTAGGGACAGCGGGAACCCTGCGCTTGGCACTCTGCTCCTTCCAGTATTCCCGCCAGTGCCGCAGCTGGGAGTGGATGAAGCGCCACATGAGCCAGGCCTGGGCGACACACACCAGCAGCAGCATGCCGAGCCTGTGGAGGGGCAAAGATGGATCTAAGGGTGAGAATCAGGTCTACAGCCTGCAGAAGGAGGTGTGGGGAAAACCAGGCTGGATCCCTGTAGCACCTGTGGACTGCCTTCCCCACAATCACTGGCACCAGGAAAAGTGAGCTCCTCAGTCAGTCTCTGCTACAGTACCCTTCAGCCAGGTGAGGTGAAGGCTCTGAGGTGATGGAAGGGAGGTGAGAGTTGCACACTCACCACCACAATCACACTAATCCTATACCTACAGACCCACAGTTGTCATCTCTCCCATATGCATGGCCCATAATAAGACCAATGTAAGCTACACAAATATTGGTAACATTGAAATGAACTACAGTGTGACAGTGCCAAAATACTTCTCTTCTAGAATGTCACACACATCTGTGGGAGCAACTCTAGAGATACAGGGTGCACGCTAATGCCTATAAGTCCATCTGTGGACCACATGGCTTCCAGGCTGCCTTCCTTGACGCAAGACATGGAGAACAAACCTTCCAGGTCTCATGAGGGTGTCACGATCAACCTAGCCTGGATGAGAGATGTCCTTGGCAGCATGACGTGCTAAATGAGTGTGAGGGGTCCGTGTTGTATTTGGCCTCAGGTCCCAACTGCGGACTAAGACCACCAAAGCTGAGAGGCGAAGGATGTTTGATGGAAGCAGAAGACCGATGTCAACAGACTTGCTGCTAAATGTCTCTGTGTGGCGACTCAAGGGTCATCTGTTCCCTGACTTTCTGTGAAGATGTGCCACATTTAAAAGGCACCTGGCAGTGTCCAGAGAGCCCCAGGCTCACCACCTCAGGCTTCTGCCAACTCACCTGCAAGGCAAGGTGTTGAAGTTCCCTTTCTCGGGGTCAAACACCTGGTTTTCCACCCGAGCCAATCCAAAGCCAATGGCCAACACGGCGAGAGTGAGGATGAAGAGGCGTGTGACCCCAAACACAGCAGCCCAGGCATTGAACCTGCTCGCAGGGGCAGAAAAGGGACGTCAGCTTTGAGAGCCCCTCAAGCAACCTTCCCCCCTCCCCAGAAGCAACCCAGAGTGGGACAGGGAATCAGACAGGACTCAGGGAGGTGAAATTTTCCCAATAGTTCGAGAACAGAATAAGCGCCGAGTGCTGCCTACACGCGATGAGGCAGCTGACAGCCAGAGCAGCACTCTCCAACCGTTCAGACTGAAGGAGGCACCCAGGTCCCACCCTGGAGGTCTCTGGACAGGCCAGCGCCCACCAGCCCCACTTACAGCCTCTCGTTGTTCTCATCTGCGAAGTAGAAGAGTCGAGCCATGTGGAAAAGGAACTCGGTGGAGTATTGCAGCAGCAGCAAGATGAGGCCCAGGCGGCTCAGGCTGGAGGGAGGGAAAGACAGGACCTTTCTTCCCTGCGAGACGCCCTGGAGCAGAAGCCACCCCGGCAAGCAGTGGCTCAGGCTGCGCCCAGTGCCTGTGTTCTGCGTTCTACTTCTGGGGGTCGGGGAGGGGGACAATGCTTTATCCTTTGTGACAGTTTAGCTGCTGTACTGTCAGGTGTTTTTCCTGTTCCGTATCCCGGCCTTGGCCCTGTTTCACCTGGCTTGACTGCTCTTGCTTGTCCCCACAATGAACCTGACTCACACACGACACAGTATCTGGCACCTTCCTTTCTTACTCTACTGGAATCACACACAGAAGGGGCTCAGAACCATGTTGCTGAGCTTTGAGGGTGCAGCTAGAAAGACCTCCTGCTCCCTGATGAAGCGGGAAGCTCTCCTGTGTGGTGCTCCACAGGCTCTTCAAACTAGTCACCATAACCCTCTGCATGTGAGCTGTGAGCCTCCAACATCGGAGCACAGCTGGAAGAGCTGCCCCGGCCCTCCACCTCCAGAGACAGAGAGCCAGAGCTTGAGAGCTGCTGGATTCCAACACACACACACTATTTACTCATCAGTCAGGAAGCCAGTTGCGAGCTCCTCCAAAATAGGGCCCCAGGACATGTGCGTACCGTAGCAAAGTTCTCAAAGTAGCCATACAAAGTTTGGGTCCTACTCTATACACAAAAAGCTCATGGAAAGACCAGTTACCAACGGAACAGCCCGTTCATCAATATTCTGTTTGTAAATGAGACACTTGAGGCCTGGCGCAGGAATTCCCCCCACTTCTAGAACAACCACACTGCTCTCTACTTCCTTACAAGCCACACTGAAATAAATGAACTGTAGCGCTATGTGTTCCAGCAGCATTTGGACACCATGTGGCAAATGGCAAGAGTCCAGCTTCTGGCTGAAAAGCCACGGTTCAAAGGACTGCTCTACCGGAAGTCTTCCTTGGGTCTGCCTCGGGTTCAGGTGACTAACCGTCACCCTGGGTTTGCGTGGCTAATGGTACATACTGTATCAGAGCTCATCACAGCTCTTCCTTGTGGCAGTCTCTCCTATCAGTCGGAGAATGAATCACTGGAGATAAGGGAGTCTTCTACTTCCCAAGTCTTGGCATGGTACACCTCAAACAGCTGGTATCTACTCAATGCCTGCTAGCTGGGTGGTCGTGTGGCTAGACAGAGGGGCATAAAAGGGCAAAGGAATGGGGCTGGCCCTGCTCTCACTCACTTTAAGAGGTATGCCCCAGCAATGTGAAGCAGGTACAGGGAAATGTACTGCAGCTGGCGGGGGATTTCTTCCTGGAAAAGAGAAGGGCAGACCGTAAGCATGTGCATTCTCTAAACAAATATGCAGAGAATGCAGGAGACAGTTAAGGCAAACAAGGAAAGGCCAGGTCTCCTACTCCCACAGTCCTACATCCCACCAGAGTCCCATACACTGGCCTAGCAGCAAGAAGGCTGAGGCAGCAGCTCCAAGCCTGGTGCCAGAAGGCAGGTCTGGGTTGAGAAAGAAGACACCAGAAGTAGAAAGAAGGCTTCCGGCATGATTCCAAGGAAGACTACAAAAAGGACTGGGGATGGCAAGTATCTAGATTAGATTCGATGTTGTCAATGGCCACACATCTGGTGGAGGAATTGAGAGCCTGACACTGCTCTCTTTGGGGGGGGGGGCAGTCTGTGTGGAACTCCATCATCAGCCAACACATCATGCTTCCAGAGTAAAGGACAGGAGAGGTCACTGGGGACAAGGAGAGGGCTGTAGGGAAAAGAGGATTACAAAGAGGGCAGGGGAAGGGAGGACTCACCTTCCGGACCTTCTGGAAGTAAAGCTCAGGTAGTGAGTGCAACCAGTAGGCCAGCTGACACAAGTAGAAAAACTTCACCTGGAAGCTGGAGACGAGGGAGTTAAGCAACAAGGGGGAGCAAGAACATCCCCAGGATACTTGCCAGGAACACAAGGAAAGGCCTAAGCCAAGGTTGTGGGTGACCAGTAGGAGCAAGGGATGGGGAGAAGGGTGGATGCAGAGACCACCAAACCCACAGCGCCATGTTTGAGACCATTAAAACCCCTTAAAGGGCCACAGCATGTCCATTAGAGGAAGGAAGAGTGACCAAACACATTTCTTCAACCCAGAGAAGGAAAACACATTTCTTCAACCCAGAGAAGGAAAAGCCGGGGAGGGAGCTGATTACGGCACCCTGTGCATGGACCACTGCATACAATAGAAAGGCTCTAGGGTGTTCAGCTCCACACCCTTTGCTATCAATGCTCTGAGAGGCCAAAGGGAAACAGGGTGGTCTCGAGGGAGTTGGCCCCAGGTCTTGGCAGCATCACCAACAGGAACATGCGTATGGAAGGGAGATGTGCTATGAACTTAAGGTGTCTCCAAGAAGACACAAAGGCAGAGACCTTGATGGAGAGTTGTGTATCAGTCGCATGCAGGCTAGGTACCTCTGTGGATGGAGTTAATACAGACAATGCCTCGAGTGGAGGAGGTTCTCAAAGAGACCTATTGCCTGCAACCCCCTGCTCTACACGTTCAGCTCAAGGCTTGGGTCTCACTGGCCTTGGTGAATCCCACAAATACTCACGAGAGGTACACATGCGGGTAATCCTCCCAGAGGCTTCTTGGGTTTGTTAAATATCCTTCCTGTAGTGGGTGAGAAGAGAAGGCATTTAGAGATGTGGCCATGTGACCTGACAGGGCCTTGACTGGCCAAGAGATCATCTATGCACCTGGCCTCCATCAACTTCCAAGAGGAACAATCAGCTTTCAGAAACAAAGGACCCCTGTGTGAAGAACCAATGGCACTTGTCCAACTGTGAAGGGACCTGCCATGCTCTGGCGTCTGGCAAACTGTGTCTGAAGAGGGGTCTGACATAAGCTACATCTACTGAGTCAGCTTGGTTCCCCAGGCTCATCTGTGAAGTGAAACACTGGCTTTACAGAGTTATTGTTGGAAATAAAGTGAATTTTTGTGACAGTGCCTAAGGCGGTATCTGTGATGGATATGTATCTACTCAGGAACTGCTTCGTAATAAAGGATTAAATGCACTAGAATCATAATGCCCAGTAGAGACCGAAGCGTCACACGTCACCGTGATGGTTGATAGTGAGTGTTAACTTGACAGGTCCTAGAATTACCTATGACACAGACCTCTCCTCAGGTCTACGAGGAAGTCTCTAAAGCTGACTAAGGAAGTAAGACTCAGACTGTGGGTGTCACCTCCATAGGGCCTGCAGTCCCAGGCAGGATCAAAGGAGAAGGAGCTGAGCACCAGCATCCATCTTGCCCTGCCTCTTGACTGTGGATATACTGTGACCTTCACTTCCCTGGATGTGAGAGCAGAAACCTGCCCTCCAAGTTGCTTTTGGTTGTAGTGTTTTACATATAGCAATGGAAATCCTACCAAGACATCCCCTCAGCCAAAGACCTATAGTATCCCTAAGGACAGGCAAGATGAACCTTTAATATAGGATTACAAGACACCAACCCATTTCCAGCAAGAGACCCAGAAGAATGTTATTTGGTGGAATGAGTGAGTGAATGAATGCTTTCAGCTCTTTTTGGGAAAAAAACAAATAAACGAACAAGCAAATCAAAACAGGAGAGGCTTTCATCATTCCGACCAGGTGTCACCTCTTGAAGAAGAAGAAGAAAAAAAGGAAATACAGGAACAGATAACAAAGATCTGAAATGAACTGAGACAGTCCACAGAGCACGTGGAAATTGCCCAGATCTACTGTTTGCTAGAGCTGCAGCTGTATTTCCAATGAAGCTTGGTTCCAGTGAAGGACTCCACTACCCTCCAGTCGCCAATGCCCTTTCACCTACAGCATGCATGCTGAGTACTGTCCACAGTTCTGAAGCTACAACCCTGGGCTTCCAGGAGCACAGTGAGCTAGGCCACCAAAGTGATGGGAACTATCAGACACTGTATCAGTGTAGACAGAGCAACCTAGGCTGGAAAGACGAGGTCTCAACTGTAATTTCTGCTCACCCCTACCTTCTTCCTGCGGGGTCATATACACAGTGAGGCAAAGAGGTGTTGAGCTCAGGGCACTGGGGTGGCAGTGTGTGGTATTGGTGAGCTTTGACACAACAACACCTCTGCTCTTTCTCACCTCCCTTTATACCATTCACAACTGTGTCTTTGTCCGACCTCTGCCCTTAGGAATAGTGACACTTAATGAGCCATACTTGGTTTCATTCCAGGAACTTCTGAAGGGTGAGGTGGCCCCTTCCTACAGGAAGAAGCTATAGATTTAACAAGAAGAGTGTTACTTCCTAGATTGGAGTTGGTACGTGTGTTGGGGGCGGGGGGCATTTCTGCCAAAAATATTGGCTAGAAGCTGTGGGGGACCCCAGAGACAGGGCCTGGATGGGCTTGTGTGTTTATACAGGAACTTCTCACTTGGCCTCTTCACGTAGGAGACAGAGAGGTCAGAACTTGGAAGCCAACAAACCAGGAAAAAAAAAATTCCTCAGAAAAATGCTGCCTTCTTGCAAATGTCCAGTCCTCTGGGACTGCGGGAGGTGGAGCTAAGAGTCAAAGGAAAAGTGACTCACCCGCTCTGTTAGGAGCCCTTTCCAGCCCTGTCTAGGCAGCTGTCTGAGGGAGGAGGGTAAAGGAGGGCCGGGACTGGCTGCTTCCTAGTTCAGGCATGCCAAGGCGCCTGAGTTCCGGGGTCGCGCGCTATACAGCAAGCACTGTAACCCCTTCCAGCCCAAACTGTGGCCCCAGCAGGTGGCTGGGGGTACATGGGAAATACTTTGTTCTCTTCCGATTCTTGACATCTATCCGTGCCAGGCCTCGGCCTGCTGGAGCAATCCCTCTTATTTTCCCAGCAGCCTCCCTTTTTGCCACAAAACTAGCAGAATTTAGACATAACACAGGCAGCTGCTACCTAGATGCCGATATCCTTGGTGCCTTCTGTCTATTCAGAAACAACAAGGCATTTCAAAATCAATCTGAGACAACCAGCCTGCAGACAGCAATCCATTCTGATTCCCGGCTTTCTCTGTTTCACTGACTATTGGATTTGGAGCTTTAAAATATGAAGTGAGACATCTGGTGAGGCGAGGGACAGTAAATGCAGCCTCCCCCCCCCCCCCCATCCTCCAGCATGGAGGGTGTTCTGTTGCCTCTCCTTAAAATAAGTTCCCCTCACAGCCTCAGTAAAATTATTTTCTCCTCCTTGCTTATGTGACCTGGGCCCTAGAGCCTCGCCGGTGACCTCAGCATGTCACCAGCAGTCCCTCTCTGCTTTCCTCCTCTTTCCTTGACATTCTTAGAAAATCTAACCACACTCTTCAGCACACCTCATAAAACAAAACAAAACAAACAAATGTCTGTGTCAGATACCCAAGCAAGGCTGGGATTTCTGGTAAGGAATTTGATGCACCTTCTTGCTTTCGTTTTAAATTCTACCAGCAGTGGAAATCTGATTGCTTATGGTGGTGCTTCGGGAAATCAATTCATTACTTAAGAAGCTGGTGAAACGGAGCTGGAGAGATGGCTCAGCAGTTAAGAGCACCTGTTGCTCTTCCAGTGGAATCGAGTTTGTTCCCAGTACCCATGTTAGGTTCCTCAAAACTCCCTTTATTCTGGCTCCAGAATATCTACCTGACACCCTCTTCTGCTCTCCATAGGCACCCATACACACATACACACACACAGAGAGACACACACCAGTAAAAAAAAAATCAACCTTTTTTAAAAGGACAGGAAATGCCCTCCAAACTTCTTTATCAGCTTAACAGTTGATACTGAGCACTTAGCATGTGCCAGAGGCTGCACTAACGGTGCAGCAGTGAGCATAGCGCCGGTGTGTGCATGTAGGTGTGCGTTCTGTGGGTCTGATGCCAAGTTGCTTGCTAGCAGGCACCATGCTCACACACAGAACACACAAACACATACACCAGTTAAACACCAACGATGGTTAGGTGTGCGGATAATACAAATGGGGAGGGTGTTCCGAGGAAGTGACACTTAGGTGGAGGATAGGAGACAGGAAAGCGCTTGCTATATGAATGATGCCTATGGACAGAGCACTCCAGCAAAGGAAGCAGCCAGCAGAGCTGGAGAAGCAGAGGTGAGCCTAGAGGGCTGAGTCCACACAGATGTCACCAGCAAGGCTCACACAAGCAAGGCCCAGGTCACACAAGGGAGGAAGAGAAAACAATTTCCCTGCAGCTGGTAGGGAGCTTATTTCAAGGAGGGGAACACATGATTTAGTTCATGCTTTAAAGAGATCCATCTGGCCAGGCAGATAGTGAGCTGAGCGAAGGGCCCAGAATGGGAGTGGACTCTGCAGGAAAAGGAGATAACAGCAGTGCCGGCGAAAGGTAGAGGAGCCTGGGTTCCGTGTCCTTTACGCTCAGGACAGCTAGAGCCAGAGAAGCTTCCTTCTGAGCCTGTCCTTTGAACTGAGACAAACAAAAGAGCATCCCTGACCCCTATCAGGGATGCCAGGGGTATGTCACCAACATCTGACACATCTGCACACACGTGCAAAGCAATGTTGTTAATTTCAGAATTCCAGAATATGATTTTGAAGGTAGAACAGGAAAGACTTTCTGAGTTTGGGAAGTGAAGAGCAGAATTATGTCAAATTTCCATTGCAACAGAAAACTTGTGATTTGAAAACCAGGTGTTTTTATTCCTTTTACAAAACCACTTCTCATACTCTCCAACGCCCTTCCTCCCCTGCAGACGGTCGGGAGGGAGGTGAGCTCGGGGAGCAAAGCTAGGAGCCTGCATGGCTCCCTGGTCACCGGGTCTTGCTGAGCATGTCGGGAGGAAGTGGAAGCTCCACAAGATAAAAGACCTGGGAAAGTCCCCAAGAAGGGTCAGGTCTCCCAGCTGGGGTGGAATGTTAGCCTGAGGGGTGCAAGGGAAGAAAGGCTTCAGAGATGAGGCAATGCCCCCTCCCCTGCCCCCAAAACAGTCCGGTTTCTCTGGTACTCTGGGGCCTTTTTGCCTCAAGCAGCTAAGGCCACCAAGAGGTGGGCACGGACTCAATGTCAGGAAGCTGAGAGAGGCCTGAGATCCTGAGGTACAGAGGGACAGTGTTGATTTGTACCACACAAGGGGAGTGGCCCTACTCATGCAGTGCAACTCTGTGCCCTGGGAGTAGAGTATGGGAACCCCCTCTGAAACGACAGACGTCCCCGGTCTCTCATTTAAAATTCTTAGTGTGCTGCTTGGAAAAAAGTGTTCTGAGATGAACTGATAACAGGAATAAAAGCAACACACAAGACAGACATGTTGCCTCCTGCTTTGAGACTATGCAGTAGGCATTTAGTGCTGGAAATGAAGTTCCTCATGGTAGGGCCCATCTCTGTCAGAGAGAGCACAGGGGAGGCAGGCGAGCAGCGAAAAATCTCTGAGGTCAGAGAGCTGATGAAATTTCCAAATCCCTGGGACCTGGGTACAGAGAAGAGGTGCTCCAGCTAAGAGCAGTGATAACGGTACAGTAAAACAGGCAGGGTCGCCTAACAGTGAGCCTCACATGACAAGCCAGAGTCCTTGTCTGGGGGATATTTTTCTCTATCAAAGGATTTGATGTGCAGAAGGATAACACTGGCTATGAACTGGTTAGACATGAAACACACCCCTAAACCTTTATAGCTTGATTCCTGGTGCAATGCTCAGGGCTTCGGCTTTAGAGAAGTGACCTAATCATGTGGAATCAATTAGGCATATTCAGTTTGGTGGTGCTGTTGGGCAGTGGTGGAAACTAGGAGGTAGGACCAAGATGGAGGAAGTAGCTCCCTGGGACACACCCTTGAAGGGGGCACATTGACCCTGGATCCTTCCTCTCTCTCTCTCTCTGCTTCCTGTCAACCATGAGGTAAGCTGCTTTGCCCCACATGTTCCACGCAATGTTCTGCTTTTCCTCAGGCTCAAAGCAATGGTCTCAGACACCACTGAAGGCACTGAAACTATGAGCCAGCATTAATCTTCCCTCCTTCCAGTAGTTCACATCAGGTATTCTGTCATAGTGGCACAAACAGGACCAGAACTCTGAGTCTAAGCTATGCTTACATGCTCACCAATTTGGAAGTATATGGCCGTGGACATACCAGAAAAAATGAGCTTGGAATCCTTAAGTCAACATCAGGAGTATTGAGTGAATATGAGTTTACGTTGTGGGTGAGGTTGTAGCTCAGGGGAAGGGCATTTACTTAGCATGTACAAGGCTCAGTACAGGGGGGAAATTACTTTGTGGGATATGTTTGAGGACAGGGCTGGTAGAATAATACAGAGCTCTGTGGACACCTGTTATCATGTAATATGGGTAAAAACTGTCACAGGTGCCTTTGTAAGAGAGGATAACTCTATTAAGTGCCATCTATACTATTTTATCTGTCTTCTCACTACAATACCAGGAGAATGCAAAATGAATTTCAATTCTAAGATACTGTTCCTAGCTCCTTTTCTTCCTTTTAAAGCCCTTCATAGTCATTTCATCAGCAATGAAGAGATTGCTCCTGGCTTGGCTGTGTACCCTCCAGCAGTTGTGAGGACTACTCACCGTGACCACCACGTAGCAGCACCATATCACCGAGCTGAGATGAAAGACGACCAGCTGTCCAGACTCATTGAACTTGCTATGTTTGACCTTGGAGAGATGAAGGCGTTTGCTGATTTTCTAAAGAAGAAAGAAAACACCACACATCAGTACATGAGTGTGCAGATACTCGGCAGATTGTACACTTCCATTTCCCTTTTATAAGAGAGAGGTAGTAGTTTGAACTCCTTACAACCCAAGCTATTTAGCATAGGCCTCCTGTGTACCCATGGGGTGCTGAGTTTCAGGCAAGTACTTTGAAAAGGCAGATGTTAAGGCTGTTAGCTTCTACTGGAGGAAACATCTTCCAGTCATGCTGTGTTTGAAAGACCCCTGAGGATAGGCTCATGGTGTGCTTCAGAGAGCTTTTTCTCTACTCACTGCCCCACAGTGTGAGCCAAAGAATTTTTGAGAGAGAGAGGACAAAGTGTAGCCAAGGATTGACTCTGGGGCCAACTACAGGGTCTATATTAAGGGTTAGGGGACAGAGTGAATCAGAGCTGTGGTTTTCTCCATGGTAGGGCTTGCCCTCTTAATGGACCCCCAGCTTCTGATCTCAGAATCCAAACTTGTCACTTACGTCTAAGATGTACTCTTGAACCACGGCATGCAAGATGATGGTGATGAAGACGTAGAACAAGATGGTGACCAGGTCCTTTGGGCCATAGTGATAGTGGACTGTCTCGCTATCTGTGGGTTGAAAAGGATCTTGTCAGCATCCCCCAGGCGAGGAGATGCTATGAGACGCCAAAGGGGAAAGAGATGGAAAACACAGCGTACTCTCAAGTGCTCCCCTTCTGCTGTACCCCCAGCTCAGAAGAAAGCTTCTGCCCCTGCATCCCGCTTCACCTCTGGATTTGGTCATTGGGAAGCACACATGGGGAAGGCCGTGGAGAAGCAGGTCTTTACTGTCAAGTCTATAGAGGGCCACCGCTGCCTGGCCACGTGCCTTTGAGTAAATGACTAACCTCTCTAGACCTCAGGTTCCTCCCCTGCCATGCAGTTCTGTCCTTTCCTTCCTACATCACTGTGAGACACCTCTATGTATAAAGTGTCTTCCAATGCCTCAGGTTTCTATCTCTGAAGTGAGGATAAGAGCTCCTGCATCACTGAGTATTATAAAAAAATAGATGTAGTAATGTTACTTCTTGTGGGATGATCCTGACAACCTGACTGAATGTGAAAGTCACCATGGAAACATACTTCTGGGTCTATCTATGAAGGTGTTTCCAGAAATGTCTAACTGAAGAAGGAAGACCCTCCCTGAAAGTAGATGGCACCACCTCAAGAAACTGAATAAAAGAAGAGAGCCAGCTGAGCTTCCTAGCTGTGGACACAGGGGAAGTAACTTCCTCAGGCTCCTGTACTGTGCCCTCTCCACCACAGTACACAATGTTCTCAAACTGTAAGCTCAAATAGACCTTCTTCTTTAACTTGCTTTTGTCAGACATTTTGGTTGCTCCAATGAGAAAGGCACCCAATGCAGCAAAAGTGTGGCATTGTGTTTGTGTGTGTGAGCATCAGTGTGTATGTGCCTGTGCATGTTGGGGGGATAGTGGCCTATGGTATATATTTGCTATTATTTGTGCTGCTGAGCTACTGTGAGGACTTAACAGAATGAGGCCTACAGCATAGTATCTAAAATCACAGTAGGCCTCTAGCAAACAGTGGGCTATTATATAATAATATTAAGTCAGGCAGAAGAGATGTTTCTTTGTACAGACAGAGTCTTGCTATGTAGACCACTAACTTGTGACAATCCTTCTGTCTTTGCCTCCTGACCAGAACCTAGTGCTGCCGTGCAGGCTGAGAAAGGACAGCTTACAGCCTTGCTCCAGTGAGCAGGCACAGGGCTGGAGGAGGCTGGCTGGCACACGCCTGCCTGGGGCTCCGGCTCTCCCCAGCACACTGCCCTCCCCAGCAGACGTGCTGGCTGCTCTTCCAGCTGTGCGGCTGAGCCTGAGTCACACACTTATGAGTCATCTGTGCTGGGATGCATTTACCAGAAGGTAGGCCGGGGTCAGTTTGTTTCAGGGTGGCCAGAGAAAGAAGCAATTCTGAACTGGGTCACTGTGGGAGTTCCTGCTAGCTTGAGCTACCCTGGACTGAGAGAGTGTGACAGAGGGCTGTGTCTAGATCACAGACATGAACTAGAAATCTTACACTTTCCTTTTCCATGTCCCCGTGCTTCTCTACAAATACCTGCTCTGTGAGCGAGAGGCACTGGGCTAATGTTGTCTCTGCCCTTGGGGGCCAGACCCAACCGGGGGTTGAAAAACAGAACAATTACACTACAGACAGGCCCCATGGCCAAGAGGCAGGCAGAGGCTATAGCAGGCAAGCGTGGGCTGTGGCTAGGGCACAGGTTCTGGATCTTGTTGGACAGAAAGACCAGGACCTTATGGAAATCTGGGTACAGGCATTCCAGGCCTAGGCATCAGGACAGGGGCTCAAGATTAGGGTGAATGATAAGGCTGCCACGGACAGCATATGTGCCGCTGAGGTATGTGGTCTTTATCCTGAAGGAAATACTTGAATTAAACATCCAAGAACTTGAATTAAACAGCCAAGTGGTGAAACTTGTATTGTGGAAAATGTACTCAGCAGCAGTGAACAAGGAAGGGATACCCTTCAGAAAGCCACCCCAGGATCCACCTGAAGTACCACAGGGCCCATATCCAAGCAGCAGGCGAGAAACGAAGGGCAGAGAATGGCTGACAAAGATGGACAAGGAGAATGGGATGTTAAACCACCCAACAGGGAACAAATAAGCCACAGGGGTGGAGGGGAGAATGTTACCTGCTGAACAGACTAGGTTCTGTTTCCATGTCTTCTTCATAAGGGAGGGACAAAGGGGACAAAACGAGGGCATATTTTGGAACTACAGAAGAACTAGGCACATACAGAGTTTCCTCATCAAAATCAACATTAGGTAAGATGGGGGCACATTCAACCAGGTAAGAGCAGTGTACAATTAGTGAAATAAGTCCAGTGTCGTGGTACATGCATGCTTGCCGTCCTAGGAAATGGTGTCTGACATCATTGAGCATCAAGGTCATACATATCACAACCCCCTCACCCTCACCACTAGGATAGCTGCAATTAAAAAAAATAAAACATGCGCTGGGGATATGAAGGAATTGGAACCATGTGCTCTGTTGGTGAGAATATAATTTAGTGCAGAAATTACAGAAAACTGTATGGTAGTTCTTTATAAAATAAAAAAAAATAGTATACATCCCAACATTACTACTGATTATAAATTCAAAAGAATCAAAACCAGGATTTCAGGCCTGGAGAGATGGCTCAGTTGGCAAAGTATTTCTGGCATAAGGACTTGAGTTCCACCCTCAGAACCTATGTGAAAAGCTGGGCATGGCAGCATGTGCTTGTAATCCTAGCATCGAGGAGGCAGAAAAAGGCAACTTCATAGGGCTTGCTGGTCAGCCAATCTAATCCACTGGGTAAGTTCCATGCCAACAGGAGACTCTGTCTCAAGCTCACTGACCTCTGACCCCAAGGCACACTGATATATACACCCACCCACAAATATATACCCATCTACTCACAAAGAAAACAAGACTAGAAATACTGTACAAAACCATTTTCAGTGACTGAAAGGTAAATATGAAACATAAAGAAAATCTAGTTCAGAAATGGGTTCTCCTCCTGAGATTTCTTAATATACATGTGCAAATATTCCCCATGCAAATGCAAAGGAATTAGAAATGTTTTTATACATACATGTGCAAAGTGGTATTCAAGATGGCAAAAAAAAAAAAAAGGGAAGCTAGGCAGTGTTGGCACATACCTTTAAATCCCAGCACTCGGGAGGCAGAGGCAGGCTTATCTGTGAGTTCAAGGCCAGCCTGGTCTACAGATCGAGTTCCAGGACAGCCAGAGCTACACAGAGAAGCCCTGTCTCAAAAACAAAACAAAACAAAAAAGTAGAAAAAACTCAAGTGTCCATCAATGGATGAACAGACTAAATGTAGTATGTACACACACTAAAATATTTCCCAGCCTTCAAAGAAAGGAAGTCTATACACATGCTTCAACACTGACTTGGTGCCAGGTGGGAAAAGCCAGCACAGAATGATAAGAAGTAGTTGATCGCACTGGCTCCCGCTCCCTAGGACTGATTGCCAGCAAGTGGAGTGTCAGTCACTCAGGGCAGTAGGAGAACTGGATGAAGCTGTTTAATGGCTATAGTTTCAGGTTATTTGTGAAATTTATGGAGACTGGTTAAACAAAGTGTGAGCATACTTAACATCACCAACCCATTTACTCAGAAATAATTAAGAGGAGAAATCTTGTGTGTTTTTTGCCACAACTAAAACACAACAGAACGGCAGTAGCCAGGAAGGCTGGATGCTTAAGTAGAGACTCAGGCTTCGGGGAGAGGCAGGGCCGGCAAGGGGGCGGAGGAGACTGCGGAGTTCTTGGCAGACAGCAGTGGGCTCTGTGGACTGCCTTAAGGCACCAGGAAGCCCCAGATGGCTTATGAAGATCCACTTCTAGCCATACAGTCACAAGGATGGCAGGGAGACAGACATCAGTCAGTACCTGTGGGGCGCCAGATGGTGGGGGAGGGGCATCCTGCCCGAGCACGGAGGTGGAAAGATGGGATGAACCGGCTTCAGGAGCCCGTCTCAAACCCTTTTGGGCTTTTTTTTTTTTTTTTAAACCTGTGTTCTGTGGCCCTTGTTCACCACGCTGAAATGGTCCAAGGAGCATTATGCTGTGTTCCAACCATCCCGTGGAACCATCCTGGCAGGTGATGGGCAAGGAAGGTGGTTGCAGGGATGGGGGCATTTCTCAGCTTTCCTAATTTCCAGAGCCCCAGCCCAGCCCCCAAGTGCCACCTCAAGGCCACACCCACCCAGGGGCATCCTTGGCTTCATCACTGGCCATATGTTGCTCCCTGAGCCTTCCTACAATTGTAAGGAACCACATCATCACATCTAGATATACCGAATTGCCCATCACATCTGCTATTTTCCCCCCTATCTGCTTCCTGTTTGAGGAGAAGAATGAGGAGGAGGAGTTTGTTTCCTACTTTCCATACAGCTATGGGAACTGGAAATTTACTCAGACTCATCCCTGATTTTTTTGAGAAGTATTTTAAAATCAGTTGCTCATTAACACATATAACACAGCTTCTTGGGCTAGAGGTGGTTCCCAGGTTAAGAGGATTTGTTGTTGTCATTTTTGTTTTTGTTTTTTGAGGATGGCTGCTGGGAGTTTATTTTCTGCTTAGTGCAGAGTCTCTCTCCCGCTCCTGCTGGTGTCTGTTGCTTGCTGCAGCCTTCCTAGTGTACAGGGTAGGGTGGGTGGGTCAGATTCTGGCCTAGCAGCACTTAAACTTGGACTGGCTTAACTGGCCGCCACATCAGAACAGGGCCCTGGAGTTAGTCTGGCCAGGATGAAGGACTGGTTGCTTCTTCATGGTTTCAGGAGCCAGGTCATAAGTGATCAGGCTTCTGGGGGCCTTAGAGGATTCTTAGAGGGGCCTTAGGGAGACCGGGGGAGTGGGGCATGGTGTCCCCCAGGTGTTGCCAATAGGAGTCATGGGTTGCCGCTGGAAGGATGGCAACCATACTTCAGGACTGGTGTGCTTCGGAGACCCGGCTGCATGGTCATGGGGCGTGGCGGGGGTAACACTAAGCTGAGGGACCGATTTGCAAGGACTCACAAAACAGAGCTACTATACAACCTGTGAGAATGCGCTGCATACTTATTTGCTTTCCTGCGCGGCAACAGTCACATTACCAGCCTTCCTGTTCTTTTTAAGGACCCAGGTTTGTTCCAAGCACCCACATGGTAGCTGATAACTATCTCTAACTCCAGTTCTAGGGGCCCACCCCAGTGTTCCCGTCTGACCTGTGTGGATACTGCACACATGCAGTGCACATACCTGTTGACAAAAAATCAGGCACATAAAATTGAAAAGGTAAATCTTGAAAAAAATTATAACAACAACAAAATCACACTGGTCAGATGGTGGTGGTGCACACCTTTAATCCCAGCACTCACGAGGCAGAGGCAGGCAGATCTCTAAATTCGAGGCCAGCCTGTTCCACGGAGCAAGTTCTAGGATAGCCAGGGCTACACAGTGAAACCCTGTTGAAAAAAAACAACAAATCACACCGCTTTTATTATCCAAGTGGTCCTTGCACACCACTGCTCCCACGAAGCACAGTGCTGGCCGTGACTTTTGTATGTTTCTAGAATGGTAATATCTTTAGGCTACTGAATCAGTGAAGCAAATGGTCAAGACTCAGAGCCAAATGTCTTCAGGGATCAGCAGGCAAAGTGGTCCTGGTGTGTTGAGTGCATACTCCCCGCACAGAGGCCTGCTGCAGGAAGCAGCCAATGTTCTGCATTTCAACCAAGAAATATGCTCTTAATGAGTTTTCTTTCCACACCGTCATCTTGCTCTATCTCGCACATGTTTGAGAAAGAAACAAATTCATGAAAAGGGTCCCCTCCTTTTCATCATTATAAAGATAAGCACAGTTAAGCAGGGATAAATGAACGGGAAATGATGGGTACCCTCTGTTTTAGGGAGTCCACGTAGGGTGGAGGGAGTAGAGAATGGAGAGCTGAGCATGCGCTCGGGGTGGGGATGAGAGCAGAAGGCTGCTCGTTTCCCATCGTGGCCAGAGAGCACAACCCAGGGTAGACCAATTCCTGGTACTTTAAAAGCAAAGTGAGATCATCTGATTTTATGATACTGGAGACTAATTCAAACTGGAGGCTAATTCAAGACATTGCATGGGCCAATACTAAATAAGCCAAAGAAAACACATCTACAGGAAGACTCCAACCACAAGCCACTAGTCTGTGACCCATGGTCTGGCTGACCCCTGACCCCTTCTTAATACCAACATTCTATGGGTTTCTGTGCTGAAAGCCAGCTCTGTTTCTACATTATCTCTGACTTTTTCTGTTACATATAAACCCAGAATATGGAGCAAAATCAAGTGGCAAATGGTGCTAGGGATGCTTGCGCCTCAGTCCTACTGAAAGAGAGAGAGAAAAAAGGGAAGGACACAGGAAGGGATGGAAGGAGAGAGAGAGACAGAGGGGGTATGGGAGGGAGAGGAGGGATGGACAGATAGACAGAAATAGAGACAAATGGAGTCACACACAGGGAAGAAAGACACACACACACACACACACACACACACAGAGAGAGAGAGAGAGAGAGAGAGAGAATATGAGAATACAAAGGAAAACAAAGGAAAGACATCAAATGACCACCAGGGGCAAATGTTTCAATTCCCAGACGAAGGGTTCATCTTGAAAGAATGTGAAAAGCTCCCAGAACTTACATGAAAGATCAAAAGCCAGCAGAAAAAATGGGCAAAGTGTACGTACAAATAAGACAGTTCACAGAAGAGGGAAACATTCAGCTCTTATGCATTGAAAATGATGCCTGTCCTTACCCAGAGGAGAAATGTAAATCAAAACCACACTGAGATATCACTTCATACCTAATCAGATAGGCAAAAAGCCCAAGCCTAACAATGCAGCTTTGCTGAGCCTGTGGGGAAAATCTCTGTCTTACGCAATGTCGGTGAGAGTGGAAGATGGTACCTCTTCTGTGGAGGGCCATTTGGCTGTTTCTGTGAGGTTACAAAGGCACTGACCCTTTGGTACAACAATTCCACTTCTGGGGACTTACCCTTTAGAAAGTACTTGCCCCATGGTAGACACGGCATATGTTCCCAGTTATGTACTACAGAAAACACTATTCAAGAGAAAAATAACACTGTACTGTTTTCATGTATGGGAAACGGGCACATATAGACACATTGATTGACTATGCTTAATACAGAAACCCCAAATCTGAAAAATCTCTGAAAAATTTTAAGTATGGACATGAAACTACATTTGGACAATTGCACAGCTAAGCTTCCATGACAGGCTGCCATTAAAAGTCAGACACACTTAAAATACTGTACAGAATCACTTTTAGAGAATAAAGAGTGGGGTTGTAGAGATGGCTCAGAGGTTAAGAGCACATGTTGCTCTTCCTGAGGACCTGAGTTCGACTCCCAGCACCCACATCAGGAGGCTTACAACTGCCTGTAACCCCTGCACCAGAAAGATCTGGCACTTGGGACTTCTGTGGGCACTTGCATTCATGTGCACATACATATCATTATGAATAATAAAAAATAAATAAGAAAAATAGAATAAAAAGTAAATAAGAAACATAAATGAAGTCTAGTTCAGATACAGCTCTCCTCCCAAGATTTCTTAATCCATAAATGCAAATATTCCTCAATCTGGAGACATCGAAATTTTGGAACACTCCGGCTCCAAGCATTTAGGGCAAGCAAGGCTCAACCTGCAATGCATCAGGGTTTCTCAAAGAGTGGAAAAGGCTACACTTTGAGGTGTCTTTGCAAAGCAACAAGGTGGCATCTTTTCCACCTTGTTGCTTTATTTTGCTCTTTCATTAAGGCCATGCAGGAAAAAGCCTAAAGCTCATTTCTAGAGCTACTCTTTGCCACCGTGTCTTCATGTCTCTCTGACTCAGTTACCCACATGGACAATGAGAATAACGCAAACTACTCGCCAGGCCTGCTAGTGCATGCCTGTCATCTCAGCACCTGGGAGGTAGAGGCAGGAGGATCAGAAGAATTCATGGCCTGCCTGGAACAGGAGACCTTGTCTCCACCCTGTCCAGAAATAAATAAAATAAGGTCAGGAAGATGGTTCAGGAGATAAGGGTGAAGACTGACCGCTACACCCTCAACATGGCACTCTCCCCAGTAATAAACAAACAAAGAAGGAAATGAATAAATAAACAGATGCATGGATGCACGTCAGAGCTGATGAAATAGCACAGCGGATAAGAGCATGTACTGAGCATGCAGAACACCCAAGTCTGGTTCCCACACCTACATCACATGGCTCACACCATCTGAAACTGCAACTCAAGAGGATCCAACACATCCCTTCCGAGAACTTCCTGGGCACCTACACACACATCTATATACTCTACCCCACTCCCTTATATATCCACATAATTAAAAAAATAAATGTTAAAAATCCCTGAAAGTAAAATAAAACTGCCTTTTACCATAACTCTCTAAGAATAAGACAATAACTTATAAAGCAGTAAAGTGCTGTGCAAATAGAGGGAACCATTATTACTATTTCCACAGAAAGAAGATGAACAGGACAGTTCTAAATTGTGGTATTTGTTCAGAATAAATACCACAAGTGGCAACGAGAAGTCCTTTATTAGCCAGGCACCACACTGAACATGTCTGGCCAATGACATCATCTATGCCTCACTGTGATCCCACATATTACCCCTGTTTACTGACACGTCAGCTGTGGCTCCGAGACAACAGGAACTGTACTCAAATGATCTGTAGCCAGGGAGGGCCATGACCACAGAACCCAGGGCCCAAACCATCCTTTCTTCACTAGGCCTCTTTGCTTCCTGACTTCCCTTCAGATCACAGCAGCAAAGTACACTCCTTAAGTCCCGAAGGCTTAAACCTGAGAAGGATCTAGAATATGCAGGAACAGGGACACACACACACACACACACAGACACACACACACACACTCGGCCTTCAGCAGGATTCTGATCTCCACTTATGTTTTATCATCTCTGATCTCCCAACCTGGAATGGAAGATAGGGTCATTGATCTCTTCATTAGAAGCACCAAGATGTTTCTCAGAGTGTATGTGTACCCACACACGGACATATATGCACACCATTATGGGTTACATTGTGCCTCTTACCTGCAGAAAGTATGTTGGAGCCCCTAGTACCTCAAAATATTTTATTTGAATAGGGTCTTTATAGAAGTAAGAAGTTAAATGAGGTCATTAGCGTGGGGACTCATTTCAATATGATTTGTGTCCTTAAAAGCCTGGGATGTATGGGCAGAGACAAACAGGCACATAGGAGGAAGATGATGTGGAGAGGTATGGAGGTGGCAGCCATCCACAAGCAATGAGGAGGGCTCTTTTCCTGGCAGGAGCCAAAGGAGCCGCCACTGACGATGCCGTGGATTCAGATTTCTAGGCCACAGAATTTCGCCTTGTATTTTGCATCCTCAGCCTTAAGAAACACATTTTCTTTCTATGCAAGTGTCACAGAATGAAAGGTGTAGGTGACAATCTCCCAGGCTGCCATCCAGCTTCTAACCGCATGTCTTACAATCGATTCCCTTCCATTTGATAGCAGCATAAGAAGACAAAGGATGTTTTTTATAGCATAAAAAGAAGCAGGGACTTCGAGGGGAGACTAAAGAGGATTCCAGAATAGAAGCCAGAGGTGTCTGAATTGTCCCCTTGAAGAATCAGCCCTTTCTGTAAGGCTGTAAACCTTGCTGCAAGAAAATCTATTAAGGATTCCTAGGGGTCAGGCACACACTTGGGATGCCTCTGCATTCAGTCTGCGGCTTCTCTCAGCACACCCCGGACACACCGTTCAGGAGGATGCATGTCACAGGACACTTACAGCTGGGAGATGCGTGGCCTTCAGAAAAAAGTCACCAAGAGTCAGGAAGAATAAAGCACTTCTTGGGGAATCACATGAAACAGTGGCAGTAACAAGAAGAAAGCTGAATTTTTCTTTACATTTTTAGATGCAAAAAGTTACATCCAGGGCTTATACGAAAACAACAATGTTGACAAACCTCTTAATCTAAGGACAAAAAAGTTATTTTTTTGTAAGGACAACTGGCTAGAAAAATAATACTTCAACTAGTTAGGATACGAAAATGCAAGAAAGTTTTGATTTGGAGACAAGGGGAGGTAAAGATCACAAAAACAAAATTAAATCAATCCTGAGCAGTCAGGGTCTAGGTTAGGGTATGGCGAGGAGGGAAACCGCACGGTGTCCCTGTCCCCATGGATCTCAAGCATCAAGCCAAGAGACAGCCCAGTAGATCAGAAGTTCTGCTGAGTTAAGCCCACAGAAATGTCACACTGAACGGCATAGCCCAGCGATTCTCAACCTGTCACAACCCTCTCACTGGGGACGCATATCAGATATCCCACACTTACATTAGAATTCATATCAGTAATAAAATTACAGTTATTAAGTAGCAACAAAAATAAGTCTATGGTTGGGGGTCACCACAGCATGAGGAACTGTACTAAAGGGTCGTAGCATCAGGGCAGGTGAGAAGCACCAGCATGGGCTCTCTGGGGTCAAGTCCCTGCTAGAAGATGACATGTCCAGATTTACATGGTTGAATTCCATTTCTGAAGCATCATGAAGCTGATCACTTATGATTCGCTCCCTCTTCTAAACAGTTGTTCTGATTGCTAAATTTTAGTTATTGAAATGAAAACCAAGTTCAGACTTGCCCGTAGTCCCTGGGAGGAGGCTTCCCATGGCTGACACATTGGGGGAGAGGGGAAGCTACTTTAGTTTTCTCTTCATACAGGGGGACCCTGAGCCAAAAGTGGTCTTGGTAGCCATGCAGCACAAGGTGAGGACAAAGCCAGCTCCGTGTTTCCCTAGTTGGCATCTCCTGTGGCAGATCTAGCTTTTCTATGCTGGTACTACATGCAGCCCAGCCTCTCTCTGCCTTTCCTGGTCATCCTTGAGAACATCAATCAGCTCTCCGGGCCCAGTTGCACTCAGTGTAAAAGTATCAGGCTGGTCTCAGTCTCCCACAGCTGTAAGGGTCACAGGTCCAGGTTCCATCCCCAGAGCCACTGCTGTCCACCTGTTCTTCCCCTTTTTGTTCTCTGCACTTATCTTACAACAGGGGCTCAGTTTGATACGTGATGCCAAGAGCATGACACAAGCAGGAGACAGTTCTAAATGCCTGCAGAGGAGACAAGAGTCACTCAGATCCTCCACACAAGCCCAAGTTAAATGAGACTTTTAAAACCACCTGTCTGAGGCTGCTTTTGCGGACAGTATGTCTCATCCCAGAAGGGGCTAGAAAACAATGGCCAAGCTATGATGTAGAAGGTTCCTGGGCTTTCCACCTCTTCTGGCTGCAAAACACAACACGGTAGATACTAATGATCAAACCAACAGAAATGGACTGAACAAGAGGATGGATCTGTTACTTAGATCACTGTAAAATAAGCCCTCCTCCGGAAGAGATCCTGACATACCAGCCTTGTCTTTCTTTGCGTAGAGCAGCAGGCAGGCCCAGGATCTTCAAAGCTACCAGGACTCCCTTTACACTCTTACTTAGGATTTCTATTGCTATGAGGAAACACCATGACCAGGGGTAATTGGGGGAGGAAAGGGTTTGTTTTGCTTACACTTCCACATCAGTGTTCATTATCACAGAAACAAAGCAGGACCCTGGAGGCAAGAACTGATGCACAGGCCACGGAGGGGTGCTGCTGACTGGCTTGCTCCTCCTAACTTGCTCAGCCTGCCTTCTCACGGCACCCAGCACCACAGGCCCAAGGGTGGCAGCACCATAATGACCCGGGCCATCCCAGGGTAATCACCAATTAAGAAAATGCCCTAAGAGCTTGCCTACAGCCCACTCTTATTAAAGCAATTTCTCAATTGATGTTCCCTCCTCTCAGATGGCTCTAGCTTGTATCGAGCTGTCATATAACCAGCCTGCACATACAAAAATGTGTACCACAAAGACGTGTTCATGACTTCTGGGGAGCTCCAGCCGAAACCCAAATCCACTTAGTCATACTCCCTACCCCCACCCCCCAACATACACCAAATAGTTATAGTGTGGTGGTTTGAATAAGAATGGCCATGGGCACATTTATTTGACTGTTTGGTCCCTAGCTGGAGGTATGGCCTTGTTGGAGGAGGTGTGTCACTGGGGGTGGGCTTTAAGGGTCCAAAGCCCACACCGTTCCCTGTCAGTCTCTGCTTGTGGTGGTGGGCTCTCGGCTACTGCGTCAGCACCATGCCTGCCTCCCTGCTGTCATACTCCCACCATGAGCTCTAACCCTCTGAAGCCATAAGCAAGAGCACAGTAAACTTTCTTCCATTGGTTGTTTTGGTCATGCTGTATCTTCCCAGCAATTGAGAAGTAACCAAGACTTATGAAAAAAAAACTGAATGAGGAAAGAAAGACACAAATGAGTAACTAGGTTAGGTGGCTCTCCTCTCCTTACTATCGAGATCACTTGAGCATTTGGAAGACTACCTGCATAATTTACACCTGACTTATCCAACTTTATTGATCTTCCTCAGTTTTCATTGGGGATATTGCCACAGGTGGGTATGGCTAGGAGGAGTAATAAAGTCTTCCTTCCTTCGTTTTTTCTTCCTCCTTCCTTCCTTTCTTTCAAAGCACTTTTATTCTCCTGTTTCATTTGTTGTTTCGGAGGCTTACTGCCTCCATCTGCTAACCTAAGCCTAGAATGTTTCAGTCTCTGAGAATTACTGCTTAATAAGCTCACACTTTCTTGTTCTTTCTGAGCTCTGGGATGGCTGGTTCAATTCAGCTGTTCTGGCTCAGACTCCTCTCCCAGCTGACTTATAAAATCTGGCTTTTCTCTCAGCCTCTGAATTGTCTACTTGGCGTCAAACTAACTCCAGCAATCTGCTCTAATCTCCTGGTTCCTTCTCCTTCTCTGGCTCATTCAGTGTTCACCTGTGTCTCACTTGTTCTCTCATTCACCCTCTCTCTGTCAAACTGCCTCCTCTCCCTGTCCCCCTTGCTGTCTCTGCATCGCCCATTAAGGAGCTCCCCTTCCTCATTCTTCTCATGAAAGCTGGAAGAATCCTGTTCTGTCAACTATTCTCTGACTTGTCACCTTTTTTGGTCACCCAATTAGACATTAATTTCAAACATGGGTTTCCTTCTACAAACTAACTTTACCTTCATTGTTTGGGATTAAATAAATATGTCTTTAATGTGTTTTTGTGAAATTCAAATAGTCTTGGCTTTTTTTGTTTGCAAACCCAGACAGGATGACAAGCAGAAGGAGTGAGAAGAGCTGGGATTTGGTCTTAAAGGTGAGGGGGACTTCCTGTTTTATTGCTGTCGACCTTGAGGTCAGCCTTCAGAATGCCAGCGTGCTGGGCCCCACAGCCTACCCCAGTCACTGTTGTGGTCAGCTCTGCAGCAGCCTCATTTGTTCATCACGACAGAACAAAACCATCCATCTGTAGCTATAGTACCTTACGGCTGGAATGGGGTCTGGACTAATTCATGTTTCTCCTAGAGTTCATACTTTGATATGCCACCTGTATCCCAGCACCCTAGGATGTGAGTTCCTTTCAAACAGACTCTTTACGGATGTTGGTTAAGATGGTGCCATAATGGCCTACGGAAACTTGACAGAGGCTGATACGCACACGGAGGGAATGGCGCATGAAGCTGATCTGGAAAGAAGCTGGGAACAGATCTTCTTTCCCTCATACCTCCAGAGGAAGAGAAGCCCTGAGTCCTATGGATCTCAGATGTCAAGACTCCAAAATGAGAGAGAAGTGGTTGATGATTAGGCTACTAGGCTTACTCAGTGTAGGGGTCTTGAGGATGGAGACAGTGGGTAGAAAAAAGCAGCGCAGCAGAGAAGACCAGTCAAGAAAGAGCCTCTTCAACTTGCACTGAGAGTTGCTTAAAGTCTGAAAACCCCAGCCAGGAAAACCCAGAGACTTAAAAATGAGAGCTTGGCTGGGTAGTGCACTTCTATCAGGACAGCGCTTGAGAGGCTGAGCAAGGATTTGGTTAGAAAGGGTGCCATTCAGCTCAAGGTCACCACTCTACCAAAATTCAATTTTAAACACTGCTTTGAGCAAGATACACATTATAAAGAAGAAATTTTAGAAGGCAGTTTACTCTACTGATTAAAAAAAAAAAAGATAGATTTCTAAGCACTTCCAGCCCTAAGAAGATTTGGGAGGAAGGCTTTAGAAGTCACAACCCTTAACAAACCTGTTATTGTGAAATGTTTTTGTCCCGTGAGAAGTTTGCTTTCCTGCAGTCTAGGCAAACTGGCATTTACCATATGGGGCTGGTCACCATGGGAGCTCAAAACAAAATTAAGCAGGCTTTTCTGATTTCATTGTCTCCCTCATTTTTTGCTTGTCAGATTTCAAGTAGCCCCAAATGGTAAGATTTCCACAACAGATAGGCAACTGCATGATACCTTATCTTCCCTTTCTAAAGTAACTGAACCCCCTGCATCTCGAAGGCACTCCAATAGACCTTCACCCACAGTCCGCAGACATAGAGGAGCTTTTCAGAAGCAGAATTCAATAGTTACATCCTGGAAGATGCGGGCCCGCTGCTCACTGACTACCCTCAGCCACTAGCACACTCCAGGCATTTGTACCTCACTGGAGGGTTTCCATATCTACACATGCTGATCCCTCAGTCAGCACTATCCTGTCTTCTATGCTCTATGAACTGCTTGTTCTCCAGCCCTGCTACAAAGTCAGCTTTTCGGAAGGCCACGTCACCTGGCTTTTGTTTTTAATTCACCTCATAGCTCTGTGTATTTCCTTCACCACCCTGTTGCAATTACAATTATCTACTTATTTATTATACATCTTTCCCTTCAATTGTTTTACAACCGGGGCCAGCGTACAAGAGACACAGAAACATTTGTCTAGAGTGAGCAATTAACTAATTAAACTAATGATGGCATGATAGTGGCACTCTCCCAAGATTCAATGGGAAGTTCTATATGCCCAGAAGCTCTGACTGGGGCCTAGCCCGGAACAGTCTACTTTCTTCTCATCCTGACTGTGAGATGGATGGTTAAGGCACTGCTTGCTCACAAATTTCTCCAAGGAGTTCAAAGAATGCCATAGCACATGCATTTCATGGGTTTTGTTTTGTTTTGTTTTGTTAGCTTTATGTGGCTGTGGCAATACCTGACAGGAACAACTTTAAAAGCCAGCTGTGTTGGTGCTTCCCTATAACTTGGTACCCAGAGAGGCAGAGGCAGGAGGATGGCCACAAAGTCAAGGCTTACTGAGTCTAGTGAGTTCCAGATGAGTCTGGGCCACACAGGGAAACCCTGTCTCAAATTAATCCTCAGACTGAAAGACAGTCCTTGCCAACCATGCTTTAGACAAAAGATTAACAGCTAAGATAAACGAAGAAGAACTGCAAAAATGTAATATCTAACCCCACCCCAACGATGCAACCAGAAATGGGCTCATGAACCGAACAGACAGTTCTCAAAGGAAGAATCTCAGAAGTATTTGTAAAACTGTTCAATATCCTGAGCCATCGAGGACATTCAGGTTCAAACTCTTTCCACACCCCCATCTCACTCCAGTCGGAAAGGTTATCAGCAAGAAAGCAAACAACAACAAATGCTGGCAAGGATGCAGGGAGTGCTTTCGTGGGAGTGTACGCCCATGCAGCTGTTGTGGAAGTATACAGCCAAGGGCTTCGGGTCAGCGTCCCGCACAGACACTGGAGTATCCATGTTAAACTGCTGCACTGTTCTCAATGGCTAAGACATGGAACCGGCCTACATGTCCATCACCAGATGAGTGGGTTATGTAAATTTGGAATTTTATTGAGCCATAAAATAAATGAAATCGGGATACTGACAATAAACTGGACAGAGCTGGACACGACGTTAAATAAAAGAAGCCAGTTTCAAAAAGACGAATACTGTGTGCTTTGTCTCCTATGAGGAATCTCTGTTTAAATTTATATAGGGGTGGTGTGTGTGTGTGTGTGTGTGTGGTCTGCACATATGCATGTGGGGTCATATGTGATCCTGATCTTCTCGTTTATACTGTATACATATTCTCCAGGCGTTATGCAATGCTCACATAAATGTACTTTGTGGGGGGAACCCCTGTATTTACATTTTAAGCCAGTACCCAGAGGCTAACTACTCTGGTTCTAAAAGTGAGTGTGGTGACTCACCTGTATTCTTAGCACTTGGAAAGCTGAGCCAGAGGACTGCCCTGAGTTCAAGGCTAGCCTGGCTTAATATTGTGTGAGCTGTTGTCACAAAATCTAAGTACAGACACACTTCCATGCATATGAGGTAGCTACTGCAACAAATTCACAGAGGAAAAAGAACAGTGGTTGCTAGGAGAAGTTGTTCTGTAATGATTAAACGTTCAGCTCTGCAAGATGAAAAAGCGTTCTTGATGTGGAAAGCAGCACAATGTGAATGTACTCAATACAATCATACTATACATTTAAAAGTGGGTGACGTGATAAATGTGGGGCTAGACGCGGTGCGACACTCCCAGCTACTAGGGAGACACTACTACGACCAGCTCTTCAATCACATTTCAAAAACTAAAGAATTTAAATCACTCCTGGTACATACAGGTTCTAACTAACGACCGATTTTACGGGGATCTCACAACTGACAGATGACAAGAGTGAAAGTAGCCTGACTTCAGTCTTGGACCACACGACACTGAGCGGCAACGTTCACTGTGCCCACGGATACTCCAGCGTGCACTGGAGGCACTTATGTTTGGCCATAGCATTTCCTGGTTCTCCCAGCTGAGAGACACTCTCAAAACTCTCTTCCCACAGCAGAGAATATTCTTCCTGTCTTGCTGTAATCTCTCTGTTTGACTCTCCACAAAAGGAACTAACTGCATTACATACCCAGAAGCAAGGATTCCCCTCAGTGTCTGGCATGTGCCAGGCAAACTGCATGGTTACTCTTCTGGGCCACAGAGTCATACACTTGCCATCACCACCC
Source organism: Pachyuromys duprasi (assembly GCA_028658305.1). Lineage (NCBI taxonomy): Eukaryota > Metazoa > Chordata > Mammalia > Rodentia > Muridae > Pachyuromys > Pachyuromys duprasi. Next base: position 18,295,178 of record CM053756.1, on the reverse strand, counting down.
CTGCCCATATCTGTAAGGTATATGTGGCAGAACCAGATAAAAGAGCCTCACGTAAAAGTCTACTGCCAAAGGATGAGAACAGCGCTGCACTCAGCAAACAGAACTCCCTCCATCCTTCCTCAAAGGGACACCTAGTATATTATAGCTAAGACGGAGTGATGGTTGATTGCTAGGCTGAGACCTCAGAAACCCAAGGCTATAGAAACATGGCTCCAAAGCTGAACCTGGCCTGGAAATGTATCAACTTCTTTCTGTTGTCTATCCTGTGTGGCATTCATAGAAGTAGCTGCCAACATTTAAAAAGTGAGGTGTTTATACATAAGAAGAAACATTTTCTGTCTCTCTTGGGATAAAAAAGAAATCTCAAGAGAAAACTTTAGATTTAACTTGATTATCTGCTTGAATAGATTAAGAAATGCCTGGAGATTAGAGCATCATGACTCTGGTGTGTCTTTCATGCTGTGCAACCATGAGAATGCTGACCTATTCAAATGATACAGTCAAAAGGTGATAATATCGCTGGGAATGGTAAAAAGAGCAGGGGCTAACGTAGAACAAGTAGATTCCTGGGTGTGCGCCCCTGAACATACCTAGCCCAGTCCTCCTTCCTGTATTCACCCTTTCTCTGCTTCCTTTTTGCCACAGGATGAAGAGTTGTCCTCTGCCACTTGTTTCTGCCACCACTGTGCCTCAAGTACACAGAAACATGTGGCCACAATGAGAACCCTCTGAAACTGTGAGCCCAAATAAACCTTTTGTCCTTGAGGTTGTTCCGTTAGGTATTTGGTCACAGGGATGATAAAGTTACCTGTACAGCCGTTCTGGGTTTATAGCAACCTCTGAACAAGTGACTGGCTGGAAATGAGCAGTGGCTATTACTCTAGAGTGGGCCCACTCTCTCCCTGCTCTGCTCCTGTGTGGTCCCTCTCCTCGAGCTGGAGCCCCATAACTGGAAGTTACCAGTGAAGACCACATGGTTCTTGGAACCGTGACAGCTAGGCTTTCTGTAAGTTCTGGAAATCCTGGACGCAGGCCAGCTTGAAATGCAACCACTACAGTCAGCAGCTTTCATGAGATGGCTCCGGGTGAAGACACAGTTTACTCCTAACCTCCCTGACCTAGTCAAAGGACAGAACTCCCTTTCCGCATGTCTCTACCCTCCATCAAAGCATGTCATCTAACCTCCTTTCCTCATGGAATACCTTAAAAAGATGGTTATGCTCTTGATCAGTGGTCTTGGACCTTATGTTTTGTTCCTAACAGAAGTCAACACCACCTATGTTGGAGGAAGGAGCCAGAAGCACACGTAGCACCCCATAGTGCAGTACTTTTCTTTTGGTCCTTTGGTGGGGAAGAACGGAGGGGAGGAACCACCCAGCCACCCAATTAGGGGAAGGGGAGTATCTAAAAGATTACAGTCATAGAGCAAAAGGGACGTTTTTCAGGTCCTTCAGGGTTAATATAGCCAGGAGAGATAGAGAGCAAGGCTTTTCTTACCTGCTGTAGGCACACTGATGTTGTACTGAGGTAAAATAAATAGGAAGGCAGTCTTGGCTGTGACCTGAAAAACAAAGGACAAAAGTTCCTGTTTACTTTCTTGGCCACATCAAAAGGAACAAGCAGAGGCTGCTCCTTGTCCCAGGGCCATCGTTTGTATCTCCGACTCCCACTTCAGGATGTAAGGTTTTTACCTACCCCACAGTTAACACCAGTTTTGATCCACCCTCCCAGGACCTGCACTAAAAAGCAAAGCCATCCTGTGCCCCAAATAATGGCTACACTCGTTTTCATTGCAGATGGACTGAAGCAAACTGTATTGACAGGCAGAAAGATTTGTTCATTCGTTCATGCATTGATTCAATTCTGGGCACCCAGCTCTTTGGAAGGTCACACAGCTTTTAAGGGCTCTGAAGCCAGACTTCCTGGACGTTTGAGTTGCTCGCACACTGGACAGCAGCCCTGAAGTTTCAAACTCAAGCTTCAGAAACAGTGGATTCTAGTTGTTTTACATCTTCCCTTCTGTTGAACAGGGAATGAAACCTCGCAAAACCCACAATAGTGGTTTTTGTTTTGTTTTCTGAAAGCTATCTTGAGATGACTGTGGTCCCCATCTGGTTACTAATAGTCAAATCAGTACTGAGACAGTTTAAAGCAGGGGTGAACTGACAAAATGTGGAGGTTCAAAGCTAAAATTGACTGTGTGGGTTCAAATGCTGACTCTGCTAGCTATGCAACCACTGGGGAACTTATTTCACACTCTGAACCAAATCTATAAAATCATGGATATGTGCAGTTCCTCAGCTGTGCAGCAGACTAGGGTGGTACCGATCTCTCTATTGTCATTGTTTCAAAGTCTACGGATGTACGTACAGCCAGGACCAAGAAACACCCTGTGAGAGGTGCACAAAGTCAGCTGAAGAAAAGCCCAGAGGCTCTGAAGACACCTCCTCAGCCAGGGGTTATGTGTTTCCCCTCCAAACTTGGAGGTCTGAGAGTTATATGCAGAGAGTGGGGCTGAAGAGGGAGGGAAAAGTCCAGCCATGGCCAAATCAGCATGGAAACAAGTGACCTTCTCTGGACATGCCAGTGACAGGTGACTTCCCTCAGCCTAGCGTACGGACTCAACCCTCTCCTTTAAAAGAGAAAAGAGCTTGCTATTACTTTGCAGTGAGCCAACATTTACTTCTTACAGGCAGCTATGTACAGAGAGTCTTTATATATCTGTGCTGATGCCTTGCACATGTTCTATCAAATTTGAAGGGGAAGAACAAATGAGAGTAGGCACAAGAAGGTGCTCTTCTCCACTCCCCCACCCCTGAAATGGATTCCTTTGGTCTTTAAGACCTTGTTCTACCATCAGAAGCAGGAAAAGACAGGGAACAGGACAGGAGTCTACCACAGACAGCCTCTGAAAGACTCTAATGATTGAGGTATTGAAGCAGATGCTGAGTCTCATAGCCAAAGTTTGGGCAGAGTGCAGGGAATTTTATGAAAGAAGGGGGAGATAGAAAGACCCTGAGGGAACAGGAGCATCACAAGGAAACCAACAGAACCCAAAAATAATAATAAATCTGGGCCCAGGGGTCCTACAAGATAGTATCCATCTCCAACCAAGGACCATGCATGGAGATTGCCTAGACCCCCTGCTCAGATATAGGCCATGGCAGCTCAGTCTCCAAGTGGGGTCCCTAGTAACAGAAGCAGGGGCTATCTCTGACATGAACTCAGCAGGTTCTTTGATCGCCGCCCCCTGGAGAGTGCAGCCTTGTCAGGCCACAGAAGAAGATGATGCAGCCAGTCCTGATGAGACCTGATAGGCTAGGGTCAGATAATAGGGAAGGAGAACCTCCACTATCAGTGGACTAAGGGAGGAACATAGGGGGAGAAGAGGAAGGGAGGGTGGGATTGGGAGAGAAGAGGGAGGAAAGGTAGGATTGGAAGGAGACAAGGGAGGGGGCCACAGTTGGGATACAAATTGAATAAATTGTAATAAATGATAATAATATTAATATTTAATAATAAAAGAACTTGTTCTACATTCCTGACCTTCTTCCAGCCCAAATGTCTGTTTTCCTTACAGTAATATGCTTGCTTCCAGCCCAAAGACTCTTCTCATAGATTCTTCCTCTTCTTCTACTCCACACAACTTGTTAGTGTTTGTCTCTCTTAACACTGTGTTTCCCCTATACGGTGAGCTCTCTGAAAGGCCTTCACTATTTCTAGAAGTCACTCCTTCGCAGGCAGCAGGGCCCCCAGCATAGGATGTTGTGCTATCATTTCTAGAGAGTGGACTATCACCTAGATGAAGGCAGGGATCCCACTACCTCAGGCTTCATTGCATGGCCTCTCAAATAGCTAACCCAGAAGATGTGAGTGCCCAGGCACTGATCACTGAAAAAGATGAAGAAAGAAATGCAGCTCGCTTCATTTAACCACAAGTCCCCAGTCTCCAGTGGGAACTGCCCTCTGCCACCAGAGGCCTTCTCTCTGGGACTCCTCCAGGCACTAAAACTCTAAGCCCACCCTCTGATCTCCTGAGTGCGACTGGGGGATGTGCTAGTTGGTGCCACAAGCAGCCACAGTCTTCTGTCATGGTTCCTGTCCCCAGAGCAGCTGTGGGTCCGCACTGGTGTGAACCCCCAGAGGGCTTCTTTCAGCTGGCCAGCATCCATTTCTCAGAAGCATTGTAATTCTATGTGTGGGGCACCACTGTTCAACCATGCCTGTGGCTGAGTCCCTGAAAGAACTTGAAATTTTTCTATATCCAGGCCATACCCCCAGGCAACTAAACCAGACCCTTACAGTTGAGCTGGCTCATCAGCATTTAGTCCAGCTCCCAGAACACTGTAACATGCAGCCAAGTCTGGGAGCCATTACCCTTAAAACAAATAAACAAGACAAGACAGATAAAGAAAGACCAGGAAGTAGGCTTTTAGTATGTGACTTACATACATTTTTGCTCTAGTCCTGCATGCACAGCCAATTTTCATTCATGGCAGTTCTATGGCACCTTGCAAACACTGAACACTAAAACACTGCATCCCACAGAAGTACAGAGTTTGGGGTGCTACAAACCACAGCCACGTTTCACCAAGAGACCAACATATAACCTTGTATAACCTTGCTTCTAAAAGACACCTTAGTTAATATGTCTTTAATACTGTTGGTTCATTAACATTGAACTCATGGTCAACAGGACTACTGTAGAAAATCTCCAAATCAGGCAACTGAAGGCATAGTTTCTCCCTAAGGCCCATTGCCTCTTTCTAGGGATTAGGACCATAGATAGCCCTTCAGCAAAATACTTAGCAGCCTCTGTAACGAATGAAATGTCCACAGACATCACAAGATGCAAAACAATGGCCCTAAATAGATTACAAAAAGGCTGATTTGCTTACAGTACGAGAGGTGAAACAGGAAGAGCACAGCATGGCCTTCTTTCATCTGAGTTGGCGCTCAAGATTTCACACCTGTGAGCGAGCAGGAGCGCAAGTAAGAAAGTGGGGGTTACAAGCAAACTCTAGTAAAGTAAGCAAACTCACAAAGATGAAGACTACAATCAGTGATAGAGAAACATCAGGACAAATCTGAACGTCAGTTCTATCGGGGCCAAGGTTTGTTTGTTTGTGTGTGTGTACAGCATACATGTGGAGGTCAAAGGACAACTTTTCTGGAGCTGGATCTTACCTTCCACCATACTTCTGACTCACAGCCTTTCTTCTTTCTGTTCCTACTGCATACTTTCGCTTACAGCTCATTCTCCTGTCTCCCCTTCTTTCTCCCCGTGAGAGTGCTGGGATTCCAGACATAAGCCACCAAGCCCAGGTTTTATACTATGGGTTTCAGGGAGCAAACTTGGGTCATCAAGCATGTACAGCAAGTGGTGTACTCAAGACGTTTTAAAAAAAAATTACTCCTACCAAGGCAGAGGTTGGCACCACCAAACCCAAGTTCCAGAAGAATGTAGAACCTACTTGGCTTGGATGACCCTCTCCACACAGCCTCAGATGGTGAGGGGACAGAGCTGATTGGGTAATAAATGCTCATCACACGGACACAGCCGTCTCGCAGGAGAGCTGTCTGATCTGCACCCTGCCTCCTGCTCACAGTCACATCTCTGCACACTGTTTCCTTTCCTGTGTCCACCCCTGTGCTGCCGAGAAGCATGTCACAAATACCACTGGGTGAGCTACAGTATGAACTGCTATAGTTCATTCGGGAACCACAGACGAATGTCTAACACGTGTTTTTTGAATGTACTACAAAGGACAGAATTAAAGCAAAAATAATAGATTCTGGTATTTTTCCATACCTGCCCTCTGGGTTGTATGCAGCAGAGACAAATTCTTAACCATACTTGTTCCCATGTTACTGTATCCCAGATGCCAGTGTCCTTGTCTCATAAGAAAAGAAGCTAAACTCCAGGCACAGAGAGGCATAGTGGCCTTCTGTCAGCCAGTGAGCAACAGCAAAACAGGCAACCGTCAGCTAGGGATTCTTCAAGTTTTTTCCCGAAAACAACGATAGCAAGCACACAACACAGCACATAACAGAATGCTAACAAAAACTAGAAGACCAAAGCCAAAGAGATCATGAGTCAAAAGCTTAAAAAGAAAGAACAGGGGATGAGGCTGATCCACAGAAGTATATCCCAAGAAGGCCTACGAATCATCTCAAGCTGGCCAGTCTAACCTCTTTCCCAATTGTCTGAAAGAGCAAAATAAAATCAGCTGCTAAATTCACCACATCAGTTAAAGGGAGCGGCAAGAGGAGAAGAAATAGAGGGAAGGAGGGGGGACACAGTAAAGCAGCAGCAGCATTAGCCGCAAAAGGTGACCCTACTTGTCCCTCATAAAAACCACCCTGTGTGCTTTCAAAGGCCCTCTGGCACCCCAAATCTCCATCCCGTTACTCTCTCCTGACCCTAGGTCAGGGATCAAACAACTAACAAGCCCCTCTGTGCAATGCTAGGTTCCCATAGCACAGGGGCCTATTCAAAAATGTCACTGCAATTATTTCTCATCCCTCCAAGGCTGTTTATAGGAAACAATATTGAGTTTAAGAGCACATTAAATGCCAGGCTCAGTGGGTGAAAGGCTAAAAGTGAAAATGTGCTAATATACTTTTGCAAAAGGAAGGCACTAAATTACATAGGAGGGGCTCCCTGTCTCTGTCCCTCTCTGAGAGAGAGAGAGAGAGAGAGAGAGAGAGAGAGAGAGAGAGAGAGAGAGAGAGAGAGAGAGAGAGAGAGAGAGAGAGAGAACCTCATTACAGTTTTAACTAGAACATGGTGTAGAACACAAAGGCAGAGATGTCGAGTGTGTTCACACAGCCATAACAAAACCAAAATCATTCCACATGCCAGGTTCTATTAGAGGCACACAGGCCTGAGCTCTTGGTTGCAATGGCACTAAGAATGCCAGAGAAATCGCTGCTTCCGTGACACACACTGGATACGGAGTCCAGTCCCAAGTCTTCTGTGCACCAGCGAGGTGCCCTTAGGTAAAGCATGTCACCTCTGTGGACTCCTTCCCCCAGTACTAACAACAGTGACAATGAATGCTATCAAGTGCTTGCTTGGGGCCAGGCACAGTTCTGAGGCATTCCATACATGATCAAGTGTAATCCCTCCAATGACCCTGTAAGGAAAGGCCTGACACTGTTACAGACAGGCATGGAAATGATCAGGCCCAGTGAGGTGGCTGAAATGAAGGTCCGTAAACCCTGTTCAGAGCTGTCATTCTTGAGCCCATTTGATCTTCCGTGGTGGAATCACAGACTTACTAAAGGGTCCTCCTTCAAGTTTAAAGCACAACGGTGCTTCTCTACCTCTGAACACAGAAGTCTGGGTGTCACCCCTGCTCCACAGGCAAGGAGAGCAAAGTCCTTGTCCAGCCCCAGGCACTGACACACCTGGGCTTCCAAATGCACACTCAGTCCCTTTCACTAGAAGCTGACTGCAGTCACCAAACACAGGATGGAAGACCTAAGAGGATCACTAGCGGGCATAGGGTCCTTTGCTTCAGCTAGTTCGGACTAGCTCTCAACAAACCTATCAGCATCATGGCTCTTTCAAGGGGCTGCCTGGGTACACCATGCAAGGGTGGGCCACAAGGAGGACACGGTTGCAAAAGTGCTCTGAACCACTGGTGTCCTGCCTGAGGAGCAGAAGCACAGACTGCCACACAGTCCGCAGCTAGAAGCACAGACACACTCATTCATTGAAAAGAGATGGCTGAGGCTAGAGAGGCATCCTGCTGAGGCTGGGGGACTTGCCTCCTCCCCAAGCACGGCCCTCATCGCAGGAAGCCAAATATCCAGGCAAGCTGTCCTGAAATTGGCTTCACATCTCTGGTAAGGTGGTAAATAGGAAAACTTCAGAAAACACTGGAAAGGTACACTCAACTGGCAAGGAGGAGATTAAAAGAAAGAAAGTTTCTAGCCTTCTTTTCTGAAGCTTCCTGCTTCCTGAGGAGAACCTAGTGGGTCTACCATCACCTGCGTGCGTGATGGACACGGCAGGACACGGTGTGGAGGTGGGGCTGCAACTCTGCACAGCTTAGCAGAAGACAAAGATGGGGCAAAGATGCGTTCTGCGAACCTCTGTTCTAGATGGCCAGAAAGAGGTTGAGTGCCTGAGGGGTGGGGGACACAGTTCTGACAGGTCCTTTCTGAGGGGCTCCTGAGTGACATCTGGGGGTTCAGGTTCCTTGTCTGAAAGCTGCCTTGATACAAGAACAGGGCCAAGCCAGACAGACCACCACAGCTTCTCTAGAGTCCTGACGCTGGACAGGCTTGATGGTGGGGGCATCTGGGAAACCTCACTGTTGTAGTGGCTACAAGAACATTAAGCTTCTCTGATTACATTCATCAGGCCAAGGTCTAAGCTACATGAGGATAAAAAGGAACTTATACCAGAGCAATAGGAGAGTTGCTTGGTGGGTATAAGCTACTCGGTGGGTAGCCCAGGCTGGCCTGAAATCATCCTCCTCCTGCTGTGGCCTCTGGAAGGCAGACATTATGGGACTATGTATCATCACAAGGCCATCACACCTGCCTTATGAAGAGCTTTTAGAGATTTTTAATTTTTTTCCTGTTGTATGTCAGTGTTTTGCTTACATGTATGTACGTGTACCATGTGCATGCCTGTTGTCCGCAGAGGCCAGCAGAAGACAGGGGACCCTCTGGAAGTGGAATTGCCATGTGGGTGCTAGAATCCAAACCTGGGTTCTCCATAACAACAGGAGAGCTCTTAGCCACTGAGCCATCTCTCCAGCTCTTTTAATATCTTTAAAGAAGCGGGCGGGGGTGGGGGGAGACATCTAGATGGCCCAAACTTGCTTTTTTTTTACACCCACTATTTCAAGAGCTATAATGTGTGAGGTGGTCAAAGGATTGTGTTTGTATGCAATCTCATAACATTTGCAGAAAGTGCAATCCTTCCCTAAAAGTGTATGTACTTTTACATGCATGTTACATGCTTATATATACTTATTAAGGTATAGAACAACAATCAATGAAAAAAAAAGAGTTCATGTATTTGCAAGGGAACAAAGAGGGTTTGGAAGGAGGAAATGACAGGAGGGGAATAATGTAATTATGTTATCATTTCTAAAATAACAGGAAGAAAATTAAAAGACAGAGATCTGGGGCCTGAAGAACTGCCTCAGGGATTAAGAAAACTCGTTGCTCTTTCAGAGGACCAGACTTCGGTTCCCAGCACCCACTTCACAGCTGTCTGTCACTCCAGCTCCAGCAGATCTGCTGCCCTATTCTGGCCTCTAGAGGCACAGACAGCCACAGTAAATGCCCCCCCCCCCCGGCACACACACACACACACACACACTCACACACCTTCAAAACACAGTCCTACGAAGTTATTGAGAGTACATATTTCTTTCCTGTATTTTCTAGCCTCTTCTCTTCCCATTGAGACAGGATCTCATTACGTAGATAGACCCTAGCTTGAAACTTGCTACGCAGACTCAGCCACTTGAACTCACAGAGATCCATCTGCTTCTGCCTCCCAAGTGCTGGGAGTATGTGCCACCAGAACTAGCCAAATAGTTTTTATTTGTTCGTATACATCATTCTCCTTTCTACCTAAACCCAACTCCAAAGCTTTTCCCTTATTTTAATATTATAACATGTCTCCAAAACATTCCTTGTGGAAGATAAGAACTAAACAAAATACTGCTCCAGTCAAAATAATTTTCTGAGAATATAATTGTTCTGAAACACATGCATACATGTCAGACACTGGCTGTGTGTGGATACAAGCAAAAAGTCAAAACAAGTATTTTACTTTAGCTCCAAATTAAGATGCAGTATTTTTGAGATGTAGAATTGGGGGTTGTGAGTGATTTTTTTTTGTTTTGTTTTTTGGAAAGAGTCAAGATTTGGTAACATTTTTAGACTTGATAACAAAAAGAAAGCACTTCAGTATATCAGTGTTGTTTTAACTACAGTTTTGAAAATGTTTAGCACCATGAAGACGGAGCACAAAGGGGTTGGGGGTGGGGTGGCTAGAATTTCAGATGGGTCTGCTAGAGCCAGCCAGTCATTGATTGCTGGCAAGTGTTATGACTGGATACCAGGCAAAAACACCCCCAGGAATGTTTGGCATCGCCTGGTATTTGGGAAAATAAAAGGGCAATTCACCTCACAGGGCCCATGGACCCAGCACAACAGGAGCAAGGCCCAGGTGCATTCACTCGCATTCGCTTATTTGCACATTTCTAGGAAGACACACAAGTCCTTGGTGATGTACTGTGATTGCTTTCAGGAACTGTTTGCCATCTGGGAAGCCTCCTACTCAGCATGTTGACCCCTGTGTTTTGGCATTTGGACTGGAGCTTGCTAGGAAAATGAGCCTTGAGTCCACATAGTCAGAACTAAGGGAATCAGTCTTGTGGGGGTTGGGACAGGGGCAATAAACTGGGCTTCTAGAAGGGTCAAGGTCATTCTCACAGGAAGCCTTGGGATTCCCTAATTCAGCGGCTCTCAACCTTCCTAATGCTGTGATCCTTTAATACAGCATCTCATGTTGTGACCCCAACCACAAAATTATTTTTGTTCCTACTTCATAACTGTAGTTTTGCTACTGTTATGGATTATAAAGCAAATATTTTTAGAGACAGAAGTTTGCCAATGGAATCATGACCCACAGGTTGAGAACCTCTTTCCTAGATGCTTGTGCACAGAAGAGGGAGTTTACATCTGTTGTGTTTAGATATGTGAGGTTTTCAATGGTGAGCACACAGCTCCTCTCTGGAAGGGTCAGAGCTGGTGAGGGAATAAGCAATAGGTGCGTGGAATTAGAAGACATTAGTCAGACCAGGAGCTCGGCCCTGTTGAGCCTTGTTCTGAATCACCTTTATCTCCCACAGCACAACCAGCATCAATGGAAGAAGCGTCAGAGCACCTGGGTGGGTGATTATTTACACACACAAACACATGTGTGCGCCCATGCACTCCCTTTCAACCCGGGCCATGAAGGTTAATGAGAAACATTTAGCACCCAAGTATCCCGGTGAGCAAATAACAGACACTCATTATCACCATTAAGGTATAGTGTCTGAGTTTCTGCCCTGCTGCTGTGAAGAGACACCATGACCAAGGCAACTCTTATAAAAGAAAGCATTTAACTGGGAGCTTGATTACAGTTTCAGAGGTTTAGTCCACCATCATCATGGCAGGGAACATGGCAGGCATGGTGCTGGATAAGTAGTTGAGAGCTACAACCTGATCTGCAGGTAGAGAAAAAGAGAGACAGAGAGAGAGAGATTGTGCCTAGCATGAGCTTTTGAAAGCCTCAAATTCTACTCCCAGTGGCACACTTTCTCCAAGAACTTCCTAATCCTTCTAATCCTTTCAAACAGTTCCACTCCCTGGTGACTATGCATTCAAACATATGAACCTATGGGAGCCATTCTTATTCAAACCATCATATGCGGAAAGGAAAAGGCAACATGGAAGGCAAGATTTCCTAGATGATGAAAGGAAGCACAACTCTAGTCCTAGAGGCATTACCTCGGGATGACTGGCCCACACTAACCCTTAAGGCGGAGTCACCTGCAGCCCTAAAGCCAAGGTACAAAGTCTGTGCAAATGTCAATGTTAGGTTAGGCCCCTTATTTCAGCTAGGCTTTGTGGTTCACATTTATAATCCCAGTACTTGTCAGGGTGAGGTAAGATGGTTGCTAAAAGTTCAAGGCCAGCCTGGTCACAATGTGAGTTTCAGGCCAACCTAAACTATAAAGGGAGATCCTGTTTCAACCCCACCTCGGAATCGTAATTTTTAAAAGTGCCATACATTGTTATAGATGTTACTATGAATTTTCACTATTCCAATTTGAATGAGGTGTTTTAAATAACACCAAAGAAAGAGCTGAGGCTATAGCTAAGTGCTAGCATATGCAAAGGTCCTGAGTTCCAGCCTCAGTGTCATAAAACAACAACAATGACAAAACCAATGCCTACACAGGCATGGTGCTTATTCTCAGGCAGGCTGGGCCTATTCCCATCACAGCCCTCTGTGCTCCAGCATGGCTGGGACTTCAAGCAGCAGGTAGGAAAACCAAACAAAGCAGGAGGGAGGATGGACCTCACCTGAACTTGACAAGGGGGCACCAGGCATTCTCACACAGGGGTCAGTGTGCAAACTGCCCGTTGCTGATGAATACAGCATTCAGCAAGGTCCAGAGAGACAGGCACCCTCCCCGGGCCCCAGTTGGAGCCATAGGACAACTCTATTCCAAACTGATATGAGAAAATACAGGACCTTGGAAACTATCCTGTTCAGGAAGGGAGGACACAATGACAACACAAGACTCAATGCTATGTGGAATTAAGGTAAGAGAGCGATCAGGGGGTGATACAGAAACATGTGCATAAATAAAGTGCTCGCTGTGGCCACAGTCAGTCAGCGTGTCACAGATGGAGGAGACACATGTGGCATAGCTGGAAAGGACACAATGGTCCCAGGAGCCAAGAGACAACAAGGTTCTAAAGAGTTCAGCGGCTCCAGCAGGTGCTTCAGAAAGCATGAGTCAGAACTGCAGTGGGAGCTCTGTGGGGGTGGGGCCTTCCCATGTTCTCCCAGAGGCTAACTCACTGCTGCCCTGCAGGGTCAAAGGCTGAAGTTGAGGAGAGGTCAGGAGGTCAGGAGCTCATGCGCCAGGGGATTGTAGAGTGGGAGATGGCTGTGGGGCTGCTTGTCTGCCAAGGAAAGCAAAGGACAGCAAGCAAAGGGATGGAAAGCGCCCTGAGCATGTGTGTGGGAGGCAAAAAGCCACAATGAAGAAAGACACAGGGAGGCAGAAGAGCTGGGGGCTGGAGGGAAAACCTGGGAGTCTGTATGACAGCAGGAGAGCGATGCTGAGAGAGAATACTGCTCCCTGGAACGTTGTCTCCTTGGACTACAAAGCCCTGGGTGCCTTCTCCAGTCCGGGCACTTACCTCTCTATAGATACTAGATGCAGGCAATGCTCAGTAAGCCTTCCTGGGTAACAGAGTAAGCTAATGAAGAACAGGAGGATGGGGGAAGGGCCAAAAACAATAGGAAGCACCCCTTTCTGTTACCAGGACAAAGAGTCTGAAGCCTGAGAGTCTCAGGGCCAGAAGAACTACAGCCTGCTATCAGTCTATCTGCCTTTATTATCTCTGGCCTAGAATGACGGGTGTGGAATCAGGAGCCGGCCCATACACAGATAAGCTCCTGCTGTGAGCCACTACAGTGCAGGGCCACCTCCTCTTCCATCTTACAATGGCCAGATCAGTTTTCTAATCAGGTATGCCCAGGAAAGCGTTAAAGTGTGTGTTTACACAAACATGTATGCATGCATGCTTGTACAATGCTGGGTGGTAAGGTACTTTTAACCCATACAACTCATGGGTTACACAGTATTAAACATGTTTCTAGTCTCCAGATAAATGAAATCTCAAACATAAAATTAATTTTAAAAATAAAACTCAGCACTCAGGGTGCTGAGGCAGGAGGATCACAGCCACTTTGGGCCAGCCAAGACAGCCAGCACTACATAATCAGTTCTAGGCCACCTCAGCTATGGTGTGAGACTGTGTCAACACACATACGCATACACAAATTAATCTTTCAATCGGGGTATTTGTTGAACATATGCTCTGGGAAAGACAGTGCTAAAGAGGTTCAAACAATGATAAGATCACTCCCTTCCCTCAATAGCTCAGAGGCCAAAATCGGGAGCTGTCCTATCAACCAAGCCTAAGTCCCTCACTCAACAACCACGTTGTTCAGAACATTTCATGCAACCCAGTTGAGACCAAAGCCCTTCCCACATTGCCTCAATCCTCCTAAGCCTGTGAGGAAGTGCGGCAATGACATCTGGGTGAGCAAGACTACGCATGGCAGGCGCCATAAAAGTTTAGATGGCCTAGTTTCATCTCCAGCCTGACCAGGAACTGCCTCTTACCGTTTGCAGGGTCGCTCTGAACACTCACAGAAACCTCTCCTTTAAACCTCCCAGATTCTCTAAGAACACACACAGTAGGAGGCTCAGAGAGTTTAAGAACCCTGCCCAAAAGTAGCACAGGAACCCCAAATTTGCCTATGTGAGATGCCTGGACTTAATCCCCAACACATTGTGCCTAGAACCCAATGACCCAGTGATGTTGTGATGTAGGGACAGTCTCCTTTAAAGTTGGGGGAAATGGGGCAAGCCAGGACAGGATAGGTGAGGGAAACTCTGTCCCTTACTCAAAGGCAGAGTGTGTCCATTCATTGCGGAATTATCAGTATCCTTGTCATGGAAGAGGGACAGAAAATATCTGGTAGTACTGTGGTGGAGGAGACAGATTTCCTCGAAAGGCTGTGGGAGGGATGGGCTGAGTCAGGAGAACGTAGCCTTGAGTAAGGAAAGGGTAGAGGAAGAGGATAGCACCATTACAGTGCTGAGGAAAGCACCCGGGGTGGCCTAAGGTGGGGTAGTTGGGTGGAAGGCAGTCACGTGGCCCACAGTGTGGTCCAGCTCCAGTTCTCAGATGCCCCACTTGTCCTGAACGCGCTGGCTGAACATGGGGAAAGGAAGTGCAAGGCAGCCTCACAGTCCTTAGTCACACATTTATTTGTTTACTCCTTCCTTCAGAAGTGACTATGGGGGGGAGGTGGTCGAGGAGACCACTCAGTTGTTGAGGTTTACTGCACATGCTTCAGGGCCCGATTCTGATCCTTGGAACCCACACAGAAACACTCAGCTCAGTAACACACACTTGTGATGCAAGAGCTAAGGAAGTAGAGACAGGCGGATCCTACGGACTTGCTGGCCAGTCACCCTCCTCAGACAGACAGCTCATGCTAGAAAGAGACTCTGTCTCCAAAAAAACAAGGGAGATGGTATTAGAGGAAGAATGATACCTGAGGTCCTTCTCTGGAACAGACAGACAGACACACACACACACACACAAACACACATGGGAGGAGGGGGAAAGAAAAAGAGTAAGAAAGCGTAATATGGAAGAAAAAAAAAAGGTAGAATGCTAGCTAGCTGGCTTCCAGGCCCCAAAGTGGAACCAGTTTGTCTCTTGGTTCACTGGAAGGACACCATCTGTCCGAGCACCTTGCACATTTTCAAAGCCTTGCTGCCCAGGATAACTCAAGGGGAAAGATAACTACTTCCCTCAAGGTAAAAAAAGGCCACTTTGTACTGAAGTTTCAAATGCTTCCGATAAACTCTACCAGCTCAACTGGTTGTCTAATGGGTAAGTTAGTCCAAGCTTCCCAGTGAGTGAGACCCATCAAGAAAGCAGTTTCCTTAGCCATGCGTGATGGTGCATGCTTTAACCCCAGCATTAGGGAAACAGAGAGAGACAGAACTCTGTTAATTGGAGGCCAGCCTAACCTACATAGCAAGTTCCACAGCAAACAGTGTTGCACAGTGAGACCTTGTCTCAAGGACAGACAGACAGACATACATACATACATACATACATACATACATACATACATGAACTTCTTGAAAGCTACTCAGTAGTTGTGCCAGTGATCAGAGCCCCATGCAGTCTAAACTAAAAGCTCTTATTGGTCCAAGGCTACCTGTGCACAGCACAGAGGCAAGAAAAGGAAAGGAGTTTAAGTGGCACTTGACTGTTATATGAACTTGCTGCAGAGGATGGAAGTAGGGGCATTTGATGTGCTGCCACTAGAGACTAGAGAATGATTCTGTCTCCGAAATCAAGGCAGTAAGTAGCATCACACAGACGTGTGGTATTATTTGACTTGTTACAATCAGGAAAACACCTCTCCACAGAGCCTGCTGCTGGAGAGCACAGCGTTTCATGGACCTTCTCTCAGTGGCCTCCCTTGCAGATGAGGTGAAGATTCACAGAGGAGGCAAAGCAGAATCTAAATGCTCTCCAACCTGAACACAGAGCTGGGCTTTGACGGGATAAGTTGGAAGTGAAGAAGATTAAAGGCCATGGGCAGGGTGTCTGTCTTGGTCACTGTTTTATTGGTATAAAGTGACGCTAGGACCAAGGCAACCCCCTATAAAAGAAAGCATTTAACTGGGGGCTTGCTTATAGCGTCAGAGGGTGAGTCCATGGCCATCATGTCAGGGCGTATGGCAGCACCCAGGCAGACATGGTGGAGGAGCAGCAGCTGACAGTTCTGCACTCTGACCCAGGGGCAGAGACAGAGAGACTGGAATGACATGAGCTTTTGAAAGCTCAAAGCCCACTGTCAGTGACACACTTCTTCTAACAAGGTCACACCTCCCAATCCTTCTCAAATAGTGCCACTCCCTGGTGACTCAGCACTCAACTATTTGAACCTATGGAGGCCATTCTTTTTCAACCCCCCTCCCTCCCCGGCCCCCCGACAGTATCCACTTCTTGGCTCCTTCCCTGACAACTCCGATAATGCAATAGTCTTCTTCCTTGGTAATAGGCACCTCCAGTTCCCTTCTTCCTTAGCTCTGCAGCCCCCATCTGCCTCCCCTCCATGTTTTTATAGGATGTCCCCACTCCTATAACACTTTTCCAACCTCAGTCAATGCCTTAGTTAACAGTGCTTTTAATAACCATGCCTCAGTTACCCCTAGTTTCCTGCTAGGAGCCTACTGACACAGCCATGCTTCTCAAGTAACACACAATACACCACCACATGAGAATAACCCCCGGCACCATCAACAGAGCCAAAGGCAAGATAACACTGACACAGGACAACTGTCTTCCTGGCGTATAGGCCTGTACAATGGGAGTCAAACAGCCACCCAAGTGCTAAATGCTCATAACCAGCACCTGTCATGGTGTCCCAGCACAGAAGACCCCGGATCTGGCCTCTCACAGACTCTTCACGGTGAACCACCACCAGGGACGGCAGCCCCCTGGGAGCCTCAGGGGCTTTATTAGGGACAAAAAGAGGTGTAGCATGCAGAGAGCCAAACTCAGGCTGCAGCAACAAATCCCAGCTCCAGCTTAACACTCAGCCACATAGCTTTTATTACTATTTTAGAAACACCACACCCATCATGAATGAGAACTGGCTATATACGGCTGAATAATGTCTTGTAAATACTATTAGATCTGCCATGCGGGAGCAAGGACCTTTCTGCATTCAGATGCTATATAAGGCTTGTCCAGGGTGGGGTGAGGGTCCACCCTGAGTCCCACCCATTTACCTTTCACAAAGGGCTGAAAGAAAAAAAGAAAAACTGTAAACAAGAGCCCACTTATCTCAGGGCTGGCTTTCACTTTGGTTCTTTTGGTGGGGGACATGGAGGGAGAGAAACAGAATACCGTAGCTCAGACAGGCCTGGACCTCACTATGTAACTCAGGCGGGCCTCTACTCTCAGTAGCTCTTCTGCCTTGGCCTTGCTGGGAGTACAGGCGTGAGCCACCACACCCGCTGGGGTTGTCTTTCTACCTTTTCCTCCAGCTGAGTAGCCTGGGGGCAAGTTGTCTGCCAAGCTTCCCGCCCGTGTAAACACTCTGGCACCAGCTGGGGTTTGGAATCTGCAGGCTCTGCCAGCTGGCGACCTGAAGATGGGTCAGATTAAAGGAATGCATAATAAAGGGGGTTGGGGGAGAGACAGAGGCTGTATTTACACAGGCAGGGTCTGTGGGGGCAGACAGGGACTGGCCAAGGGGCTGTAAAAGTGGAAACTCTGCAGAGAAGAGGAAGGGTTTCAAGGTACCCAAGCACCCCGTCCTACCCCCTACCCGGACTCCAAGACTGTTGCCCTCTTCTATTTTTTGCTTTTTGAAAACAGACATCTTTGTCCCCGTCTCTGTCTCCTGTAGCATCTCCCATACAAAACACACACAGCTCTTTGAAGAGTTTGCAGCTGGCAACATGGGATGGCTCAGCGTGATCATACAACACGGACACTTGATCCCCTGCGATCCCAATTTGGGACCTGTAACACAGAAACCAAGCCACGTGCTGACAAGCAGGGCCCCGGGCCACCACCGGCAGCTCCAACTGAGGCTGGGTGAGAGGGGAGCGCACTGAGAGCCAGCAGTCCCAGGCAGTCACGCTGCCTTCCAGCCTGGGAGGCTCTGGCTCTGTTGGCGAGGCCCAGAGGGCAAACATCTACAGAGGATGAGCCCATGGGCAAGTCCAGCCAGCCACATCCTCCCAACCCCACCCCACTGCCTTGGAGATGCAAAGACTGAGAAGAAATAATGAAACACTACGTGCTGGTGCACACTGTGTGAACACACCTGTTAGGAAAGTCACCTGCAACCACCTCAACCTCAAAAGGCTATATATATAATAAAGATGCACTCTCCATTAGCAAGAAAAGGAAGCAGGCAAGAAGAACACCTGTTCTCTGCTGCCTCTGGCCACTCCCCACTCTAGGCCAGATGTCCTCATCTCTCTCTCTTTCTTTTTTGGTTTTTAGTTTTCTGGACTCACTTTGTAGACCAGGCTGGCCTCAAACTCACAGAGATCCACCGGCCTCTGCCTCACCAAGTGCTGGGATTACGGGTGTGTGCCACAGCGTCCTCATCTCTTAAGGATGCTCTCTGGCATCTCTTTGCTTCTGTAGATTCTTCTAGGGACCCCCTGGGGCATACATGGTCCTCCAGGCTGGGGGCCCAAGCCCCTGCTCTTCTTGCTTCATTGGCCTCCTCTATTCCAGTGCTATTCTAACCAAGCTTCCCTGCTCAGATCTTTCCTAAGCAGTGGCCCGGCTACTACTAAAAGACACAAGAGTGCTAGCACCTAGGAGGCCGTATCACACAAGCTCCTGTCCAGACTATCTAGTCCTCCACCCTTCCCTCAAGCCCTGATGGTTTTCCCTTTACTGTTCTGGTTTTTTAAAGGGGTTTTCTTTTTATTTTCATTTATGGGTGTGTGTTTGTGTACGTGGGTCCACATAAGTGTTAGTGCCCATTGAGGCCAGAGGCTTTGGATCCCCCGGTAGGTACAGTTACAGTCAGTCATGAGCCAATCAACACAGGTGTTGAGAAGGGAACTCTGGTCCTCTGCAAGAAGAGTTCAAGTTCTTAACATCTGAGCCATTCCTAGAGCCCTTCTTTCACTGTTTTATTACAGTCATTTCCCCTCTCAGGGCTATGACAGTCAGTCATACACACGGCAGTCTGCAAAAGACACTAGATTATCCACTCAGGGCTCACTGTACCTTCCTTCTGTGCCTATTCTTGATTATAATTGCTCCCTACCACTGCCCTGGGTATATAAAGGATATTTCTGATACCACTGTTCCATGAAATACTTCCCAGAGTCAATGAATATGCTTAGTATACACACAAGATCGGATCAGTATTACATCAAAGGCTCGGACAAGTCTGGCAATAAAGAAAAATGTTTAGCCGAGCCTATCCAGCTTGTAGAAACACTTTTTGTCAGGTTAAGTCTGTTAACTGTTTTTCAATGATTCTCTGAATGTCTTTTCTTGCCTGCAACACCAGCTCTCTGCTCTCCTGTACATCTGTCCTTCTGCCGTGGCCTCCCCAGGAAGCTTTCCCCCATCCTAACTTTTACCCCCATGGCCACCTCACATCTTAAGTACCTGGGCCTGGGGAGATGGCAGAGTGCAATAGCTTCAAGCAGGGATTTTGCATCCAAACCTCCAACTCTGCCTGCACCAACTCTAAATCAAGAGTTGCTTGGCTTATTTGGTGAAGACAGAGAGAATATACTCACAATGATAGCTGAGATGATTAGCAGAATTAGAAGGATCAAATCCAGAGTGGGTTTAGCATCACGGGCATTCAACAAATAAAATTTAAAGTCTTTCCCTTGCCTTTGCCCCTTTTTCTTTGCCAGTGGGGTCTCTCACTCTGTACCCCAAGCTTGAATGGAACTCACTACAGAGTCCAGTCCGGACTAGCCTTAAGCTCATAGCAATCCTCCTGCCTTAGTCTCTTGTATGACAGGATTACAAGGTGAGCTACCATGCCTGGCTACATTTCTCTTCTTAGAATCGTTGTTTTGTTGCCTGTGATTTTGGTCTTCCTTCTCCTGTTCCCCGAGACAGCATCTCACTATGCAGCCATGGCTGGCCTAAAATCCATTATAGAGACCCAGATGGTCCCATCTTACAGAGATCTGCTTTCCAGAGCACTGCTGGTTAAAAATGTGCACTGCCGCAACTCAGTGAAATCCATGTTTTAATGAAAAGAGAAGGAAGAGAAGGAGGAAAAGGAAGAGGAGAAGAAGCAGAGGAAGAAGAAGTTCTCCCCAATATGACATTCTATAATCTTTTAAAAGAAAAATACCACAAAAAATAAACAAAAACAAGCCTATAAGCCTATGTATTGGGCCTCATTTGATGACCCTACATCCATATTCCCGTCACGGTTATCAGTTGGTCTAACCAATCCTTTACTAACTAATTAAGTTTTTGGAACCAACCTCATCTTTTAAGAATGTTAACATCTCAAGGTATATGAATACACTATTGAGAAAGAGATGGCAATTGGACTCAGTCTGTACCTTTTTATTAAAAGCATGAAAAACCATAGTATCCAGCCAACAAAACATAGAAGTTAAACCATATGTAAGACTTAAGGAAATCTGTATATAGAAGTCATAATTAAAAAGTAAATACATTCTTTCAATAATAATAATTCTGTAAAATACAAAATCCCTTGAATTTGTAACGTTGTAAAAGTTAAGGTGGTCAGGTCCCAGTTCAATTCAAGATGTCTCAACTGGCTGATCCCATGTAATTTAACCTCAGTTTTCTTCCCAGTGGAAGAGAGAGCAGGACTCAGCCACATGACTCCTGAGAAACAGAAACAGTGTGTGGGGCGGAGGTGGGAGGAGGGAACTGAGGCATAAAGCGTAAGGCAAGAGTGAGAGGCATCCACAGACAGGGGCTCAGGTCTAGGGTCTCAGCAGAAAAGGGGGTCACAGCCCACCAAAGAGAAGCCCCAAGCAGACCTACTCAGGCTGCACATTCACAGTTTCAGTGACCTGGACAAAGGCTTGTCTGGAAGCACACCAGGAAGAACAGGGTTCATGTAATCTACATGCAAAGGAGAGCCAGGCAGAGTGGGGTAGCCCTCAAATCTCAGCACCCAGAAAGCTGAGTCAGGAAGAACGCTGTGAGTTTGAGGCCAGCCAAAGTATCAAGCCAACCAGGCCTTGCTACAGAGTAAGACCCTGTCTCAAAAGAAGAAAATAAGAGATGCAAGAAAATGACAGCTTAGTGACAGGGGCAACATTCGTGGAATTAGTTACTACACACACTGAACAACTCAATGGACTGAGCCCTCACTGTGTCTCAGGCTCTGGTGAAAACACCACACTTGCGTTCTGAGCTTGCTTACTCCTGTGAAGGTCTCAAAGAAGCAGTCCAAGTACTTTTAGCCCCCTTTACTAAGAAGAAAATGGGCCAATAAAGTGATTTAACCAATGTGTCTCCTTAAGTGAGGGAGCTAGCAGAAAAGCCAGGGCTTTGAACTCGGTCAGCAGCGGCAGTGTGTACATGTGGCCCCATGTTTACAAGCCTGACACAACACGGCAACACAAACTAGAGCCTCAAAGTCCCATATCCCCAAAGGAAGCAATGGGGACTCATGTCTGTCTCTTCTAGGGAATGAGCTTGCAAGACCAGCCTCCTTCGGACAGCCTCCTTCTGCATGGGTGTCTATGCCCCACACAGGGTACCACTGCTCTCTATCACCGATGACAGGCCACTGTCGAAAAGCACGAAGCCAGATGCCACCCGGAGCCAGGCCTCTCTGGTCTGCTTTAGTTTTACACGCGCCCCTCGTCTAAGATGTCCACATCACCATGGACATTTTTCCAAGACAAATTGAGAAAAGGCACTTTGTAATAATTACAGCCGTCATTCCTGGAGGAAGCCGGGCCTCCAAACTGAGAGACAGTATATTTAGCTTAAGCATCATGGCTGAAGGTCCAGGAGACTATATTTGGGCAAACCGTTGATTTGGGGTTTGGTAGAGTTCTGGTTTTGGCAGAGGTGTCCTTCTCCTGCCCTGCCCCCCACTATAGGCCACATGGGCACAGCTACAAAGCGAAGCTCCGGACAGTCACACAGGCTCTGCCCACAGACATGGTAACAGCACCAATACTTCCCAGCGTTCCACAGAACACAAGCTGCAATCCCTCCAGACAGTGTCAGGGTGAGGGGCAATCTGTGGAGTCAGATAGGAAGCCTACGGAGAGGCAGCCCCGACTTCTAGGTGATGGGAACATGGTCCAGGCCCAGGCCCCTGCTTCTAATCCATCCTCCATAGACCAAGTGGAAATACATCTGTCTGTCTGTCTGTCTGTCTGTCTGTTTGTTTGTTTGTTTGAGACTGGCCCGGAACTTGCTATGTAACCTAGGCTCACCTCAAATTCGTGGCAATCTTCCTACCTCATTTTCCAAATTGTTGAGACTATAAATGTGCAAATGTGTACTATCACACCCAGCATGAAGTCTGTTTTCACCATCTCCCAGGAGGTACTCAATAAATGTCTAAGAAAATGGGAACAGTCCTGGAGACTGGCCATACCCTATGACTGCACTCAGAACACTGTAACTATACCTCAAAATAGCTAAGACGGCTGACTTTTCATTATATATATTTTTCTACAATCTCTTTAAGGACACAATGATACATATTAGGATGACAATGGAGGAGGGGAAAAGAAAAGGATGAAATAATGGTTGCTTGAGTGAAATCTGGTATTGTGGGCTAAAGAATTTTGGATCTATAGGGGGAAAAATAAATTAAGTAACTGATCCACAATGAACCATGACATATGGAAACAAAATGCCACAAGCAAATGGGTTCTCTCCCACACAACCCAATCAAACATACAGCCCAACCCAACCAAAAAGTTACCCTCCCTAATTTACCCAAACCCTGGTTGTGAACTTCAACCCAGACCAGTGTCAACTGATACTCTTGTTTTTTGAGAGTTGCACACATGATCAAGTGTTGTTCCTTTGGCCTGTGCAGTAGTCGGCACCTGCTACCCAGAGGTCTTCCACCAAGTGAGACATGTCAGAAACACCACGCACCCACTTGAAGAAGAGATGGTCACTCAGATCCTAGAAGAACTAGATGCTGCTATAACAAAACACGTGCGTGCTCGTCGTGTTGACACTGGAAGGTGGAGGCAAGAGCTTGGGAGCTCAAAGCCTCAACTACATAGCAAGTTTGAAACCATCCTGGGACTTTCTCAAAACAAAAGCCCCAAACAATCAACAGAGTTCCAAGACACGTGAGTCTCCAACAGGAGCCCTGCATGCCTCCTCAACCAGAACCTGCCAGGTCCCATGGCCAGTCCTGAAAACTCCCAGGAAATAGGCTTGTAACAGAAACAACAGATTTCTAGGGAAAAAAAAATCCTTAACTCAGTATGCTTCCCAGCTTATAGAATTGTTAGCTGGGTAAGGCACACGGCTTTCTGTGGGCCTCAATCTCCAGTGTGCCATGGAACACAGGTTAGCCCTGAGAAGTCATACATGTGGCTCTGAATTCTGGTTCCAGTATTTATGAGCAATGAAAGTCTCCTGTCCAGCTTAGGCTTCT
The DNA here is from genome assembly GCA_028658305.1 of Pachyuromys duprasi. Lineage (NCBI taxonomy): Eukaryota > Metazoa > Chordata > Mammalia > Rodentia > Muridae > Pachyuromys > Pachyuromys duprasi. The sequence continues at coordinate 18,271,675 of CM053756.1, read as the reverse complement.
AACCCCCTGTTCACTCCTGTATATAACAGGAGTGACAATATCTACAGCCCAAGGACGGCTTCGAAGACCAAATGGGAGAATACAGGCAAAGGGCTTGTTACAGTGCTCTGCAGGGCGGAAACAAACACAACGCATGTGTGCTGATCCCTCCCCCACTCTACAACTGTCAATTGCCACACATATGCCCCCATCCTCTCAGGGCCAATCTCAACCCCAATTTCTTTCAGGAAGACTTCCTGCAGGCTACAATCTAGAAGCTCTCTCTCTCCTCTGGGAGGAAGCTGGTGAGACACTGTGTTTAACGTGAGTGAAATGGCCCCCAAGGCAGACCCGGCAACACAGCCCACATCTTACGCCGATGCCTACTGCTTCAGACATAATTTTATTTGGAGTGCCTTGCTTCCACAAAAAAAAAAGAAGAAGAAGAAGCGCGGGGGTGGGGTGTGGAATCAATTTAAAAGCTATACACACCTACTGGGGGAGAAAATTTTTTGAAAAACAAAACAAAACAAAAACAGACCATTGAAAGCTAAAAATTCTCCTTTAGCCTTTCTCCTGGAAATAAAATCAATGCTGACAGTCTGCTCCGACCTTTCTTGGCTTTGTCTCTGCATACATAAACATAAGTTTTGTATTAAAAATAGGCTGATACCATACATGCCAATCGACAGCCAATACTTTCCACAGGCATCAGTCCATGCCAATACATAAAGCATGGCCTCATCATGATTTAAAGAGCTACAGTGTTCTCCTCCTCGGCCCTACCCCTAATTTACTAAGTGGCTCAACACAGATGGCTATTTAGATGGCTTGAAATGAACTGAGGTATCAGGGCAAAATAAATGCCTGTCAGCCTCCATAGTCAGCAAGGCACAGCCTGCCTGGGAAGCAGTAAATGGTGTCAGAGGAACTCAGACATCTGCCTGTGAATTACAGATGAGTGTCCCACAGCCCATCAAACATAACTTCAATAACTGCTGCGTGAAGACAGGATAATGGGCAATATACACAATGCTGGCCTGGAGACAAAACTCTTGAGTTAAAAGGACAAACTGTTATATACTCACAACCCTGTACATACTGCGTATACTTGCAACCCTGGCTCCTCGCCTACATGGAAATTACTTACTGACCCAGCACTTCCGTTTGTAAAAATATTCTAGGGAGAACTGAGTGCATGGTGTCTACACCAGTGCTTACAGAGGAGTGTACAGAGAGGCATTATACATAATTTCCAAAGAGCAAAAACAACTCAGATGTGGATCACCTGACTACAGGTAAGCCAAACGTGGTATCTCCATACAACGGAAGAGTCAGTCACCAAACGAATGCAATACCAATGCATGCCACAGTGTGTATAAATCTCAAAAGCATTATGCTAAACAAAAGCCAGACCTGAGAACCATATGCTGTATGACTGCATTTGTATAAAATGTTCAGAACGAGCAAGCCCAGAGAAAGATGAGTGGTTTTTGGGGTGACAGGGATGGAAGGCAGCAATGAGGAATGAATGTTAATGTTTCTTTGGGCAATAGGGCAAAGGTTCTGAACTGTGATCATGTGAGTCAAGAAACACTGGTGAACGCTCTAAGAAGCACTGGCCTACATGCAATTAATAAAACAGTAAATTAATGGCGAGTTGGTATCATGATTGAAAAGGTAGGCAACAGTTTCCGAAAAGATATTTCTCAACTAGTAATCCTACTTTACCACGTGCTTGTTGAATGTGACAACCGGGATGTCGAATGCTTTGTCAACTGCTAGACTGAGACGCTTCTACCCTCCAGGAACAGCCAGGCGAGAGGAATGGAGTGAAGAGGTAGCACTCACGGGTGGTGTCATGAGAAGGGGAACATGGAGAACCTCAGAGCTCAGGAAGGAGTCACTACACAGCCCAGGGAAAAAAAGTTTTCCAGGAGAGGTGTGTGGAGCCTGAGGAGGGGAGAAACAGCCACAGAGGGAAAGGATCTTGGGTGAAGGGCCAGAGCGAAAGAAACAACAGGAAGATCTGAAAGAAACTCAGTTGGAGGGGGTGGGCTGGGTGGATGGAGGTAGGGTCATGTAGGTATCATTCTTTCTTGCGTGACCACTGGTAGGTTTCCCATGCTCCAGCAGATGGTCCCACGCCATGGGCAGCACCAACTGGATTTACTGGGTTATTCCTAAAAAGAGATGCTCAGAGGTGGACCTGCCGAGGAGGAAGAAGGGAAATGGAGGTAGGCACAATTATATTTCATTGTACATATGTGTGAAATTTTCAAGAACAAGTAAGAATATACTTAAACAAAACGTGTAAGAAAAAATCAATAGGAAACATTCCCCTTATCCTAAGGCACAGAGCAGTACACTTTTTAAAAGTTCAAGGTTTTTGTGATTGTTGTTGCTACATATACAGGCCGTGAGAACATGAACGTAACAGCAAACAAATTCAGTGCAGAAATTGGCAGAGCTTTTAGTATCTAACTACATACTACAGCGTATTGTCACGCAGCTAAATGAACTGTGGATTTGAACACAGTATCGAAAGGACAGGGAAAGATGTCAGTACCCCTCAAAACTACGATTACAGTTACCCTTTAACCCAACTGCCCCATCTCTGGAAAACAACCTGTAAGATGTTTCCACACAGGAGCAAAGTGAGGCATGCACTCACACATTCTCTGCAGAATCATTTGTAAGAGCAAAAGACTAGAAGCAAGGCCACATTTCCATCCAAAGTGAACTTAATGAATGGATTCGGGTGAATTTGCACAATGGAAGACTATCTGCCTTAACACACTGTACACAGAGTCACTGTGCATTGACAGGAAATCCTCCAGGACTTCCGGTTAAAAGGAACGACTGGATACAAGTCGATTTAGAGAATCATGCTTCATGTGCACCACAAAGGAAATAACAACATACACACTTACAGATATGTGCATACTGAATTGATTACCACAAGTTTCAGTGTGACTTTTATTACATTTTATTATTATCATTATTACTGTGTGTGTGATTGTCTGACTGGTGTGTGTGTCAACCCATGTGCCTCGGCATCCATGCTGAAGTCGAAGAACAGCTTTGTGGAGTCAGCTCTCCTTCCACCTTCACGTGGGTTCCAGAGACGGAACTCAGGCCATCAGACTTGTATAGCAAGCACCTTTACTCACTGAACAATCTTGCTGGCCCTATATAACATTTTTGTGGCTGCTTACACTGGCATAAATAAACTCAACAAGAAAACACCAAAAATAGTAAAAGTGGTCCCTGAGGGTAGATGAGCAGAGATGGATGAGAACAGGTGTTGTTGGGGGTGGTGGGGGTCTGGTTCTGTTCTTGAGTCATCAGTGAACTACCAAATGGTATCTACTGCAATTTCCCCCACTTACTCACAGTTGTCTTGGAAAGCTAAGAACGCAAGCTCTCTGTGTCGGTAGTGTACAGTAACTAGCATCTCTCTAACTGGAGAGCATGGAGAGAAGCTCACAAGAACCCTCAGGAACAGAAACATGAATGACACACGAACATGCAAGTACTCAGGACCACCTTGCTAAATCCACATCCCCACCTTCGTATTAGTATAGACCTGCTGGGGATTCAATGAGTGAAACTACTCCTTCCATTGCTCTGAGAGCAAGGACCTACACTGGCCCTATTGTTCGTAATGTGCATTAGTCATTCCATTCCTCAGAAGTCTTTCATGGCTCCCTATTACCTGGGCCAACGGCTAGATCCAGGCTTTCGGTCAAGAGTCTTCGCCATCTGCACCTCAGGTCCAGTAGACTCATCTTTCACTACATCTTTTCTCAGTCCTCACTTATACACACGCTGAAAGCCAGGTGCGGGGCACACACCTGTGCTCCCAGCATCAGGAGGTTGAGGGAGGAGGATCACGTGTTTGAGGCCAGCTTCAACAACAAGGCGAGACCCTTTCTAAACGGAAACAAATGTCCAAGTGTACACTTTGAGAATTTACATACTCATCTCTCCCCACTCTCTCCATAAAAAAATCTGCCTAACCAATATATTTTAGGCCTAGATAATCGTCTCTTTTTAAACTTCCGGGGTGGAGCACCCTTCATTGCTGCTACTGTGCCTTACAGACCCAAGGCAGCAGCAACCTTGCCACCTCTCTTCCTCTCCTCTCCATGTTTTATCTCCCGCTCCAAGTATTCTTGGCAGACAGCAGATGCTCAGGCCAAACCTGGCTGACTAGGTGAATAAGAAACAACAGCAAAGATGGCCCGAAGGAAGAATGAACTATAGAGGAAGGCCAAGACAGAGGGGGCTGTAGGGTAAGGCCTGAGGGAGAGCATTAAAGGAGAAGCAGGTGTTAATAGAATCAAAAGATGTGATAAGGAGCAGATGTGGGGAAAGGTGGCAAAGGCACAGAATGTTCGGGAAGCACGCAAGTCCAGACAGGGCAAGGCTACTCAGCTGTCTGGAGGGTTGACACCCAGGAGAGAGAACTGTGCTCAGCTCTACCTGAGAATAACTGAAGAAGCTCTGTAGAGAAAAGGACACACTGGAGCTAAGTCAGGTCCCCACAGCAGAGGCTGTCAGTCTGTGGGTCTCAACCCTTTGGGGATCAAATGACCCCTTTCACAGGGGTCACATATCATATACCTTGCCTATCAGATATTTACATTATGATTCATAACAGTAGCAAAATTATGAAGCAACAGCAAAAAAAAATTATGGTTGGGGGTCACCACAGCATGAGAACTGTACTAAAGGGTCGCAGCATTAGGAAGGTTGAGAACCACTGACTTGCAGCAATTCATCCAACGGATAATAAGCATCTTGAGAAAAAGTCAAAGAGAATTATAGCTGAGAGGAGAATTGGGAATTGTTCAGGAAGTGATGCTGAAAAACTCCATGGTCATGTGGACGAGGGAGAGCAAGTCATGGGTTTTTGCTGGTACTCACACCCCTGAAGACACGAATGGGGTATGGAGCTAAAATCCTGAGTGTCCTGAGCTAACCTCAACAAGAAGACCCCTAGCCTCACCTCAAAGCAGAAAAAAAAAAGTTATGTGTTGACACCCCTTAATATTCCCCAGAGCAAAGCACACGTAGACTGCGGCGCAGAGCAAGGGCTTACTCCCTTTTTTGAATGCATGCTACAGAGGCAGTCCATGTCTAAATCCCTCTGTCCTCCAACCACACCTTGTCCCACCTCATCCCCACTGTCTCTACAAACTCTTCCATAGAGGAAATTCCCATTCCGCTGCCTCTACTGCCCCTACCGTCCTGAGGTAAAGCCGCAGAACTCTCTCTGTGGCTTTATTAGCTGAAACTAATAAAGGGGTGAGAGCAAAAGAGGATCAAATGCATGAGAGCCCTCTCTTCGAAAGACATTCACAGATGCCACGTGCAAATCAATAACTTTCCCACGGCTCCGAAGAGCACTTGGGTGAAGATCGTGGAAAAGCAATACAAGACAGAAGAGCAGGGAAAGGGGATAAGGAGATTTGGGGGCCAGGGTGTTGGGGGGCAAATGTGGCAAAGACACAAGACTGTTCAGGAACCAACATTCCTGTTCAGTAGCAAGACCTGCACAGGCTACAGTCTCCAGGTGGTAACTGACAGTTTCAACTGCCCAAGCCCATCCCGCACAAGGGCCTTGCTACTAGCTTGTGCCATACAAAACATATAGGAAAGACTACTGAGATTCACCACCAGACAGTGCTCAGGTATGTGGGTCTCTGCCTTTTCTTATAATTCACTTCCTAGCTAGAAGTTGACAGAGAAAGATTACGCAAACGGAAGGTCTCACGTGGATGTAGCCCACAGTCACCTGCCCACACTCCATGTCTTATCTTACTCTCCCTGTCTTTCTCCACTATCACCAGGGCAAAGTCATCCCACCACCATCGCCCCCCCCCAAAAAAAACAAACCCAACAAACTCTTCAAAGGTTTCTGATCACCTCCAGGAGAGGAGCTCACCTCTGGGCATGACCACCAACGCCTCTTGGATCTAGCCCCATATTCCCCCCTTGCACTTTCTTCCCCCCTCATCCTACCTCCAAAACAACCAGTGCTACCCACCAGCTCAGCACTCCGGTTTGGCGCTTGCCCTACCCTTCAGGAAGATACACATTCCTCTGCCGAGGTCCTTCTATATCCACTCTATTTCCTGGCCTTAGTTAGGAACGTTTCCTTCATGTTTTTAAAGCATACTCTCTGGTAAATGACCATGCACTCATTACCACTCAGTGCTACACACAGAATTCCAATATGGCAGCTCAACAGGCCAAGCTCACCCTGGAGTGACTGCCTGCTTCCTGCCTGCCTCCCTTCCAGGGGAAGAAGTCAGTTTCTTGTGGTTATGCAATGGATCCTTTTCCACTGTGCTTTCAGCATCCAAAAATGATAGCTTTACAAAATGGCCCTACCAGATTGGCCTACGAGCAAGTCTTTGGTGCTTGGCTGATGATGTGGGAGAGCCTAGCCCATTGTGAGTGGTGGCACCCCTGGCCTGATGGTCCTGGGGATGTATAAGAAAGCAGGCTAAGCAAGCTATGAGGAGCAAGAGGTGAGCAGCATTCTTCCATGGCCTCTGCATCAGTTCCTACATCTGGGTTCCTGCCCTGACTTTCCTTCATGAGGGACTTCTAGCTTTTAGGTGAAATATTCCCTATGTATCCTGCCCCAACACCACCAAATTGCTTTGGTTATGGTGTTTTATCACACAATAGAAACCCTGACAGAGACAAACACCATTCAACCAGCATTGTAGAATGAGAGACAAGAACCAGCTCATTCCAGACTCACCTCCCTGAGGCCAGTAACTCTGGACAAGTTGCACCTGGCTACAGAACAGCTGAATGCTAAAGACATGTTAAGTCATCCATCCATCAGGGTCTGGTAAGCCATAATTGTCATACCTGGAGTAATTTCCACTTAAGCAACTCAAGGAAACATGGCCACAGGATACCACCACCTTCTCTTCTTTCTCAACCTGGGTACGTCAACAAATATGTCAGCTGATTTCCCATTCAGATTTTGGGGCCTTGCATAGAGTAAGTGTATTTGACGAATGGGGGAAGGAAAAGACCAGATTGGGAAATAGTGCTTAATTAGTCCATCTCCCAGGCAGCATGATAAGAGACCTAAACTGCTTCTTTCACATTTTGTGGGTGATAACGAACTAGGCAGTAGACACACTCTGCCTTTTATTTCAATATGATAAAGCTGGTGCTTCCTGGAAGCTCTAGATATGAATTGTCCTGGGCAGCCTAACGGTTCCAATAGGACCGTTTCTAGGTTCCAAACTCTAATATTACTTACTGCCAACATATAAAAATCTATATCCATACACAGGTTGGGAAGTATTCTAGGTTCCTTCTTTCTTCAGAACTTGGAATATATTTGCACATAAATAATTTGATACCTTGGGGAAGAGACCCAGCAGCAAACATGAAGTCCATTTGTATTTAGATAGAGCATTAGCTTGGTGGTAGAGGATTTGTTAGCATCCACAGTACCCTGTGTTCAACCCTCAGCCAGCAGAGTATCAACCAACAAATGTATTCAGGTTAAGTACAAATAAGATGTGAACTGGACTGGAGGGCAGGCTGAGTATGGAGTTCCTGGCGGAGTTTAGGGCCATCTTCAGCTCTGACCCGCATCCTCTTTCTTGGCTCTGTCCCAAATGGATGATGATACAGCCACAAAGAGAAGTTATATTTGCTAAGGTACTCTCTGGCACCTTCTGAGAGTGACAACAATAAGCAACATCTTATTGGTGGCTGTATCTAGCCTCCTTTTATGTGCTATACAGTAATATTACTAATATATGTTAATATAAATACATAATGAACACTTCCAGAGTTCCTGACATCTCTATGACTTATTATTAATCCTGTGTTAAGAATGAGGAAACTGAGGCATACAAAAGTTAATTTACCAATATGAAGCAGAATGCAAACTCTGGCAGTCTAGCTGTAGGTCTATAAAGTGACCTTGACCTCTGTAAACTAAGGCCTCTAATAGCTTCCTAACACAGCCATGTCACAAGCATATCCTATCTTGTTACTATGAAAACAAAATACAGTCAGAAAGCAATGGAGTAAGTAGCAGTATCCAAGAGAACGCTCTATAGTCAAAATATTCTCTATCTAAAACTGAATGTCTTAGTATTTTCAAATTAATTTATAAAAAGGTAAGTATGACGACAGTTAATTAACTGGCTATTGCTTTCGTAGGCATAAGAATGAACAACTGTTTGGGGTTTTTTTTTTGGGGGGGGGTTGTTTTGTTCTGTTTGTTTTGTTTTTCCCTGATAGGGTTTCTTTGTATAGACCTGGCTGTCCCGAAACTTATTCTGTAGACCAGGCTGGCCTCCAACTCACAGAGATGCACTGGCCTCTGCAGTGCTGGGATTAAAGACATGTACCACCACCACCTGACCTGAACTTCTTTTTTTCTAACTTGGGGTTAGTAACAAATAATGTGATACTTCATTTTCTTATTATATTTATTTATTGTGTATATGTGTGCGCATGTGCGAGTCAGAGGACAACTTGGAGGGGTTACAGTTTCTCTCTGCTAATATACGTTCCAGGGTTCAAACTCAACTCAGCAACAAGGGCCCTCTACCCACGAGCCATCTCATTTCAAATGTAGATGTAATGGCTAATCCTTTTTTGTTTTGTTTGTTTGTTTGAGACAGTGTTTCTCTGTGTAGCCCTGTCTGTCCTGGAACTCATGCTTCTTACTTGCAACCAGGCATCAGAAGATTGTTAAGTACTGGTTCAGTGAGCATGGCGATGCACGTGTGCATTCCAGAACTCAGAAGTGGGTTTCAGGCCAGCATGGACCAGCCAGAGATCCTATTTAAACAACCGAATCAAACCAAACCAAACCAACAAAAACTCTACTCCTTGCTGTATGGGATTCATTCCCAATATTGTGAGGAAGAAAGTGTGCCGCTGTTAGCAGAAGGAAGTAAGGTCAGGATAGGACACTAGGTTGATGGTGGTGGGGGCAATACAATGGAGGAGACCAGAGAGAGGGGCAGAGACACACACACAAACACCGATCTGTCATTTAATGTGAAAAACAGTTATTTGCAGTCTAAGGTCCCAGGCCACACTCAGAGGGCTGGGTGAGAAAACCTGAGCTGGTAGAGCCAAGTGCACAGGACTGTCAGGCTAGGCAGGGACCGTGCTATAGAGTCAAACCTCACAGAAGACAGGAGTGGGGTCTAACTACGCTTCCTTTGCACCGTGGATTTTCCCCTTCCCCACCCGTGCTCTGCTACACACCGCAATTACATGCCAAGCCCAAACTCCGGTTCAAAGCGGATTCCAACTCAAACAAAAAATGAAATCAAAGGGAAGTAGAGGCTCTTAATCGAACAGACATGCAACTGACTGTGCTCAAGTTAAATGTCACAATCTGTGTGGGAGGAAGACAGGCAGGTTCCTCCTTCTATCCCCCTCCTCTTCCTTCCTGGCAATTTAGGCTGTGTGTTCATCCTCTGCCCTCGTTATACAGGCCCGTGGTAAAAAAAAAAAAAAAAAAAGACACAGCTGAGCTACAGGAGAGCCAACCCACCCTGTACCCGTCCACTCGCCCACCCACTCACCGCACCCCCAATAAAGCAAGTGTTTGCTCACAAGTGAAGGGATAGGTCCTTGCATGGGCCACATGGCAATTTGGAAGAAGAATCCATGTCTCGCCGCTCACTGTCTCTATTACACACCTACCTCCCTGCTGCTACAAGGCACTAGCCACAAAGCTAACCCTGAAGAAAACTCTCTAGATGGTTTGCCCAAACAAAAGACTGAAGTGCTAATGGAAAACGAAATAAATACATCAGCCATCAAACATTCCTTCTCAGATCTGCCATCTGCCTTTCACACAGCCGTCATAGGATCCATACAAACAAGTTATCCCTTGCCCACAGAGGTCAAAAGTTGATCCGGTACCAAGTACAAGTTGAAAATATACTCCAAACTCTAGAAGTATGGGGAATGAGGAGGTCAGTTCTGGCTCCAAGTTCAGAGGAATTCGTCTCAGCCAGAAGTTGGATGCTGTGGAGCAAACCATTGGGGTTTCCCGTGGAACCCTTAGGAACTGCTGGAGGGGAGGCCCATTTCCCAAGGACCCCCAGACTGCTCCGAACCTTTAAACACAAGCCATGCCCTCTCTGACTCAACACCCACTTTATAGATTCTAGCACTGTGGAAACCAGTAAGTGCCAATTAACTAAAGCCAACCTCCCTTCACGGAGCAGAGGCCATTGAGGGCTGGAGAGAGAGCACATAAACTCCATCCGTCCCACTGTCCTGAAGGACATGTCTTCCTCCCTCCCTGGAAGCCGCAGACATCTACATATCGAGGTGGTGAGCCCCTCAATAGAATTCCCTGTAAAAAGAACGTTCTTTTAAAAATTCTCTCCAGGACGAAAAGAAGAAAGAATACTCCCTGGGTGAGACTCTAACTTTATAGGAAAGACGTAGAATGACCTGTATAAATAATACCCTGTCAGTGTAAAATCCAGTTCTATGAAGAAGTCCTGTCCCATTGATACAGTAGCTTATGCCTGTAATTCTAGAAATTGGGAGGCTGAGACAAGAGTACAGCCTTGAGTTTAAGGTCATCCAGGCTACTGGTGAGGCTCTGTCTCAAAAAACAAACAATAGAAAACAAAAGCAAAACAAAACACAGCAGGGAGCCAGGCACAGTAGCACATACCTTTAATCATACTTAGGGGGCAGAGGCAGGCAGATCCGTGAGTTAAGGTCAGCCTGCTGTACATCAGCAAGTTCCAGGTCAGCCAAGATTACAGAGTTAAATGCTGTCAAAAAAAAAAAAAAGCAAACAAAACCCACAAAATCCAAGAGCAGCAGATGTGTCTCAGCGATAGAAGAGCATTTGCTTCGCATGTGCAAAGCCTGGGTTTCATTTCCAGTCCTGAAAACAAAACTCTTACGAGACCTATATATGACAGGTCTGGGACATATGTCAGTCGCTAACCTGCATGCCACACAGGCAAGAGGACCTAAATCTGGATCTCCAGCACCTGCATCAAAAGCTGGTCATGGTGGCAAGTGTCTGTGACCACAACAAGTAGATCCTGAAGCTCTCTGGCCAGCGAGGCTAGTCAAATGATTTAGCTGTGGGTTCTGTGAAAGACCCTGACTCAGAAAATAAGGTGGAGAGCAATAGAGGAAGATACCCAAATTTGGCTTTTACACTCGGTGGGCCACACATACACACACACACACACAAACAAAGAGAGAGCAGTCTGTTATGGACAGAACTTTTGATGCCTGCCACCAAAAGTTCCTAGGCTAAAAACGTATCCCCAGTGTGATGACATTAGGGGGTGGGACCTTTAGGGAGTAATTAACCACAATTACAAAGCCCCTGTGAGACCCCAGAGATCAAGCACCCCTCTCTGTCACTTCTTCCCTTCCTTCTACTTTGTAAAGATATAAAGATGCCACTACAAGCCAGGAAACGGACCCTTCCACAAGACAAGGTCTGCCAGGGCCTGGGTTTCGGGTTTACTCAGATTTTAAAACAGTAATAAAGAACTGCTGTGTTCTAAAGCCCCCAAACCTATGGGATATATTTTTTTCCATATGAGCCCCTCTGCCCTGCCTCAGAGTAATAACATATGCATGAGTGCCAGATATGCCTGTCAAGATCTCCAGCCATGACCATCCTACATCCACAGCCAGGGTGCCAGTTCTTAACACGTGCTCTTCCACCAAAGCACAGTTAGGCAAGCAGTCTACCAGTGAGCTCCGTTACAGCCTGTTCTTACCCCTTTGAGGCAGTATCTCACTATGCTGCCCAGGGTAGCTTTGAACTCTCAGTATTCCCGACTCTACCCTGAGTAGCTGGGCTCACGGGCGTGTACCACTGTTAGTGCCACTCTGTGACCTTTTTGAGGACAGGGCCCTAACCTTCTTCATCTCTGCATTCCCTGAGCTCACACGCATATCACAGGTACTCTGCCATTTGAACAAGTACATCAGTCAAATGAATAAGTCCAGCGCTCTTAAGGGTCATACAGCACTTCCCAAACTTCCACACATAAGCTGGCATTCAACGACGGAGTCTAGAGTTCAAGGCAGAGACACAGAAGATACACCAGAGGTGGACTGGGTGTGGCTTCAGGTTTGTCAAACATTTGCTCTAATTGTCTTGAGCAAATCTCTCAACCTCTTTTGGGACTAGGGCTTATTTTTCTCTTCTGTAAACACAGTAGATATTTCCTTAGGTTGCCCTCTAAGGTCATGAACTCATAAAACGGAAAATATGCCCTTAAGCTATGGCCACAGTATTAACTTGATGATAAGGTCAGTGAGCAAACTCCAAGCAGGAACCCCTTATCTCACACAGACATTGGATAATGGCAGGCAGTGACTTCAGTGGTGGCTAAAGCTCCTGTCCGCTCATCTGTGTTCACATGTGACAGACACATGCATTTGGGTCACTCCCTATAGTCTCTGAGAGGGAGATATGAATTTCAATGATCGTTCTGGGCAGAAAGGCTTCTGAGTGGAACAGCCCAGAGATGTCAATTCCAGGTAATAAACAGACCCACTCAGACAATGGAGTAACAAAGCTGCCGGTGGCTACGTTCCACAGACGCCCCACTCACAGACACCCCACTCGTGGGGGCGTCAGAGCTGAGTTCTAAATGTGAGCCAGACATTGCTGGATTCCTCTTTCAGCTCTGACTCTAAGGCAGAGAGAGTGGATGGGCACTGGCCAAATCTCTCCTCTAGAAGCCAGGCTCTAGATGGGTATGGCAACCCCCATAAACCATCCCGATTACAGGGTGAGGCCAGGAAAACACTTCACAGATGCAAAAGGGCTGCCAATTCCTCTGGACAAATGAAAGAAGACATCAAGAGGCAACGTGGCGGCCGATCCCCACCCCCACCCCTGGGCTCCAACAAACTCACCAGAGGACCCCAGAGGCCTCGGCACCCCCAACTCACAATCTCGCTCCATTTCCTCTGTTCAAAAGCAAGAAAAGTTATATGAACTTACACCATCCAGAAGAATCCCTTGCAACCAGCTCTTTAAACCACACAGTCAGTTCACAACACTAACCAGCTGTGTCTTAGTTGGGTTTGATCCTTCTCCACGGCAGGACATCTGAGACAGCAGAGGTAAATCAGCAAACTAACAGAGTACATAGAGCATAAAGGCCTGTCCATGAAACAAGGAATGCTGTTCAGGAGCCCTGGCTGCGGTCTTGCCGTTTTCTTTTCTTCCACCCCTCCTTCCTTTAACCATTAGGTACCAATGGATACCAGATACACAGCACTGCATAAGAAGGTTAAGAGATAGCATCGGTAAAGTTTCCCACCAAAGCTAGCTAATGGCACACTGACTGATTAGAAAGCATTTCTGTCATGTGGGAATTCTAATCCGCTCTTATCAGACCTCTGGCTTCATCACTTATCAGGGTGGGAATGCAAGGTACATCAGCTATGCCACAGAATGATTTCTGGGGCCCCTGGCCACGGCGAAGCAGATCAAAAAGGAGTTCGTGCCTGCCAGAGTGAGGCTTTCACCATAGCAACACATGTTATTCTACAAACAGTTGGGACTAAGGCGCTCTGCTGTGACCAGCCTGGAGAGCGCCTCTGTGAAATAAGCCACTGAGGGTTCAGGCGACAGAGTGGGCAAGAGAAGTAACACCTATTTAGCTGCCAGGGCTGTTTCCTTGTAGTCTTTACTGCCCCGGGACTGACAGCATCAGCACCAAGACCCTCTGGTACCCACCCTACCTATATTTTCTAGTAAGACAAATGTCCGAGAGAAAATGGGTTGTGTGTGGCACAGAATCCTTAGGGCAAGGGGGAATTAGGGGACTCAAGGACAGCCATTTGGATAGTACATGGCTAGTGCTGGAGAAATTAGCAGAAAGGTATTCATCTCAAAATATGTCATCCCTAAAATGACATACAGCCATGGCCCCCGATGAGTGGTCCAAGGATGGAAAGCAGACCCTCAGACCCAGTAAAGAAGCCAGAGGCAACAGTCATCAGTGTGACTCTTTCAGGCACCGATAAAACAACCCCATGCTAGAAGAGCCTTTACTCTGTCAATTTTCATCCTGCACTCGGAGTCAAAACTTCACCAACTGACCAATACCATCTTTCACTTTTGCCAAAGGAAGACAAGACTCATGAATATGTCCTTTCATCCTATAGAACAGGGATTCAAACTGGAATCCTGATCAAGAAAGAGAAGCTCAAAACTCCAAATTTCCGTTCTGTTGTTCAATTTACTGACTGCCACCCGCGGGAATTGAACCAAGCAAGGCATCCATGAGAAAGAGGGAACCCTCCCAGTGTCCTCCAGCGTCCCCAGCAGACTGTGGCTCAAGCTCCAGGGGTAGAGGCATAAAGTCAGGAATTACAAAAGCTGACAAAGTTAACGTCCTCAAAAGTGCACTAGAAGGTAGTTTAAAAAAAAAACTCACACCCACAGGTGTTTCTATGTGTCACTCGTGTGATTTCTATTTACACAACAGAAGAATCTCTTCACAACTCTTCTCTTCTCACCTAGCATCAAGAGGACAGGACAGGCTGCCTGGTTACAGACTATGACACCCACAGGGACATCCGACAGTATGATATGTTACCACTGCCCTCAGTCCAAACACTCATGACACGTGCAATGGGCTTCCACTGTACGTGCTGCAAATATTTCTTCCTGACAAGCCTGTCATTGGGCCAGAAACAGGGAAGAAATGTTAAAAGCCCAAACCAGCCACTATCTTCAAAACTTGTCTGGGCCCTAAACTCTCACATCTTCACCGTGGCCTATATAAAAACCAAACACCAACCCTACAAACAACCCTCGGAATCTCAGAAGCATTTCTCTGCAGCTGCAGAAACCGAAGAAGAAACCGGTTTCCGTCTTGAGATGACATTTTTAAAGGTGATATAGAAATTGCTTCCTCTCCTCCAGGTGCCGCCTATTTCTCATCCTCCATTCGCTAATGAAAAGAGTTTTTCCTCTTCCCCTGCCTGTTTCAGCTGGAAACGTGGCACAAGGCAGGGCAAAGGGAAGGGTGTGTGTGTGTGTGTGTGTGTGTGTCTGTGTGTGTGTGTGTGTGTCTGTGTGTGTGGCTACTTTCAAATCTGACTTAGACTCACATCCCAACTGGCCACCCACACCCTGAAGAACCACACTCCACCTAAGAAAGGCCAAACTGTCCAGAAGAAAACGGCCCCTTGCACCACCTCTCCCAAAGCAGAGTTAAGAAAGAGAAAGCTGGAAAGGAAGGAGGGGGGAATAAAGTCCCACATTCCTGACATTTTTTAGCCAAGTGCAGTGTGGCTGCACAGAACAGCTCTATTCCAAACAGACATAAGATGGGACAAAACGTGGGCTGGGGGAAGAAGCTGTACCTACCTTGGAAATAAGATAACCCAAAACTAAACTAAAAGTGTGTCTGAGCACAGCTCAGGGGAACAGGGGCCAGACAGCCTTTCATGTGTTCCCAAAAGGAAGTGATCCCAAGGGAAGGAATTTGGCGTCAACATCTCCCTAAAGACGGAACTGAAGCCTTGGGGATCCTGAGAGGGAAATCAAAACCCATGAGTGCTGCAGAGGTGACTAGCAAGAGATGCTGACATGGATATGAAGGCTGTGGCTTCCAAGAGTGTGCGGAGGGGGTAGGGAACAGCAGAGGCTAGACAGGGGACTGAAGGGAGGGGGGCCATCACAAGGGTTACATTCTATTGGAAGAATGACAATACAGTTTTCCTGGCTCAGCTTTCTATATGAAGGAATCCTAGCCTGGCCCAAGATACAAACTTAGGAGCCTGATGTCTCTTCTCCCTGTTCCCCTTACACTTCCTTCTTCCCACTATATGCCTACCTATAAATGCACACACACACACACCAACACACATACACTGAGAAAATCCCAGAAATATTCAGTCTGTCCTTTGCTGGGTTTTGAGGTATCTTCACACCTCCTACTTTCTAGGATGTTTCATTTAGTGATGATAGAGTTCTAAGATAACTGATCACACACATTTGAGTGTGTGTGTGTGTTTTATGTAAGTGGGTGTGCCTACATGCAGGCACACACACTCTCGCAGACACTTGTGTGGGCACACACACACAATCTCTGTACAGTCACTAGGTGGGAGCAGACAGTGAAGACCCTCAGCACAGATCAAGAGTCTTTGATATTAATATTGGAGGTTAGGGGTGGGAATCCCAAGTCCTTCTAAACAGAAGTGGGAGCCTTAGTCCTTTTTCTTCCATCAGGTACTAGGAACGACAATTCCAGCACTTGTCAGTTTCCACAGATTGTCACTGATCTAATACAAAGGACTTCCCGCAAGGCTAGAGATAGGGAACAAAGGCGGTAAGAGTACAAACAGTAGGTGTCTCTTTTTGCACAGCACTGAGGCAGGTAAAGCCAAAAATCTTAAGAAAAGCTAGATAACACAGAGAGACACAGGCTAAGCAAGACACTCTGGCCAGCTGCGGAGCACATGGCTATGAGGTTTATGATTGACACAGGATCATTCCAGTCCTACCCCCCAACAACTGGAGCATGCCCTTTTAGAACAGAGGACAGCAAATAGACACAAGGCAAATGCTAAACAGAGCAAGTCCTCTGCCTTCTCTTTAAGCCATTATGTTAAATAATAACAAGGGTTCAGGAGCAAGAAACTGATTCTCTCATTGGTAGGGAAGAACAGCTTTTGTTGCTGATAAAACCTCGGCTTTAACCTTTATAATCACTCTGTAAGGAAGACAGGTTTTAACAGCTTCTTCAGTGATGGGGAAACTGAGGCTGCGATCAGTCTTCAATGAGACATTCTTCTCCAGAACCTCAAGGGAAGCATGAGTGGAAGGGAGGAGAAAGAGTGAAGAGTGTGGGCACCAACCCCAGTCCCAGATTCTCTCCCACAAACCATACAGCCTGGCAAAGAGAATGCATCCCGCTCAGACCTGAGTGCCACAAGAACGGCCCCAGCTAGGGGGCAGGTTCATCAGCCAAACAGGACCTGGATCAGTAACAGGAGAGACAGGCAACTTTATCCAGAAAGGAGAACAGGAGCTTACTCAGGACCAGGAGACTAAGGTCAGAGCCAAGGCAGTGTCACATATCACGTCGCATATGGCGCTCTTGAGACTACATAGCGAACCCATACTCAGTTTCCTCCAGTCTTTCCCACTTTTTAGTGTCATCGTTTTCTTTTCACTCTGTACCAGGGACCATCAGCCCCTTGGATTCTGACCCCTTTAGTGGTTAACAAATACAGTTCTGAGGCCTACACCAGCCCACCTCTGAATTTAGGATCCCATCCTCCATTCCCACCCCACATCCCTGCACCTATAAGAGAATCAATCACCTTTCACCTAAAAGCAGAGGGAATTCCTGCTCCTCCCCTGGCTCCTGCAAAGGTGATGAGGCTCTGGGTCCAATTCACACATTGATCCACACGGACAGTCCAAAGTGCCAAAGGATATCTTAAAACTAGCCCTTTAGGTCATATTGAAAGAGAGGTTGTCACAGAAGGCTCCCACTGGAATGAAGCCAGGGCCACAAGTGATCACCTGGAGCATGCCCCAGAGAGTAGGAAGAGGAACGCCCAGAAAGCCACAGGAGAGGTGTAGAAGGGTTAGGATCCTTTCCACTGGAAAAACCTAGATCTGGCAGCCCCTACTTGGGAGAAGGGGGGGGGTGGGAGGGGTGGATTGTGCAATTACTTCGGGTCTGGGAGTCTCCCAGCTTGGCAACCGGACGCCAGAAAGGAAACCCCAATCCTGAGGCCAGGAAAGCACAGCTGGAATTGGTTCGAGGCCAGGCATGGATCTCAGAGATTCGGAGAGACAGGGAGTTGCAGGATATGGTGGGTGCCCAAGGGGGCGACAGAGCATGGCACCGCCCGCACAGGAGCTAGGGGTGCTGTCTGGAGTGTCCTCGGTCCAGGCCAGGGTGGATACAGTGCACAAAGCCAGGGGTGCAGATAAACGTGCGGGACAGCCAGGCTCGCTCCAGCCCAGATGAGGTCCTGGAATCCTTGTGTACACCGCAGAGCCCGGGAGTTGGGACCGCCTGCCCCTGCGGCACCCCCCTCCCCGCTCTACTCACCTCGAACATAAGCCCTATGAGAACGCAGAGCACCAAGCAGAAGCCGATGTCTGCATGGTTGTGGATGACGAACTCCTGGCTGAAGAGCGGGTAACTTTTCGTCCTCCTTCGGAAAGCCATGGCAGAGGGCGTGCACTGCCTGCGGGGCCCCGCACCCACGCTCAGCAGCCGCAGAGAAAACTTCTCCGGCCCGGCCCGGTCCGCCCGCCAGCCCCGCTGCCCAGCGCGGAACAACTTCGGGCCCCGCCCCCTTCCTCCGCCCGCCCCGCCCCCGGCCTGCCGCCCGGAACCGCCCCCGGCCACAGCCCTCTCCCCGCAGCCGCGACACAGGCGCGGGCCTCTGGCCACACCCCTTTCCTCCGTCCGTCCCGCCCCCAGGCCGCAAAGGCGCGCGCCTCTGACCACGCCCCCTTCCTCCGTCCGCCCCGCCCCCAAGCTCTTTGGCTGCTGCCACCGGCCACGCCCCCTGAGCGAGCGGCCGAGCGTTTAACCCTCGCGCCGCGCCTTGTGTTCCGTCCGTCTTGCGGGTTCGGCCGGGGTGCACTCCGCTGTCAACGTCGCAGAGACGCGGGAATGGAAGCCCTGTCCTCCGGCTCCGGGAGGAGGCGGCGCCCGCGCAGCCGGACAGGAAGTGGGCCTGGATCCCACTCCTCGCGCCCAGCTTCTTCCTCCGCAGGAAGAGCCCCGAGCTGGAAGCTTCGCCCGGGCCTGTGTGCCGGCCTCAGCCCAGCTCTGGACCGTAAATGAATACATGGCTACTCCAGTGTTTGAGGGCTTGCACAGGGCTAGGTTCGACAGCTCAGAAGCTGCCGGCTTTGCAGTGGAGTGCAGGTAGCTTAGGTTTTACTTCCTCACTTCACAGGCCAGGTGTTAAACCTGAATTAGTTTTCCAAGGCTCACCCAAAGTCAGTATTAATTGATCAGAAGTGGAAGAATAAACACACGAAATAAAAAAGAACTTTGTCGTGCGAAGTTTCCATTTAATATTAAGTTTTTAAAAATACTTCCAGAAGGACAAAAGATCTTTTTAAAATAAAACTATACTGGTAAATATTGGATTTAATCCTACCAGTGATGAAGGAACAACTAATCACTTCTAAATGGACAGAAATGCAAAATGAACAAAGAACTGTTTAATTTCTTTCTTTAAATTAGTTCCACAGTTATTTCACTCCTGAGTAAATATGAGGCTGCAAAAATCGCAGTCTGAAGGTAATTGGAACTGAATGAAGCTCCTCAAGAAATTTATCTCCTGTGTTCTATGCTATGCACGATTTAGCAGACAGCCCTGGCTTTTCTAACTTCCAGGGAAACAACCACAAAACATATTAATGCCTATATTGGATTAACCCTTGTTTAATGTCAAGACTGGTACATTATGTATGTGTGTGTGTATGTGTAGCTTTTGATGTATGGAGGGTTGTGTACATGTATGAGCTCATACATTCAACGATCTCCAGTATCAGGCTTCACCTTCCAACTTGTTTGGACCAAAGTCGCTCTTTTATGTTGATTTTTTTCCACTGGGTAGCTGCGGCTCTTAAGCTTCTGAACACTGCTCTTCTGTCTCGATCCCTCATGTCCCAGTAGAAATACCCCTGCTCTGTGGCCAACTTTTACATGGCTTCTGGGGATTCAAGGTCGGGTCCTTGGAATTACACAGCACGTGCTATCATTCACTGAGCCATCTCCCCAGTCAAGACTCTTGAAACTTGGCCGTGAGCTTTGTGAAGAACAAAAAGGTTAAGAACACTGGAGTGTCTTGACTTTCTATGTAGAAATGTTCTAATGGTCAACTTGCAGCCGTGCCAATAGCCTGCACCCTGGGGAACTGATCCTTAAAAGTGAAAACTGGAATTCTAGTATTTGGAACGATGCAGCCTAACTATCCATTTCACAATGATTTGGGAATTTCCTTTGAATATGTGATGGTGTCATTCTGACATTCATACTCGAGCCCCAAAGCCATGGGAAACAGACAGTAGAACCTCCCCATTTATAAATAAGACAGCTGGAAAAAAGATAGCTCTTGCTGCTAATAGCCAGTCCTTCCCTTTGTGGTATAATTGAACAATCAGACATAAGATTATGAGATGTATGTTTGATTGTGCATCACATTGACACCTGCAGGAGAAATGCTGAAAGCCACCTTCCCCCATCTCTAAGTCCAAGTTGCTCAAGCCATCTTTCATACAAATGGTGTAGCCCATGGCAGCTCAGTGTCCAAGAGGGTTTCCTAGTAAGGGGAACAGGGACTGTCTCTGAGATGAACTCATAGGCTGGCTCTTTGATCACCTCCCCCTGAGGCAGGAGCAGCCTAGCCAGGCCACAGAGGAGGACAATGCAGCCAGCCCTGATGAGACCTGATAGACTAGAGTCAGGTGGAAGGGGAGGAGGACCTCCGCTATCAGTGGAGAGGGGCATGGGAGGAGATGAGGGAAGGAGGGTGGGATTGGGAGGGAATGAGAGAGGGGGCTACAGCTGGGATACAAAATGAATAAACTGTAATTAATATAAAAATAAAAATTAAAAAAAAGACATATAGTAGAATTCACATGGCAACACCTGAGACCTCTTGCTAGTAACCAGCACTGACTTCACACATGGAAAAGAGCTACTCTGGAAGAAGATTGTCCAACCCTATGAGTCCTGTAGCTAGCCCCTTGACCATAGCCTGTAAACCACACAGAGCTAGAAACAGCCACTGTAAGCCACGCCTAAATTCCTGACTCATTGCAATGATAAGATAATAAGAATTTGATATCTTAAGCCACCAAATCTTGCCATTTCTTTTGTAGCAACAGATAACCAATATGCATTACTGGAGCCTACGATATTTTTAGGAGATAAAGACATCATTACAATTCAATAGGATGGTGGTGGTTCTCATAATCAGAAATACATACACTATGAATGTAAAGACTCATTTTGATCATAGTCTAGGAAGAGGGGAAATTTGGGTTGGGCCTTTATCTGACACAGGTTTTACTGACAGAGAATATAGGCTGTGTGTGGAGGCACACACCTGTTATCCCAATACCCTGGAGGCTGAAGCAGGAGGACTGAGGGTTCAAGACCAGCATGAACTACTTAGGTAGACTTTCTCTCCAAACAAAACAGGAGACTCAGAGAGAGAGAGAGAGAGAGAGAGAGAGAGAGAGAGAGCACAAATGCAGAAATGGGAAAATAAACTTGGAGAGAGATGGAGTTGGATTTTTAAGATATTTTGAGAACCGTGCAAAGGATTGTGAGTTTATTCTGAAACAGTGGGAAATTTTAAAACATGTTTGTATTCCAGCACTGAAGAGGCTAAGGCAGGAGGATGGCTATGAGTTTGAGGCTAGCCTGGGCTACTCAGTATATTCTAGGCTAGAGAGGGTTACTGAAT
This sequence comes from Pachyuromys duprasi, assembly GCA_028658305.1. Lineage (NCBI taxonomy): Eukaryota > Metazoa > Chordata > Mammalia > Rodentia > Muridae > Pachyuromys > Pachyuromys duprasi. The sequence continues at coordinate 18,250,192 of CM053756.1, read as the reverse complement.
GAGAACATGGCCCAAAACAAGTAAGTTGTTTTAAAAAGAAGGAAAACTCTGATACAGAAGAGGGGCCTCAGAGTGGGCAGATAGGCAGTTACCTCCGGCGGTGGAGGGAATTATAACGCCTTACATTTGCACTGCACTTTGCAAGTGCCCTGTGAGCAAGGATGACGGTGATTGCTGACCTCTTTATGCAAGTGTTCCAAGACATACGGATGACCAGGGGCCATGTCAATTAGTGCATAGCTGCACCTGGACTCGGACACTTCAGTCAGTTTCTCAGTACCTCAGTATCTCAGCTCTAGGTGCTGGACCACACCATAACTTGTGAAGTATATCAGCTGAGCTCCAGGGATCCCACTGTGCCAAACCAGTGATGGCTGCCAACCATTTCCTTGTATCAAAGAGGCACCAGTTGGAGAAATTGAGTCACCAAGGGCACATCTTCTCCCTGGGGAGTTCTTTCCTGTTTCCCTGCTTTCTTCTTCCAGTGACTATGAGATTAGCAGCTTTGCTTCACCATCGCTATCTGCCAAGATTTTCTGCCTCGTCACAGGCTCAGAAACAATGGAGCCTGCTGACCCCTGGCTGAAACCTCCAGAAGCAGGATCCTAAACAAACGTTTTCTCCTTGTAGCAGAGAAAAAGTTGACAGGGCAAGAATGCCACCGAAGATATCGATCATATTGACATAGAGCCAAGAACAAGAATCCTGCATCTGTGCTACCAAGTGTTGGATTCATGATTGAATAAGAGATGCTTCTGCTGTGGGCTCTATAAAAACTGACCACTGCTTCTAGATGTCTACATGGAGCACAGAACGTTTTTTTGTTTTTTTGTTTGTTTGTTTTTTGTTTTTTGCTGACTGAGTCTCTTTATGTAGTTCTGTCTGTCCTGAAACTCACTATGTAGACCAGGCTACCCTCAAACTCATAGAGAACTGCCTGCCCCTGCCTCCTGAGTGCTGGGTTTAAAGGTGTGCTCCACTCCCAGCCTCAGAGTGGGCTTTTTGTTTTGTTTTGTTTTGTTTTGTTGTTTCATCAGTTAATTTATTTTATCACTTTACAGCCTGATCACAGCCCCCTCCCTCCTCTCCTTCCAGTCCCACCCTCTCCCCATGCCCCCCCATTCTCCTCTCATCTTCTCCTTAAAGAAGGGGAAGCCCCCCATGGGTACAAACCCACCCTGGCACACTGAGTCACAGCAGGACTAAGAGCATCCTCTCCCACTGAGGCCAGACAAGGCAGCCCAGCTAGGGGAAAGGAATCCAAAGGCAGGAAACAGCATCAGAGACAACCCCTGCTCCAATTGTTCGGGGACCCACATGATGACCAAGCTGCACGTCTGCTCTATATGTGTAGGGGACTAGCTCCAGCCCATGCAGAGCATGCTCTTTTGAAGATGAAGTGTTTCCATCAGTTGTCAGTAACTATAGGTTCCTCATAAAAGAGGAAAATGTATTTCCTCACATAACAAGAAGCCAGGAGTAAGTTCATCCCCAGAAATAAATAATGCATCTAAAATAAGAGTCTCACTGTTTTTTTTTCTTTTGGGACATGATATTTGCTTCTGTCTCAAGTTTGTCCATCGTGGTTATGAATTAGCTATGACAGCTCTAGGCATTCTGTCCTTCAACAAAGGATAACTCAAACAATGAGGCTCAAAATTCAGACAATAAAGGAGGGAGTAATTTGAGGAGTGAAGGGATCTTCCCTAGGAACTCCAGACTCTTTGTAAGCCACTGGCCAGAATTACATTCCAAATTCACTCCAAAAACTAGTACTAGCAGACTTGATTAAAGCCTCCAAGAATGCATCCTCTTAGAGCTTGATATGTCCAGATGTCCAGTAGGAGGACCAGTCTGCAGGTCCTCCTGCTTGAAGTAACACAGCTTATGGGAATTAATGGTACAATGAGGATCCAAGGGTGATGGGAGCCGTCATCTCCCAAGACAGGTAATGAGGCTTTGTAGGTAGGTGTGTAAAGGATTTTTAAAACAGTAATAAGCCTGTAAATGCAATGTCATTTTTGAATTACCTTGCAATAGAAGAGATATTGTATTGGAAACACCAGAGAACACCACATAAAATCTGTAGTTTGGATAATCACAGTACCTGTTTTGATTAATGCACAATGCCTGTGTAAACCTAAAGAAAGGCATATGAGAACTCCATACTATTTTTCCAACTTTTCGATAAACCTAAAATTGTACAAACTAGAATTTTTTAAAAATTAAAGTGGACTGAAAATTAGCCTGCTTTTGTTGTTACAGGAACTGCCTGTTACAAGTAACATTAATGATAATGTAGTTCCTGCCCCTCCCCCAACTAAGACCCCATGAGCAGACACTACCTTAAAGGTCATGTATCGAGTCTCTCACTTCAGAGACAGAAAAAGGAAGACCCGGAAATCTGCTGTTACTAGTAAGAACATGGAGAGGTGGCTGAGTACAGGAGCCCCTGCATTCCAACATGTCGCTCCCAGTATTGACTGCAGCCAGGACTAGTTCTCTCTTCACAGTTGCATTTGCTCTGACAAATGCACTTCCTTGTCTAGCACAGCCTCGTGTGACTCAGTACCAGACTAAGGCATGGGAAGCAGCTCTCCTGAGGACTCCGGGGGTCTAGCCACAGCACCTCATTTCCCCTTTCCAGATGAATTCCGGGTGACTAAGGACTGTACTGCCCAACAGGAAGAAGGTTGCACCCTTAGGAAGGGATTCGACTCTACATTAGAGATGAGGAAACTTTGGTCAGAGTTCCCAGGAAAGTACTAAGAGACATCTGTGAAGCTGGCAACAATTCCAGACACTGAGTTCTCCAACTTATGGGATCATTTTTATAGATGAAGAGAGAGAGAGAGAGAGAGAGAGAGAGAGAGAGAGAGAGAGAGAGAGAGAGAGAGAGAGAGAGAGAGATTGGAAACTTAAACCTGCCCAATAAACTGCTTATCCTCAGTAATAAATGAAGATAGTAAAGGAGAAAGTAATAAATGATCAGAGTTATGATGCAGTGGGGTGGGCTGTCATGCCGAGGAGAAGTTGCAGTTAAAGATCTCTTAGAACTTCCCTGATAAAATGCATCTGCTTGCCAGCCGTCTCTGAACAGCTCCCTCTAGACTGCAGGAAGCTTAGATGCCATCTTGATTAAAGTTATCTCCTGTGGACTTCTGTTACCAGCCCTCCACACTTATCTCATCATCTCTGCCCTCACCTTGCCTCTGCCCAGTGCTGGGGAAATATTTGGTTGTGAATTATAAGGTGTGGGCTACGTGCAAACTAGCAAGTTCTGTTTTGTTCTCGTACCTTTCATAGTAATTACTTAGATATAGCCTGAGACCCACTGAATTAGTAACTGACCTCCTTCCTCATTTTTGGAAAGATGATATAGATAAGTTAAGAGATGAATAAAAAGAATGTATAGATGTATGGGAAGATAGATAGACAGACAGATAGATAGATAGATGGATGGATATGAGATTGCTGGATGGGTAGACAAATATTTGGATGGATGAGCAGATGGCTAGGTAGATCAGTAGGCACATAGATGAATGAGTAAATGGATGGCTAAATGGAGGGTGGTTGGAGATGTGGAAAACCGGTGGATTGGATCAGTGTGTACTGATTGCATTTTTACAGAGATACCCAGAGTACTTGATAGTGTATGGACCTCAAAGGATTCTCTTTTCTCTCAGGAAGCATGTCCAGGACCAAAGCCATATTTAGACTTAACAGAAATGTGAATTAGGGTGGATTCCAAACCTGAAAGGCAGGAGTCACAGTTTTCTATCTGTGTGCCTTAGAAAGCAGCCAATTCTCTCCCATGTGCTACAGACAAAATGGAAAATAAAATGGATGAATGAATGAATGATTTGAGAAACACAAGAAATGCTCCCGCTGATACTAAGCTCAACCTCACATTTTGACTTTAGTTTATGTGCTAAAGTTAAAATGATATAAGTCAATTAAACCTGACAAAGTAGCTCATGGCTATAATACCAACACTTGAGAGGCTGTAGCTGTAGTGTCCCTTCGTGTTCAAAGCCAGTCTGAGCTAGAGTGAGACTGTTTTAAAACCAAAGCCAAATCAAACCAACCCCCAAACCAAAAAACCAAAACCAAACCGAACCAGACCAAAACATCAACAAAAAGACCAAAAATAATTAATTTGGTACCCAGGATATCCCAGTCATTACAAAACATTCCCTGGTGTTTAAAATGTTAGACCTGGACTAGACTGACAGCTCAGCGGTTAAAGGCCAGGCTCACAACCAAAAAAAACCATTAAATCTTTTCTACCTGTTTTGTCTTTGGTGGGAATTTGCTGGTCACACTACTGCTGCCTATCTTGACTCTGTTGAGGAGCTGAGCGTTGGGCAGAGCCAGATATTTCTCTAAGATAATGGAGACTCACTGAGAAAGAGGCAATGGTCTTTCACGTAGGGTCATTGTAGGGAAGAAGTCAATGATTCCCTTTAGCTAGCCCCTGGCCTCAATGACTTCCCAACAGATCCTACTCCTGATTCTGTGGGAATTCCTCATTTTGTCCAACACTTTTTTTTTTTTTTTTTTTACAAACTGAGCAGGGTTCTGAGACAGGGCAAGAAAAGAAAAGAGAAAAATCAGAGTTTGTCAGCTGGCTCTGGTAGCCTCGGTCTTCAGGATGCTGAGGCAGCAGAACATCGTTGAGAGTTGGAGGCCAGCCTGGGCTACATAAAGAGAGCCTTTCTCAAAAATCACAAGAGAAAAAAAAAAGAAAGAAAATAACCAGGAAGGAGAAAAGAGAGCCGGTGAGATGAAAAAGGACAGAAGAAAAAAGAAGTGGGAAGGTAAGAGAGAGTACAAAGGGAAACATGAGGAAGGGGGCAGGAAGCAGAGAGAAAGGACGGGAGGAGGAGTCAAATTGAAAAGAGCAGGGGTGAAAGGGATTGGAGAGCAGATGGCATCTACAGCACCACACCTCCAGTAATGTTATCATTATCTTGCCCGAACAGATGTGCAAGGACTCCCAGCTACTCATTATCCTCACTGAAAGTGAAGCACGCTTCCATCATTCCCCTAAGAAACCCTGGCGACTCTCACAGAAAGTGCACCTTGTTTCTGAGACATGATATTTTTCCGTTCTTAAAAAGTCCTGTGTGTACACAGAACTCAGAAAGCATTCCACTGCATCCTCAATGGTCGAGATCTACTTTCTTTTTCAATAGTACATAATTGAGTTTTTTTATTGGGGTTGGAGGGGGGAAAAAACAATGAGGGTTGTATCTGTTTTCACTCTGTTTTTAATTCTGAGATCCTTTTCTTCAAGGGATCTTGCTTTAGAGGACACTGAACTATGAGGTGCCCCATCCCTGTGGCCTTGGCCTAGAGCTGGCCAGCCATTGTTGCTATACTGTACCCTGTGCTATGGGCTCTGTACTCTGAAGCAGCCCCTCGATGCTCTCACCTCTCCTCACTCCAGAATCATCCACAGCTTCCATGCCTTTTCCTCTTTATCTGCCTTAAATCCAGTGTCCTTTTCTATCAAAAACCTCTGAAATGTATGGTCCAAGGAAAGAGCATAGTTGTTCTGAGCTGAACAAAGCTCGGGCAGCCTGCAGTCCAGAGAAGGAGTGGGCAACCATTTGCCTCTGAACAACAGCCATGCAGTGTGCCTGTCCCCCATAGCAAACACCACCTTTCCCTGGGAAGGCAGCCAAGGCCTGGAGCCCCGGGTAGGAAATCCCCTGTGAGAGGCCCTTCCTGAGCCCCACAGAAAATGGTTCTTTTCATACTCTCTGAGACTCCTTCCTTTATAGCTGTGAATGTCCACGTCACATCCCCCTTCCTGGCCTTCTCCACCCCATTCACATGCCAAGTGCCCCCACCCAGGTGCCTCATGGCTCATAAATCCCCTTCTCCTTCCCTCCATACTCAACTGGTATCTTCAGTCCCAAGAAAGCCCTCTGCTTTCCCCAGCCTCGCTGTTGCTCTCTTTCCTCCCAGGACTTGGTCCCTCTCACATGAAACCTCTCTGTGCTATCACCTACCGTCTCCAGAGACTCTTCTTGGCTTGAGTAGAAATGAGCTGTTGACTTTGTGAGATTAGAAAGGAGAACGGAATTCCATAGATGTCTAAATCTCAAAGTTCAACTCCTGAAACATGCTAGCAGGAGCTCTAGGAGATGGCAGGAAAGAATCACAACAGTCACAGCCCCTGTCTTGAACAGTCACCAGCAGGCAGCAACCACCTAGGCCCTTCATATGAGGTTTTAGATGTTATCTTCACCAAATTTGGCAGGAGGTAACTATGAAGAGCACCATTCAGAAGCTCAGGGTTATTAAGGAACTTACCTGAGGCACTAGGTCAGCAAGACAGGCTGAGTGTTCCCCAGGGATGAAGCACTGTACTGTTTATTGTCCCTGGTTTTAGGCATGTCCCGAAGTGTCAGGAAACTGGATTCCAGGCCAGTTGTGTCACTCTTCAAGTGAGTTACTTGAGTCCAGCCATTCCTTTCCCAAGCCTCAGTTTCCTCATCAGAAAAAGGGATTTGAAATGTTTTCCTCAAGCCCTCTCCATAGCTATGATGCTTTGTCCCAATGTTGTAAGTGCTCGGAACAATCTCTGATTTTTCTGGACCCAGGGAAAACCTCAAGCAAAAGGGATGAAAGAAAACAAATTGCCCTTTGGTTGTCCCATCTGTACAATATTTCCTCTGTCCAGATCAAGTCCTTGAGGCAGGCATGATTGGCCCTTTGTATCCCATCACTCTCGCGGCAAGTACAACCAGGACTTACCTGTCCACCGGGAATGAACAAGCCACACAGTGCCCTGCACATGAGGCTGAACAAACATGAGCTCCTCAATAAAAGCAAGCTACCCTCACAGACAGCCGCAGCAGCTGAAATTTATGATCAGCTGAGGTCCCGCTGGACCAAAGTTCTTAGAGTCACCCTCTAAAAACCTAAGAAACACCGTCTTAGCCCTCCCAACCCAGATGTCCACAAGAGCCCAACTTCATATATTTACCGAGGAACACCAAGATCAAGGAATTATCTCAGCTGTCAGCTGCTGAGCATTCAGTGTTCAAGATGAAGTTGTCTCAGAAAGTCAAGAAAACAGCCTTCATCTTTGCAAGAGAGGAGTTCAGAGAAAGAAGTTGATGAAACGGGTGTGGAAGTTAAGAACAAAATTCGACAGGTCTTAAGAGCAAAGGAAGTCTGGAGCTGAAGGGCAACAGGAATGATACTGTAGACACTGTTACAAAATTCAGAGGGGCTAAAGTGATGGCCCAGAAGCCAAGAGCACATTCTTCTCTTGCAGAGGACTGGAGGTCAGTTCCCAGCACTGAATCCAGGGAGCTCAGAAACACCTGTAACCCCAACTCTAGGAGATCCTCTGACCTTCTCAGGTACCTGCAATCATGCACACATATCCTCCCTCACCATCGTTAAAAATAATAAACAAACCTTTTCAAAAATTGAAAGAGAAAATTGAGATTTTTTTTCCTCTAAGAGCAAATGGGTTCTCTTTGAAATTTGTACTGTTTTGATCATTATCAAAGCTATTTATTGGATGGTAAAAGGTGGAGGTCAGGGGCACAGAGTAGAGAACTTTTCTAGCAAGTGTGAATACTTGGAGTTGGTGCATTGAACTGGAGGAGAAAGGGAGACAGGAAAGAGAGGGGAGGGGAGGAGAGGGGAAGGAAAGGAAGGGAATAAAGCTTTTTTTTTTTTCAGTGTGTCTTCATTCAGAGCAGAGGTGAATGTTCTGGCCAGTGCAATTAAAAGTTGACCTCAGGTCAGACAAGCACTGCAACTGCTTAGGAGGCAGAGGAAGAAGATCATGAACTCAAGGCCAGTCTAGTCTACACAGCCAGACCTTGTCTCAAAATAACAGAAAAGCTGAAGTTGACCGAAGGGTTGCTTCAGTCTACCTGTGTTGGGCACAGATCTCTCAACCTTGATGTGTGATAGGACTCATAAATACGGTTTCAGGCAATAGAAGTCAGGTGATTGCAGACATAAGCATCATACTTCCCAGTAAGAGAGCCTTCGGTGAAGACACCTGCTGGAGGAAAGCTTCGAAGCCCTTAGTCCGGCTTTAAGGAACTTCATGTTCCCCTTCTACCTTGAACTCTGATCTTATGGGAAAGTGGTGAGCAGCCGGTGTCTAAAAATACCAGCAGTACCACAACAATTGACAACCACTGTTGGTAGAAAATCTGTATCATATTTGATAGAATATAAAATTGACATTTCCCCTCCTTTTAGCATATTGCCTAGCATGGATGTTAAAATCAATGGTCTTCCGTTGTTCATTTTGAAGCATTTCTTTTAAAAATCTTTTTAATTCTATTTATTATCCTGCGTGTGTATGTGTGTACATTTTGTATGTGGATGGGGTGCGTGTGCATATTTTACAGTGTAGACACCAAAAAACAACTTTGTGGAGTTGTTCTCTTCTTTCATCTTTACCCAGGTTTTAGGAGATCAAACTCGTATATCTGTCAAGTTTGCCTGGCAGGTGCTTTTACTCCGGAAGCCATATTGAAAGCTCACTTCTTTCTTTCTTCTTTTTTTATTTTTTTACTTCTTTCTTTCTTAATGTAATAATATTGTCTCTTACAACTGAAGACATCCGTATTTAATGAAGCATAGGACACATCATTCTCCAGACTCATGCTGGCGGCTCAGCCAGAGCCTGTGAACTCATGAGATCATTCTTAGAGACTTTTCCTCCCAGGATAAGGATGGTTTCTGGGTTATGAGATGATCTCTGGGTGCCTGCATTAAGGCTTTCCTTAGTCATAACCATGAGGGGGATGTTCAAAAATTTTAATGATAATCAGAACAGATGCTACACAAATGCACATGGCCTGTCTGTCCCGAACCTCACCTGATGATTCTCAGCCTATCTGTCACTCTCATTAATATTGGTTCTCAATCTTTCACCTATCTGACCTCAGGCTTTAACTGATAAATAGTTGACATCACATGCACAGAATTGATCCTGCCACCACAACCCCAGGCAAATCTTAGTTGGGCTAAACTATGTGTGGTTGTGTCATTATTGGCATTAGGCATGGCCATGTTCATTACTTTTCCTTTGTTGTCTCAATAATCGCTACAAACACAGCTTACAAGAGACATTGTTTCCCTATAGTTTTGTATCTCTGATGTTCAGCCTGGGTCTTCTCTAAAATCGTGTCCGTGGTTCCTTTCTAGGGGTTCAAAAGAGAGTTGGTTTCCTTGTTCTTTGGGTGTTGGAAAGTTGTGACTTTTTGACGGTATAGGGTACACCCCCTGTTTTCCTGTTGACTGTGAACCCGAGACCCTTCTGAGCTCCTAGCAGCCCCTCTCCAGTTCTCTCACAGAGTCCCTATATCTCAGAATCAGTAGCACATTGTTATAAGGCTGCCATTACCCTCTCCCAACTGGGCTGATCTGCTTAGATAAGGCATATGGTAGGACAGCCTAGCTATCTAAAGGTTCACATCTTAATCCATAGTCCCTTCTGCTATGTAAAGTGACACCACCTTGGTTTGAAGGAGGCAGAGTGTGAATGTCTCTGAAAGTATTATTCTGTCTACTAAAGTGTGTGAACCATTCCAGCCAATGGTATGTAAAGGGAAATCACCGGGGATTGGAGAAAAACATTGTTCTCTGATTAACAGACCTGTTCAGAGTTGCCTCAGGCATATCTGCTTTGCTTCAGATGTTGTGAGTTGTGACAGATGTCTTATGACCATAGGGAGTCAACCACAGGAATCAAAGCTGACATAGCAGTAACAGCAATGACCGTATCAGAGTAAAGAGTCTGTCCCACTGATGACAGTGCTGAGCACTGGACCAACCAACCACCAATTTCGAGTGAGATACTTAAATAGCCTTTGCTTATTAGTTAAGTACTTTAGCTGACTTTGCTTATTAGTTAAGCACTTTAGTCCTTGTAGCTGACTTTCTACTAGCTTGAGAGTCAATCCCTTCATCGTTGGCCTATTCCATTAATGCCTTGGTTTGCCACATGGTCTTCCATTGCTGGCTCTACCTAGCATTCTAAGTCTGCTGCAACACCAGTGCCCTCATCATTCTAAGATTTAACTAATATTCCTACTTCTTACTCCTGGCTCCCTCTTTAATGGCTAAGCGAAGCCCCTAATTTTTTCAGTTATAGCTGGGACCTAATCTTGGATGAGCAGATCTCCCATTACCCATCACACTGACTGTGCATGTTGTCTTCTGACTGACTGAATTATACCTGAGCTCCATGTCTCTCAGGTGCAAGTAATTGCAATGCTGGATGCCTTTGAGAGACCTAAGCTTCCTCAGCCCTGTCTCCTCCAGTCCCAGCTTCCCCCTCCCTGTTAATCTTTCTCTTCCAGGGTTGCGTCATATCTACTTTCCCTCTCGATGTTCCTGATGTATCTTAATATCTGCATACACAGGGCAGCTAGCCATTCTCTCACTAGTCCTTAGTGTTCCTGTGTCGTTTCTGGTCCCTAAATCAGAAATGCTTTTAGCCAGCCAGAATGTGATAATTCACATCTGTAATGTTAGCCCTCAGGGAGCTAAGGCTAGGATCAGGGTGAGGCCTTGTCTTCAGAAAAGAAAACAGCTCTTTCTGTAGCCTTGGGTCTTCACACTGTGTCTTTATTGAAGTCTTTACTCTGCCAATCCTTTTTTTTTTTTTTTGAGACAAAAAGTCACATGGCATAAAGTTATAAGACCTCATATAACCCAGACTGGTCTTGAACTTACTATGTAGCAGAGGCTACCCTTGAACTCCTGATTCTCCACCTCTGGATTAGAATAAATGTCTTGTGAGGATGTAAGTGTCTGTGAAATCCTTAAGTAAAGCTAGCAATACAGGCAGTAAAAAGAATTAATTCAACACGGAAAAACAGGAGAATTTGTTGATATACACTGGAAGGAAGCAATGAATGAATTTCCAGAGAGAAAACATGGGCTGAGAGTGAATGTAAGGATTGTTTTGTTTTGTTCCTTTTTAAAGCTGAGAAGAAAGTTTCTTGGTTCTATCTTGTGGGGAATTGGAGCAGCTGTGTCCGTGTCTAGAAAGACAAGTGAGTATTGTTAGTTCACAAATCTTGATGCACTAGCCCACTCCCAGGTTGCTTAGGCATCTGTGATGTCATCATTTGTCACTGTCCTATTGCCAAAAGCTCAGGATAAAAGGACCTCTGCCTCCTCTCTCTCTCTCTCTCTCTCTCTCTCTCTCTCTCTCTCTCTCTCTCTCTCTCTCTCTCTCTCTTTATATCTCTCTCCTTTCTTGCCCTCTCTGCCTTTTTTCCCTCCTACTTTTCTGGGCACCCTCCCCCATGTCTCTCTCTTTCTCTATCCACCTCCATCCAATAAACTCTTTCATATCAAATGTGTTGTATGGGTGGCATCACTTTAAAAATAACTACTAACAGGTATCTCATTCCATAAGCAAGAAGTAAATTTTACAGCTTGAGGGTTGTATTTTTTTTTCAGACTGGCATCATAGGTTATTAGGAGTTAGGCTCCAGAGGTCGGTGTGAGTAACTGGGAGCCATAAGCCAAGTAATCATGACCTGGTGGTTGGGTGTGGAAATTTAGCTTTTGCCCTTGGCTTTTCATATACAATGAGGATATTTCACTATTTTCCTCCTTTGCAAATGGTTAAACACCAAGAATTTACTAGTTTTGGTGACAAGGCTGGTAAATGGCAGTACAAGAATGCTCAAGCAAGTCTCCCTAACTTTTCCTCTGTCCTTTCATCCTCTTCTTCAGCAGTTTTCAGGAAACTGTGCCCAACCCAAGACTTGAAAGGCTTGTTTTCCTCCCCGAATTGTAAGTCCCCAAAGCAGGAATATTTGTTATCTCCTTTTGGCGATGAATATGCTGGTCCATGCAGTGACAAGGAAGCCCTGGTTCACATGTGTAAGTCCTACAGAGTAAGTGATCCTCTCCTTTCTGATTTCAAGGTACTAGAATGAGGAGGATACTGAACAAGGAGTCAGGAAATTCCATGAAACGGCACAGCAGCATGCAGTATCTCCACCATACAGACACCATTCAGTGAGTGTCCTTCAATGGGACAAATGGGATGTGATGAGTTGGGCGGGGTGTTTACTGCAGCTGATTACTTTATTATTTATTTGTGTCGTGAGTGTTAATGTGAATGTGTGTGAGAGTGTGTGTTTGTGTGTGTTTGCTTCTGCTTGCCCATGCTTGGGCATTCAGGAATGAAGAGCAGAGAGTGGGGTCCCTGGGGCCCAGAGCTATGTTCATTTTCAGTTCACCTGACCTGGCTTGTTACGTGGATGCTAGGAGCCAAACGCTGGTCCTCACGAGTGTGTAGCAAGTTCTCTTAACAACTGAGCCATCTTTACAGTCTTACTATAGATATTTAAAAGTAGTGAAAATTTAAATCTTTTGTATTTGTGTGTGTGTGGCTGTGTGCATGCGACAGCACACATGAAATGGTCAGGGACAACGATGGTCCTATCTTTCCACTTCATGGATCTAGGTAGATGATCAAACACAGATCAGCAGCCCTGGTGGCAAGTGCCTTTACTCACAGAGCATTTCATCAGCCATAGTTGTTTTAAATCTCATGTTTCCAATTGTAATTTATATGTGATTCAATCTTTTAATAATTATGTTTAGCAATCTGTTTGCCAAGTTCCTGAAAACACGACAAGATTGATAAACTGGTTTGAGCCAGTCTCGGCACGCCACTAGAAGAGTCTAATATAATGGTTTGCTTTTTAATAGGCATGGTGGGGAGGCTGGTCATATAAAGGACGCGGTTATCTTCTCAAGAGCTTTTCCCACAAGCTGGCAACCCAGACTTGAGTTGTTTCTGCTGTCGGAGGACTGTTAGGCTCAACTCTTAATACTTTACAAAAGTCCAGATGAATAAAATGCACTTGAGGGTGGAGACCGAACAAAATAGCAAATGCCCCAGTTTTGGGCTGTGAATACTGACCTCTGCCTAGGGTTAGGGTGGAGCTCTCTTACTGTTTCCAATTCCGAGCTGAGCTCAGCTGCAATTGGGCTTGAGCTGTGTCTGCTCTCCTCAAAGCTCCCAGGCTCGCCCACAAGATAACAGATTAGTATTCTATTACATTCCAGAAAGCACGGCCTCCCAGGAATTGGGATCCTAGAAAGAAATCAATAGTAAATCGCAGGGACCCAAAGGCACAGAGTCCTGCTGCACTTTGGCTATCTTAACCTTTTGTTACGGATGCCCTTGCTGACCTCAATGGAAACTGGAGTGGGCCAGCACAGCTTAGAGAGCAAGGACAGCTGGTGAATCAGCTGTGTTGCATTACAGTCTATTCTACTGTTGGCTCAGAGATTGTACCATATATGGACTGAGGCTCAGGACTAGCAGGCCTGCTGATTTGCCCTAGGGCTCCTCTAAAATTGCATCTTGGGATTAGGTCATGGTTCCCAGCAAAAGAGAGACCCCAGAAAAAGTTGGCGAGTATGAAGAAATTGAGATGATTTATAGTCTGGCAAAGACAAGGAGGAGGGCACAGCCTCGGTGCAAGCCATCTGTGCTTGCAGATGAAGAGCTGAGCCTGAGAAAGCCGTGGGAGGGATTCTTTGCAGTGGTTTTAAAGGGGAGCGGCAGACCTCTCTTCTTCTGACTCCCTCCAGCCTGAGGCAGACTCAAATCAGCATCAGAGGGGCTGATCGGACCAACTCAGAAGTGTTGAAAAAGACAGGCAGCCTCTGTGGCTGTGGATGAAGGTGGCTATGATGCAACTGAAGACACAGGGACCATACTGCCAACTGTGGATGGTCCAGGCTCTGGATTATTTGGATGGTGAGGCAGGTTCATTCACATGGAAAACAGCTACTTATCTGTTCAGGCAGGGCCAGCCTAGTGTGACAACTAGGACTGTAGGAAATCTAAGGGAAGAGATGGGGTGGGGGATGGGGGGATGCGGGAGTGATTTTGGAAAGTGGCTCTTAACAGATCTATTACAGTGCATTGAATCTAAAAATGAGACCAACTCTGTGTGGCTGTGTGTTAGTAACTAACTCTCTCTCCCCCCTCCCCTTTCTCCATGCACTTCTTGATCATTGAATGGCATGCTATGCAAAACACAGGCAATTCTCTCAAACACAAGGAGGAGCAAAGAATCCAGACACAAAAGGGTACTGTGAAATCCCGTTTATGTCAAGCTCAAAACCAGGCAAAACCAATCTGGGATGTTAGAAGTCAGGATAGTGGCTCCTTTGTTGGCCAGTGGTTGGAAGGGGCTGTAGGGTTCCAGGGACACTGCTAATGTCCTCATTCTTTGTCTAGGCACTGCTTACTTTGGTGTGGACATGCTGGATATCTCCTGATGACCTGTGTCATTGCTACATGGGCCATATTTCAGTCAACTGCTCCTGAAGGAAGACAGGCAGGGAAGATGGAAGGTAGGTAGGCAGGCACCCAGAATGTAATCTTGTGAAACTGGTGTTTACAGGAAAGGCGAATGACTGCCTGCCTGCCAGCCAACCAAAACTATGGTCTGAACTCTGGTGAGGCACAGGGATACGTGGAGATTCCTAAAGCTCTCTGGTCAGTGGGTCTGGCTTAACTGGTGAATGCCAGGTTAACAAGTGACTCTATCTCTAAAAATAAGGTAGAGAACAATAGCACACCCACATCACATCACATCACATACATACATACATACATACATACATACATACATACATACATACACATGTATATACATACATACATATATGCCTGCTATACTGGGCTGCCACAGTAAATCATGGCCAACTGGATGGCTTCAGGTAACAGAAATGTTTGTCTCACAGTTGTGGGGACTAGTAGCTAAGGTTAGGGTATGTCTGCAAGACTGTGCCTGCTCTGGGGATACTGGGAAACATCTTTTCCACGACTGGCTCCTGGTTCCTGTAGCTTAGAGGCTTTGTAGGCTGTCACTCCAGGGCATGGCTCTGCTTGAGTCTCCACAGAAATGTCCCTCAGAACATGGCTGTGTTCAAACTTTTCCTTTTAAAAAGGGCATGGGTGGTATGTGGGAGAGTCCCCCCCCCCTTTGCGTACTCCATTTTCACTTGATTTTATTTGCAAAGGTTCCTCTCCCAAACAAGATCACATTCTGTAGTGCTGGTTAGGAATCCATCACACTTCTTTTTTCAGCCCCAAAACTCAGATGTGGTGCTAGCTGCTGAGACAAAGGCTTCAGGGCCATCTAGAGCAGTCACCCAACTCCATTCCTTGTTTGGTTAAAGATCCCAGCTGAAGACAAAACACCAAGAGGCTGAGTTTGTAGTCACAATCTGTCATGTGTACACAGTGTTCCCTGCCCCCCAGGCACAGTTGAAATTGTTGCATTATTTGAAGATTCATGGTAACCGGAGTAAGAAGGCAGACTCTGGGCCAAACTGCCGGGTTTTGAATGCCGCTTTCATCTGTGACTAGCTGTTTGACCTCTATCTTCTGTGTCTCAGTTTCCTCATATGCAAAACTAGGATGTACGTCATAGTAAATGACCTAATACAAAAAGATCTTACAACAGGGCCTGCCGTAAAGTTAACATTTGATGACTACTAGTTGCAACTAGAGGGCGTTTTATAGATGGGAAAACTGAGATACACACAGTTAAGTTATATCTTCAAGAGAGTCGTGGAACAATAGTTAGTACCCTTAACTGATTAGTTAGCTCTACAGACCTTGTTACCCCCATTTTAGAGAGAGGAATGTCAAGGCCTAAGCAATAGGCAGAGCCGGCAATATCTCATTCAATCCCCAGAGCCCAAGTAAAGGTGAAAGGAGAAAGTTGTCTTCTGACTCCACATACATGCTGTGTGCATGACATGTGTACCCACATACACCATCTTATAAACACACACATACACACACACACACAGAGAGGTGAGAGAGAGGCAGGCTATTAGTTCAAACAATATAGAAGGCAAATTGGGTCATTCTGCTAGTAACAGGGCAGCCAGAACCTGAATAAAATATTGACAGCATCAGAGCCTGAGGTTTCAACCATTTATATTCAGTTAAAATTTTTAATTTAATTAATAAATTAATTAAAAAATTAATTTATATTCAATTAAAAAAAAGACTATTCTGATAGCTGCTAGTTTATAAACAGCCACGAGCTGCCTGGACAAACTGGGTGACACTTGTGAGTTGTCCAAGGTCAGGCAGCGATACTCATTATCGATCCTTCATCTCTCCCTCTGTATCAGGCGCTAGGCCCCCACAGGTGACCCATATGCTCCCATGGAAGGACCTGCACGTCAGTTCCCAAAGAGTTTAGGAAGCCAGGCTCAGGAGAGGCAGATGCCAGGTGACCACTTGGTAGCCAAGGCCAGGGTTTAGGACAGCGGGATTGGGACGGAGCTGACGAGACAGAAGTAGTAGACAGCAGATCGCAGAGGGACGCATCTGGTCGCACAGGATTGTGATGGCTGTGGATTTTCAGGAAGAAAACAAACTCAAGGCGAGCGCTGCTCCTGCCAGGGCCTCGCTGGCCGCCTGCTTTAAGTTCGGAGTGGGTCTGAGAGACACAGCCCTTTAGCAGGCATCGCCTGGGCCATTCTGACTCTGACAAGCTCTCATGCTCACACATGGTTGTGGCTGGCAGCCCAGACAGACACGACTGTTTTGGCTTCTGTTGTTTCTATTTTTCCTCTACCACCAGGGAAGCACTCAAGGTCCTGGATCTGATTGGAGGTGATGGCCAACCCAAGTGCCTGCTGGCGCCCCCTGGTGGAAGAACAAAGGATTAAAAAACACCATGATGTGGTAGGAATTGACGTTCCCAGCTGACTTTCAAGAGCTGTGTTGTGATTCTCCCTGCCGTCCTCCACAGGTAAATGATTTACTGTGATTTAAGGGGAAGCAAACACAACAGCCACAACAGCTCTGACCCCCAGATGGACTTTGAGGCGGGAGGCAGAGTTTTTGTTTTGTTTTGTTTTCACTTCGGCTTTCTTTGGAGGCCCTACAACTCTCATGAGATTTCAAAGGTCATTCGTTCAGGGCTTTCCCAGAACTCAGGGTTGTGGCTTGGGCAAGAGGCATTTACTCCCACAGAGTTGCGATTTTTATTGCTAGGTCAACATCAAGAAGGTGTGAAAGTCAGGCACAAGTCTTGCTGAGTAGTGCGGGCCTTGGGGAGGGCAGGGGAACAGGAAGGGGCTCCAGGTGCCTGGCTTCTCACCGAAGCATCTCGGATCTTGCAAAACGTAGGTTTGTGATGCGTGGCCCTGGGTGGGACCTGAGGCCTTTTCAGCTCTCAAGAGGACCATGCTGGAGCTTAAGCCCTCCTGTCCTTCCAGCACCCAGTCCTTATAGCTTCCTGAACCAGCGCAAAACAAAACAAAAGCAGGAAACTGCATTTCCTGGAAGTGACTTACTTGATCTCAAGCAATTGGGAAGGGGTGTCCCTTGAAGAACTTTTACTTTGGGGCCTAGTGAGATGACTCAGCTGGGAAGGAGCTTGCTGCTAGACAATTCTGATCACCTGAATTAATTCCTCTAACCCACATGGTGGAGGGGGTAACTGGCTCCTGAAAGTTGTTCTCTGATTTCTATGTGCAAACTTTGGCTACACACAACCCCAACTTGGGCAATTTTATTAAACAAGCACAGATGATAATACTTCAACTACTGTTGTTGTTTTAAAATAGTTCTGACAGACAGGTGTGCGTGAGAATGATTTAAAGCAGGGCTAAAAGCAACCTTAATAATGTCTTTGTGGTTTTTCGTATTTTTTAAATCTTCAGAATATTAATCTATCTTTGTTTGTTGTTGTTGTTTTTTTTTCAAAATTTCTTAAGGTGTACTCTTGAAACACCCTGTGCTCTTGAAATTCACAGGCCTTCCTTTTCCCTGGTGTTAGCTGACCTAAGGGTTGAAACTGTAGACATAGGCACCCTCTGAAGGTAGCTGAACTTTTGGGGTCTGGGAGGACCAGTCCTCTGGGGCTAAGAAGAGGAAGAAGGCAAGTCAGCAGTTTGAATCTGTTTGGCACTGAAGGGAGGCTGCAGAAGGCTAGTGAAGGACACTCAGTCTCTGCCTCTTTGGGTCACACTGACTGCTTGCTGACTGAGGTCTGATTTATTTTAGTTTCTTTGTCTGGGAGCATAACCAATGTGCATGAGGAGTTATCTGACATCTTGATGCATGTTTATAGACCAGTGAATAGACAATCCAAATCAACAATCCGTGGTCATGTGCGTTTCAATAGATGGGAGCAGAAGGTTGGACAATGTACTGACAATCATGGAAATAAGAAGTTCATAACTCAGTTTCTCATTCTGTGGGATTTCCTATAAATAAGCCACCATTAATTTTTGGAAGCGCCTGGTTGTCATCTCTTTGGGTAAACACATTCCTCTTTTATCAGATTTTATGATTTTGTATAAATAAGTACTCGCTACTGTTTTTTACAAGGTCTTATAGCCCAAGCTGGCCTCAAACTTGCAATTCTCCTGCTCCATCCTCCTTCGTACTGAAATTACAGGCATGTGCCACCATGCCTGTCTTAAGTTTTCAGATAAGTTTTTTTTTTAATTTATTTATTTTTATCTCAATCACAGGTTAGGTACTTTGAATCCCAGGCGTAGCCCCCTCCCCTATTCCCTCCCACCCTCCCACTCCTTCCCTCATCTCCTTCTTCCCCGCCCCCTCCAAGTCCACCAACAGGGGAGGACCTCCTTCCCTTCCATCCAACCCCAACTTATCATGTCTCAGATAAGTTTTTTGATATACATTTTAAATCTCCTACTACCCCACAATGATAGTCTAAGCATACAACACAGAGCAGTGTTAGGACATTCCCATTCCTGTTGGTAGCACTAAGAGTTTTCAGTTTCTATTTTAGCTAAATAGAAACTCACATTTACTTTGTTAACTACGATAAAAGGATACTGAAGTAATACAATTTGAAGTGATTAAAACAGCCAAGGAGAAAACAGAATGGGAACTAGGCAACTCTGAAAGTAGCAAAATTCTGTTTTATTGAAGTACCTAAGATGACTATACAGATTCAAGCACTTGATATCTAATACGTGAAGAGACTGAATTCAAGGAGAGTGCCTTCCATGGGTCTCTTCAGCCAGTGTGGGGAATGAAGCCCCGGCCTTGGCCAAGTGTCTGCTGAATTTCTTCAGTCTCACTCGATCCCCAATCTTTCACAATTTGGACTAAAAGGTAAATATTAACACCTGTATGATCTCCGTGTCTCCTGACCCCAGTTCCCTAGTCCCTCTGGCACTCCCGTCCACGTGTCCAGTATCCTCATTGTTCCCTTGTGTGAAAAAAGGAGGAATAAATAACTGAGAACAGCTGCCTCTGCCCCAGGCCAAAGCAGGACAGACATTTGTCTCCCAAGGCTAGATCTACTTAAGGGTTAAAGGTCCTCTCTGGCTCTGATGACATCACCACCAACACCAGCCTCAGCTCTGGCAGGGCCCTTCTCTGCAGCCTTACCCTGGCCCTGTCCCACACCACCTTTCCCCACATCATCTCAAGTTATCAACTTTTGTCTTTGATTAAAAAAAATTATGAAGCAAAGTTGGAGTTTGTTAAGAATAGGGCTTTTGCCTGTCCATTTGATTGATTGACTGACGGATTGATTGATTGATTGATTGATTGATTGGGAGACCAAGCTGGCTTTATACTTGCTATGTAGTCCATGCTGGGCTTATGCTCAGGCTTGGCCTTTTTGAGTAGTGGGAATACAGGCAGATGCTACCATACTAGTTTAAAAATAGCTTTCAGGTTCTTTGAGAAAAGACCTCATGTAGCCCAGGGTAGTCTTGACCCTAGCATGTAGTTGTGGGTGACCTTTAACCTTTGTCCTCCTGCCTCCGTTTCCTAAATTCTGGGATCACATTCATGTGCCACTGTGGCGAACAACAACGAACGGTTTTTAGTGTAGAAGATGAATTTTGGGATTCATTTGTGTGTATGTGTGCTCGTGCATGGATGCAGGCATGTACATGTATAGGTGTACAGGTGTCCAGGGTAGCCAGAGGAGGGCTTTGGATCTCTGGCATTGGAGTTATGGATTGTTGTGAGTCACTCAACTGGATGCTGGGAAACTGAACTCAAGTCCTCCAAAAATAGCGGTTAGGTGCTCTTAACTCATGAGCAATAGCTCCAGCTCCAGGTTTTAAATGTTTTAATCAGGGTATCTTCATTGTACATAGAAATAGTTTCCATAAAGACATTTTCATATATACAAGTATATCAGTTACTTTGACCATATATGGAAATGACTTTAAGTATCTATATAAATGAGAGAACATGTTAGTTCTTCCTACTTTCCTTCCTTTCTTCCTTTCTTCTGTCCTTCCTTCCTTTTTGCTTTTTTGTCTTTTCTGAGACATGGTTTTGTCATGTAGCCTAGGCCGGCCTCAAACTTGCTATGTAGCCCAGTGGAGGCCCCTGTCTCCACCCCCAGAGTGCTGAGATTATAGGCAAGTACATTGCCAGTATTTGCCTCTCTAAATCTGACTTACGTCACTTTCTCTGATGAGCCGCAGTTGCATTCATTTCTGTGCAAACAGCAGACTTGTTGTTCTTCTGGCCTATTACTACTCCATCATGAATATATCCCACTTGTTTATGTATTCACCTGTTGGTAGACACCTAGGTTGATTTCATAACTGTTGTTGTGAATAGTGCTGCAATAAACACGGATGTACACTGGGCGTGTTGGCGAATGCCTGAAATCCCAGCACTCAGGGTGGCAGAAACAGGAGGAACTCTGTAAGGCCAGTCTGGTCTACAAAGCAAGTCCAAGACAGCCAAGGCTACACAGAGAAACTCTGTCTCAAAGTACAAAACAATAACAACAACTAATAAATGTGCAAGCCTCTCTGGTGTGTTGACTCAGATTCTTCAGGTAGTCAAGAGTGGTATACCTGGATCATATGATGATTCTGTATTTACTTTTTTGAGGGGATTTCATACTGATTTCCATAGTGGCTGGACCAGAAGCATATAGATCCCCCCAGATTTCTTTTATTTGTATATTTATTTTGTATGTATGAGTGTTTAACTTGCATGTAAGTGTACACACTATGTACATCCCTGTTATAGTGGCAGCCTGAAGAGAACAACAGATCCCCTGGAATTACTGGTGGTTCTGAGTTGCCATGTGGGTACTGGGCACTGAACCCTGGTTCTCTGCAAGAGCAACATGTGTCTAAACCACTGAATCATCTCACTAGCCCATGGACCAGTAACATATAACAATTGCCTTTGAGAGACGGCTCAGTGGGTAAAGGCATGCAGCGTGCAGCCTTGCAGAAGCCAGTTTGAATTGCCAGGACCTAGAGAGTAGCATGATGTAGCTTCCGGTGTTCCTTGCCACCCCAGTGCTATGGGATGCAGAGACAAGAAGATCGATGGCTTGCCAGCCTAACTCCAGGTTCAGTGAGAGGCTTTGTGTCAAGGGAGTATGGATGGGAGTGAAGGGGTAGGACACTTGATATCCTCCTCTTGCTGTCCCACACAACACATGGTTCTCTTTCCCTCTGCATCCTTGGCAACATTATTGTTTATTTTCTTTTTAAAATTGTGTGTGTGGTATGTGTGTGTTTGGTGTGTGTGTGTGTGTGTGGTGTGTATATGTTAGGTGCACATAGGCGCACATGTGTGTTTTGCTGCCCTCACCCATGAGAAACAAGTGTAGAGTCCAGAGGTTGACATCCAGACGGCTTTCCTCAATTGCTCTCCATCTTACTCCCTTGAGAAAGAGTCTCTCACTCAGTCTGAAGCTCGCCACTTTGGCTAGACTGGCTGCGCAGTCACCTCTAAGATTACCCCCCCCATCTTTGTTCCCTAACACTGGGGTTACAGTCGTGACCTGCCACACTTGCCTTTTGGTTCCGGGGAATACAAATTCAGGCCGTCCAGTTTGGGCAGCCTGCACTTCACCCACTGAGCCATTGCCCTGGGTCTTCTTTATTTTCTCAATGCTAGCCATTTTGACTGGATTGAGATGGGTCTCTGTGTAGCTTGCATTCAATTTTTCTTGATGACCAAGGGTGTTGAACATTATTTCATACACCTACTGGCCATTTGTCCTGCATATTTTGAGAATTACCTGATGGCCTATTGACTTCATTAATCCATTTATTGACTGAAGCATTTCTTTTCTTCTTTCCTTTTTCTTTTTAGTCCTTCATGTATTCTAGATGGCAGTCTTGATCAGATGTATAACAACAGGTCTTTTTCTCTTTAATTCCATAGGCTCTCTCTTCACTCTCATGATTGTTTTCTTTGTTGTGAAGAGGCTTTGTAATCTCATTTGTCAGTTCTTGCTTTTATTTCCTGATTTGCCGATGCCCTTATCAAAAGGACCTTGCCTGTGCACGTAGCCTGAAGTGTTCTTTGACCCATTTTGGATTGATTTTTGTGGAGCATGAAAGATAGAGATCTACTCTCATTCTTTCTACACGTGGACATCCATTTCCCCCAGTACCATGTATGTTTTTGGCATCTTTGTCAAAGATCAGGTAGCCATGCCTGCATAGGTTTATTTTGGGGTTCTTTATTCTATCCCACTGATACACGCCTCTGTTTTTCCACCTGCAATATGTTTAGCAGTGTGCTATCCTTTTTACTAAAACCCTGCAGAATAAGTTGATACAATAAATTGTTCTTTTTTTTCTTTCTTTTTCTTTTTCTTTTTTTTTTTTTTTGCCAGGGATTGCTTTGGATATCTGGTACCATTTGTGATTTCATATGAATTTTAAGATGTTTGTTTTTTTCCTATTTCTACAGAGCAAAACATTGTAAGTGTGTGTGTGTGTGCGTGCACGTTTGTACATGCATGTGCACCCATATGGAAGCCAGAATAAGGCACCACAGGATCATTCTCAGCCTGATCATTCTCTGCCTTATTCCTTGGAGACATGGTCTCGCTGAACCTAGAGTCAGGCTGGCAGCTGGCGGACCCCGGTGGTCCTCCATCATCCCCAGTGCCAGGGTGACAGGCACACATAGCCATGCCCAGCTTGTCACATGGGTTCTGGGCAGTGTTTGAACTCAGGTCCTTATGCTTGTGAAACAAGTGTTCTTACCCACTAGTATTTTTAAATGGTTTCTTTTTATTAATTAAAAACTGTATACATGTGTGTTTGTGTGGGTATCTATGTGCGGGTATGTGACTGTGAGTGCAGGGGACTACATTCAGAGGCATCTGGTCCCCCTGAAACAGGAGCAGACCCCCATAACGGGAGCAGTTACAAGCCACCACGGGATGTGGGTGCTATGAATGGAACTCAGGCCTTCTGTAAGAGTCACACACAGCGATCTCTGAAGCTCCTTAATACAACATGTGTATTAATTCTCTGATAGCCTTATGTATGCACATAATGTAATTTAATCATAGTCTCTCTCCATTGCTCCCCCTGGCATCTCCAGATCCATTTTTACCGTCTACCCCTTCCAACTTCATTTCTTCTTTTTAGAAAATATATACATGACTTAGGAGACTTTTGTTGTGGTTGTTGGCAAGCATTTAACACTAGACATAATTTCAAGTCTGTGAAACTTTCCAGACTTTAACAAGATTACACAGTATCTATATGTTTTATAATGCCAAAAGCAAACACATTAACACTGGTGTTTCTTAAGCAAAGTGTGTAATGAGTCAATGCTATAGAGAACAGAGAGCCTTATGTCTGCTTAGATTTGCTACCAGCAATGACTTTTGGCCCAAATTTTAAAATAAAAGCAAAGACTGTTTATATATATATATATATATATCATATATATTATTTGAGGATGCCACAGAGTATATTTTGAACATACTCATCTTTTCCACTCCTTCCCCTAATTTCTTCCAGATCCACCACCAACTCTCTACTCTCACCCTACTTCATGTCTTCCTATTTTGTCTTATAGTCTATTGAATTTAATCCATGCTTCGCATATACTCATGGGTGTAAGGCCAGCTACTGGGGTATTGTCAACCAACTAGGAGTGACATCCTTTAAAAAAAAGCAACCCGACCTTCCCTCACCTAAAAGCCAAACAACTGCCCATAGCTCCTCAGTCGGGGGTAGAGATTGTGAACCCTTTTTCTCTCCATGGTAGAATGTTGACCAGCTTGATCTTGTGCAGGCAATCATATGTGCTGTGAGGTTGTGAGTTTAGCCTCCTGTCAGGTCCAGGAGACACTGTTTCACTCAGGTCCTCCCTGACCTCTGGCTCTTACAATGTTTCTGCCCCTGCCCCTTTTAAGCATGGTCCTTGGGTCTTGGAGGGTGGTGGCAGCTTAGACATTCCATTTGTGGCTGAGCGCTCCAGTGATGCTCGCCTCTCTTCTTACCAGTCATGAGTCTCTGTGTCAACTGCCACCCACTGTCGGGGTGAGGGGGGAACTGTTCTTAGGAAGTCTGAGAGCTGTGTTAACATCTGGATAGGGAGCCGCCATTTAAAAGGAAGTTTGGCACTATGTCCGTTTAGTGAAATGATACTAGTAGGTTCACCTATGGGGCAGGAATAAGCTTTGTAATTTTGGCAAACACGTACAAAACCATGAGGGGCTTGGGGAGATGGCTCAGTGGGCAGAATGCTTGCCACACCTGCAGCACTTCTAGGGTCGGCGCTAGCTAGTTTTAAATGTCAACTAGACACAAGCTAGAGTCATGGGGTGGGGGAGGTAAGCTCAATTGAGAAAATACCTGTATATGATCAGGCTGTAGCCGAGTCTGTAGTTCATTTTCTTAATTATTCATTGAGTCGAAAGGGCCCAACCCTTGTGGGTGGTGGTACCCATGGGCTGGTGGTCCTGCGTTCTATGCAAAAGCAGGAAGAGCAAGCCATAAAGAGCGTCACTTCTCCGTGACCTCTGCATCAGCTCCTGTCTCCAGGTTTCTGTCCTGTTTCAGTTCCTGCCTTGACTTTTTTTTTTTTTATGATGAACTGTAATGTGGAAATGTAAGCAAAATAACTCCCCAAATAAAACCTCCTCAAATTGCTTTTGTAATGGTAACTCTAATGACGATAATAGCTCTCTCAGATTCTCAAACAAGAACAATGCCAGAAAGTTTGTTTTGGGTTTTCAGTTTCTTGTGGTTTCTGGATTAGAAGGGGAAATGAATACCCTGACCGCAACCCTGAACCTGGCTGTGCCTTTTTGCATTTATGAAAAGGAGAGAGGAAGGACACTCTCTCTATCCCATCTGTTATGTCTCCTTCCTATCAGGGCTCTCTACAGAGAATGAAGTAGATCAAAGCCTTTGATGTTTCTTTTAATTTCAGAGTCTTAGCACTGAGGTCACCTATCTAGCATGTTCCGTTGGCCTGTCGGATCCTCTTTGATAAGATGTGACAGTACAATTCTATGATGAATTGTATTTGCAGACACCAGACCTGTGATGGTAAATTCAGCAAACTTAAAGTTATCAAACAGTAAATGGCCTGATGGTCAGCTGAGAAATTATAGAAATATTATATTAGAATCTGCTGTTGTTCGAAAGAAAAGTCTCCCGATCGAATGTTGGTTTGTGCAGACCAGGCAGTCTGTTGTTCAGTTGCCTTGTCTCTTGGTAAGTCAATTGGCATCTTCTTCCTTAGCCTTGCATGAGTTAGAATAGTAACACTCCATGCCCAGTTAAACACTGTTCTCTTCTGTAAGAGCCTCGTCCTTGTCCTGCAGACTCAGATCACTCCTTCATATTTCCTCACACGTGATAAAACAGTACTATGGAGTTTTGGAACACTAAGCTCTGCTAGCATTAGATACTGGTTCCCTCTCTGAGGAGTGATGACACACCGCAGAGTAGACTGAGCTCTTCAGGGTTCAAGTAATGCTGTGTCCACCTTGCTCTTGAATGTCTCCTTCTATTGCCAAAAGGCAGTGCAATAATACAGACGGAGGGTAGTCTATAAACACAGTATGTGTTGTGTGTTTGTGTGTGTGTGAGTGAGAGAGAGAGAGAAGGGACCACTAACCTCAATGACAGCAGAGTGTGAGACTTGGTGTGTGATTTGTTGGAGAAAGGCTCTACAGGACATCTGGGTGGGCATCACGTGGGTCCTAGCTGCTGTGAAAGCTTCACAGTCCCTAGGCTAAGCACATTTGGAAGTTGATGCCTCGCAGGGAAGAAAACCAGCTCTCATTAAGATTATTTGATGGGTCATTACCATTTACTTATTCCCAACTTGGACTATAGAGGCCTCTAGGATCTCTATAGGCTCTCTATATGTAGTCCCTTTATTTGGGGAAAAATTTGATCTTTCTTTTTAACCACATTATACTACCTTACCCAAAAGAGTTCCTCTTGAAAATGATAAATGTGAGAACAATATGATTTATTTCTTCCCTCTACAGCCATTTCCTGAGATGGAAAGTGATTAGGATTTCATCTCCTTCAGGCAAACATGAAAATTTGAGGTTCACGTTAGTTATACATCCAGAGTGTCATAACCACAAAGACAGGTTTTTAATTTTCCTTTTTCTGTAGCCACCACAGAACACACTAATCAGTTAGTTCAAACTGGCATCACATGAGCCATCATGGCCACAGGATTTTTTTTTATTGTTACAGGATATTTGATTATTGTACATAGAAAGCCTAATTGTTAGTAAAATATAAAAACCTAAGTAGATGTCGCATTTAGGTGTGTCCTAAGAGATTCAGTTTAGGTGTGCCTCTAAAAGCCTCCATAAATAAAAATGCTAAGGAATGGAAAGTTCCTGCCTATTTTAAGGCAAGTTGCTTGGGGACAATCTTGTGGTCTTTGCTCTATGACCCAAGGCAAAGTTAGCTGGGTGGTCTTGAGCTACTCCACCATAAAGGAGAAATGGTTCAGCCCCTACTGACTTGGCTTGGAGCTCCCACCCATCCACCCACTGTGACAGTAACATCATTCAGCGCTCTCTCTCTCTCTCTCTCTCTCTCTCTCTCTCTCTCTCTCTCTCTCTCTCTCCCTCTCTCTCTCTCTCTCAGCTTGGAGGAGCCCTCATGGAAGGGGTCCCTGGTAAAAGATAGGGATCCTCTCTCTCTGGGTGCGCAGGAACAACAGGGAAGCAGCTGGCAGGATACAGGTAAATGGAATTCTGGGAAGGAGAGTGATGGAGCTTTCATGGGTTTGGAGGAGCGCAAGAGAAAGATAGGCTCTCTAGGTAAAAGGACACAGAAAGAGATTTCTAGTTGTAGAATCAGGCGTGCAAATAGATATTTTGTATATAGTTCAGAAAATAAAGTTGTCTCCCTGATCTAGCAAGTTTTTACCTCAGTTTATGCCTTCTGTGTCTTTATTGGTATAAATACTACATAATGTAAACAGTTACATTTAACAAAAGTATAGATACTGCATGCTTTTAGTTCTGGCAGGGTCTGGGAATCTGAACTCAGAATGAGGTAGTTCATTCATCCATCGGAGAACATCTTTCTGGTCCTTAAAGGTGAGAATGAGAAGAAGAATGTTATGGATTCCTTTCAGGAAAAAGGATACCTATGAAGTATGCATTCCTAGACTTCGTTTCTCTGTGCTGGGATACTACCTGTCTCTTCTAATTCTAGCAAAAGAAGCTTTGACAGTAGAGCTGTGGACTAAAGTCAAGTTCTTGTGCATGCTAGGCAAGGATTCTGTCACTAAGCCATATCCTGAGGCTCAGCAACCATTTTTTCAGCTGATACTTTCAAGTACCAGACAACCAAGGTATGATATATGAGATAACCAAGCAAGTCTTATTAAACCTTCCTTTCCAAAGCTTGTGCTTCAATCCTTTTTTCCTAAGGGGGGAAAATATGGACTCACCATTCACTAGTGGTGATCACTCACAATTTGTGATCATTATGAGTACCTGTGATATGTAAGTCATTGTTCTAGTTACAATGGATGGAGATAAGAACATGTGAGCCTGAGAGATGGTCAAGAACACTGGCTGTTTGTCCATAAGAAACAAATTCAAATCCCAGAACCCACATGGGCTACAAGGTGAGACTGCTTGAGACAGAGTTTTTTTTTTGTTTGTTTGTTTGTTTTGTGTGTGTAGCCTTGTCCTGGACTCTGTCTTTGTAGACTAAGCTGGCCTTGAACTCACAGAGATCTGCCTGCCTCTTCCTCAGTGCTGGGATTCCAGGCATGCACCACTATGCCCGGCTTCAAATATTTTTTTTAATTAAGTTGAATTAAAATGTGAGAGCAACACGATTTATTCCTTCTCACTAAATCCATTTACTGAGCTGGAAAGTGGTTAGGACCTTATCTCCCACAGGCAAGATGAAAATATGAGGTTCACATTATTTATACATCTAAAGCGTTGACAGATTTTTATTTTCCTTCTCGACGCGGTCTTATATCTTGCTTTAAATTACAGATTGCTCACCACCATCTTTATCCCTAGGTCCAGGGGAGTTGATGCTTTCGCCTGACCTCCAGAGGTACTATTCACACATGATGCATAGCTAGACACACATGCAGGCAAAACACCCATACATATAAGATAAAAGTAAGTACATTTTTTTAAGAATACATTTTGCTATGCACCATTAGAAGCTTTCGAAGCTGAAGGGTCACAGAGATCCATCACTCCTAGGATTTTTCCTCCCATGTTACAGGAAATGAAGTGTAATCTCCCACATGTGGTCTCTTATTCATTTTGGCTGCCAAGAACTCTGTTGCCTAGTTAATGTTCCTAAATAACCATTCTAATTGTCTGTTTAATTTAGCAACAGGCTATGTAGTTTAGGTGGCCTACTTGCTATGTAGCCTAAGATGGCGATGAACTTGTGAGCTTCAGCCCCCTGAGTACTGACAAGATAGACACATGCCACCATGTCCAGATAAATAAACAGTCCAAGTGTGTTATTTTATGGAGTTAATACTTCCCATAGGTTTAAGTCTATCTCTTAATTTGAGTATTGAAAAGCCTCTAAGAACCGTGAAAAAAATCATTTATTGCTCTTTTTTTTCTCGAAAGTCCTGTATTCCAAACTTTCCGCTTGGTCACATTGCTTGCACCGTGACATTCCAGGTGTGTCTCATCTCTGTTCATCCTACTCCCCTCCTTCATTCATATAGCCAAGAAAGCAGTGGCTCCCTTCTGTGTGGCTAGGCTGTGACGAGAGTATTTTGAACACAAAGAGCTTCTTGTTTAGTCAAGGATATGGACAAACGGGTTGACCATGGCAATGCTGGAAGAGCCCTGATGGGAGTCTTTGGGGGAAATTAAAGAATGCAGTTCAGAGGTGGGGGAGGGGTGGGGAGGAAGAAAGGGAGGAGACAGAGAGAGAGAGAGAGCAGGTGAGACTCAATGAATTGGCAGAAGTTTTAGCACAAGTTGAAAGCAGCCTGCCTCAGACAAGAAAACTATTCAATGACCTTGTGAGGACCTTGTGGAATTGAGAAGCTGGAGGAAATTTCACTCGGAATGGAATTCAGAATATAAAGTACACATACAAGCATATATATGTGTGTGAATCTGTAGCACAAGGCAAACTGTAAGAAGGGAGGTGAAGAGACAAGCAAGGCCAGATAACTGGAGGTCTCATGAGCCAGCGAAGGCCTTTACCTGCACAGGTCTGGAGCTTTAGAGCATCATGCTTAGAATGGCTTGTATTTGGGACAGCCTTATCACCACTGTTTCATCGGCGTGGCTGTGCCTGTCAATCTGGGCTGTTTTCACTGTTTACACAAACCTTCCCCTATCATAAAGCTCAAACCCCACATCCTAGAATGCCTCTTTGAAAGAAAAATTACATCAACACACAGGCATCCCTTTTTTGTATTCACTCATAACATGTATTATTTCCCATCACACCGTTATGTATTAACCACACACAAGTTTGTATGAATATTCAACTTGCTGTGTTTGTCTTAGAGTTACAATAATGTTGTCAATACTGCCTATGTTAGAAGTGTCTTTAGGTATCTCCTTAGCAAACTTTTAAAATAAAGACCTTGACAACTCTGTCTCTGTCTGTCTCTGTCTCTGTCTCTCTCTCTCTTTCTCTCTCTCTCTGTGTGTGTAGAGGGGGAAGAAGATGGGGGTTGTGGGACACAGGGTTTTGCTGTGTAACTCAGGCTAGATTCAACCTGTTTATGTAGCTCAGGCTGATGTGGGGGGCCTAAGATAATCCTGTCTTAGCCTTCTGAGTGCTGGGATGACAGATGTGTGCTTCCACCCCCAGCTTCAATTAGCATTTTAAACTTTTCAGGCACACACGTACCTTCATTCATAGCCAGCAGCCATATAAAAAATGGGCCACAGATAGCTTCTGTCATAGCCATAGACGAATATGGAAAGGGTGGGTATGTTTTGACAAAACTTCATAAAAAATGGCAACAGCAAGTCAGCTGTGTCCTGAAGGATGTCGTTGGACGATCTGTAACTCACAGGGTCTGCAGAAAACCAACATATAAAGGTGTTGAAATGAGACGTATGAGGTGAAGAGATGCAAAGACTGATTGTTTGGGGTAATTATTGATCAAGTGAGGCTTTTCTTCCCGGGATTACTGTTAATGATCTTTTAAAAATATTTCATCCATTACCTTGCATTAATCCTGAAAGTCTAAGACATTCACTTGAACCGTCCTTAGGCCTCAGGCTTGTAAGGTTTGAGGACACTGAAGCTCCTCGGTGAGTATCGAGGCAAATAGACAACCTGTCGGTGTCTCACACCAGGCTGTTGTCATAGAGACAGTATCTGCCCCTGTTTGATTGGTGCACGCTTATAATCACATGGGAACCTGTGGGGACACAATCATTATTTCTCTGGTCCTTCGCTGTTTAGATACCTGTTTTCCCAGGTATCCCCTATCATCGTTCTTGAATTCTGTCTTCCATGAAATCCTAGGAAGTGAACACAATTCTTCTGGATTGTTTGCAAGGGAAAATAGGATAGTCCTTGTTGACCTTCCCTGTGCTTGGCTCCTTATGTCAACCTAAGGCCTCTTCAGAGTTGGCTTTTCATCTGTATTTCTCCCTCTGCCTTCTGGCCACAACTACCGATGTCATCTCTGAGAAGTGGCAGATGTTCAGCACATCTCTCCCTCCACATTCTCACCAGATTCTTCCTTATCATTCCTCTTGTGACAACCCAGACCTGTAACAGTATGCTCTGGTACTTTGTTTTTGGTTGTTAATGAATTTGCTCTCCGAGGTCTGCTTGCTGTCTTTTATGACTAGACACTCACCTGCCTCGAAAGGACATGTGTAACCTTGCTTCAGAGATTATTCCTGATTGGCTGAGTAAAAGGCCTAAACCTGGGGAGGGCAGAATGGGGTAGGTGTGGCTAAAGTTCAGAGCTTTGAGGACAGAAGGATCTTGGGAAGTGGACAGGTGCCCTTCAAGGGGAAGGGCAGAGAGACGCCATGAATTAGCATGAAAAAAATCACATGCCTGGCATGGATGGAGGAGTTGGCCCAGATGAAGAATAAGCAAGTATTATGGAATTATGGATGGGAGGTAGCCTTGGGTGGGGCTGGGAGGTAAAGGTAGTTTAGAAGGTTAATATCTGCCCCTTTCCCGGTAAGATAAGGCTATTGTAAAATCTATGCGGTGTCCATGTCTGTAATAATTATAGAGCTAATAATAAATATTATTAGCCATACCTGTGTATTAACACGAACATGGACTTCTTCCAACCTGAACTTCCAAACCCTCTCAGGCTTTGTTCAGTACCCAGATCTAAGGATGTTCTCATGTTTCCAGGTATTTGTTACAGCAGCAGACTGACTTTTCCATACCAGTTTTGTGCTTTAGACGATTAAAAAAAATTGTTATGTAGCTCTGCTGGCCTTGAACGTGCGAGCTTCATGCTGCCCATATGCTGGCAATACAAGTATGCACCAGCACACTCTAATTTTCTTAGATTGCTTTTGTATTACTATAATAGAATACCTAAGAGTTGATATATTTTATAATAAAAGCAGATATTAATTTACTATTTTGGAAGCTGGGAGGCACAGGGGGGATAGCAAGGGAAAGAGAGAGAAGGAGAAAGAAAGAGAAAGAGAGAGAGAGAAAACAGAATGCATTTTTTCATTCAGAATCCACTCCTGTGATAACTAACTCACTTGCTGGATAATGCTATTTGTCCACTGTGAGGCATCTGTACTGTAGTGCCATTCTGTAGTTTGAAAATCCAGTCTAGGATAAGTAATTAGCATGAGCAATTCAGCCTGGAATTCAAATCTAGAACTGGCTGATCTCAAATGATGGTGAGTGTAAGGTTTAGTTTAGTTGAGCTATATTAACCAAAGGTGTTTTATTTCATTAAACATTTTTTGAAGGAAAGGCTCACCCTGTAGCCCAGGCTGGTCTGAAATGTTCTATGTGTTGTCCAGGCTAACTTCAAACTCAGTGAGATCCTCTCTTCCTTAGGCTTGTTCATGGTGGAATTATGGCCATTAATGACCACACCTGGCTTCAAAGATGTTTAGAATCTCCTTTCCACCATCATTCCTTTCACGTCCAGGTTTGTAGGTTACTATATACTTCGTCTAGAGTGGTTGTCATGCAACAAACAGATGAAACACTAGATAAAGAGATGAGTAAGGGGTGTGTGTGTGTGACTCAGTGGATCAGAGCACTGGTTGCTCTTCTTGAAGACCTGGGTTCAATTCCCATACCCAGTCGTGGCTCTAAACCATCTCTATCTCCAGTTCCAGGGACTTCAACACCCTATTCTAGCCTCTGGGGGTACCAGACATGGATGCAATTCACAAACATACATGTGAAGAAAACACTCATACACATAAAAAAGTGTTTTTGAAGAGCAAGGGAAAGCTACTCTAGGCAATGGGGGAGGGGCACTCCAGGGCAGTTGCACCACTGAGACATTGGCTAGCAGAATTTCAACTATGCAGCGTGAGTAGGTCTAGTGTTTCTCACTAACTTCACATCATACCCAGGCTTTATAGTAATAACTAGTGGGCTAGAGTGAAATGGCTCCTCTCCCATAGCCCGTTTGAGAAGCATAATGAACGGCTCCTTACACAAGGCTCCCTTGTGCCATTTGATGAAGTGCACAGAACCAAGTCTCCAAAAACAGGGGCTTATGTCCAGGTTTCAAAAACCACCAACCAACCTGTACCCAGAAACAGTCACTCATTTATCTCTGTAGGAACTGAGCAACTTCACAAATGTTCCAAGCCAAATGGTGCAGGATGACAAACAAACACCAGCAGCTTGCTCGCATGATGTTTCCAGGAATCACCCTGCCCAGTAAAGAAAACAACACTCAAGTCTGCAAGTTAACCAGTTCAAGTCTGAGACTAGAACTCTGCCCGGTGTGCGTGTGTGCGTGTGCATGTGTGTGTGTGTATGTGTGTGTTGTTTTAGTTTAAGAGTATGACCATTAATGAAAATCCCTAGGCATTAAAGGAAAAAAAATCAGAATTTCTGTTTCAACATTGAACATCCATTCTAGAGGCAAGGGTGTAAATGACAGCTGCAATGTTGTGTGTGAGTGTCAAAAGCTGGAAACCTAAATATCCCCTGATGGGGAGCGCTTGGAAACTAGTGTGATCATGCAGAGGAGCAGCACACAGCAAGGAAAGGGAGTGATGGTACCAATGAATGCTCACCCTCAGTGGCAGAAAACTAGGTACACTTTGGCGATGTATACATGCACATACATACATATATACACACATGTATACATACATACAGACTTGCACACATACATGCTTATATACATACACACGCACTCACAAACACACTCACATATATGCATCAGGAAATGCAGAATTTGAGCATTTTTGTCTTTTCTGGGAGCAAACACCCTGGATACTGGAAATATTGGTAGATGTGATTTCTTTGGAGAGGACAGAAAGGGCTTTCTTCTTGTGAGAAGAAAGCAGATTTCAGAGTTGTTTATAACGATTATTTTTTACAAAGACATGTATGTATACAACTTCTTAATTAGAAATTATTAATGATTATCAAATAAATTATGACAACATAACTTTTTGAAAAGGAGATCTTCTGGTTATTAGTGGGAGAATCCTACCTAGATACCATGCCAAATTCAGGCTGGAAAGAAGTCTCTCTCTCTCTCTCTTCTTTTTTGGTGAATCCTTGGCCCTACATATGCTTAACGTATCACAGGACTTACATCTTCAGTCGCAGAAAAGTGATGTTAAAGAAGAAAAAAAAGTATAAATGTTTTGATGTTATTAAATTAAATTGATAATGAAATTTTGAGGATTTTCTTATGAGAATTGTTTGTTTAGTCATTTTTTTCCCTGAAACAGTGTCTTTGAGGCTCAGGCTGACCCTCCACTTGCTCTGTAACTCAGGATGCTCTTAAACTTCTGATTCTTCTGTGTCTGCCTGCCAAGTGCTGGGATTATAGGGATGCAGCACCATACACCTGAAGATGTCGTCATTGTCAAATATTTAATGTGTAGATTGGAGCAGTAAATAATCTCCACCTAAATTAAGTAAACATGAGAAATATCCAGTGTTTTAAGAACACTTCGTGATTTTTTTAAAAAGTGCTAACAGGAACATCTGTCAGTGAGAGCAGAAAAAAATAAATTATTTTAGAATACACATTTCCTATGTGATCAAAACTTCATTAAGCGCACAAGAAAACTGGTCTCATGGAGACAATATAGACTATGTTCCTTGGTGAGAGAGTGATGAACAAAGCTTTCTGAATTAATTGCAAAATCAGGAAATCCCAATGGAATGTCATCTTATTAATTTTGTTTATTTAATTTGAAAACATGATTCTGAGTTCAAAACACAGGCTGATGAGAAAAATCAAGACACTTCTTGACTTACTTCATTTTAAAACATAGCATACTGCTTCAAGTTTTACATTTGTATTTTTGACAAAAAAATCAAACGAATTGGTGCAATAGAAGAGAATATGGCCTCCAAATAAGTTTGCCTGCTTGTCTGCTAATGAATCAGAAATATCACATTCCAATGGTGAAAAGAAAAATTATGTTTCTATTGATATATTTAAAAAAATCCGCCAGGCATGATGATACATGCCTGTAATACCAGCACAACCAGGCCAAAATAGGAGGATTCTGAGTTTAAGGCCAGCATGGACTATAGCATGAATTCCATGACAATCTGAGCTACATAATGAGATGCTGTCTCAAAATAAATAAATAAACAACGAATTAACTACTTATGTAAAACTAACAAGAGGTATAGGGGTAATGGGGGAAATACGAGTAAAATATAATCATATGTATGCATAAAAGTGTCATACTGAAGCCCATTATTTTGTATAATAACTAAAATAAAGATGTTATTTTAAAAAAAGATTATATATAATAAAATAAGTATTTGGTTTTTTTGAGACAGGGTTTCCATGTGTAGCCTTGGGTGTTCTGGACTCACTGTGTAGACCAGCCTGGCCTCAAACTCAAAGAGATCTACATGCCTCTGCCTCCTAGAGTGCTGGGATTACAGGCGTACTCCACTGTGCCTGACTGAAAGATTATTACTTTGAGCTTAGAGAAAAGAGTGGTTGGGGGTATCATTTTTGTTTGTCTGTTTTTGTGTTTTTGAGACAGGGTTTCTCTGTAGTGTTGGGCAGTCCTGGACGTGCTTTGTAGACCAAGCTGGCCTTGAACTCACAGAGATCTGCCTGCCTCTGTCTCTCTGAATGTTGGAATTACAGGTGTGTGCCACCACCAGCCTTTTTTTTTTTTTTTTATGAGACATCACTTCACTACATAGCTCCTGCTGGCCTGGAACTCACCATGCAGATCAGCCTGACCTTAAACTCACAGAGGTTCTCCTGTCTCTATCTCCCAAGTGCTAGGACTAAAGATGCTCACCACCATGTCTGGCCCTAACATTAAAGATTTTTAGGGTTTCTGGGTTGTAAGATTGAATGAAAATAGCTTGAGATTCTTGAAGTATGCATAGGGGCATGCAGGGTTCATGTTGTGTGTGTGTGTGTTCACAAATTAAATACATATAGAATGCTAGCAGTGCTTCTTCAACAAACGTAACCAGGTGGTCCTTTCAACACCCAGCAGATCTCCTTCACTGAGAATTGTTCAATGGCTTCTGCAGCACTCCAAGCCAAGGGAAAAATCCAATGACACCAGCGTTCTCAGGCTCCCTCTCTCTGCCTTTTCCTTTTGCTCAGGTGACTCCGCTTGAGCTTCACTGCTTCTTTATCTTCAACCCACCCAGGAGATGCCACCACCTGGCCTTGGCCTTTGCATGAACCAGTCCCTCTGCCTCTGTAGACTCTCCTCCTTGCTGTCCTCAGGTCTTTCACTTTTCAATCGGGCTGTCCCTCCGATGGCACCGACATATCTTCTTCTTTAAAAAAAAAAAGTTAGTGTATAGGGCACTAAAGAAATGTCTCAGTGGTTGAGAGCACTTAAAGCTTTTGCAGAGGACCCAGGTTCAGTTCCCAGAATGCACACGGCAGCTCATAACCACCTGCAACTCCAGTTCTAGGGCACCTGATATCTCTTTCTGACCTCCACAGACACCAGGGACACACGTGGTGTACTTGCATACATACAGAAAAAAAAATACTCATGCACATAAAATTAAAAAAAATTTAAAAACCCACACTTTCAAAATAACAGGTTTTATTGTTCATCTTTATAAATGAGTATTATATACTTTGCTCATATTTATATATTCATTCACCTTCCCTGATACACTTGCCTCTGGCCCCTTCCTCATCCCAAACTGTTTGTTTGATATAACCTAGAATCACTTGGGAAGATTGTCTCAGCGATGGATTATATAGATCAGGGAGGGATGTGGTCATCTCTGTGGGCAATTATCTTGATTGTGCTAATTGAGAAGAGAAGGTCCACTTGTTGTGAACAGTCATCATTCCCTGGATTTGAGTCTTAGACTGTATAAATGTAGACATGGGCTGAACACCAAGGAGCATGCATGCAGTCATTTCTCTCTGCTCTTGACTGTGGATACGATGTGACAAGATACATCAAGCTCCTGCTGCATTCACTTCCCCGAAACAACGGGCTGTAACCTGGAGTTGTGAGCTCCAATAAACCTTTTCTCCTGTTAGTCCCATCTTGTTGGGGTACTTTTGTCATAGCAACAGAAAAAAAGCTGAGAATGCAAATCTGCCACTGACATGTTATATGTTTGCTTGTTTCTCTGTTTGCTACTTCCCTGCCCTTTGAGCACAAGCAATTCAAAGGTACAAACCATGCTTATTTTGATCACTCCTTTACTCCCTGCATCTGCTTCACCAAATTACTGAAGCATACAGAATAGTGGAAATGAATAGAGTCTAGAGGTTAGCCCTCACATATAATGATCTTGGACAAAAGTACTGTGGTAGTTTAAATGAGAATAGTTCTCATAGGCTCAGACATTTGAACCAGCACTTAGTGGAACTGTTTGGGAAGGATTGGGAGGTGTGCCTTCAGCGGCATAAGTATGTAACTAGGGGTGGGCTTTGAGATCTCAAAAGACTCAAACGATTCCCTGCCTCTCTCTGCCTTGGGTTTGTGTCTCAAGATGTTGGCTCTCAGCTACTGCCTCAGCACCATGCCTGCCAAGATTCCCACCACGATGATCATGGACTCGAACCCTCAGAAACTCTGAGCTCCAATTAAGCACTTTGCTTTGTAAGTTGCCTTGGTCATGGCATTTTATCACAGCAACAGAAAAGTAACTAAGACAGGTACCCAGGACCACAGTGCTTGGAAAATGGATGTGCAGAGGCCAATGACTAGAATTATATTCCATCCTTATGTACTGCATATAAATTAGCTAAAAGTGCATAGCCTAGTGCCCAGGATGCTCAAACAAGAGGACTGCAGGCTTGAGGTCAGTGTGGGTTGCATAGCAGAGCTTACTACCATAAAACCAAACCAAATGCAAACAAACAGAAACCATTATGTTCAGCTCTTAATATAAGATTATAAATACACTTTATTTTAATTAATTAATTTTACCCCTCCCTTTTGTGGTGCTGGATAGAACTCAGGACCTTGTGTATGCTAGGTAAAGTGCCCTACCACTGATCCAAGCTCTTGATTGTAATTTTAAAGGTTTTTCAAAAAGATTTTCAAGAGGGGCATTGTCAATCTCAGAATGTCCATTCAGAAATTTGAAAACAAAGAGCCCAAAGGACAGAACTCCTAGTAAACCCAACCAAAAAAATTAGCCAAACACCAAAACAAACAAGTAAAAGGAAATTGTGAATAGACACTTTTTAAATCTACTTAGAAATAGCCTCTAGTTGGAGTCCTCAGGATCTGGAAAGGCTATGCACAGGTATATACAGGTATGTACAAGGATATGCAGGTATGTACAGGTATGATAGAGAGCCCAGAGCATTAAAAGTCTACTTAGAAACATGAACAAAGTGGTGGGTTGAGGAAGATAGGGATCTTTCAGAAGAGTCACTTAGTGTGGAAAAAGTGGGAGAGGTTATCTAAAGAATATTTAGTCTTAGTTCATTTTGAAAAAAACAAAAATCTCACACTGCGGGGGTGACATGAATCAATTCTCAGTAAAAACTCAAACATCTAGGGATCTAGTTTGGGCATTTTAGCTTTTTGTGGTATTTGATGGTTTTTAAGGGACTTTAATTTTTGCAACCTCCCCCCCACCCTCGAAGTTGTTGACAGAGATCAATAAGTTTGTTGAGGTAAATTGTTGCGTAACTTTTTTATGACAGGGAACAAATAACATCAGAAGACTAAGAGCATCCACATTAGTTGTAGAATTTGCCGGTGCTATCAGTGTGGACTTAAAAATTTTGCTTTTCCCAGCCATTAGCTGTTCAGGAAACATGTTTTCAAGCACTTTCCACACTGTGATACCGTTTCAGGTATTTTCAAAGGATGTAATGTTCTCCTAAACTACAGTGTCAACATAACAATCTGCCGTGCTCTTCTTTCTTATTTACTCCCATGTCAAAGTTCACAGGGCTACACCCTGATAGCCCCAAGCTCTAGATATTTTCCCCATGGCACTCAGGTGGCCCAAAGGTAGAGCAACAGGTGCTTTAAGTGAGCAAGAGCCATTCCGTTTACTTTTAAGTGAAAGGGCAGGAACCACAACTGCTTAGTGCCTTTTAATTTCATGATATCATTTGTTTAAATTAGAACTTAATTTCCAAGAGGAAGCTGAAGCAATATAGTTCATTGTTTGTGTAAGAAAGTAGAGTCATGCTCAGAGGAGGCCTGATAAGCAAATTACTAGGTTTTCATCAGGGTCCTATGTGGGTAACCCCAAGGCTGATAATTCTCCCACTAGTGTTGAATATTAAGAATCATTTTGTAAAATGATTTTGTAAAAACATCTTGTGTGGGGCTAGGAAACACCCTGTTTCTGCTATGATGCTAGAGTCATACACACATCTTTTTGAGTTGGGGTAGGGAAGTTTCATGTATTGAAAAGATGGTCCTTCTGGGCCATATAAATATCTAAGTAATGGCTTTCAAGATTTTGTTTAATGTAAAACATTCCTGAAAGTACTGAAATTATGCAACAACACACTACCCTCAACTGTATTGCTTTTTATTCATACAAGAAAGCATATCAGAATTAAAGGATACAAAACATTAATGACTGAATCCAAGTGATGGGTATGAGCCTCTTGCTTTTTGTTTTGCTTTTGTTTTTGAGACAGAGCTTCACTCTGTGTCCAGGCATGTCTAAATCTTGTGGCCATTGTTCTACCTCAGCTTTCTCCGTGCTGGAATTACAGGCATGTGCTACCACATCTGGTTTAAGACTCTAAATCTTTGTAGTAGTTCTTGCGACTAATGTATTATGTTAATTATATTATCATGTAGTTTGTGATGTTCGACTCAACAGAAATAATAAGTACAATCTATTAGAGTTTTTATAATCAGCCTCAATGCATGCAGTGTGCACATTAAATGGTGGTGTGAGGACACTAGATGATAGGAAGACTGTGGTGTTCAGTAGGGAAACAGATAGGTAAGCTGAACACAAAACAGGGCTGGGGATAACGTTGACCTTACAGAAAGCAAGCTTATAGCAGAAAGTCATGAGATAACATTTAAGAGCTCATTTTTTAAATGTAATTTATTTATTTTTATATCAATCACAGGTTAGGTTCTTTGCATCCCAGGTGTAGCCCCCTCCCTCATTCCCTCCCACTCTCCCCATCCCTCCCTCATCTCCTCCCCGCCCCCTCCAAGTCCACCGACGGGGGAGGATCTCCTCCCCTTCCATCTGACCCCAGTTCATCTTGTCTCCTCAGGGCTGGCTGCAATGTCCTCCCCTGGGATCTAGCCAGGCTGTTACTCCCTGACGTGTATGGGGGAGGGTCAAAGAGCCAGCCATCGAGAGTTCATGACAGAAACAGTCCCTGTTCCCCTTACTAGGGTCTTCAGTTGG
>CM053756.1:18189601-18209408 GCA_028658305.1 Pachyuromys duprasi | reverse complement strand
AATATTTTCTAGTCCTTGGAGCCTGGAGTCTTCTTTTTCATCTATTCCAATTATTCTTAGGTTTCATCTTTTCATGGCATCCTTGATTTCTTGGATGTTTTGTATTTGGGACTTTTCCGATTTTATTTTTTCCTTGAGTGAGGAGTCCATTTCAGCAAGTGTATCTTCAGCTCCTGAGATTCTCTCTTCCATCTCTTGTATTCTATTGGTGGTACTTTCCTTTGTGGTTCCTGATGTTTTCTCTAATTTCTCCAGTTCCAGATTTTTCTCTGTTTGTGTTTTCTTTATAGATTCTAATTCTGTTTTCATGCTTTGTATCATTTCCATCATCTGACTGAATGTGGCTCCTATATTTTTGTTTGTTTCCTCTCTATATGTCTTTAATTGTTCCTCTATGTGGGCAGTTATATTCTTCTGAATTTCTTTGGGGGCCTTGTTCATTTCCTCTTTTTGTTCCTATAATAAGTGCATAAGCAAAGCTTTAACATAATTTTCCTGTGTCTCCACTGAATTAAAATCTCCATTGCTTTTGGGTGTTTCTGGTGG
Source organism: Pachyuromys duprasi (assembly GCA_028658305.1). Lineage (NCBI taxonomy): Eukaryota > Metazoa > Chordata > Mammalia > Rodentia > Muridae > Pachyuromys > Pachyuromys duprasi. Next base: position 18,208,862 of record CM053756.1, on the reverse strand, counting down.
GGCCATGGTGTCCTGATTTTTGTTGGGTGAGTTCTTATGTGGACCTTTGGCCATATGTTTATATATAATCAAGGAGCTGTTTGTGCTTTGAGGCTGAACTTCAGACTGGAACTGTCAATCTCTTGTGTCTGGAACATTCTTCAAGAAGATCAGGGAGTTCCAGTGGTTTGAGAGTGTGTGTTGTTGCCTCAGTTGTACTCTGTTGTGGATCTGTGTGCATGGCTCCGTGCTCTGTGCTAGAAGCTGTGCACACCGCAGGCTGGTCACCACTCTGGTCTGGAGGCTTGGCTCCTCACTCTGTGCCAGAGGCTGAGTGTCCCAGTTTGAGATGGCAGCTGGGGGTGCCGCTCTGGTCTGGAGGCTCCATGCTCCGACCTGGGCTTGCTGCTAAGGGCTCCCCTCTGGTCTGGAGACATGGTGCCTCCTTCTTCTGGGCCAGGGGCTGTGCACCTCAGTCTGAGATGGTGTCTGGAGACACCTCAGTCTGGACCTAATACTATGTGTCCAGGTCCAGGATGGCGGCTGGCGGTGCCGAGGGGTGTGGGCCCACCTGATGCAGCCCGGTCTGGATCGGTATCTGGGGGGTTCTCAGTCTGGCCCGGAGATTGTGTGTCCCAGTCTGGAATGGCAGCTGGCGGCGCCCAGTGCAGCTGCATGTTCACATCAGGGCTGTGCACAGCCGGCCCCCCCGGCGTTTTTCCGGGGAATAACTGGGTGTCCCTAGGACTTTTCCACAATTCTGCTCACCTGGCAATCACAAACGCTGGTGTTTTAGGTCCTAGAGTTCAGTCTCCTGGTCGCTGTGCCAACACTGCTGTCCTCTCCTCAGACATAGTGTCCTCCCGGGGCAGCCATCTAGGATCTCCACAAAGTAGTCTTAATACAGTAAAATTGACATCCTTGAGGAAAACGGTATTGTCATCTCTGGTAAAGCTGCCCCTCCTCCATATAGTACTCCACAAATGGGCTGAATGGTGTTTTCAATCCAAAAGAAGGAGTCCCAGGAGAAAGCTTAAGGGAAAACAAAAAAGAAAGAAACATCTTTATCTAGAAATGTCCACCTCTTGACAATGCAACAGGAGGTACTATTAAGTTCCAGTCCGGTACAAGTGTTAATGACAAGAAAGATTCCAGCCCGTTTCCTCTCCTTTGTTTTTACAGTGTTGTGTAACACACAGCGTGTCTTAATAGGTTGAATGGGAACCCCAAAAACTTTCTTGGAAAGAAGGAACGTGAATCTGAAGGTCACTGGAAATGCTACCCAGGTGCCGTTGAGGAATTAACACATCTTTGATACTGCAGGCAGACTGTGGCATACCTCACAGAAATTGTGCAATCTCGGGCTAGTCTGAATAAAGAGTTAGAGGGGCTGGCGAGATGGTTCAGTGGTTAAGAGCATGTACCGCTCTTCCAGGGGTCCCAAGATTGACTCCCAAGCAGCAACATCAGGAGGCTCACAACTGAATGAAAAAAAATGAAATAAAAGGAGGACATGACTAAACTCCTAAAGGGTGGAGTTTTTAATTATAGATTTAAGGGAGAAAGCAGGCAAGGGGAAGAGGGAGGTGAAGGATAAAGAAAAGGATGAGGGGAGAGGAAGTAAGGAAGGAGGGAAAGAAAAAGATGAAGAGAAAGAGGAGGAATAAGAAGAGGAAGAGGAGGAATAAAAGGAGGAGGATGGGAAACCAGATTCTTTATTACTGGGGTCTATTGGTGAGTACAAACTACAAACAAACCAGGAACTTTTTATCATCCTTTTCAACCAGAGATTCCCCTGCTACTTCAGAGTCGGAGGTGTCTAGGGACCATCACAAACAGGATTCTAAGAGCTGTTGTAGAGAAAAGAAAGAAGAGCTAAGATGAAGAATTTATGACCCCTATTTCTCCACCTAGATCTGAACGAACATCTCCAACCCTCTCTGTGCTTAACAGTGCCCACTGCTATGTCCAAGGGCCACATGGAGGTCAAGCTGGGGGACCCCAGAGTAGAAAATAGTGGGGAAACTGCCACCAGGCCAATAGTAATTGAGTCCTGGTCCTTCCGCAATCCATCTGCTACTGTTCCCTTTTGAAGCAAGTCTCTTGATGTTTCATGACTGCATTGAGTGGGAAAAATAAGGGTATGTACTCTCACCCAATATTACCACAGAACCACAACCTCTCACAATCGGTCTTCTTGCCACTGTAGTTTTACTTTTAAAAAATGTGTATGTTTGGGGGTTTTGCCTGCATGCGTGTGTACCACTTGTGTGACTGGTTCCCATGGAGCAAGCAAGCGTCAGATGTCCTGAAACGAGCTACAGATGCATGTGAACTACCATGTGGGTACTGGAAATCAAACTTGGGCTGTCTGGAAGAACAGCAAGTGTTCTTAACCTCTGAGTTATTTCTTCAGTCCTAAATCAGGTACGTCTTAGAAAACCCAAACGTTTCTATGTCTCTAGAGAGTTTAGATCACCCTAGTTTGATTACGCTATCTTAAATTCTGTCCCTCTTTTCTGGATTAAGATGAAACAAAACAAAACTGGTAAAACTTCTTGACACAAACATATCCTTTGGTTGATAGTCACCACCCAAACAGGATGAGCCCCGCATTTCAAAAGGCCACTGCCTGCTTCCCCTCAGTGGCTGCACATAAATTCCTGGGTCCACTTGCAGTTTGCATGCTAGAAAGCCCCAAGTGCTTGAACAGCAGACATTCCTCTCTGCTTCCTCCGCGCTAAGCGGCTCTGACCCGTGACTGCATCAGAACTTAGTCAGTGGCTCCAACACAAAATAGACTCCAGCTCATCTACATTTTCCGGTCTAGCTTTGATGAGGACCTCAGGGACCAATGGGAACGCTGCTTGTGGATGGGATTCCCGGGAGAGAAGGGCCTGCCAAGTCCTGATATAAAACACCCTGAAGGGATTCTTCTTCTCTTTGGATTTTGTGGTGGATTTTGAACAATGATGCTGATAAAGACAAAATTCCCATCATGAGCTAAACAGGATCCCCGACACGGAGGAAACGTGAGCTTCTGAGAACCACATCCAGCTGTCTTTGAGCGGAGGCTCCATCAATGCAGAGGGCACACAGCCAAGCAGGGTGTTCGGTCTTCTAAATGTGTCGGGATGTGACCCCTTCTAAAGACGCTTTCCCCGCTCTGTCTGATTCTGAAAGAACAATCAGTTATCTAGCCTTAGTCATCAGACACCACTGTGTCTGAGTCCGGCTTTCATCATTCCTTTGGCCCCCTTGGACGATTCAGCCTCTTGAATAGTATGTTCTGTCTTGGTTTATCACAGAGGTGAGTTGCATCAATACTGGGTGTTCTCTCTCATGGCAGCTTTGACACTACATAGAGAAGCTAAAACCTTCCGTGAGTAGAATCTAAGCCCTGGGAGCCCCAAGGTACCAGCTAGGCACCTCTGACATAGTAGCACTTGTTTCAACCTTTCGCATTTTTCACTGCAATGTGGAACTTGTTTAGTTATGCAAGAATTTTCACTGGAAAAGGGAGAGTTCAGCCACAGAATCTGTCATCACAGTAGCTGCTATGGTTGCTTTCTGGGAGAGGGGCTCTGAGATGGCTTTGGTCCTCCGAAGACCTGGCCCCGTTCAGGACTCCCTGCTTCTGGTTACTCACTGAGAATGTTTGTCCTTTCCTTTATGGCTTGATTCAGCTGATGGGGAAGAGAACGGCACTGTTTATGTTTTGTTTGTTTGTATTGCTTTGTTTTTAATTTCCTCTGCTTTTTTTCTCCACTCCAAAAACATGGAAGGGTGGTGGATTGCAGGTGTAAATTCATCTTTACTAGAGGAACCCTGAATTACCTTTCTTTTTATGTATTTATTTTATTTTTTAAACATTTTTATGTTATATTAATCACAGGTTATGTACTTTGTATCCCAGCCGTAGCCCCCTCCCACATTTCCTCCCTATCCCGCCCATCCCTCCCTCATCTGAGTTACCTTTCATTGAAAAAAAATCTCAGTTTGAAATAATTGTACATCAAGGTATGTTTGTTATGGGAAAATTAAATGAAGAGATTTTAAAAAAGGAAAGTGAAACATGCTTTTTTTTTTTCTCCAATGCTGGGCATTGGGTGCTGCTTAATGCTGCCCCTGGACGCCCAGCATCCTCATGTTACCCTAGCGATCAGTTTTTAAAAATTTTCCCCAAAACACCTAGCTAAGTTGCTTTAAGAAAGTTTTGTTCCAGATAAAGTAAAAAGAAACATTCAAGCATGAGGAGAAGAAGGGAGAGAGACAGAGACAGAAACAGAGACACAGAGAGAGACAAAGATAGAGACAGAGAAGGGGGAAGAAATAAGGAGAGGAAATGAAGGAGAGAAGGAGGAGGCAAAGAGGGAGGGAGAGAGATGAGGAGACCTGTATCCCAGGCTACCTTCAAACTCACGAACTGCCTCAGCCTCCTGAGGGCTGGTACTATAGGCCTGCTCCACCATACCAGGATAAATGTTTTTTAATTAAAATTTTATTTTTTATATTAGTTACAGTTTATTTACTTTGTATCGCAGCTGTAGCCCCCTCCCTCATTTCATCCCAACCCCACCCTTTCTCCCTCATCTCCTCCCTCCCCCTCTCTAAGTCCACTGATAGGGGAGGTCCTCCTCCCCTTCATCTGACCATAGCTTATCAGGTATCTTCAGGACTGGCTGCAATATCCTCCTCTGTGGCCTAGCAAGGCTGTTCCTCCCTCAGGGGTGGGGGAGGTAAAAGAGCCAGCCATTGAGTTCATGTCAGACACAGTCCCTCTTCCCCTTACTAGGGCACCCACTTGGATACTGAGCTGCCATGGGCTACATCTGAGCAGGGGTTCGAGGATATATCCATGCATGGTCCTTAGTTGGAGAAACAGTCTCAGAACAGACCCCTGTGCCCAGATATGTTTGGTCCTTGTAGAGTTCCTGTCCTCTCCAGGTCATACTAACTCCCCCTTCTTTCATATGATCCCCTGCATTCTGCCCAAGGTTTGGTTCTGAGTCTCAGCATCTGCTTTGATACACTGCTGGGTAGTCTTTCCGAGGCCCTCTGTGGTAGACTCCTGTCCTGATACTTGTTTTCTCATACTTCCAGTGTCCATCCCATTTGTCTTTCTAAGTGAGGATTGATCATCTAATATTTTTAAAACACAATGCAGAGATGCCTCTGAGAAGCCAGGCCTTGCAAATCTTTTCTATTTCTTCAGTAGTTTCTACCAGTCTCGGTCTTTGTGTTTCTTGACCCTTGAGAATTTGGGGCTGACCCTGGAGTGTTCATCCTTGAAAAGCAGCCTACTGGCCAGGCAAGATCAATCTCTCCCATTCTGCCTAGCCCTTGTTGATGAGAGAAGCTCCTTTCCCTTGAACGGTCTAAATCCCCTTCAGCTTCCCTTTTTGAGCTATGCCACATATAAACCTCAGTCTCAGATACGACAATTTAATATTCTTTATTTTCTAATATCCTAACTTATTTTCTACTTCAGGCCTCCATATCACCCAGTAACAAGAGATTAATCCATCACTACAGAATTTAGACATACTCTCCTGGTGGTGGGTCACTTGGTCTGAGTCATTATCTATTTATACAGGCTTCCCCTGAGGCATGCCTGCTTTTTTCTCTGTTGACTTCAACTGTCTTGGTGACTCTTACAACATAGTGGTCCTGGCGGTTCCCAGTTCCACCTCACTCTCCCCTCAACTCTTTACTTTCTTTGAGGTGCCTAGGATGAAGTTCCCCCAACAATGCTGGGGAGAACGACCATTTGTTAAACTATCAACGGAGTTTCATTTCCCTGAAGCTCTCCTTGCATAGGTCTCCGTGGGGCCTTCCAGGCCTGTGTCAGGACCTTTTAGAACTACAGCAAAAAGAAAGCTGAAGGCCGAGGAATGTAGAAGTCAACCTCCTCTTTCTGTGAGCCCACAGCAGGCAGGTAATCTCAAAGGAAAGTATTCTTCCTGGCTGAACACATTCAGTTCCTGGATTGAGGCTGTAGGACTCCAGCAAACAGCCAAGGCACCCAGAGCTTAGGGCCAACTGACTGCTGCCTTCACCTCTCCCATGATGCAGTGTTCTCCCCATGCAGACTTGGCCTTGCATATATCAGTGCCCTGGTCTCTGACAGCTGTGGAAGGGACAACAGAACAGGCCTAGGGAGAGAAGTCAAGCAGGCACAGCCGTAGCCACCATGGGAGTCTGCAGGGAAGGAGAGAGTGCACAGGCTTCAAGACCCAAGCCCTTGGATCACATCCCATCATTTTACTAGACTTTTCAAGGCACACATTGAAAGACAAAATCATAATGGCTTCCAAGATATCACCAGAAACGTAAATCTCAAGTTCAGGACTCCTTTTTATTTAATTAATCTATGTATTTACTTTACATCCAGACTGTAGTTTCCACTTTTTACTCTCCTCCCAGTCCTTCCTCCCACTTCCCCTCATTCACATCCACTCCTCCTCTCTTTCTCTTCAGAAAAGGGAAGGCCTAGTGTGGATACCAACCAGCCTTGGCATATCAAATTGCAGTAAGACTATGCACACCTTCCACTGAGGCTCTACAAGGCAGTCTAGCAGGAGAATAGGGTCCCAAAGGCCGGCAACAGAGTCAGAGACACACCCTGTTCCTGCTGTTAGGAGTCCCACATGAATACCAAGCTGCACAATTGTTACGTATGTGCAGAGGGCCTAAATCAGTCCTGCTTCTTGATTGGCAGTTCAGTGTCTGTGAGCCCCTATGAGCCCAGGTTAGTTGACTCAGTGGGTTTTCTTGTGGTGTCCTGACCCCTTTGGCTCATACAATCCTTCCTCCTCTGCTTTCACAGCATTCCCCAATCTCCACTTAATGTTTGGCTGTGGATCTACACATCTGTTTCCATCAGTTGCTGAGTGAACTCTCTCTGATGATGGATATGCTAGGTTCCTGTCTGCAAGTATAACAGAATATCATCAACAGTGTCAGGGGTGAGCTCCCTCTCATGGCATGGGTCTCAAGATGGACCAGTCATTGGTTGGCCAGTCCCTTAATTTCTACTCAATCTTTTACCCCAGCACATCTTGTAGGCAGGACAAATTGTAGGTCAAAGGTTTTGTTACTGGATTTGTGTCCCAGTTGGAAGACTTGCCTCATTACAGGAGTTGCTCTGTTCAAGCTTCACATCACCCATTGCTAGAGTCACCCTCATAGATTCCTGGGAGTTTCCTTTGCCCTGGGTTTCTAGATGTTCCAGGGATGCCCTCTCTTTTAGTTGTCTCTCCCAGTATGCTTTCCCTTCATCCTCCCCCTACCTGATTCTGCCTGTTTCCATTCCCACCCCTGTCCAGTCCCCTCCCTGTGTCCACTGATAAAGTCTATTCTATTTCACCTTCTCAGTAAGATTCACACCTCCCAGTTTGAATCCTCGTTCATACTTAACCTCTTTGGGTCTGTGGATTGTCGCTTGATTATCTTTTAGTTAACAGCGAAAATCCACTTTTAAATGAGTACCATGTTTTTCTTTCTGGGTCTGGGTTTCCTCATTTGGGATGATATTTTCTAGTTCCATCCATTTGCCTGAGAATGTCATGATGTAATTATTTTTAATAGTTGAATAGTGTTCCATCATGTAAAAGTACATTTTTTTTCTTTATCCAGTCTTTGGTTGAGGGAGGTCTAGGTTGTTTCCAGTTTCTGGGTATCACAGATAAAGCTGCTATGAACATAATTGAGCAAGTGTCCTTGTGGCATGCTGGAGCATCTTTTGGGTATATGCCCAGGAGTTGACTAGCTGGATATTAAGGTAAATCTATTCCCAATCTTTTTTGAGAAACTGCCAAATTGATTTCCAAAGGGGCTGTACAAGTTTGCACTTGCACCAGCAAAGGAGGAGTGTTCCCCTTGCTCTACATCCTTGCCAGCATGTGCTGTTGCTTGAGTTTTTATCTTAGCTATTCTGATGGGCATAAAATGGAATCTCAGGGTTGTTTTGATTTGCCTTTCCCTGATGGTTAAGGATGTTGAACATTTTATAAGTGCTTCTTGGCCACTAGAGATTTCGATGTTGATAATTTTAGATCTATACTCTATTTTTTAGTTGGGTTATTTGGTTTGCTGATGTCTGGTTTCTTGAGTTCTTTATATATTTTGGATATCAGCCCTCTGTCAGATGGGTTGCCAGTACCCCTTCTTATTGTGGAACCCTGAACACCTACAGTGGCCACAAACTCACAAGCTGGCTTGCCTGTCGTTCTGATATATGGCAGGCAGGAACTAGACTTCTTGTTCCCGTGACTATTCCACACCATCCCTTCCCTGATGTAATGGGAATAAAACAGTTCCAGGTGTTGCCAGGGATAGACGCAGGGAGAGGTTTTGGAGCAGTTCCCAGAGTAAGAGGGATGGTGGAAAAAGGGGTGGGGAAATTTTTGTTTAAAAAAATATTTTCTCATAACCCAACCCTTAGCTGATTTAGTATCCCTGGCCTACTGAGTATAGTTAGAGAGCTTAGTCACAAGCAGGCACACCAGCATGTGAGCAAGACCCCATGTCCACCAGGAGGCAGCCAGTACCTCAAGCTCTTGCCCATCTCTGTTAGGTGGGGTTTGACTTCTAGGATGGGAGCAAAGCATTTTTGAGGGATTTTTGTTACCTATCTAAGCACTCCTGGAGTTTTATGTTTAAATATGATGAGTTCAGAGTGTGGTGTTCAGAAATGCATAAGCAGCACTTGGGAGCCTGTTAGAAATGTTGATTCTTAGGCCAAGGCCCTAAACCCGCTGACTCCGCATGGAGGACCGCGCTCAGCTTTTCCTCCAGCAATTCCTAATCTAGGAATCTTGATAAGCACTGTAGGGTGCTAGAAGCAATATGGGAGACCCATTGCAGGTTTTTGTTTTTGTTTTTCCGATACATTTTTCTTTGTGCTCCAGGTTGATGGGAGACGTCTAAGCTTTGGCAACTCTAAATATGTTCTTCTTTTGTCTTTTGGTTTGGTTTTTTGAGACAGGATTTCTCTGTGTAGCTCTGGCTGTCCTGAAAGTCATTCTGTAGACCGGGCTGGTCTAGAACTCTTGAGATCCGTCTTCCTCTGCCTACAGAATGCTAGAATTAAAGGTGTGTGCCACCAGATCTGACTAAAGTATGTTCTTTAACTGAATGCTGCAAGATGTGGAACTTTTTAAAGTGAAGCTTCTAAGTTTAAGCATGTGAGTCAAGAGCTGGGCACATGCTTAGCATAGCAGAGGCCTGGTCAAGAAATCACACACATTCACTCCAGGACCTCAGGTCCAGTCCTTGCAACCCTGTGAAGTCCCAGTAGCCTAGTGCTGGAGAGAAGCCAGGGTCTTGGGGCTCCCTGCAGACAGAGCAGGCACAGGCATAAGAGGACAGCATCCCGTTTCTACTTAGGAAGACTGCATTCATGCTCTTCAGCTGCCCCCAGCGGGAAAGCTTGACCTTCTAGGCAAACCAGATCAGTGCCTGTGTTCTTTATGAGCTCCATAGTCCAACCTGGCAATACCTCCCTGCTCCTTCATCCCCCGCTACTCTCTGTGCTCAGTATGGCTCTCACTGTGACTCTAAAACTTCTCTGATTTTCTCTAGGCATACCCCCCATCTCTGTCTCTCCTATTCTCCCTCCCCACTCCATTCTCCCTGCATGTTCTTCCCTAAGTATGCCCCTATCATCAGTCTGCCAGTTTTAGTCTTCAAGTTTCCCTTTCTCCATCAGCTTTTGTCTCCAGTTTTCTTTCCTCATAAGACAATTCTCACTTTACCAAATAGGAATTTAAAATGTTCATAGGTTTTGCTTATTCAAACCAGCTATTTTGAGAATAGAAGAGAAACCCTTAGAGCGGAAAGAAGGTAGGTAGGCAGGACACAGGAGTCATTCAATCCAAATATTACCCAGCCTACACACACAGAGAGAGAGAGAGAGAGAGAGAGAGAGAGAGAGAGAGAGAGAGAGAGTATCACTTAGGCTGTGACCTGAACTGGTCTTCCCTATGACAAGGGAAGTTGGATTCTGTTGAAGTTAGTTGTCTTCCCGAGTCAAACTTTTCTTAACCATTTAGTCATCCCCTGTATCTCTCAGTAGTCTGCATCCATGTAATCCTGTAACTGACACAAGCTCAGTGCCTCAGGCTGACAGCCTGCGATGGTGGCACCTAACTACGTGGCCTGTTGTGCCTCTGTCTCACCCCGTGGACAGCACAGCCCCATTCTCTTTGTGGTAGTCACTTGCTGTTCCTGCTCACTTACAGCTGGACTCACCTCTAACGCTCAACTCAGGGAGCGCATGTGCTGAATTTTTGAGAACACCTGTCTATAATTTCCAAGTCAACAGAAGACATTGGTGAGACGCCATTGTCTTTATGATCCAAAGCCTTCTTGCAGTCATGAGCATGCCTTTTAATCACTGAATATAAGTCGTAAAAGGTCAAAATGTCCTAGGGCTTTATTGACTGATAATCATGCCAAGCTAATTAATTTCTACCAGTATTAATCTTTGTGTTAGTCCGGTGTGGGTCCCAGAGCTTCCTACATGCTGAATAAATACATCCATTCATTTTGAGGCACGGACGCCCAACTTCTGCTATCCGTTCGAGGTTGCTTTAGAAAACTCAGGAGTTTGGCATATTAGTTCTGATATAAAGATAATTGTGTTCATTTAAAAATACTACTGTGCATCCCACTGCAGTGGGACAGCAAGTCTGATGACCACCGGGTTTGGAAAAATCCATTAGCTATGTGATTATTTTACACTTAACAGCCAGAGGCTTCCTGTTCAAGGACTTGAAATTTAAACTTGGACCATAGTTCACAAGAATTAATTTCTTCAATTTTCATATATTTTCTATTCTTGTAATCCCATTTAAAATGAAGCAAAAGGGTTCATAAAATGTTCTTTATTTGAAAATAAGCACATGTTGAACATTCCATTCAAATGGTATCCACTGAAAATTTTCTTCACAGAATAAGTATGCCTTCTACAAAATTCGTGTTAGCAGAAATGCAACCAACACACAGAGCCAGAAGATAATTCCACGCAAATGTTATTAATGCATTTTCCTATGACAAGACACCATACCAACTTTGGAATTTTCACATGTTGATGCTCAAAAATATGTGGGTTTTAGAGCCATTTGCATGTGTGTGTGTGTGTGTGTGTGTTTAATATGGTACATAACTGACCTAAACCAGAAGGTCTCTACCTTCAGGAGGCACACCACAAGAAAGCACTATAGAGAAGAGAAAAAATTAAATATAAAAGCCTCCTTCCCTTAGAAGCTGATGTCTAAAAACACACAGCATGCCAAGTTAATTTTCTGCTGGTTGTCAGTTCTCTTGTTGCCTGTTATGACAAGCCTAAGAAGAGGAAGAACAGCTCAGAATAGGAAGTTTGCAGTGTTGTGGGGTGCTTATTGAAATCTCTCTGCTCAGGAAAGCATTTGATGATCTATACTGAACACACACACACACAAAGATATAGAGAGAGACAGAGAGACACACACACACACACACACACAGAGGAAAGGATTGCTCATCGGGACATACTGCTGTGTTTTTCTAACTTTGATGCATTTAATTTCAAAAACACCATGGTACTCTTATGGGTAGTAAAATCCCAATATATCTAAGAGCTTTGCTGAATTCATATTGGATTGTTATAATGTCTCAATTTAGTACAAGGACCCAATATATTTCCTCAACTTTACTGAGATATAATTGACAAATAAATTGGTATATTCTTAAAGTATAAACCACAATGTTTGGCTATATTTACACTGTAGAATAATTGTGCCTGTTAGCTAATTAACATATTCATCACCTCATAGAGTTACAATTTTTTTTCTTTTGGAGTGAACATATTTAAAATCTGCTGGCAGCAGAATACAGCCATGATGCTGTATACTGGATCCCAAGAGTTCATTATTCATCCTGCATCACTGAAACTGTGTAGTCCTTGGCAATCATCCTACTTCTATCCACCACTACCCCAGCCACTGGCAACCACCATTTTACTCTGTTTCTGCAACTCTAGTTTTAAATCTAAGGACAGAGGGGAATAGAGATGCTTTAAGTGTGCGTTTATGAAATTCTTATTTGATTGGCGGCTCTCCTGAGACGCTCTGCGAATGGAATGTGTCTGCTTGTCTCTACTCTCCATGCTTCACTGGTTGTTCTCAGTTTGGAGGTGAGCTGAAAGTAAGCACAGAAGGAGGTACATGGAGATTCAACTCCAGAGATTCCACAAGTGTCGTGTTGAAAGTTTGTCCTGCAAGCCACGGCTGGGACATTTCTGTGTGGTGGCTCAGGTCCGGTTCTTGCTTCTTGACTTTCCTTCATCACATACTGTACTTGAGGAGAGAGTACAGAGGCTTGTTTTGCTGGACCACTTCATTGAAACACTCTAAAAACAAAATAGCTGAAGGTGCACCCAAACATGATGTCCAGTCTATTGAGAAAGATGCAAAGCCATCTAGGAGGCTAGGGCTCAAGGCTTGGGTTTGGTTCTTGTCTCTATACAAGATGAAGCAAGCACATAAGCTCTTTGAGCTTCAGTTTCTTCATTAGGAAATGAGAGGTCCTATATTCACCTATTTTTGTTGTCATAATAAAATATCTAAGGCTTGGTGTATTATATAGACAGATATATGAAGTTCCTGATTTGAAAGCTGAAAGTTCGAGACTGAGCAGTCACACCTGTTTGAACTCTGGTAAAGGTCTCCTTGTCTGTGTCACAGCAAGGAAAAGATGCGGGAAGAAAAACAGCAAACTTTGTGCAGAAGTGGACAAAGACATCGGACGGTCTTACTTTAAACAACATAATTTAAACAGCAGTAGAGATGGGTTCATAAGACAAGAGCACTTGTTGCAAGTTCTCATTCCATGAGAAAAAATAGAAAATGAATGTATCTTCATCAATCACTGCTATAAAATTATGATGCTTTAATACAGCAGCTCTCAACCTGTGGGCTGGGATTCCTTTGGGGGTTGGGCAAATCTTTCACAAGGGTTGCCTAACACCATAGGAAAATACAGATACCTTCGTTATGATTTATAATAGTAGCAACATTACATTTATGAAGTAGCAATGTAATTTTATGGTTGGGGGTCACCACAACATGACGAACTACATTAAAGGGTCATGACGTTAGGAAGGTTGAAAACACTGCTCTAATGCAAGAAAAAATTTGAGGACCTCCTGCTCCTCCCAACCTCACCTGCACTGGCTCATTGCCACCTCATTCTGAAATAGTTCAGAGAGATGTGTATGGTTTTCAAAATGAATGTCCAGATTCCTGCGTAACTTAGCTCTGGTATGGAGAGCAAGGGACAGTATTTATCTTAGTTAGGGTTTCTATTGCTCTGATAAAACACCATTGCCAAAAACAATTTCTATAGGAAGGAGTTTATCTTACAGCTTATAGTCCATCATCTAGGAGAGTCAGGCAGGAACTAGAGGCAGGAGCTGATGCAGCTGATGAAGAAATGATGCTTACGCGTCTCTCCAAAGCTTCCTTGGCATGCTTTCTTAGACACACAGGACCACCCACCCAGGTAGTGTTGTGCACTACCCCACAACAATTGTTAACTAAGAAAATGTCCCAACAGACTTGCCCACAGGCCAATTTGGTGGGGGCATTTTCTCATTTGGGGTTTTCTCTTCCCAAATGAGTCTAGATGTATGGAGTTGACATAGAGCTAGCCATCACAGTGTTCTTCCTTCCTGCTTTCTTTTTCCCATTTATTTAATCACTTTACAGCCTGATCCCAATCCCCACCTCCTCCTAGACCTATCCTCACACATCATTCCTCCCACTTCCTCTTCTCCTTCTCAGAGAAGGGGAGGCTCCCAAGGGGTACCAACCCAGCCTAGCATCTCAAGTCTCAGCAGGACCAAGCGCATCCTCTCCCACTGGGTCCTGACAAGGCAACCCAGTTAGGGGAAAGTGATCCAGTGACAGGCAACAGAGTCAGAGACAGGCCCCACTCCCATTGTTAGGAGACTCACTTTTTGACCATGCTGCACATCTGCTATATATGTGTAGGGGGTCTGGACCCTGTTCAAACATGCTCTTTGGTTGGTGGTTTAGTCTCTGTGAGCCCCTATGAGCCCAGGTTAGTTTACTCTGTAGGTCTTCTTGTGGTATCCGTGACCCCTCCAGCTTTCATCTATCCTTCCCTCCGCTCTCCCACAGAACTCCCTAAGCTTGGCCTATTCTTTGGCTGTGGGTCTCTGCATCTGTTTTCATCAGATGAAGCTTCTCAGAAGACAGTTACGGCAGACTCCTGTCTGCAGGCATAGCAGAGTACCATTAATAGTGTCACTGGTTGGCTTTCTGCCATGGGGTGGGTCTCAGGTTGGGCCAGACATTGGTTGGCCATTCCCTGAACTCTGCTCTATCTTAACCCTCCACTTCTTGTAGGCAGGACATATTTTGGGTTGAAGGTTTTATGAGTGTGTTGGTGCCCCCTCCCTCTACTGGGAGTCCCACCTGGCTACAGGAGGTGGCAATTCAGGCTCCTTAACCCCCACTGCTTGGAGTCTCAGCTAGGGTGACCCCCATAGACTCCTGGAGATTCCCCTGTCTTGGAGATGTCTCCCACCAATTTCTGTTTTCTCTCTGGGTCCTTCCTCTCATTCCCCCTCCCCCAGCTCTCAGAACACCTGATTCCCACCCTCATCACTCTCTGTACCCCTTCTACTACCCAGGTCCCTCCCTCCATCTACTTCAGATGTCTATTTTATTACATGTTCTGAGTGAGATTCAAGCATCTTCCCTTGGGCACTCATTGGCTTCTTTGGGTCTGTGGATTTTTATCATGGTTATCCTATACTTTATGGCTAATATCTACTTACAAGTTCATATATGGTGTGAGGCTTTGCTGGATTAAGTTGAAGCTTGTCATCTCTGGATATCTGTTTATTTGTGCTGTCTATTATGGTAGACTCCCTTGTCTCAGCAAGATTCCAAAAGCACCACCTGCACCCCACATCTGGTGCTTTGTAAGGAGTGTCACATAGCCCTCAGGGAAGATTATAGGCCAGGCTCTTTCCTGATAAGAAAACTGATCCACCAAGCATCTAGGCATGCCTAGAAATGCCCCACCCTGCTAAGGAGATCTTAGTCTTAAGCAATGAGCTTCAACTGTATTGGGGATTTTCCCCTCACTCCTAGGATAATTAAGAACTGTATTTTCATTCTTGTGATAGAACCGTGCTACTGCACGGAAAAAGGACACATGTAAATCAAGTATTCCTGACCCCCTGACCCCAGAGAATCGAATACTGCCACTGCCCAAAGATTTAGAAATCCCTGATAAACAGGCTGACTAGCTGCGTGATACCATCAACCTTCCACCATAATCACCTAGATTCATCATTTATCCCCTGCTGGGCTGCTCAGCCTGGGCCTTACCAGGCCTATGTCTCCACCTACAGGCATGGACTTCATCCCAAATCTCTGCAGTACTCAGCCCAGCATCTTAACCAAGACCTGTAACACTTTGGTATTGCCATAAGCTTTGGAACGCCCAGATTTCCACTGCCACCAGCAATCTCTTTCTAAAAGAGCTAAGCTGTAAGACTCTGGAGAACCTTTTCCACACCCCAGCTTAGCACATTCAGTCATCATTGGAAAGCACTTCAGCTGCTCCTGAGAGAAAAGGAACCCTGTTCTCTGTCTGGAAGCCAAGCTCCAGGCATGGAGAAATCCATGTCCCGCCTAAGGGAGAACTCCAACATGCCATGTGTGTCTTTCTGGGTCTGGGTTACCTCACTCAGAATGATCTTTTCTAGTTCCATCCATTTGCCTGAAAATTTCATGATGTCTTTGTTTTTAATAGCTGAGTAGTATACCATTGTGTAAATGTACCATGTTTCCTTGGGCTAGAGAAATGGGTCAGCTAAGAACCTTCCTGGTTTCTAAGGCAGAGTTGAGGAAGGTTGGGTAACATTGACTGAGATCCCTGAACATGGCATGGTGCTCTTGGATGGAAGTTCTTATGCCGGCTGGTGTGGAAATAGACAGTCAGAAATAAGAAATACACTGAAGATCACATAGTAAATACTCAGATGCCATAGGTTCCTCTATAATCTGCTTCATTCATTCCATCACTTCAACTTCCAACCTGGGACTGGAGGACAGTCTAGCAGTACCCATCTCTGTAGTGTTTCCCTTGGTGGGGTAGCAAAACTCTCAAGCTGACTTTAAATTAATACAGCAACACAAAGTATTTCCTTCCAAAAGACAGCATGGGCTGAAAAATGCCCTAAAAGACAAAGCCTTGCTGCTACTTGAAGATAACCATGATTTTTCAGTAGACCTCCATGGACAAGACTGTGACATTTCTAGTGACATCCCTGGGAAGAGAAAATAGTGTCATTTCTCACACCAGGAGGAGAGGGACATGAGAAGTGTTTCATTAGAAAGTAAACACACAACTCTTCTTGGCTCAAAGCATGTGGGAACAAGTTGTGACATGCACCTTAAGCAACTTCTTGCCAATAACTGATACTAACAAACGGTTACTCAAATAAGAGGGAGTGCCCATTCTAGTATCTGTCCTATTTTGTATATGTTTCACATACTACACAATAAAAAGATTTCTGGTTATTTAAAATTTTCCCCGCTGTAATTAAAAGAAATCACCTATACTCAGTGAAATAACAAGCTTAAACAATTGCATGCATCTGTGTATCACACATCACATTAACATAGTCACAATGAAGGCCTAGAGAGGTGACTCAATGGTTAAGAGTGATTGCTGCTCTCGCAGAAGACCCAGGTCTGGTTCACAGCACCCACACTGTGTCTCACAACCACCTGAAAATCCAGTTCCAGGGAATCGATGCCCTCCTCTGCCCTCATGTTACTCTAATATACATTCAGGGCCATGTAGCATATTTTTTTAAAGACAGGCATGTTGAATACATACTGGTACAATATCAGAAGCTCTATTCTGTAATTCCTAAAATAGCCTCTGTGCCTCACCCTAGACCACTTCCTCCCATTCCAGCCCCACTGGTCCCCCCCTCCTAATATCTGTTCCATGATTTGGCTTTGCTTGGCCCAGAAACTCATAAATATTGAATCACACAGTATAAACTCCTCTCTGTCTGAATTCTCTCATTCAGTATAACACTGAGGTCTGCCCATGTGTTATATACATTAGGACTTTCAATTTTGTTATTTTTGGATGGAATTCTTTTGAGTAGACAAACTCGTGTGTTGATTAATTGTCTTCTAATAAACATTCAGCTTATTCCTATTTATAGAGGCTAAGGAAGGGAGGAAAGATTTGTGTGTGTGTGTGTGTGTGTGTGTGTGTGTGTGTGTGTGTGTGTGTTTGAAATTGGACTCTGGGCCTCATGCTTGCTAAACATGCCAGCCACCACTGAGCTATACTCCTAGATGGAAGTGTAATTTTCTTTCCAGAGTATTCAGCATGAATAACACTGCTATGAACATTTATGTACAAGTCTACTGTGTCCAGGTTTAATTTTATGTTGTTCTAAGGATGGGAATCAGGGACTTACCTGTGTTACTCTACCACTGCTCTACAGCTCCAGCACCAAGCTAAATCCCCAAATATTTTCATTTCTCCTTTGTAAATCCCCAGAAGTGTGTTTGCTAGGCCATAGCGTGGTTGCATGTTTACAAGAATCTACCTGATGGGGCCCCAAATTGTTACACATTTTTTTCTGTTCACACCAGAATGGTATGTACTCATTGCTTTACACCCTTCTTCATATCTGGCGCTATCCATGATACTAGGGTCTTCAGTTTGCCTCTACGTGATGATTAACAATATTAAACACCTTTTCAGGGCACTCATCTTCATATCTTCCTCGGCAGTGCTTGTTCAATTGTATGTGTGACATACATGTGGATGTTTGTGTAATGGTGCACTCATCCATCATACACACATGAACGCAAGAGATCAGCACCAATGTCTTCTAAACACTCTCCATCTTACTTTTGGGGACAGTGAACCTGGAGACCAATGATTGTCCAGCCAAGGGATCCTCTTTGGCTCTGTGCCAGCACCAATATCATAGGCATGCACCACCACACCCAGATTTTTCCTGGATTCTGGGGATCTGAACCTCATTAAGCTGAGGTGGGAGGATCTTGAGTTCAAGTCCTGCCTGGGCTGTAAAGCAAAACTCCATCTCATATAGCATTACCTATTTTGTAACTTATTTTCATTTACCAACTGTTCAAAAATATCTTTCCCTATTTAGAAGTGTCCTTATATAACTTCTTATTTATTATGTATACAGTCTTTTACCTGCATGTATGCCTACAGGCCAGAAAAGTCACCAGATCTCAATATAGATGGTTGTGAGCCACCAGGTGGTTGCTGGGGATTGAACTCATACCTCTGGAAGAGCATCCAGCACTTTTTAACCTCTGAGCCATCTCTCCAGTCCTATACCTTCATGTTTTAACATAAGCGTTTATTGTACTTCTGTTTACAATAGCTTGAACTGGAAAAAAAACACCAAATTACCTTCACTTAGTGAGTAGACAAACAAAACGTAGTGTCTCTCTGTACAATGGGATACAACCCAGCAATAAAAGGACCAGAAATGAAGACAACAGCCACAGAAACCTTCACTCAAAATCCTGCTGACTGACAGAAGCTTGACTGAAGGCAGTGTCTAACCCTCTAATGTAAATGTTGCTCTCACCCTGATCTTAGGGGGAGTGTTCTGACATTGCAACATTAAATACATTAACTGCTGACATTCCACAGAGGGCCTGTGGCAAGTGAACAAAGTTTAGTTTAGTCTGTGTATTCAGAGAGAGATAGAGACAGAGATTTTGTTGTTGTTTTCTTCTTCTTCATATAAGGTGTTCGAATTTTAACGGATGTTTCTCTTGCATCTGTTAAGACAATCATATGGATCATGTTTCTCTCCTTAATTCACCTGAGTTCATATTGAAAGTCCTGCTAATAGAGCCGTCCCGTCCTGTAATAAACCACATTTTCATGGTTGTTCTTTTCTGTAGTGCTGGATACAGCTTAGTAAGCAATTCCAGACTTTTGCATCTAAGTTACTGACAGAGTGAAGCAGTGATATTCTTTTTACAGTGTGCTTCTTCTGTTTTGATATGACTAGAATCCTGACCTCATAAAATGGAAGATACTGTCATCAAAACAAAACGGCAGCCTACAGACTGGGAAAGGATCATTACCAATCCTACTTCTGACAGAGGGCTAATATCCAGTATATATAAAGAACTCAAGAAGTTAAAAAGCAACAAATCAAGTAATCCAATTAAAA
>CM053756.1:18151688-18189101 GCA_028658305.1 Pachyuromys duprasi | reverse complement strand
GCTGGTGGGAATATAAACTGGTACAACCACTCTGGAAATCAATTTGGCGTTTTCTTAGACAATTAAGAATAGTGATTCCTCAAATTCCAGCTATACCACTCCTAGGCATATACCCAAAAGATGTTCAAGTACACAACAAGGACATTTGCTCAACTATGTTCGTGGCTGCTTTATTCATAATATCCAGAACCTGGAAACAACCCAGATGCCCCTCAGTTGAGGAATGGATACAGAAATTGTGGTACTTTTACTCAATGGAATACTACTCAGCAATTAAAAAGGAGGAAGTCATGATATTTGCAGGCAAATGGTGGGACCTGGAAAAGATCATCCTGAGTGAGGTATCCCAAAAGTAGAAAAACACATGGTATATACTCACTTATATAGACCTGTAAGATAGGATAAACTTACTGAAATCTATACACCTAAAGAAGATAAACAAGAAAGAAGACCTGGGGTAAGAGGATTAATCCTCAATTAGAAAGCCAAATTGGACGGACATTGGATGTAGGAGAAAACAAGTAGCAGGACAAGAGCCTACCACAGAGGGACTCTGAAAGACTCTACCTAGCAGTGTATCAAGCAAATATTAAGAAACATAACCAACCCTTTGGCAGAGTGCAAGGAATCATATGAAAGAAGGGGGAGTTAGTATGACCTGGAGAGGACAGGAGCTCCGCAAGGACCAAATATATCAGGGCACAGGGGTCTTTTATTAGACTGTCTCTCCAACTACGGACCATGTATGGTTATAACCTAGAATCCTTGTTTGAATGTAGCAAATGGTAGCTCAATACCCAAGTGGGTACCCTAGTAAGGGGAACAGGGACTATTTTGGACATGAACTCAATGGCTGGCTCTTCAACCTCCCTGCCCCCCGAGGGAGGAGCAGCTATGCTAGGCTACAGAAGAGGACATTGGAGCCATTCCTGAAGAGACCTGATAAGTTAGAGTTAGATGGAAGGGGAGGAGGTCCTCCCCTATCAGCGGACTTGGAAAGGGGCAGGGAGGAGATGAGGGAGGGAAGGGTGGGATAGGAAAGGAATTCGGGAGGGGCTACAGCTGGGATACAAAGTACATAACCTGTGATTAATATAAAATAAAAATGTTAAAAAAGACTACTTTGCTCAGAAAGACTTGAAGGAGTATACACTTGCCCTGTACATCAGGTTTTCTTCCTCACCATCTGCTTTTCTACTGATGTTTGAGTTCTGAGAGTCAAAAGAAAAGGCACAGCCCTGTCGAGATTTACAGTCCAGGAAATTTGAATTATCTCACATTTGTTTTTTTTTTAATTTTCAAGACTTTTATTTTGGGTGAGATGAAGTTATGTTCTCTCTGTGCGCTAGTAAAAATTTGTAATCCTTTGGCTATGGAGAAGAACATTCTTTTACCTTCAAAGTTTGTTTGATTTATTATGAGTGTGTGTGGTGGTGCATGTGTGTGGGTATACTTATGCCATGGTGTGCCTGTGGAGGTCAGAGGACACCCTTGCATAGGTTCTGGAACCAAACTCATGGTATTATGTTGTGCATAAACATCTTTACCTGTTGAGACGTCTTGCCAGCCCTTTCTTTTTTTAAGTTAATTAATTAATTAATTACAGTTTATTCACTTTGTATCCTAGCTGTAGCCCCTCCCACACCCTCTTCCAATCCCACCCTTCCTCCCTTTTCTTCTCCTATGCCTCTCCCTGAGTCCACTGATAGGGGAGGTCCTCCTCCCCTTCAATCTGATCCTAGTCTATCATGTCTCATCAGGACTGGCTGCATTGTCCTCCTCTGTGGCCTGGCTAGGCTGCTCCTGCCTCAGTGGAAGGTGATCAAAGAGCAGGCCAATCAGTTCATGTCAGAGATAGTTCCTGTTCCTCTTACTAGGGACCTACTTGGAGACTGAGCTGCCATGGGCTACATCTGAGCAGGGGTTCTAGGTTATCTCCATGAATGGTCCTTGGTTGGAGTATCAGTCTCAGAAAAGACCCCTTTGCCCAGAAGTGTTGGTTCTGTTGCTCTCCTTGTGGAGCTCCTGTCTCCTCCAGGTCTTTGTATCTCCCTCTTCTTTTATAAGATTCTCTGCACTCTGCCCAAAGTTTGGCTGAGTCTCAATATCTGCTTTGATATCCTGCTGGGTAGAGTCTTTCAGAGGCCCTCTGTGATAGGCTCCTGTCGTGTTACCTGTTTTCTCCCTCTTCCAATGTCCTTCCCGTTTCCCTTTCTGAATGAAGATTGAGAATATTACCCACGGTCCTTCTTCTTGATAAGATTCTTTAGGTGTACAGATTTTAGTATGATTATCCTATATTATATGTCTAATATCCACTTATCAGTGAGTATATACCATGTGTGTCTTTCTGCTTCTGGGATACCTCACTCAGGATGATCTTTTCTAGATCCCACCATTTGCCTGCAAAGTTCATGATTTCCTTGTTTTTAATTGCTGAGTAGTATTCCATTGTGTAAATGTACCACAATTCTGTATCCATTCCTCAACTGAGGGGCATCTGGGTTGTTTGCAGATCCTGGCTATTGCGAATAAAACTGCTATGAACATGGCTGAGCAAATGTCCTTGTTGTGTACTTGAGCATCTTTTGGATATACCCCCAGGAGTGGTATATGCCAGCCCTTCTTTCACTGTTAAACAGCACAAAAGAGTGAGGAGCCATGTAAGACAGATGCTCTTCTGGACTTGTATGTGCACAGATACACATAGCATTGAATTGCGTTAATGACAACCAATAAAAAGCAAGCTGCACACACACACAAATACCTTTCACCCCATGATGTGAAATTTCCACCCAGCAACATCTGGAGATGGCAAAGACCCGATGACTTGAATAGATGACTTGGAGGCAGGAAACCATGCTCAACCGAAGACCTTTATGAATACAGCTTGTTGCTGAATCAAGCCACTGTGCTTGTAATTCACAGTTCTGCAGCCCCAAGCACCCTCAGGTTTTTTTTTCACCAGTTTCAGAGCCTTCTCCCCACCAGAACCCTTGTTCAACCGATTCCATGTATCCAGGGAGTTCCAATGTGGCTCCAACTGGCTCATTGCCCCTCCGCTCCCTCTCAGACTTCAAGTTCCACGTGATATGATTTGCCTGCCCATCTCCCTCCCACCAAAGTCTGTGAGTTGGCATCATGTTCATACCCGAGTCCTATTTCAGAGCTAATAGAAAAAAATAGCTGTGAAATAATAAATGCACCCTCAAAATCAGCAACTAGATGCTTTCTTTGGCCAAAATGTGGGCATCATGCTATGGCATTCGTGGATTTTAGAGAAGAGGACATTTTTAGTCAAATGCCTGCAAGTATATATCATCAAACGTGACAATGCATTATGATAGAAACAGTTTCTCATTTTAGAAGATTGGGACTTTTGTTGGACTTCACAAAGTTAACAATACCCTTTGAAGTTACTTCAGACTCCTATCCTACTGTGTACTCAGCCTGTTTGTTCAACCTTCTTTAAGAGAACAATGTTACAATCAACCTGGCTTGCTTCGGATTTGCAGGGTAATCACCTTTTATAACCTAAAGATAATGTATAGCTGTAATCTTAATTTATGTTAGGCTCCATGCCTGACCTAGAACAATGCACGTGTATTCTGATAATCATGTGATGGAAGCAGCAAGAATAGAGGTTGAAAGCAATCCTATAAAATGAATATCCTCCATAAATACTGAACCCAACCATTGCTTGATTAAAAAAATGGCATTATCTGGGTCATCTGGGATCAGTTGGAGTCAGCAAGTTAGTCTGTTGAAGATTTCTGTAAAGTATCCCCCTCATTCCTTCCCCATGTGGTATTCAGTGAAGACAGAGTAAAATACTTTGTTAGGAATAGACACTCTCAGACAGACAGGCATTCACATAGTCACAGACAGACACATTCACACGGACAGACAGACAGACGGAGACACGGGGACAGCCTTCAGGCAGGCACAGATTCAAACGCACACTGTTTCTTACTGGGTATTTTCTACTGTATATTTCCTACTGTGTGTGATTTGTATCATCTGTCCAGTGTTTTCTTTTGTAAGAGTGTGGAGAGCTACACGTGGCAAACTCAGGTGGAATTCCCACATTGTCCCCACGTGTTCTTCCTAAACCTGAATTGGATGCTTCTTTGCACAGTCCGACGGGAGCTGCGGAATTCCTTCCTCTGTAAGATGGGCATGGTAGTGACGCCTACCAGACGCTGGCTGTGAAGGTGATAGCTGATACCTATAAATTACTTAACGTGGTGGCCGGCAAACAAAAGATACTCATTATCAGCTGTTCTTACACCATTATTGTTGCCTTATTGGGATGTTCTCTGCCCTGAGAAAACCTTTATCCCCGGTGTTAGCATAAAAGGTCCCTCAGCTTTAACAAAAAGTCCATTCATTATGAGTCAAGACCCTGTACCGGTTATTCCCAATTACTCTGCTTAAAGTTCCATCTTGCATCCTGTAACAACATTTCAGGAAGTTTTATTCTTTAAACAGGGCCCTTTTCGTTTTTTACAAATACTTCTACATAGATCACTATCCTACTTCAGAAAGGGTAAGAAATCGCTTTGCTCAATGAAGTGCCGGAGGGCTTCTTGCGCCCTCCGGTGCCCCTCTGTGGAACTGCAATTGAACGAGAAAAGCATTATTTACCATGTTTTATTCTCGAGGTCCTAATAAAAATTTCATGCAAATATACTAAACGTGAAATTATATTTACGTTTACTTTGTCCTGCTCGCTCTAGTTTGACCGTTATCTCTTTGTTTTTCCTTTGAAAATTTTGTTTTTTTCTTTATGTGCCATTTTCGGATGCTTTGGCTTTGTTTATTTAAATTTTTGTCCTACGCTTATCGCTTTCTCAGTTTGGCAAAGCCCAGCAAGGAGTATGAAGTGTCAAATGACTGTGTCCAGGGACAAGTGGCCCTGAGGGACCCCTGAAGGGAGGTGTCTTCAGGCAGGCTAAGGAGGACAAAGCTGGATTTAGAGCAGGCGCTTAAGGCGGTGAGTGGGAGCTACACCATGGGTTGTGAAGACTGCGTTGACCAGAGGGCTTTGGGCAACCAGGGTTCGCCTCGTGTGTCTAATAAACTCAACACAAAGCACCCCAGGACCCAGACCCAAGCTGCCCTTGACTGGAGATGGCACCTTAGGATGCTGGGAAGGGTTGACGAGTGGCAGGACTGTGGTAGAAGCACCTGGGTTAGCTGCACGTCAGAAGCAGCTGATGGTGAGCAGCAGACCCACCAAGAATCTCCGCGAAACAGCTAGAATCCCTGCCTGCCAAGACCAAGGACAAGCACCTGAGGCCAGAAAGTGGAGGCTCAACAGGTGATCAGCGGCAGGGCTCTAGAGGGCCAGAGGCATCTCGGCGGTGCAGCCTTGCCGGATTCTGGATGATTCTGGAGCCGCCTGGCTGAAAAAGCCCCACCTGCCTGCTCTTCAAAGTCCTCTACATCACTCCAACCCTCCCTCTATCTGCTCCTACTACATTTTACTTGGGTACTGTTCTTAGTTAGGGCTTTATTGCTGTGTAGAGACACCATGACTATTACAACTTTTATAAAAGAAAACATTACATTGACGCTGGGTTACAGTTTCAGAGGTTCAGTCCATTACCATCATGGCGGCCTGCAGACAGACATGGTGCTGGGGAAGGAGCTGAGAGTTCCTCACCTTGATCTGAAGGCATCCAGAGGGAGACTATATTTCGCAAGCAGCAGTGTGGAGGCTCTCTTCCGCAGTGGGTGGATCTGCTCATAGTAAGCTTCAAAGCCCACCTTTAACAAAGCCACACCTCCTCCAAAAAGACCACACCTCCTAATAGTGACGCTCCCTGTGGGCCAAGCATTCAAATGTAAGAGTCTAGGGTCCAGTCTATTCAAACCATCAAAGGTACTTAGTCCTCATCAATCCCCAGTCTCTGGGCTCAGGGAGACAGTTCTCTGAGCTACTCCTGGGATTCCCAGGAAAATAAGGGGGCCAGAGCAAGCATCTTTCTGTATTAACTTCCATTGTGTCCAGGGCCAACACTGGGCTCTTTCCCTCTGGAAACAAGGGAGGTGCTATAGTCTTTGTGAGAAAGAGCTGTGAAGATTAATTAATATCTTTCATTGGTGAACTTGCTAGCTAGTTTTATGTGAGCTTAACACAAGCTAAAGTCATTTGGGAAGGGGAATTCTCAATTGAGAAAATGCCTCCATAAGACTGGACTGTGGGCAATTCCTTAGGGCATTTTTCTTTTAATTTGTGATTGGTTTGAGAGGGTTCAGCTAATTGTGGGTGCCGTGAGAAAGCAGGCTGGGCAAGCCACGAAGAGGAAGCCAGTGAGCAGCACTCCTCCATGGGAATCTGCGTCAGCTCCCGCCTCCAGGTTCCTGTTCTGACTTCCCTCAGTGGTAGACCGAGCTGGAATACTGACTAAGAAAGACTATTCAGCCAGCTTTGGAGTGATCCCTGAATAGGCTGCCAAAAGTGACACCAGAAGATCAAGAGGACTAGCTGGTGTGCTCGAGAAAGAGGGAGCCGTGTGGAGAAGGACCCAGTTTGGCTTGGGTGAGCGGCAGATGTGATCAAGTGTTCGTGTGTGTGTGTGTGGGGGGGGTATAGTTCAGGGCCTTATTCCCACAGGGTATGTGGGCTTCAGTGTCCAGCAAGATGACAGTTGGCACGTAGGACCTGTTTGTATGCGCATTTGGGCACTATGTTTACTACTTCCCATATGAGTCTTAACAAGGCATTGGAGTATAAGCTGAGGTAGATACGTTAGTGCTGGGTTACACAGAAGGAAACTGTTGTCTGCACTTCATAGGGCATGTGAAGAAGTTCTTCTCGTCTCAGATTGGGCACTGTTTACAGACCAAAGAATGGATTATACCGAAGTCTAACTTGGTGAGCCAGTGAATTTAATGGGGCTCACTTTAAGGACTAGGAATACCTTAGAGGCAACTGCATCACCCCAAGTCACTGCTCATAAACAGTTCGTTTTTGGAGTTCTCTGAATGACTTGCAGGCAACTCAACATGGTGGAGATTATCTTCCTTTTAGAAGAGAGTCTTATTGTTTATGTAACCTTGGGAAGAGTGGAATCTTTATGAATCTGGTAAGTTTCAGGGATTTCCTGAAACTTGTGAGTTGCTCACCTTGTGGTCTTGAGCATCCCGTTAGAAGATGGGGTCTCAGCCTTCCTGATGCTGCAATTCATGCTGTGGTGACCCCAACCACAAAATTATTTTTATTGCTACTTGATAACTGTAATGTTTCTATTGTTATGGATCATAATACAAATAGCCAATAGGCAGGATATCTGATATATGACCCTTGTGAAAGGGTTGTTTGACCCCAAAGGAGTTGAGATGCACAGGTTGAAATCTACTCCTTTAAAATGTCCCGAGTCTTAGGGAGCCTCCCTCCAGGAGGGAATGTTTCAATTCAGAGGATACTGTGTTGCAACATTAAACATTAGTTAAAGGTGAGGGTAGAGATGTGACTTCTTGTGGTCTTTAATGTTTGCTTATGAAATTGCTCCAATGTTCAGTGAATATATATTTATAACTGTTATATCTCCTTGGTTAATTTGTTTCCCTTATTGATAATGTAGTATCCTCTTTCATCTCTTCTAATTTCGAAGTGAAGTATAGTCATGCCAACTATAGTGGTTTTCGGCTTCCAACCACTTGGTAGATTGTTTTCCATTCTCTGGCTCTCCATCCGTAGGTGCCTTTACCCATGAGGTGTGTTTCTTGGAGGCAAAAAACATTTGGATCTAGCTTTTAAAATCCAGCCAACCAGTCTGCATGCCTTTATTTGGTGAGCCAAAGTCGTTTACATTTACGGTTATTGTAGAGAGGTATAATTATGTTGGATGGATTATTGTTTCCTCTTCCCCCCCCCCCATTCATGCTGGGGCTTTGCTGGCTTTGTTTCTGACATGGACTCTATTGCCTGTTTTTTGATTACTTCCCCCTGGCAGGGTTGCTTTGCCTGGCCTCAGGGGATGAGGATATGCTCAGCCCTGATGTGACATCTGACATGTGCTGGGGAGGCTTGGTATGGAGAAAAGGGAGAGAGGAAGAGGGAAGGAGAGAAAGGAGGAGGCACTCTTGGGATGTAAAGTAAATAAAGTGAAATAAAAATGGTGTAAATAATGTGCATCTAATAGAAACATCACCCATCTGTTTTAATCTAAAAAGTTTTTAGTGGCAAGCTGAAAGAGATCTTACAGAAGCTAGTCCGAGACACTTTCTCTTAGAAGGAAAATTACTTCGCCAGGGGAGAGCTATGTGTTCAGGTTGGAATGTTGGAACAATGAAGAATTTTAAGAAGGTTCCCATTTTATTTTGAGTAGGGAAGGTGGTCTGTGAGTCTGAGGAGAGAGAGAAGGCTGGGGTGATGGTGGACAAACAGGAGGTGGGAAGGAGAGCCAGGAGGACGTGGAGGCAAACTTCAGGATGCGACTGCAACACATCTCTCTGTCTGGCTGCTAGTGCTCCCAGTGCTCCCGTCACTGTTTCGGGGTTTGATTAATTCCCTAGGACCAGTTTTGACTTCCCAATTCTTAAGGTACAGTCACATTTCTTCCTCAAATACTGTGTGTGTGTGTAGTTAATGTATTTAAGGCTTGTTTGTGTTTGGGAGGGATTCTGTTATTCTCCACCCCACAGAATTCTGGGGCCTTCCTCAATACCTGGACTGTTGTATAACAGAGGGCAGTTTGTCCTAGTAATAATTTTCAGCCTAGAAGGGAAAAGGGTAGTGGTGTGAGGATTTCCCAAGAGGCACAATTTCTTGTCAACTTAAGTTTCTTTTTTGGGAACTGATTCCCCTGGACTTGCACAAAAATGCTTCCTAATTCTGGCTTTCTGTACCATTCCTCCCCGCCATCTAAGGCTGGCAGTCCTGGTCTCACAAAGTAAGAGCAGAATCATAATGTCATGCCCACATCTGCCAAGATGGTGAGCTGCAAGGACACTTGGGCCTTGAATCCAGATCGACTCGGACCCTGACTGTGGACAGATTTCTTCGCCTCTTAGAATGTCAGCTTCCTCCACTAAAAATAGTCTCAGTTTACAGACAGCGTGTACTTCGGTAGAGGTTCCACCTGGGTCCCTTGAAAGAAAACATTCCCAGCTAAAACTCTTCTTTCTGCACTCTAGACAACAGTGCAACAGGTAATGCACCTGCCGCAAGGGTCAGCCAGCCCGACACCGAGGATCCGGCCTGGATTTAAGAGCCACTCTCAGGCCTTGACTCCTCTAAGCTGCTGAGCAGCACCCATGCTCCTGGGCGGAGCTGGAGGAAGTGACCCGCATGTGCCCACTGAGGGGGCCCGGCTGTGTCCCGCAGGGTTAGAAAAGGTGAACCGGAGAAGTGCGCGGCTGCGTTCAGATTGCTTCCAGAAAGAGATATTGCTGTTGCGTGTCGCTCTGTTTTTCATTTTAGCAACAACTAAGGGCCAGGACAGCAGATGTTATATATGCATTCCCACAGTGCAGATGTCCCTTTCCTGTATTGCCTTGCTAAGGTGCAGAAATAAACGGGGCTTTGCTTTCTCTCCCAGAATGCAAACCATGGTACCAAGATAGTCGCCTCCCCCTCCCCTGCCTGGTGGATGATGTTCTAACTTTCTAACTTCCCACAGAGCTAAATCTCCCACCAACACGGGCCTTCCAGCCTCTTGGTGAAGGTGAGCTCACGAAGTCCGAGCTTCTCAGAATCAGACAGCCCTGACTTTCATGTCCAGGGACCTCAAGGGAACGTAAATGGTTTAAAGCCTTAGCATGTGAAAATGCAAAATCATAGCAGTTAGAGATATGCTTAGTTTTCATAGCTCATAAGTAGTTGTATCAGTTTGAAGCCAGATGTCATCACTTCTCCTTGGCTTATCTTAGGCCAGGAAACACCAATCAGGGGTGGCTTCTACCATCAGTAGATGGTAGAATAAATTACGGCCTCTTATTGGAAACCTGATGTTGAATTCTCCTGTTACTGAGCTTTCCCAGTTGGGAAGGAAGAGGGAGCAGACAGATGCTGGGGAGAAGCTACTTCCCTTGCTCTTGTCTCTTCTGTGTTTACAACCAGAGTAGTTTAAAAAAAATCAATCTGAATAGCATTACTTTTCTGTAGACTTTTAAGTCCCCACTGCCTACAGAATGCTTCCTTGGCATCCTGTTCTCCGAGCACTGGGAGGCCATTTTGCACATTGACTGACCCTACTTGGCAAACCCTTCTCACCTGGCCATATTTAACTTCCCTACCTTCCTGCTTCTCAGACTCTATGGGTATCTCCTCTGATTCTGCACAGAGCCCTAGGAAGCTTCATAGAGTACCCAAAGACCACCCTAGGGCATGGGCCTGGTCTCTGGCAATTTCTCTCACATTTCCAAAGCCTGTGCCTGATTTGGTCTTGATTCATTCAGTCATTTCTTTAAAATGCATTCATTCATTCATATCACTTAGATGCTTCATATGGACCTTCTTTGGGTTCAACTACTAAACTAGACTAAATCAAATTAGGAAGTAATCTTTACTGTATAACTGAAGAAATTGGAAGGTTGAGTAGGAGACAAGATGGCAGAAATATAAATTTGAAGAAATTTGTATCGTTGTGTTCAAAAAAGGTATCCTTGACTTTCAGACTAAAGTACTATGATAACATTAATAAGGTGAAGTGATGTCTCACACTGTTTCCAGGGACTCCTAGAATAATGGGAGGAACATAGAGGACTGTGTGTGAGTTTGTTTGGTTCCTGCCATAACCTTGTAGACATCTGAGGACTCTGGAGACATGCATTCTGTTATACCCGTGAAGGTCAGAAGTCGAAGGTGAATGTCAGCGGGCCCTCGGGGCTCTAAAAGCTCTCAGGAGAATCCTTTCTATGCCATCCTCTAAGTCCCTCCTCATCCGTGCTTCTGTAAGTAACCCCACACATTGGATCGCCACGCTAGAATACTTTGCTTCCTCAGGAAAAAGTCACTCAACACATGGGATGGGCCCCATCCTTCTAATCCCTGTTTGTGTCTGGTCCTTCTCTTATGCAAGCACTTATCACTAGATTTAAGGTTTATCTGAATAATCCAGACTCCCATGTAACACTCCTTAAGCGCACCCCCCAAGAACCTTTCCCTATATAGAGTTATATTCACAGGATCGAGGGATTTTGAGATGGACCTGCTTAGGCAGGGGGTGGGGACCATTTTAACTGATAAAAAAGTTGTTGGCAGGGTGATGAACATTTTGGGGTTACTTTTTTCTATGTGTTAGAAATTTGGTACATGCACATTTTAAAGTTAACCTTAAAATTACTTTTTCATTTTCTGTGTATGGATGTTTTACCTGCATGTTATGTCTATATACCACATCCGTTACTCGGTGCCCGCAGAGGCCGGAAGAGGGTGCCAGATATCCTGAAACTGGAGTTACAGACGATTTTGAACTACCACATGGATCCTGCTCCCAGGTTCTCTGAAAGAACAGCCAGTGCTCTTAACTGCTGACTCTAGCTCCCTAAAGTTTACTTTTGCTGTTGCTTCTATGGTCAGGCTATATCCCAAACTGTTAGCAATACGTTGTCTGAGTCCTCTAGCCTCGCCTGCTTTGGAGAGTTCCTGTACAGGTTAGGAGGAGCCCTACCAGTACGGACTTTTTGCAGCATTTCTATCTTTTCTGTTGGACAGCAGTGAGGAGACAGCAGACAAGTGGGAACAGCAGCAGATGGTGCCCTCTAGTGTTACAAGTTTGTATAGCTCTAGGGACTCAGGTGTTCTCAGCCCTTGGTTGATGATGTTTGAGCTACTGAGCCTACAGCAGCGGCTCTCAACCTGTGGGTCGAGCAACTCTTTCACAGGGGTCACCTAAGACCATTGGAAAGATCAGATATTGATGTTATGGTTCATAGCAGTAGCAAAATTATAGTTATGAAGTAGCAATGAAAATAAATTTATAGTTGGGGGTGACCACAACATGAGGAACTGTATTAAAGGGCCGCAGCATTAGAAAGGTTGAGAGCCTCGTGGTTGAAAATTTGACTACTCTTTGGAGTTCTTCTAGTGGCGTAGCTTGCAGGATTTTGTTTTGTTTTGTTTTGTTTTTCCAATCAGGGTTTCTCTGTGTAGCCTTGGCTGTCCTGGACTCACTTTGTAGACCAGGCTGGCCTCGAACTCACTGTGATCTATCTGCCTGCCTCTGCCTCCCCAAGTGCTGGGATTGAAGGTGTGTACCACCATGCCCGGTTGAGCTTGCAGTTTTTATTCCATAGTTTTCATGGCCTTATTAGTCTTCTTTCCTTCAGTTTCTGCATCCTAGAACCCCAACCCTCATCCTGGCCCCCCTCTCTGCTCTCTCTTTTGGAGACAGGGTCTCGTGTAGCCCATGCCAGCCTTGTACTTGAAATAGCCAAGGGTGCCTTGAACTTGTGATCTTTCTGATTCTGCTTCTCAGGTCGCTAGGATTACAGGCCATGCACCAGCATGCCTCGTTTTATGTGTTTTTGGAGCTTGAATGTAGGGCTGCTTCTGTGCAAGATAAGCATTCCATCAACCGAACTACATCCTTAGCCCTTCAGCCTCAACTTTGTGTCCTCCCCACAACTTCACTTTCTGCGTTCTCTGTATTTCTAACCGTCCCTTTTCTTGTTACCCTGGCTGGTCCCTTGAACTCGAAGCTGTCTTTTATTGTCGTGACTTCCTTCCATTGCCACTGTGGGAGGAAGCTACTCATTGACCCGCCACTGCTGTTGCTGCTCTTATGAAACAACCGGTTAACCAGCTGCAATTAAATCTTGAGACACTTCAGTTAGATTTTGCTTTGTCTATGTGATTGGCTTTTTCAAGAAATGGAGTTGTGCGGTTTTCATGAATGTTACGGAGACTTGCAGCAACTGCTGAGTCTCTGTTTTCAGCTCAGCTGGAAGGCAATGTTTGTAAAACGCAACCATTTGAAGAGCTGGAATACTTTCTTGCTATGTTTCCAAGCAAGACGCAGGACTTCGGGCAAACAAATAGTAATTATCTATCCAAGTATGTCTCAAACATTGCATGGACCAAACTTACAGCAAAAGGTTGTTTCTCTGAAATATATATAAACAGGAGTGCCCAGAATCTTATCTGATCCATGTAGCAACTATTTGCATGCTTTCCTTTCTCTGCCTGACTCTCAAGAACTTGCCAGCCTCTGCACCTTTATAAAAGTTGTTGGCTCTGATTAGTCTGTCTTATCTTCAGCTGCTATTATATTGTATTTCTCAATTTAGACTTTCTTTGAATTATTACGACATTACTTATTTAATAGATTTTGTGCTCTTAAAGGGCTGAACTTTCATCTTTTGTGAGTTAAGTCCCTAGAATTTTGAGAGCTTTGGCATACCTCCTTCTCCCTGGGGCACAGGGCAAATTTTAAGCATTGTTGAAGCACTGTTAAAAAAAAATCAGCAGTGATTGTTAATAATAACTCCTTCAGGTTCTTACTATAAGCAAATCTTTGGTTCATGTTCCTGGGAATAAGCAAAGACTTTGATGTCTCTCACTGCTTTAAACAAAAGAACTGTCAGCCAAAGAGCCAGCTAAATACTTTTTTTTTCCTCATTTTGAACTCCCTGCAGATTCGTGGAGGAAACTACAGCAACTGTTTCCACCTGGGCCAGAGGGGGAACACCTCCCTCTTGTGACCCATCAAAAGCAGCTTGCCTTATCAGTTTTAATCATTTATTGAAAGCATTAACATTTTGTTTATAAGAAAGACTTAAGAAAACTGAATGCAGAACTGCCTTGGCTGGGCTCAATCAGTATGTGTCTAATGATTGAGCGAGTATGTCTGTGTGCACACAGGCATGCAGCATACCTGGAAGTGAAGCCAAAGACTCACCATGTATTGCTTGTCTGCATCCACTATCCCCTGTCCTTTTCTGTTTCCTTGAGGATTGCCACAAGCATTTTGGACACCACTGTCCGTAAAAGTGATTGCTTTTAAACAGAAGTTACTTTGACACCTCAGAACTGAATTTGAGCAGGTCTCTCTAGAATCCCCCAATATCTCCATCTATAATATAAAAATATAAAAGATGTCTTCTTAGGGGATCTTTTTAGAGAAAAGTGAAGACAGATTTGTGAACGCCCATTGTTTGTCTGATAATGGAGAACTTTTGGGGTCCCCTTTATATCCTGCAACAAGAACTCAGCAGCATCTTTTTATACTTGATAAATACAGTGAAATTCAAACAATAGAGGTGGAGCACAAAGTCTAAAGAAGCAAGATGCTAGGAGCTTGCTGCCAGAGCCCTGAAATATGGGGTGAGGGGTGGGGTAAGGGGTGGGGTGAGGGAGAGGACCACTGTTTTAAAAAATTCCCAGAAAGCGGCATTGTAGGCCTTTTGCAGTTAAGCTTCGTCTGCTCAGTTGAATGGCTCTTGGCCCAGAGCCTTGCTTTTGTCAAGGCCCTGACAAGTTTCTTGGACCTACATCCTCTTTGCTTTTAGTGGTCACTGTGAATTTTCATGTCTGTTGTTGGGTTTAGTGTGATAGCAGGCGTTCACGTTTAACATCCCTAACATTCATTTTCATTAACTGCCATGTAGATATAAGAGCAACTTCATAGGTAAAGCATGAATAATAGAGACTTAATGTATCAAGGGAGGGCTGATGGGGACATTAGGAGGTTTGCAGTGTATTTGTGTTCCCTTGTTCTTGCTTTCCCCACACTGGCATGGCCACAAGTGCTCACCTGTTTAGTCTGCCAAGAGCATTAGCGTTTTAACCAATGGTTTGTTTTAGTGCATGGTTGGCTGCTGCTGGGTAGCAAGAATCCAGGAACCCATTTAACTGTCATGAAGAAGGAAGATACTTCTTTATTCTAGTTGATGATGTCCAAGCATCTATCATACAATGCATTTTTTGCATGGTCTCTTTTATTTACTCATGTTTAGAGAAACAGAGATTTATGACAAGGCAAGCAAGCCCATCCTTCATTGCTTCATTTCACAGGGCAGAATGGAATTTCTCCACCGGCTCCTGGCTGCAGCTGGAGGAACAGTGGGTGCTAAGATGAGACATCTTAAGTTGGACCTGAGTTGACTGAATGAAATACCTTCCTCTCATAAGCCACATGGTGTTTCTCACTGAGTCATTTATTAAGAGTTGTAGTTGGAATACCAGATTTCAACTATGAAGAGATTCACAGGCTTGTCCTAAGAAATTGTTAAATGTTTCTTCTGATAAAGGAGAATAAGTTCAAAAGAAACATAAGGAACATCACTTTTATGGAGTTTATTTGTGCTTACACAAACTGAAAAATAATGTGTCATTTAAATAACACTTAGAGATGTGGGTACTGAGTGATGGCACTGAACTACTGTTTTTGTTGCGATTGTATATTAGATTTATTTTTTTCACATTGTTCCTGTGCTTTAAAGAAACAAATTATTGGCATATGAAATATGGTCATGTATTTATTAACAATGGGGGAATGGTCTGAAAAATATCTCATTCATCCATTTATGTAATTTTTATACATTTGTTGCGTGTGTGTTTGTGTTTGTGTGTGTATGTAGGTCAGAATTCATCGCGTGGGAGTGAAGTCTCTCCTTCCACCACGTAGGTTCTGGGGCTAGAACTCAGATTGTCATTCCTGGCAGCAAGCGCCTTTACCCAGCGAGCCTTCCGTGCTGCTTTGAATGAAAAAGTCACTCTACTTTCCACAGACTCACAGGCAATAGCATTATTGGAGGTGTGGCCTTGTTGGAGGAAGTGTGTCACTGGGAGGCAGACTTTGAGCTTTCAGAAGCTTAAGCCAGGACGGGAGGCTCATTGTCTCTTCCTGCTGCCTGCTGATCCAGATATTGAACTTTCAGCTACCTCTTCAGCACCGTGTCTGCCTGCATGCTTCCATGATTCCTGCCATTATGATAATGGACTAAACCTCTTAACTGTAAGCCAATCTCAATGAAATGTTTCCTTATAAGAGCTGCTCTGGTCATGGTGCCTCTTCACAGCAACAAAGCCCTAACTAAGACATCATCTCATAATCACTCAGTCATCACCTTCATTGTGCAAACACCCGTGTGCAAATAAAACTTGGGGTTACGGCCTGCCCACTACCTATGCTATGTAGTATAGCTTCTTGGTGTTCCTAGGTCTTAACCTCACGCAGCATGCCGCTATAATGAATACTGTAGGCAACTGTACTGTAGTGATAAATAGTTGTATGTCTAAGCAAACCTAGGTGTAGAAAAGGCACAGCAGAAGAAGAGGTAGCAGGAGGAGTGGAAGTTAGGGATAAAGGGATCGCCATGAGGCAAGATGAGCCATGAGCATTTGGTTGTAAGGACAGGGCAATGGGGCAGAAGCCAACCGTCATCAGATTGGCGAGTGATTGGCTTTTATGTGGCTTTTAAAGGTACTAGGCTTAGAATAGCTCAGAATCTGCCCCACATAGTGTTCACAGCTTAATAAGAAATCATAGCCTTTCTGTGTCGGTCACTGGGGAACTAGCTGGTTAAAAAAAGACCACTGTCATGATCTAGTACTGCATTAATTAATTTAGAAAGGGTAATTCTTCCTTCTACACATACCAGCATCTAAAGGCAAAGATCTTGATGACTGTCCTGATGGACTGTTGGTTGGACAGAAAGTCTGCCCCCTGAATAATGGGTGTTAAACAAGAACTGGTTTTCATCTTGACCTTTTATTACATGTGTTTACACAGGACTTCTGGCCAGACAGAGACATCTCTGTCATTCCAATTCAAGTGCCTTTGCCTCAGGACAAGGTTTAAATGACTGAATGAAGATCAAGACCAGGCTGTGTCTTCATCAGTATTAGAGTGATTTGCAGGAAAAAACAAACAAACAAACAAAAAAACCCAGAATTATATGATGAGTCGGCAGTGCCTTTTACATCCAAGTGATGAATTATATCTATCTAACACTTAGTGGAAACCCTGAACTTTCCCCAGTCATGTATATGTACAGTGACTTAGTCCTTATACCAACTTAGGCTACTGAGCCATAATGTTTAGTAATGTGTCTAATCAATGTCACCTTACAAAGGTACCATTTCACTTTCTTTGGTGAAATCACCTAAAATTGAACGAGGCCCTGTGCAGGGGTTGGGGGCTGGGTTGTAGTTCCCAGGAAGTCACTTTGTTCTGGAAAGCGTGCCGTTTTGTGTTTAAGCATGGAGTCAGTCACCCTAACTTGAAACAGCCTGCACAATTTTTGCAAGAAAGAAATTCCTTTTTCTTTGGCTTTAAGTTTGTTTTAGAATAAACTGCTGGAGTCTATCAGATGTGGACAGAAAGGGGAAATCAAGAAGTTCTCACTTCCTCTTATCAACTTCGGGGCAGCCCACGTCTGTTTAGCCACCAAGGATTCCAGCCATAGAATTGTTCATAGAAATATCTTACAGTTTACCAACCCCATGATTTGTGTTGGTGTAACTTGAGCCATGACCACATTGTGAATAGAGAATGGAAAGGGAACAGATGGTGAAGTCAGAATCCATCCAGCTGTCCTTTCAGCCATTCAACAAATAACTTTAGTGTCTAGTTGTGAAGGACATTTGAACAAAGAAATGTGTAAGTTAAGAAACAGAGATGCCAGATCACCAAGAGAGATGCCATCATCACTCTAGTGATGATGATGGTGGTGGTGGTGGTGGTGTCAGTAGATGACTTAGTTTAAAGTAATGGTGTGTTGATATAGTGGGCATAGAGGTTGGTGGAGAAGCAGAGTGTGAAAAGGTCAGAGTTGAGGCTTTGAGTAG
This sequence comes from Pachyuromys duprasi, assembly GCA_028658305.1. NCBI lineage: Eukaryota > Metazoa > Chordata > Mammalia > Rodentia > Muridae > Pachyuromys > Pachyuromys duprasi. Next base: position 18,171,355 of record CM053756.1, on the reverse strand, counting down.
GTCTGGAAACTCGTGAGGGGGTAAAAGCTGCATCTGACTGTTTGGTAAGGAGTCATTCTGACACCCTGGGAATGACCCATACCCCTTCTTTTCCTGTGCTTTCTCCTTAGCAGTGTAGATCCAATGTTGTCCATCAGCCAAGAACACACAGGGATGTGAAACAGATGACCGGAGAGGGAACTGATAAGTATTTTGGGGGCTTTTATTTTTGGCTTCTTATAATTTATTTTAGCACTCTAAAATTGCTTGTAAGAATACAGAACAGGCTCTCTGCAGAAAAACTCCTCAAATTTCCCTCAAATAGTACGAGACTTAGCTTAGGAACTTCCCCTATAAAGGTACGATTTGGCTAATTGCCTGTTGCATTCCCTCCCTGATTCTTAAAAAAAGAAAAAAAATTTAAAAGACCTGGATGAGAAATAAAAACATCAATTAAGTGAGCTAAAAAAACAAAATGAAGATTGACAAGAAAAAGAGGAATTAGAACTGGCAGAGACTGGACTATCCCTGAATCATCATCTTCTATAGTTTTAGTAATTTCAGCAAAGTTTTATTTTTTTTTCACTCAAAGAGTAAAAACAATGGATAATTCAGTTTCTAGTCTTCTTTCAAGAGGTGAGGTTTGGATGTTCCAGCATATGCTGGTAGTGGAGATGAACAGGACAAAGCTGTGCAGCCCAGAGCCATCTCCAGTACATCCCCTGTGAAAAGACATGGAAAAGAGAGCCCTATGTGACTTGTGACTTAGCTCCATTTCTGCATCAATAGCTGACATGGCAAGGCTTGAGATAGACAATAAGCCAGTGGCAGGCTGGACCCTGTATTAAAATACTAAGCTACTATACATTTGAGTTTCATTAGAATGAAGAAAGAGGAGATTTGGGGACCAAAGCTATAAACAGCTGTGGACAGGTTTAATGCATCTGGTTTTATGTTGAGGTCTTTGATCCACTTGGACTTTAGTTTTGTGCAAGGTGAAAAATATAGATCTATTTGCATTTTTTCTACATGTAGACCTCCAGTTAGACCAACAACCATTTGTTGAAGATGCTATCTTTTTCCATTGTATGGTTTTGGCTTCTTTGTAAAAAATTAAGTATCTGTAGGTGTGTGGGTTTACTTTTGGTCTTCTATTCAATTCCATTAATCCATCATTCTGTTTCTATGCCAGTACCATATAGTTTTTATTACTATTGCTCTGTAGTACAGCTTGAAATCAGGGATGGAGATACCTCCAGATGATCTGTCATTGTACAGGATTGTTTTAGCAATTCTGGGTTTTTGGTTTTTCCATATGTATTGAGAATTGTTTTTTCAACTTCTGTAAAGAATTGTGTTGGTATTTTGATGGAATTGCATTGAATCTGTAGATTGCTTTTGGGAGGATGGCCATTTTCACTATGCTAATCCTACCGATCCATGATCACGGCAGATCTTTCCATCTTCTGACATCTTCAATTTCTTTCTTCAGAAATGTGATATAAAACTATACACACTAAACCTTTTAGAAGAAAAAGTGAGGAAGAGCCTTGAACTCATTGGCACAGGAGACAACTTCCTGAACAGAACACCAACAGCACGGGCTTTAAGAACAACAATCAATAAATGGGACCTCATGAAACTGAAAAGCTTCTATAAAGCAAAAGACACTGTCATCAAAACAAAATGACTGCTTACAGATTAGGAAAGGATCTTCATCAACCTATATCTGACAGAGGGCTAATATCCAGAATATATAAAGAACTCAAGAATTTAAACAGCAACAAATTAAGTAATCCAATTAAAAAATGGGGTACAGAGCTAAACAGGGAATTCTCAATAGAGGAATGGCAGAGAAACACTTAAAGAAATGCTCAACATCATTAGCTATCAGGGAAATACAAATCAAAATGACCCTGAGATTTCAACTTACACGCATCAGAATGGCTAAGATCAAAAACTCAAGTGATAACGCATGCTGGAGAGGCTGTGGAGAAAGGGGAACCCTCCTCCATTGCTGGTGCAAATGCAAACTTGTACAACCACTCTGGAAATCAATTTGGCGCTTTCTTAGACAATTAGGAATAGTGATTCCTCAAGATCCAGCTATACTACTCCTGGGCATATATCCAAAATATACTCAAGTATACAACAAGGACATTTGCTCATGTTTGTAGCAGCTTTATTCACAATAGCCAGAATCTGGAAACAACCCAGATGTCCCTCAACTGAGAAATTGTGGTACACTTACACAATGGAATACTACGCAGCTATTAAAAACAAGGAAATAATGAAATTTGCAGGCAAATGGTGGGAACTAGAAAAAATGATCCTGAGTGAGGTATCCCAGAAGCAGAAAGACACACACTGTATATACTTACTTATAAGTAGATATTAGATATATAATACTGGATAAACATACTAAAATCTGTACACCTAAAGAAGCTAATCGAGAAGGAGGGACCTTGGTAAGATGATCAGTCCTCACTCAGAAAGGCAAACGGGATGAACATCAGAAGAGGGAGAGGGCAGGGAACAGGACAGGCACCTACCACAGGGGTAGAAGGACTCTTCCCAGCAGGGTATCAAAGCAGATGCTGAGACTCTTGGCCAAACTTTGGACAGAGTTCAGGGAGTCTTATCAAGGAAGGGAGAGATGGGAGACCTGGAAGGGACAGGAGCCCCACAGGAGGGCAGCAAAACCAAAGGATCTAGCAAAGGGGTCTTTAATGGGGTTGATGCTCCAACTGGGGACCAAACATGGAGATAACCTGGAACAGATGTAGCCCATGGCAGCTCAGTGTCCAAGTAGGTTCCCTAGTAAGAGGAACAGGGACTATCGCTGATGTGAACTCAGTGGCTGGCTCTTTGATCCACTTCCCCTGGGGGAGGGGGGGGAGCAGCCTTGCTGGGCCAATGAGGAGGACAATGCAGCCAGCCCTATGAAACTTGATAAGCTAGGATTATATGGAATGGGAGGAGGACCTCCCCTATCAGTAGACTTGGGGAGGAGCATGGGAGGAGATGAGGGAGGAAGGGTAGTATTGGGAGGGGACAAGGGAGTGGGCTACAGCTGGGATACAAAGTAAATAAACTGTAATTAATTAAAATAATTAATTAAAATTAAAAATAAAAATTCCTGAATATGAAAAAACAAAACAAAACAAACAAACAAATGGCTGTTGGCAAAGGGCAATGTACCTGTGTGTCTATAACAGAAGGTTGGGAGAAGAAATGTTCCAGAAAAACTAATTCTTAAGGCTTAAAACATTCAAAAATTCAGCTAAGGAGCATAAGTCCTTTTGTGGACTACCCCACCTAGCGGGTTAGGAGAGGCACATACCCATGAATGGAGACTGCCTGAAATCCCTCCTGCAGTACTGAGGCACTCAGACTTAGTCAACATCAACAAAGCTGGGGTTATCCTTCCAGTTTTGGGAAAACTGCATGTTGGGAAATGAAATCTCACAGGGAACTAGGCAGTTCCTCAGAAAGTGCAACACATGTGTGTTATCAATAGCTTAGCCTTTCCATTATTTAACTAGGTGTGTGGAAAAGATTGATGAAAAAACATCAACAGTAATATTTGCATGAAGTATTCACAGGAAGATCATTCAATACACTCAAGAAGGAGAACAGGTCTGAACACCCATTGATGTGTAAATGGTAGAACAGAAGGAGCGGTGGTGCTTTGAGTGAAAACGGCCCCCACAGGCTAATAGAGAATTGCACCACTAGGAAGGGTGGCCTTGTTGGAGTAGGCGTCATTTTGTTGGAGGAAGTGTGTCACTGGGGGTGAGCTTTGAGATTTTAAATGTCCAAGGCAGACCCATGTCTCTCTCTCCCGAGGCCTGTTGATCCAGATGTAGAGCTCTCATCTCCCTCTCCCTCATCATGTCTGCTTGTGTGCCACCATGCTTCCCACCATGATGAAAATGGACTAAACCTCTAAAGCTGTATTAAATGCTTTCCTTTATAGAAGTTTCTGTGGTCACGACGTCTCTTCGCAGCAATAGAAACCCCAACTAAGACAAATGCTGTAGCCAAAGAGTAGAACATTATTTGGCCTTGAAAGTGAGTGAAGTTTTGATTCATTTTACAGTTTGCTGAATCTTAAGATATTATTTTACAGCTGGACGCGGTGGCACATACCTTTAATCCCAGCACTCCAAGAGGCAGAGACAGGCAGATTGCTGTGAGTTTGAGGCCAGCCTGGTCTACGAAGAGAGTCCAGGACAGCCAAGCTACACGGAGAAACCCTGTCTTGAGAAAAAAAATATATTATCTTACATGAATGAAACCTGACACGAAATGAAACATATTTTCTGATTCCTTTAATGTGACCTGCCCAGAGCAATTGCTTCTGCAGAGACAGGAAGCAGAGTAATGGTTGTCGCTATTCAGGGAAGTAGGGACTGGAGAAAAGGCACACAGCTTTCATCTCAGGGCAACAGAAATAGTCTCAAAGTAAAGAGTGGTAATGATTTCAGGTTTTTGTGCATTGATTAAACACCACAAATTTATACTCTTTCAAAAGAGTGGCTTTTGGGGGCTGGAGAGATGGCTCAGTGCTTAAGAGAACTTCCTGTTCTTCCAGAGAGCCTGAGTTTGGTTTCTGGAACCCACATCAGTCAGCTCACAACTGCCTATAACTCTAGTTTCAGAGGATCTGACTCATTTTTTTTCTGGCTTCCATGAGCACAGGTATGCACGTGGTACGCAATACCTTTATACAGGTACTCACACACGCTCATAAAATAAAAAGAAATAAATCTTTAAAAATAAATTTTACAATGAGAGACATAATGTGATAGACTCGTCAGAAGTGCAATTGGGTCTAGAGCAACATGACACAGATGTGGTGGTGAATTATTGGACAAGCAAGTCTAAGATGAGGGGAAGGGAGACATGCTTGAGGAGAAACTGCTGTGCTGGGAACCTTGCTTAAAGTTTACTTGGGAGGAAGGTCTTCATTGTGCACGAGCTGTATGTTTTTGTTTTAAAAAAAACTATGTTTATGTGTATGCGTGTTCTGTCACATGTATTGTGTGCATGCAGTTCCTGGATCTGCCAGTAGAGGGCAGCAGATCCCAAGGAGCTGGCATTTCGAATGGTTGTGAGTCACTATGTGGTTGCTAAAAACTGAATGCAGGTCCTCTGGGAGAGCAACCAGTGCTTTTAACTGCTGAGCCATCTCTTCAGCTCCCGAGTCATAATGTCTGTGCACACAACAAACCAGAGCAAAGACAGCAAACCCTAAGCATCTTGTCAATATTTGCAGCTCTGAAGATCATAATAATCTTCACAATAATCTTCAAAACCTTGGGTTTGTGCTGGCACATATTGTGGTGCCTGTAATTTGCTTCATCTTTTTTCTTTTAAATCAGGTGAAAAAAGAGGAAGTGAACCCCCCCCCGCAAGAAACTGGTGTTTAAAATAAAATAAAATAAAATATCGACTCAATCGATGCTTCCCCAAAAGTCACTCTCAGATTGCATAGTAGATGCAGATGAGTGTCTGTGCTGAACTGGATGCAGCCTATGTATTTAGCACTGTGACAGAGGTTTCCCCAAACTTATCAGTAGGAATAACAGGGATGCTAAAGTCTTAACTGCAAGGGCTCAGCCTTTAGAGGCTAAGATCCAGCCAAAAGCTTTGCTCAAGGGACAGAGAGATTGACTGTCTGGACACCCACACTGGTGAAGAGAGAGGTAGAAATAGTTGAGTTTCAACTTCCAGGCATCTCAGGAATGAGGACCACAAAAAATGTGGACTGCTCAAGTTGACAGCGTTCCTTACAGACTAGTGCATGACTCGGGGTTTACCTGGAGGATCTCCTAATAGAGTGATGCATCCAGAATGCTTCCATAATGCCAGAGCATGTGGCTATCTTCCTTGACTGATAACAAAATGTACAAAATTGTGGGAAGTTCCTCAATGAATTGAATAGAACTACCAACGCCCCAGAAAACTCACCACCACCAATATTCCCAAGATAAAGGAAAATCCACCCTCTCTAATGCTTGTTTAAAATTGCTTATAGCAGCATCATTCAAAAACCTGGAAATAAACCAAATATCTGTCAACAGATGGATAGGTGGGGAAAATGTTCTGCAGCCATGCAAGGGAGTTTGCTGCATGGATTAACATCGAAAATCCATGTTACACAAAAGAAACAGGGCAAGAAGTGCCTGTACTATATGGTTCACCGGTGTGAGAAGTCAACACCCTTTAAATCCCAACAAACAGTAAGTAGATTAGTGGTTGGCTACAGCTGAGGGAATGCGAGGAGGGTAGCTGACAAAGCATATAGGTGGGTTTTGTTACAGTTTTTGTCATCACGTTCAAGGTGAAAAGGGTGCTCCAGAGCCAGAAGACGAATAATTGAATGTGTCAAACCACTGATGTGTGTGTGTGTGTGTGTGTGTGTGTGTGACAATTCCAGTATGTGATGTGTGTCAGTATGTACGTTACTTTAAAAGTACTTTGAAAGACGATTTGAACAGAAAAGAGATGGAAGTTAATAAGGCACACAGCTGTAACTGTATAGAGAATTGTTCTGAGCAAGGAGATATTTTTGTTCAGGGTCTCAAGGAATGTAAAGACATGTCTTCAAAGGAAAAGGAAGTGGATGTAGGGTATAGTGCTCTGAAAAGATAAAACAGAAACTAGAATAAGAAGATTAAATGGGAAGGAGGATTGGAGGGCTGGGTAAAGGGGGGAAGGTGTAGATGGACATTTAGCTAACATTAAAGGTACTCAGAAAAGTCATATGGAAACCTACTATTGCAGAAGTTCCTAAAACTTATGCATATATGAAAGGAATTTAAATAGTCATCATATAATTGGGAAGACAATGCCCCAACTAGACATCTTATACCACCATGTCAAACCTTCAGATCTAGGAAAGATTTATCTCTTTTTGACTCATTGGCCAAAGGGGTCCCATAGATCCTCCTCAGCAAACATTACAAGATGTTACCAAAACTTTTGGTTATTCTCCATAACCTGATAGTAAGGCCCTATTGTTGAACACACAACTTACTTATGTCATAGAACATGAAAAAAAAATCAATCTGGTTCTCAACTAGAAGCTTCACGTCTACTGACTAGTGTTCATGGTGCTGGAAGGTACGTTTCACATTAAAGAGGGAGAAAAGTAATCACCAACATCACCCAGATATTCACACTGCAGCCTACATCTCTGACCTACCTGCAAGACACACTGGTGCAATGGTGACACAAATGTTATGGGACCAACCCGCTATTTGATAGGATTAAGTCCCACTACAGGGAGTGGATCCCACACCTGACAATGCTAACGTGGCCAAGAACCCGAGTTTTGATCAGTCTTTTGTCTAAAGGAAAAACAACTATTATTATTCTGCTAAAGGAGCATAGAAATAAGATGCCTTCTGATAACATAATACTATACCGATAGGTGAGAGCATGGCTCAACTCTTATCAGAGAAGCTTCTTCTTACAGTAGATGGTAATTAACAAAGAGATCCACAGCTGGGCACTGTGCAGAGAATGAAAGACTTTGGAGCACCCAGACCTACATGGCTCTCTTCATCTAACACTCCTCTCAAGGCTCAGAAATCTATGTGGAAGAGAAGGCAGGAAGAATGTAAGAGCCAGTGACTCCGAAGAAAGAGCATCTTTCAGACCAAATGGACTGACAAACATGAACTCACAGAGAGGGTGACAGTGTGCAGAAGACCTGCACAGATCCAAACCAAACAAAATCTCAACACTGAGGAGAGGTAGGCACAAAGTCTTACCCCCAACCAAGAAGCTATTTGCAAATGATACTTGCTGGGGAAGGGAAGTAAGTTTTCTTCTTCAGTGAAGTGTCATTGGGTATATCAGCCCCACTCCAGGCCAAACCCCATGCTCTGGGCTAATTGGCCAACCTAAGATAGACTCCATGTTTTGTTCTGTGTTTTTTTGTTTTGTTTTAATGTTTTTTTTTTGTCTTACTGATTTTTGCTTTTTTTTAGCTTGTTTGTTTATTTTTTTATTAAAATTTTTAATATTAATTGCAGTTTATTCACTTTGTATTCCAGCTGTAGCCCACTCCCTCATTCCCTCCCAATTCCACCCTCCCTCTCTCCTCTCCTCTCATGCCCCTCTCCAAGTCCACTGATAGGGGAGGTCTTCCTCTCCTTCCATCTGATCCCAGCTTATCAGGTCTCATCAGGACTGACTGCATTGTCTTCCTCTGTGGCCCGGCAAGGCTGCTCCCCCCACAGGGGGAGGTGATCAAAGAGCCAGTCACTGAGTTCATGTGAGAGACAGTCCCTGTTCCCCTTACTAGGAAACCCTCTTGGATACTGAGCTGCCATGGACTATATCTGAGCAGGGGTTCTAGGTTATATCCATGAATGGTCCTTGGTTGGAGTATCAGCCTCAGAGAAGACCCCTGTGCCCAGATTGTTTTGGTTCTGTTGCTCTCCTTGTGGAGCTCCTGTCCTCTCCAGGTCTTATTATCTCTCCCTTCTTTCCTAAGATTCCCTGTACTCTACCTGAAGTTTGATTATGAGTCTCAGCATCTGCTTTGGTACACTGCCGGGTAGAATCTTTCAGAGGCCCTCTGTGGTAGGCTCCTGTCCTGTTTCCTGTTTTCTCCTTCTTCCAATGTCCATCCTATTTGTATTTCTGAATGAGGATTGATCATCCTACCCAGGGTCCTCCTTCTTGCTTAGCTTCCTTAAGTCCATTTTCATTTTTGTTGTTTTTCTTGGTATTATTTTTTGAGAGGCAAGGGGCATCAAGTTGGGTGGGTAGGAAGATGGGAAGAATCTGGGAGGAGTTGGAAGAGGAAAAAGAATATGACCAAAATACATTATATGGAATTGTTTAAATAAATAAATAAATAAGATTAGAAGAGTCCTCAATTTAAGAAAGGAAGAAATGCTAGGGGACCAACAGGAAGACTGAGCTGCCTATCAGGTAGCTACATAGCGAGTTAGATCTGGTCCCAAAGAGACAAACAAACAAACAAACAAACAGACGAAATAGAAACATGAATTGAGCTAAACATGTAGACAGTGTTATGAAACTATGTTCTATGGGAATTTGGGAGGACTTCTAACATTGGGCACAAAAATGATTCTGGGCTGTGTGAGAAGATGAGAAAGAAAAATTAATACATCTGAGAAGTGGACTGGGGACTCTGTCATTTAGCAGGAGTGTTGGTATAATGTTCTTTTGGAATGTATACACCTTACCCTTGTTCATTCAAATGCTTATTTCTCTCCCCCACTATTTGGTTTCAATCCGGACATTGCATTATGGTATTTATTCTAAGCATCACCTGTCTCAAGTTTGTGTAAACATTGTCACCATTTGTTCTCTAAATTGTCAGCTAAAACAACCAGCCACAATGTTTGAGCAATGGAGAAGATAGGGTGGGGCATCCTGGTTCAGAGTGGGAAGAGAGGAAGGAAGCAGGAGGAGAGGAAGGAGTAAGGAGGGAGAAGAGGAGAGAAGCAGGGAGAGCAGAAGCTGGAGGAAAGGTCTTGGAATAACGTGCAGAAATGAACCAGACCTAAGATATCACTAAAAGCAAGTATAATGGGTGAATCTGAATGGTAGAAAACTATGCGGGCTTGGAGGTTTAGGATAGAGTAACTATTGCCCAGCATTGTGTTCTAGGTTAACTAAATCCTAGTCTGTATGTGGTGATTTGGTTATACAGCTATTTAGGATTAACCACAGCTTTACTAAAAGATATATCAATAATAAATATTGATGACAAAATACAGCATAGGAGCAATCAAGCACAGCATGCCTGTGCACTGGACAAGTAATAGAGAGAATGAAGTCCATTGTGGACTGTGTGGTCATGTGGAGTGGTTTTGCCTCTGGGGTTGGTGGTGGATGCTCACTCTAACTGTAATTTGGTTACAGGGCCAAAGCTTTTAGGCAAGGGAGCTGGGTTAAGAGTGCTACATAAGCGCAAAACAAAGTTCAGGGACCCAGTGCTTTTGAGCTCTGGCCTGCTTCCACAGACACTTGTGCACACACATACAACACACATACATGCACATCTTTAGACATTCTTCTACCCCTCAAGTAAATAATACTAAAATAAATGTTAGCGTGTGCATAAAAGTCTGAGTATTGTAGCTGGAGAAAGGTCTCCCTACAAGTGAATTACTTTACCACTAAGTGCAGTTCTGTTCGCTTAGGTTTTTAAACTATAAAGTCAGAGCAGCAGGCACCTGACGGAGTCATTACATTTTCTTAGGACTGATACACATGTAGAAGGTGTGGCAGATAGTAAAGAACTGGCTCTTTCCCATGGGTTCTTCTCACCTTGGGAGAAGAAGGCTAGCTTTAACTAGATCAGAGAGAAAGTAAGAAGCCTCTATATTCCCACCTTTAAAAAAAAAAAAGTTCAGTGGTGGCTGCTTCGTTTTCAAACGTACTAAGAATTCAGAGGAGGCTGTAGTTCAATTGGGGCATCTTGGCAGTTAGGGCTGGAATGGAAAACATACCCCTAACAATAGTGCTTGCAGAGTAGAGGTTTATTTCTCAATTCCTGAGGCTGGAAGCTTAGCGTCAAGGCTTTGACAGACTCTGCCTGTTTCTCTTTTCTTATGTCTGACACCTGGTTGGGTCACCACATAGTTATCAGGCACCTCTGACATCCCTTTCACGAGAACACACACACTCTTCAGTACAGCTGTCTCCTTGAGTTCTAATAACCTCTCGGAGTCCTTCCTCCAAAGACCACTACACTGAAGATTGGGATAGCTGCACATCAATATTGCTAAAGCATAGCCATGCGATCCATTTATAAAATAACAGAGAAACAATGTCTGGTTGTTCCTGAGACTTCCAAACAGTTTGGAAAATATTAACGTAGCACCTTGACACTTAGAAGATTGTTTAAATATAGATGAGAAACACTGTATCAGCAATGCCAATATATTTTTTATGAGAAGATTACATTTTACAATGTATAGTTTCCCATTTTGCTGATTGTTGGTATAATGTTCTTGTGGAATGTATATACAATTTACCCTTGTTCATTCAAGTGCTGATTTCTCTACCCCACTGTCAGGTTCATCTCTCCTGGTGGTTCCAAGTCCTCTCCTCTCCAATTTCTCTTCCTGACTCCTCCCACTCGCTTCTTTCTTCTCTCCTCTGGACCAGGATGTCCCACCCTCTTGCTCAGCATTGGCCAGTTGTTTTATTGGCAATACAGAGAACAAATGGTAGCATGTTTACACAAACTTGAGACAGGGGATACTTAGAGTAAGAATCACAATGCAATGTCCTGATTGAAACCAGGGCTAGTGGGGTAGAGAAATCAGCATGTGAATGAACAAGGGTAAGTTGTGTACACTCTACAAGAACATTATGCCAACAGCTGGTGAAGAAAACGGCACGGGTCCTAACCCCTCAGTCAATTATGATATGAAGCACTAGGGTTGAATAATTCATTAGGTTGCAACACCTCTTATTTTATTGTTGTTATTTTAATTCTGAATTTCAGAATAGTGATTTTCATGAGCTATCTTTTTCTCTATATTTGGTTCACTAGGCTTTGCATGTGTTGAGATTTGGAATTTGAAGGTGAGTCAGTTAATAGGCTATAGTTTCCACTTATTCACAAAGACCATCTTGCTTATAAAGACACTATCCTTCCTCTCAAGCCCCCTTTGATTTCTGACACCTTTTGTTCTGATACTGCAAGGTACCATTGATATCCAGGATCTATCACCTGGCCAAGCCTGCCACTCATAGTCCACAAACCTCATAGCTTATCTTGAGACATGGACATGTCTAGATGTGTGTTATGTGAACGTCTTAAAATGAACATGGCTTAGGTCTCTGAAAGAAAATTTTGCTTTCCAAAGAAAAAGATCGTATTAAAAAAAAAAGGAACCTTTGGCTTACCTGTGCATTTTCTTTTTATTAAAATCCCCACAAATTATCAATCTGCCATAGGCTTCAGAGAAAAGCACGATTAAACTATCAGGAATAATTTGGAAAGCAAAAAGAAAAAAAAAAAGAAAAAAGAAAGAAAAAAATACCAGCAATCCCACCCTCTTGTTCACCCTGTTTTTCCAGTCTAGGCTTGCCTTTGTGGGAGGGAGGAAAGGAACCCAGACATGAAAAGACAGAGAGATGTTCAGAAAACTTGATCTGAGCCACCTGCCATGGGAAGAGAATTCTTCCCATCTGTTGGCTTGCATAGACTTGTCTTCCTCTTCTGTCAGTTATTAGGTTTTGGGAAGGCATTTGGAAATCTGGGTCTGTGGAGACATAATTTATTGATAGAGAGGAACAGAATAAAGGCAGTTTGGGGCAGAGGGACAACTTGGTTTAGGGGCAAAATTCTGAGTCAATGTTTCTGAGCCTTGAGCTTCTACTCTGTATACTCAGAGACTCTGTCCCTCTCTGTGTGTCATTCTGTCTCTCTCTCTCTGCCTCTCTCCCAGTTTTTCTGTCACTATCTCTCTGTCTCTCTCTATCTTTTGTCAGGAATCGTTCAGCATGCCTGGGAAGCCTGTGCTTCACTACTTCAATGGAAGAGGCAGAATGGAGTCTATCCGGTGGCTCTTGGCAGCAGCTGGCATAGAGGTAAGATGCCATAGAATTGTTGCTTTTGCTTCCATGTCATTCACTAAGGACTTGCTCGGTTAAAAGCCGTAGAAAACTTAATATTCTTTCCAAACAAAGATTACCTTTTGACAAATACTCTTTTGAAATGTTGGGCTGGTGGTGAGTTAGTTTTTTTTTGAAATAGGTGCTCAAATCCTGTGGGGACCAATTATGGATATTAAGCTTATTCGAGATAGTATAAATAGCATTCTACAAGAAGTAATAAGGAAAAAGAAGAAGGTGAGAAGGAAGGATAAGAAAGAAAGGGGACCCTTTTGGCCTCATAGCTTTTCTCAGTTCGTTCTCAGCAGCTTAGTGACACCGTGATCTAATGGCATTTGCCTCAAGAGCCCTGAGAAACAAATACATTTTTATTACATCTATCATTATTTGTGTGTGGAGGGAGACGAGACACACATATCTGGGGGTCAGAGGACAACTTGTGGGGGCTGCTTTCCTTCTTCCAACACATGGGTCCTGGAGATCGAACTTTGGTTGTTAGACTCGGAAGCAAGCACATTTCCCCCACAGACTTGCTTGCCTCCTACTAGTTTATTTAAAAGTATATAACATCCCACAGAAAACAGGTATAGCTGTGAACTATATCTGTAAACTATGCACTTAGGATGTGGAGGCAAGGGAATCAAGAGTTTCAGGTCATTCTCTCTTACACTGCAAGTTCAAAGCCAATTAGCCCTCATAAGACCCTTTCTCAAAAAACAAGCAAGCAAACAGAACAGCCTCGTGTAATAATTTATCATTTGCTACTACAATTGTAACTGTCATACACTTTAATGAAATTTAAAATTACTAAAAATTCTGTTTTCAACTTTATTGTTTTTTATTACACTTTAAAATTTTTATTTATTGTTTTATTAATTACAGTTTATTCACTTTGTATCCCAGCTGTAGCCTGTTCCCCTCTCAATTCCACCTTCCCTCCCTTTTCTCCCATACCCCTTCCCCAGTCCACTCCCCTTCCATCTGATCTTAGTCTATCAGTTTTCATCAAGACTGGCTGCTGTGTCTTCCTCTGTGGCCTGGTAAGGCTGCTTCCCCCTCAGGGGCAGGTGATCAAAGAGCAGGCTAATCAGTTCATGTCAGAGACAGTCCCTGTTCCCATTACTAGGGAACCCTGTTGGACACTGAGCTGCTGTGGGCTATATCTGTGCAGGGGTTCTAGGCTATTAAAAATGGTCCTTGGTTGGAGAATCAGTCTCAGAAAAGATGCCTGGGCCCAGTTTTTTTTTTCTCCTTGTGGAGTTCCTGTTCCCTCCAGATCTTACTATTTCTCCCTTCTTTCAAAAGATTCCCTGCACTCTGCCCAAAGTTTGGCTAAGAGTCTCAGCCTCTGCTTTGATTCCCTGCAGGGGAGAGTCTTATGCTGCTGTGTAGAGTCTTGTACAGGCCCTCTGTGGTAGGCCGCTGTCCTGTTCCCTGTTTTTTCCCTCTTTTGATGTCCATCCCATTTGCCTTTCTGAGTGAGGATTGATCATCTTATCCAGGTTCCTCCCCCTTGCTTAGCTTTTTTAGGTCTATAGATTTTAGTATGTTTGTCCTATATTATATGACTAATATATTCACTTATAAGTGAGTATATACCATGTGCTCCTTTCTGCTTCTGGGACACCTCACTCAAGATGATCTTTTCTAGTTCTCACCATTTGCCTGCAAATTTCATGATTTCCTTGTTTTTAATAGTAGAGTAGTATTCCATTGTGTAAGTGTACCACCATTTCTGTATCTATTCCTCAACTGAGGGACATCTGGGTTGTTTCCAGCTTCTGGCCATTACAAATAAAGTTGCTAAGAAACATGGTTGAGCAAATGTCTCTGTTGTAATACTTGAGCCCCTTTTGGATATATGCCCAGGAGTGGTATAGGTGGATCTTGAGGTAGCACTATTCATAATTATCTGAGAACGTGCCAGATTGATTTCCAAAGTGGTTGTACAAGTTTACATTCCCATCAGCAATAGAGGAGGGTTCCTCTTTCTCCACATCCTCTCCAGCAAGTGTTCTTACTTGAGTTTTTGATCGTGGCCATTCTGATGGGTGTAAGGTGAAATCTTAGGGTCATTTTGATTTGTATTTCCCTGATAGCTAATGATGTTGAGCATTTCTTTAAGTGTTTCTCTGCCATTCGATATTCCTCTATTGAGAATTCTCTGTTTAGCTTTGTACCCCATTTTAAAATTGGATTACTTAATTTGTTGTTGTTTAAATTCTTAAGTTCTTTATATATTCTGGATATTAGCCCTCTGTCAGATAAAGGGCTGGTGAAGATCCTTTCCCAATCTGCAGGCTGTCATTTTGTTCTGATAACAGTGTCTTTTGCTTTACAGAAGCTTTTCAGTATCATGAGGTCCCATTTATTGATTGTTGCTCTTAGAGCCTGTGCTGTTGGTGTTCTGTTCAGGAAGTTGTCTCCTGTGCCAATGAGTTCAAGGCTCTTCCTCACTTTTTCTTCTAACAGGTTTAGTGTGCCTGGTTTTATACTGAGGTCTTTGACTTTAGTTTTGTGCAGTGTGATAAATATGGATCTATTTGATCTATTTATTTATTTCAGACAGGGTTTCTTTATATAGCTCAGGCTGGCCTGGAACTCGCAATTTAACCCAAATTAATCTTCATCCCTTTTAAAAAATTTAATAATTTTCCTTTATTTTTCGGAATATCATACATGTATATTAAGAAAAATGATTATATCCACCACCAACATTCCCTTCTTCAACACGCTTTCCTCCCACTTTCATCTCTCCACTTTTATTTTTCTCTTTCTTTCCTTCCTTCCTCTCTTCTTTTTTCTTCTTCTCCTTCTTCTTCCTCCTTCTCCTTCTTCTTCTTTTTATTTTTTTGGTAAGAGTCCAGTTAATGCTGTCTATTATATACTAGAGTGGGACCGTCCATTAGCCTATTTGGGGAATCTGACAATGGCTGATCTTCTAAAAAGAACAATTCTCTTTCCACCAGCAGCTCTCAGGTGCCCATCGTTCCACAGGTCCTGGAGAATACCTCCTCGGTCCATTTTGGCTTGATCATGTGCAGGTCATCACAGCTACTGTAGGTTTAGGAGTGAAATGGCCACGTAATAGTCAGAAGACAGCATTTTGCAGCCTATCTTCTCATCTTCTGGGTCTCAGATTCTTTCTAATTCCTCTTCTGTGATGTTCCCTGAGCCTTGGTGGTGGTGGGGTTGATAAAGATGTCTCATTTAGAGCAGAGTACTCAGTCTCTTATTCTCAGCATTTTGACCAGTTATATATATCACTGCCACCTGCAAAAAAAAAAAAAAGGCTTCTCTGACAAAGGTTGAGAGTGGCTCAGTGTATATGGTTATAAACATGTATTTTCAAAATGCAGTTTGATACCATGGCCATTTACATTTAGCAAAATAACAATATCAAATTCTACTCCACGGTCTATGACTTTTCCAGGCATGGGCTTTTGACCAGAATTTAAGCAGGGCTTAAATTCAACCAGAATGCTGTTAGTTTATCCCCCGTAACAGTCATGCCACTATTGGACTAGTAGAACACCTTGCCTAGCAAATTTGTAATACAGCATGCGGAATCCATCACTGGGTAAGACCATTGATGTCTTTTCCTTTTGAGTGGCTTGCATAGCCATGTTCTGGTACTACAAAAACTAGCCAACAGGGAAGAAGTTTACCAGCGGGATTTGGATTGATTCCTCTCTACTCTGTAAGCAAAGTGTGCCTTACCTTCAGCAATGGCATTTACCATGTAGTCACGGTGTGTAACCAGAGGCAAAAATGATAGCCTGTGTTATTTTTAGAGATCTCTGAGGCCTCTTGACCAATAACTTGTAGGGAGGTCTTGCACTGTGATTTTCCTTTAGCAACCCATCACTTTTTGGTGCAGCATTGCCCACCAGTGAAGGGTAATTCCATTTGAACTCCACTTATTTGTTCTCTTAATGTTATATTTTGAAGTTAGATCTAATTATTAGATCTCCATTAGGCCTTCTAATATAGTCTTAGTTTTGGTTAGCCCATTACCTATTCATCTTCCCGTCCAACCCCTGTCCTCACCAGCACTCAATTCTACAACCACCTGTATTCCTCCTTCTTTTTTGACTATCACATGTGTTCTACTAGCTCTCCAATTACATTTTTAATTGAGTTGGCCTTTTATATTCCTTCTCTGGGTTGGCCTCTCCCCAACCCTCTGACTTCCTTCAGACTCTAGTACCTCTCTAGACTTAAGTTTTTCTACCTTTATTACTTAGTAACCTTTCTGCTTTTGTTTTCCCTGTAATCTACTATCCTACCTTGCTTTAATGAGTCTTCTCTAAAAACATTCTCTGGTTTCCTAGCTTCCACCTATATTCTAAGCTAAACACTCCAAACAAAAGACTTGAAGCTAGCAGGGTCTGCATGTAAAAGAAAGCATGTTGTGTTTTGTCTTTCTGGACCCAAGTTACCTCACTCAGTATAAGTTTTATAGTTTTATTCACTGAGCTACAAATTTCACAGTTTCATTTTTCTTTATAGCTGAGTAATGTCAAATTGTATATACACTCCACATTTTTCTTATTTATTTATCTATTGACAAATATTAGGTTGATTTGATTTCTTAGCTGCTCTAGAGAAACCCATTACCCCCATATTACTCTTTGGCAATAAACACATGGATGGATATGGAAGTGTCTGTGTTGTAGGATATAAAGCTATGGAAATAAGTTGGTAGTTCTGGGGAAAAATAGAGAAATAGCTAATAAACACTTTTTAAAAATGTTCAACATCAGCCAGTTGTGGTGGTGCACGCCTTTAATCCCAGCACTCAGGGAGGCAGAAGCAGGTGGATTGCTGTGAGTTTGAGGCCAGCTTGGTCTACAAAGTGAGCCCAGGACAGTCAAGGCTGCATAGAGAAACCCTGACTCAAAAAACAAACAAACAAACAAAACCCCAAAATGATCAACATCCTTAGCTGCAAGGGAAATGCAAATCAAAACTCCTTTAAGACTAGCTCATCACATCAGAATGACCATCATCAGAAATACAAATGACAGCAGGTGCTGGTATCGATATGGTGAAAGCAGAGCTCTCATTCACTGCTGGTGGGAACATAAACTAGAGCAACCGCTTTGGAAATCAACTTGGAGTTTTCTCAAAAACCTAAGAATAGAACTGCCATATTTCTCAGCTATTCTGCTCCTGACACGTGTGACAGGGAGACTGGACTGAGGTCATCAAGTCTTCCACCAGCTGTTCACCTGGGCAATCTTACCAACATACTCTCTACTTTTTCCTCTAGCACTTTCAGGGTCTTAGGTCTTATGTTTAAGTCCAGGAGTTGGGTAGAAGCCATTGAGGTTACATTCTGGCAATGAATATGGCTATGCTTGAGACACGTCCTGAAAATAGGAGTAAAGCTGAATTTAAAAATAATGAACCAACATTTTTTTTTTCTGGTACAGGGAATTTCAGGATTGCATCTATCGAGGTGGTGGTCATTGCTTACTGCATTAACCCAAATCAATACAGCTAAAGAGCATAAAGGCGGAAAAAAAGATGAGATTTGGCAATGAAAGAGCAACAAATTAAAGTTGTAGAAAGAAATGTACAGCTCAGTGAAAAAGGCAATATGGGTCAAAGTGCTAGACAAAGTGGCTGCAAAGGAAATGGAAGGTAGTTGCTAAAGAGACGAACAAAATTGAAGAGACGCCCCCCACCACCATGCATGGGGACAACAGGAGCAGAATCTTTAAGAGTAAAAATTTGCCAGTTAAAGGCTCTTGAGAAGTGTTCTCAACCTTCCTAACGCTACAACCGCCTCATGTTGTGGTGACCTCCAACATAAAATTATTTTCGTTGCTAATTCAATACTATAATTTGGCTACTATTATGAATCACATTGTAAATGTCTGTGTTTTCTGGTGGTCTTGGGCCACCACTGTGAGAGAGTCATTGGACCTCCAAAGGAGTCTTGATCCACAGGATGAGAACCATTGCCTCAGAGTGTAGAAATATGAACCCATTTGAAAGAAGAATATCTGGAAACAGTTTACTGCATTGTTCTCTGCTTCAAAACAGCAGCCTAGAGAGCTCTTTTCTCCAATCTGGCAACGTGGGCATGCGTGGCAATTACAGCTGTATAGACAGGAGCTAGGTTTCATCTTGAGCTGCCAGCAGAACTTAGTATCAGTTTCCACTTGGTGCTGTTTTTGTAGGCATTGAATAATGCAAAGTTGTCTGGGGGCTTGAAGCAAGGTTCCAGAAAACCACTGAAGTTAGGCAATGTGTGGTAAAGTTGGGTATTCTGATAGGAGGCCCCTGAGAGGCCGTGGTGTGATGGCCTAAAGGTGAACTGTAATTTGGGATGAAGAGCCTGGAGTTTGGAAAGTTCAGAGGTGTAGGACTTTAGCTGAGGGAAGCTGAAGGTACGGGATGGACTACAAGAGACATGTAGGGTAGGTGGTGGGACTGAAGAGGCCCAGCTGCACAGGTCCGCTGGAGTCCAGAGGATGCTGCCATGACCTCATCGCTTGACATGAGGCTGCAGAGCTTGGTGTTCACCCTGCTGGGTTTCAGGCTTGCTTTGGTCTGATTTTTTTCTTATAATTTCCCCTTTTGGAGGGGAAATACTTGTTATGTGATCCTCACAGTTAAGATTTTGTCTTAAGTCCTGTAAGAGACTTTGAACTTCAGAATATATTTGAACTATTAAGACTTTGTTGATACTTAGAGATGGGATCAATGGGTTTTTGCATTATGAGATAAACATGAGGCTTCAGGGGTCAGGGTAGAGTGTAGTGGTTTAAAGTGATGTGTTCGGATTAAGACACACCTAGGGCATTAGTGAGGTATACCTTCAGGTCTGATTGTCACAGTGTTTCCAGGGAAAGTTAAGTGAGGGTTTAAGACCTACCCTCAATGTGGACAGCGAATGTGGACTGGGGTTCTAGACTAACCAAAAAGTAATAATGCCGGTGTTCCTTATTCTGCTCTTTGATCTAGGAAGACATAAGGAGTCCCCGCTTTCATCCCTATTAACCTTCACCACCCCCACAGACTGTAGAGAAAAAGAAAATCTTTTTTTTTTT
>CM053756.1:18126736-18151188 GCA_028658305.1 Pachyuromys duprasi | reverse complement strand
AAAAATTCAGTAGGACCATCACCTCAGTGAGCATTATTCTGTACATCAGTCCAAGCCTTTTTATTTTTGCACTTTTATCTGTATCTCCAACCTGTTCTTGTGTGTCTTTGGGAACAATCCATGTAAATGACTCCTTTTCAATGTCATTTTACCTTTTTCTTCTTATGCTCAGTATTGTGTGTGTGTGTTTTTTGAGATCTATCCATGTATAGTTGGATAATGATAGAGTTACATATAATTAAAGAAATAAAGTTTGTTCCTGTATGTGTGAGAGAGAGTGGTTAATAATACTTTAATAATAATTTTAAACCTTATTTTTTGTGGATTCTTTCTTTAGAATATGAAATTATATAAGGCATGCATAGCTGATAAAGTAAACTCAATACTTAGGTATCAAAACCACTCCAATTGTTTTAGGGAGTAATACCTGTTTTTAAGTATAGTTTTCTGTAATGCATTCTATACCTTGTGTAAAAGTATTGTTAATATTTTAAGCGAATGAGAGGGTGGACTTTTGTATCTGTCTTCATTTTAAAAGGCGGTAGAATTCCCTAGAACCTGTAGTCTAGCTGTTGGATTTCAGATTTCCCACTCATCTCCAGGAATCAGAAATAAAGGTGATTTATTCTCACACTGGAGTTTAGCACTATCCACCTATTCAGAAATGCTGAGCAAGGGGTCACTTCCTGGTATACTTGAAATCTTGTTCTAATAGGAGACTAGGTATTTCATCTTGTTTAACTCTCCCTTGCCTTCAATAGCAATAACAATAAATCTGCTAAAAGCAACATATTCTATGTCCCTTGTCTCTTTCTTTAGTTTGAAGAAGAACTTTTTGAAACCCGTGAAGAATTTGAGAAGTTAATCCAAGGTGAGCAAAAACCGTTTTCACTCCCAGTGTCGACTGAGACCAGAGATGGTCATTCGCTACTGTGGAAGGCTGTTCTGCTCCTCTGTCTAGCGTTCCAAGAAAGAAGTAGAAGTTATGTGGACAGTAACTACCAGGATCTTATTTCTATGTAAGGAAGGCAGCACCTGAATCTCGCAAGTAGGAGGGGGCCCACCCCCAGCTCTCTGTTTGTGACAATTATGACTCTTACCATTCTTCCCCTTACCTTGAGATGACGCTTTCTTCAGGTACTGCACTGTTGTTCCCTTTCAACTTTCCAGGATATAGGTTAATTTCTTTATTTTCAAGATTTTTTTTTTAATTTTTGAGACAAGATCTCATAAACTAGGCTACAAGAACTCATTATGTAGCTGACCATGACCTTGAACCTCCATTTTTTTTCTAAATTCATCTCTTGACGTGTTGGATTACAGATGCATGCTACCACACACAGCTAACTTCTTTGTATTAAATTCTCTCTGCTAAATTAAGTTGTGTGGTTCGGTTTCCCTGTTAGCTCCTAAATGAGGGGAGGAGACTAGCCCAACTCACCCAACCTCAATGATTATAAGTGGATTGTAAAAGCGTAGGGCAAGCCTCACTACTGCCCTTATGAGGTAGAGGAGGGGAAATGAGTGAGTTAGTGGGAGACAGAGACAGACAGATGGTATTCTTAATCGCATTCTTTATCTAGTTGTGATTTCTTGTTTGGTTTGTTTTGCTACAAAGCATCTTGGGAAAGTTGAAGAAAGAAGCCCAAAGTAAATGAATGTCACCCAGTTAGGAGTTCACCTGTAGAGGTATATACAGAGCAAATTTCAAAAAAAGACTTTGAATTCAAAGTGAGGGTTATTATTTATGTGTTGTTGTTGGTTTTTTTTTTTCTGATGAGCAATGGTGAAGGATGTAAACAGTGGCATATGATTTTAGGAAGCAACCAGCTGTGGAGGAGGGGTAGCTAAGAAGGACACCTGGACTCAGAATTACAATGGAGGGTGCAAATCAGGGTTCAAAGGTAAAAGCTGTCTAAATGAGTGGCATGGCCATAAGGAAAGACACTAAGAAAGTAGATGGGGCAACACTGGTCCAAAGGAATGCTCTGTATCACATGTATCCAAAATGTCCCCAAATATCCAAAAATTGATCCAAATTGTCGAATATCATGTTTTGTACCCTATATAATTTGTAGATGAATGCATACATATTTCTCCATGTACTTTGATCAATGGATTATATGGTCCTGTTTCATAGAGCCTTTAGAATGAAAGGAAATGGAGTTACTACTATGAAGACCAATAAACAATATAGTTTCCCTTTGTGTATTTCAGGTGGAACGTTGATGTATGGACAAGTGCCTATGGTTGAAATCGATGGAATGAAATTGGTGCAAACCAGAGCCATCTTAAGATACATAGCTGCGAAGTATGACTTGTATGGAAGGAACCGAGAAGAGCAAGCCTGGTACAAAGACCCTTTGTTACTTAGATCAAGAGTTAAGGGGAGTGTGTGCAGGAAAACAACACTCAAAACCAGAACACTAACATTTAGAGTCCTTAGAAGCCACATTCATAGTATAAATCTTGATATATTGATACAAAGCCCACCTTTGCTCTTGACTGGAAGAGTCTGTTATGCCAAGCTCTAAAGAGGAAGACTATCATTATTAGGCTTTATTCCACAACATTTACCTTCAGCAATAAATAATTTGGGAAACTACTATGGTTTTCAATTTTTTTTTTCTAGTTACATTTTTTGGATTTCATCAGTAGAGGAAGTTAGCTACTTTTCTAATGAATCTATGTTTGCCTCTACCATGTAAGAATGGGGCACAAGAATAAACCGCAAGAACACTGACTCATACACTTACCTCGGAAGAGGGGCTCACTTAACCCTGTAAACCATGACTAGAAATGGTTGTAGGAAACTACCTCATCAGGTCTCTGCCTCTCTACACCAATTGCTCTTTCTGCCCCCAGCCTCCTAGACACAATCTAAATCTTTTGAGCATGCACTTGGCCTTCTTTGATTGGCAGCCCTACCTCTAAACTCCAAGCTTATCTCTTACCTCGAAGTATAAATTTGTCATGACAGTGTTTCATTTCAAAATGCATTTTAAAAACTGTCCAGAAAATTGACACGGATCTAATTTTTAGAGTGACCTCACCTTAAGCATTCACTGTAAGGGCTCCCCATTTTCTAGTAGTCTTTGCTAAATTTCTTCTGACTGAATCCTCATAGTGCTATTTACCATGTTCCTCCATCTTTGTATTTTTGTGAATTGCTGGATATATTTGGAGAAATTATCAGACTTTGAATCTAGGGGTGCTGCCAGACCCTGTTCCTCTATGATGTAAAAACTGTCTGTGTATCCATCTTTTATGCTATTAGTAGCTATTGGTTCTCAATGCTATCATTTCTTCCATATTTAGTTTTTAGAGTAATTACATTTTAAAAGGCTCACCCTCATTTACTATCTAGTACATTGGGACATAGTTTCCTATTAAAAAATAAAAAGCATTGGTGGTGTGTCCTTTGTGTACCTGTTTTTCACAAAATGAGCTGGTTCACCAGTGCTCTCTAATGGTAAGCAATTTTTAGTTTATTGCTTTTATGTATTCATGTTTATTATTTTAGTGACACTGTGTGCCAATCCCTGTAAGCATTTTTTGATATATTTCATTTTTCAGTTGTTATTTTCGTTTATGTTCAAAATGTCCTACTTTGGCCAATGGGGCTGAGTAACTCCTGGGAATATTTCATGTTGCTACGATGGTGCCAAGTAACTCCTTCATGCATTTACCTGACGGTCAGGATCAGCCCTGCCTGTCTCTTGTTCCAGATCTAGACTCAGTCTTTTCTCACCATCACTATGATAAAGCCTTGTATATGCTATTGTGCATTTTCAACTCTTACATATAATCCCACAATGGACCTAACACTTTGAGTGGTACTCTTGGAAATCTACTACTGAACAGTCATTCTTTCGGTTCTCTGAGGTGGTTCCTCAGACCTTCTCATGCAATGGTGCTCTCCTATGTCTGTGCTCTGGGCTGGGGGGATCTTAAGACATGGGTGTGGCCCAGCGTTTCTTTCTCTTCCACGTGGCTGGATGAGGCTTCCTCAAATCCTGTGACACTCAGGGTGGACTTCCTACACTGCATCTCGCTGCCCTTAGAGCAAATGTAAAATGACAACCTGGTGGGAGACATCATGTCCTTGCTTTTTCCTGTCCAAGAGTCTCCGAGGCCCTTTGCAATCTAAGGCAGAAGCAGCAAGAATTTAAGACCATCCTCAAGACACTCGGTGCTATGCCAGGATGAAGGGGCAGAACCTGTGTTCCAAAAAGAACAGAGATTCACCTTGGGAAGACAGAGACATACCGTGTGACTGCATGGGTCTTTTCACTGTGCCTTAGTGTCCATTTTTTTTCCCCATTCGTTCTGGAAGAGTTGTGGGTAGCACCAAGTAGGGGCCTGTGGAGCAAATTCTGTGCTCTTTAAAATGCTGCTCTGAGTGGTTGAGTCTTGGATCCTCACAGAGAGGTTCCTCAGATATCCTTGCCCCCACACGGACCAGATGTGTACTGTATTTAGACAGACAAATACTTTAATAGTTCATGTGAGCATACTGTATTTATTAATAGCGGTGCTACATAATTATTATGAACATACATGTAATTGCTCACACACTTTGGTACTGTAATTCTTATTTCCAAGATTAATCCTGGGGGCGGGGGCAGAAGATTGCTATGTAGACTAGGATCCTCCTCCCCCAGCCTCCTGAGCATCAGGATTCTAGACTTGTACCACCGTGTCTGGTTTCAGGTTGAGATTTATTAATACCTTCAATGAACCACTTGCTGGTACAGGTACTTGACTGGAGTTCATGAAACAATATCCCATGGGGACCCCTGATAACCATGCAGATGAGATGGAGACTGTGTAAAATGTGTCACTGGTCCCTAAGTGTTTTTTCCTGTGTTGATGATTAATAATCATCCTTTCTCTAGGATTGATATGTATGTAGAAGGCTTGAGGGACCTGAGTGACATGATAATGTACTTTCCACTCTCTCTGCGGGAAGAGAAGGCGATAAACCTTGAGTACATCCTCCAAAGAGCTACAACAAGATTCTTTCCTGTTTATGAGAAGGTGAGCAATGAACTTTGCCTCTTTTATGGCTTGCATCAAAGCAGAAAAAAAAACATCAAATGAAATGCTCTAGTCAGCACCAGAGCTTCATGAAGTTTATAAGGTTAGCAAGGCTCAGTCTTTTTGTTCCAGAACATATCAAACTATAAATACTGTATACTGCAGACTGGTCTCCATACAAATTTTATTTCAAAGGTACTTAAAGCATATTCATCTATAGTTAGCACATAATTGAAGACATTTTGTTTTCTAATTTTAAAAATGGAGTCAATAGCATATATGTTTAACACCACTATGTCTGTCTGTATGTCTTTCTGTCTGTCTTTTTGTGCTAGTAATGAGGATAAAACCCAGGGCTTTATGCATGCAAGGCTATATCCTCAAATATTGCTTTTCAAATGTTTTCCCTATAATACCATGAAACACAGAGGCCAAAAATAGTAATAATATCAATATTTCTACCAATATCAATAGCAATGATGACTCATCTCTATTGAGGGACAAAGATGGAACCATATGCATTTTGCAAGTACTACCTTTTAATACTCATTAATTCCAAAAAGAGGTGTTATTATCATTCTACATATAGATGAGGAAATCATAACTTAAAATAATTTCACCAATGGCATATAGCTGGTCAAAATAAAAACTTGCATTCACAGATCCGTACATACTGATTGCATGTCCAAGTCTATAATTAAGAGCACAAACCTTGGGACTAGAATAGTGAGACCTATTCCACATTTTCATTTTTTTTATTCAATCAATTTTAACGTGACACATAATTTGCAACTGTATTAGAACCCTTGTGGGAAAAATGGATGTGTGCCTGTGAGGACATTCTTCCTGTACACAGGGAACCTTGTAAAGACGGGACACCTAAAGTAACTATCTAGAGATGGGGTAAGGACAGAGTATTACTACATACCAAGAAGAGCCACCAGACAGGATGCTGCCTAACTTACAGGGTAGGCATAAGGATATAACAAGGAGGCAAAGAAGGATGAGCATAAAGTGTTCACCTGACTTAAGGGTTTAAACTAAGCTGAAGGCCTAAGAGACCTGGGGTGGCTCTTGATACTAGCTGGTGGCAAAGAATGCATTAACAGCAAGGTATAGCTTCTTAAAGATCTTCTACCAAACGAAGAGCACTTTCATTTCTATGTTGAGAGTGGTTTTCACCTTCTGCTTCCTCCATCCCAACCATCATGCAGGCCCTAAAAGACCATGGGCAAGATTTTCTTGTGGGCAATCGGCTGAGCTGGGCTGATGTACAACTGCTTGAAGTCATCTTAATGGCTGAAGAATGTGAAGCCAGTGTTCTCTCAGGCTTCCCTCTGCTACAGGTAACGCCATCTCACAGCGCCTTGGGACTTCAGAGAGGATGAACGTGTGCTGCTTTCTTCTTCCTTCACTAGGTCATCCATTCTTGTTTAAGGATTATCCACTGTCTTTATGCTACCACGTGTGCTAGAAATATAAAGACGCCACAATTAAACGCATCTACTCCAGAAAGCAAGCAGATAGGCAGGTACCTCCCATATAATGTGCTAAGTTAAAAATATGAGAAAGCAGGTCAGTGCTACCCAGACCATCTCAGGGACCTGTGGGGGGCTTCTTACAGGAATTGAATCCCCAAGACTTTGCCTGGGAGGTGGCAGACCCTAAAAGGCTACTTCCTAAGCTGATGCAGTGGTGCACATCTGTAGTTGTTGCTCTGTAGAGGCTGAGGCAGGAGGATCTTAAGTTCAAAGCCAGCCCAGGCTACATAGCAAGATCCCTTTTTCAAGAACACACAAAGAGTTGTGTTGGGGGTTGATGTGGGGGCCACTTAAGACAGTAGCATGCGACATAGCCATGACTTAACAACAGTGCCCACTGATGAAGCGTCTCATGTGCCTCCCATTGTACCAAGAACCAAACACACTTTTACTCCTTCATTAATTCATCCTCAGGGTAAAGAGACAGGACCCATAGTTGGTCAAGGACTGGGAATTGAACCTTCTCTGATTACACAGCTGAACTCTCAAACTTTATCATTTCAAAGATAATCTTAACATATTGGGGACTTTTCACAATTCTGAAACCTCAGGTTTTTTTTTTTCAGTTCATATTGCAGTATAAACTTATTTACAATTGCTATTTGATTCACTTCACTTTCTTCAATGTTGCCTATTTTATGTTCCTGGAAATTTTCCTGATCGTATACCGGTCCATTTATTGTGCTTATTTTAAGCAGTGAAAACCAGAAGCATCTAATATCTGAGAGACAGCTACACAAACGAGAATGCATCCATTGTACAAATTTATGCAGCTCCCTAAAGTTGTTTTCAAAGATTACCTAACAACATGAAAAACAATGAGGGCCTAAGAAAATAAGGGTTCCCCCTAGTGGCCCTTACTGTGGTCTGATGTTTGCCTTTATAGAAAATATGTCAACAGCATCATTACAGGTCAGGGCTGTTACACATTTAAGACATGAGAATATCATTCTTAAAATGAGATCAGCCAGTTATAGCTTATGAATATTTTGTTACTCATAAAATATTGCAGCTTGCGTTGTACAAGGTCAGTACCACTTGGCAATATACAATGCGGACAACTCCACGATCCTCCTCCTTTCCCACAGTGCGAAATACACATTTTATTATTTGTTTCTTTTAACATTTGAAACTCACACACAGAGTCACACTCACATACACACATACACTTACCTGCACACATAGACTTACACCTCAAACACACATACTCACACACATGCATACTTACGCATTTTCTTTCTCAAACACCCATGCTCACTTATACACATATATACTCACACACTCAAGCACATATTCATATACATACATACTCACTCATAGACATGCTTACACATACTTATACACGCACACACATACACACTTACACACAAACTTAGATTCTCTCTCTCTCTCTCTCTCTCTCTCACACACACACACACACACACACACACACACACACACACACACACACACACACACACACACACACGAGTACAGGTCCTGGAAGAGGTCAGGAGAGGGTGTCACATCCACTTGAGCAGGAGTTAAGGTGATTATGAGTCATCTGAGGAGGTAACTGAACTCAGCTCCTTTTTTAACCAACAAGCCATCTCTCCAAGGAATACACAGTTCTACATTTTTTCCCTCATTTGTTACAACATGCCTCCTTTGTATTTATCTTGCTACATTTTTTTTCGTGGATTGTGGCCTTTTACATTGTAGGATTTCAAGGTCAGAACCAGCCAAATCCCTACAATTAACAGATTCCTCCAACCTGGAAGCCAGAGGAAGCCACCGCTGGATGAGGAATCCATGGGGACTGCAAAGGACATATTCAAGTTTGAACAAGGCTTGTTTCTTAAAAACATGAGCACCATCGTAGCTGAGTATTAACAGACACAGAGGCCAAAGTTACTCAGTAGAGACTTCCCAGGGCATTTAGATCAAAGACCAGAAAAGCGTCCTGAAGCCGTGTTAGTAAAGAAATTACAGATGCGAATAAATAAACTCCGGAAGCTTATCCGCACGCTAGAAAAACTGATGCCTGTTTAAAATAAGCCATGCTGCCAAGAATGAGTGCAGAAAACCCAGGCTGGAGGCCTCTGTGTTCTATACAGTGCTAGAATAAATTTTCATGTAGTAAGTGGAAGTCAAAGTGTTTTCATTACGTGTGTGTGTGTGTGTGTGAGTATGTGTATGTGTGCCTTTGCTTGCTGTGGCACATGTATGGAGGAGGTCAGAGAACAAGTGCCAGGCATAGGTTCCTTCTTCATACCCTGTAGACTCTAGGGACTGAACTCAGGTCAACAGGTTTAGCACCTTTCCTGCTGAGTCACCTTACTCTACCGCAGATTATAAAATAAAACACAACAATAACACACACACACACACACAGTCCACAATCATTCACTTCCACTGCCTTTTGGCAAAAGTCCAGGATGCAGCACAACTTTAACTAGCTTCTAAAAGTTTCCATCACTGGGCTATAGTACAGATACAGTAAATATTTACATAATAAATCACGCAATTCATTTCAGTGTCAATTACCGTGTGAATAGAAGCCCTTGTCAGCCTTGCCTATTGCTGAGGAAGCAAACCACCTGCCATTTCCAGCCAGGAAGTGCTATCTTTGGCATAGCTGGGATCAGTGGGGATTTTTCCTTTGTTTTTTGAAGGGGATCTTTAAAAGCATACCAAAAACATTATACGATTTTCTGTTCGTTCAACTAGTAGGTTTGCTTTCTCCTTCCCTCAATTCCTTATGGCTCAAAGTTTAACCACCTGCTTGTAAGGCAGTAGAGAAAGCACTCCTGCCGACCAGGTCAGCAGCCAGAGCTCTCCACCTCTTCCCAGGTCAACAGAGGCTGCAGCTTGAAGGACTGAAGCTGTCATCTAGGGACCTGGAGGGCAAGCTAACCACTAAAACCCTAAGGGGAGGAGAAACTGAGTCCTCAAGAGAGGGACAGAATTTCCAGAGACCATACCAGCCAGTAGAAAATGGGCAGGGATCTCCAGGTTGTCCATCTGGTCCCTAAAACTGCCTAGGATATTACATGCTATAACTGCTCTTAAAATGGAGTGGTGACTTCACAGGGGACGGGTGTGGAGGGAGATGCTCCTGAGAAGTATGGAGATCTGGTGTGAGCAACACTCCCCTGACATCCTTTTTACTAATAATGAAACATGTTACATCAAAGATGACTGAGTGATTGAATTTTAGAAAAGACAAAAATGAATGAAAAGGTTTAAAATAAAATGTATTTTATTTGAATACAGAATACATTCTGTTAGGACACCGATGTGCTCAGAATCCAATTCCTTCAATGCAACCACCCCTCCACTCCAACAATACAAAGAAAATCCCTAATGTACCAAAGAGGTATACAACTCATTAACATTCTCTGTGATTTACTCTAGGAAACCCATTATCTGACAGGTTGCAGTTTAACTTAAACTTATTTGACTTAAGTCATAAGTGTCTGGAATTGTCAAAAGCAGAAAAACACAAGACCCCAAATTCCACATATAAAACGATGCAAAGCAAATGAGTACATAACAATTGGTTAAAAACCTGGACTGACAAATAGAAACCGCTAAAATGTGTGCTTAAAAAAATTGTCAAATAAACATTGACAATTATTTTTAACTATTAGGGTGAACAACATTATTTTCATTTCAACATTAAGACATTTACCATTCTATGTAAATTGATCTTTTAAGTGCAAGAACCTTGCCTGCCAGGCACGGTAGGATGATGGGAGTTTGGCTCTTGATTCCTCTAGGTGCTAAAGCAACAGCAGGACAAGTCTCAGGATCATCATGAGGCTGAATAAGGAGAAGAAGAAAAAGAGAGGATCACACTGACGGCTAAGAAGGTCCTCTTCCTATGCTATGGCCTGTGAGGGCTCTGTCACAGTCCTCCTTGGGGTGAGGGTGAGGGATTCATTTTTCCCGTGTTCCAACTTCCCAAATGCAACTTAAAACCATTCTCTGAACAGATGAGAGAAGTCAAAACCCGCTGTTCTGAAAATATCAAATAAGAGCTTAAGGGAGAAAGGTCAGGGAGAAATATAATCTTCCAAAAGTCACGGGAGAAGAGCAACTTGGAAGAAACAATCCAGGGTGCTGGAGAGATGGCTCAGCAGTTAAGAACACTTGCTGTTCTTCCAGGGGACCAGAGTTCGGTTCCTGTATCCACAGCAGGTGCTCATAATAAATGATATGTAACTCCAGCTCCAAGGGGCCTGATGACCTCTTCTGGCGTCTGTGCACTCATGGCAAACACACGCACACACAAATATTTTTTTTAGAAAAAAGAATCAAGGAATAATTCAGTGAAGGCACTCATGACAGGATCAGGACCTGAGGTCTTCTCTTCATCATAACCCCTACTTTCCATCCTTCCCAGCATTAGAGATCATCTTGGCTCAGGGACATAGCTGGAACGTTGTCCTTGGCAACCCCTCCACACAAATAAAAATCACCACAGCCACACTAGAAAATTCTAGAGCAACAAAGACCATAAAACTATCCAGGAAGCCATAAACCAGGGCAAAATAATACTGATACTTGAAGTAGTTATGCCTTATCCTGTTTGTTTGTTTTTTTTCCACAGTTATCCTTATACATTGGTTCCAACTTTATTTGGGATGTTTTGATCCTGTTTTTATATTTTATTATGTCATCATTAATTTCCAGACACTAACTTTAAAGTATGATATGCAAATGCCTGCGTAATATTCTATTAAATAGATAAAATACTTACATTTCTTTTCTGGTGAATTTCTAGGCAGCTTTAGTTTTTCAGTTTATTATATTTTCTATTATCAGCTTATTATATTAGAAATACAGCCACTGTGGAAATTGGGCTTTGTGTACCTCTTCTTTGAAATAGTTTCTCAAAAATTAAAATGTGGACCAAAGGAAGGCAATGCTAATAGCTTCCAACAGACAAAGGCTTCCAGGAGGAATTAGAAACAGTTTCTCTATATTTTGTTTGAGAATATATATTTAATTTCAGGGACAGAATCACAGAATCAGGGCGGGGGATGTAGATCAGTGGCAGACGGCTTTGCCTGGCATGTACAAGGCCCTGGGGTCAGGCCTCGCATTTGAAACAGTAACAGGTAACAAAAAACTAGCTGTGGGAATGAGACCCGTTTCCTAGAGACTCGTGTATTTGAACACTTGGTCCCAAGCTGGTGGTGCAGTTCGGGAAGGTTATGGCTCCTGTAGGAAATAGAACCTGGCTGGAGGACGTAAGGGGTGGACTTTGAGGTTTTATAGTCTGTCCAGCTTCCTGTTCTCTCTGTGTGGACAGAATGAGGTCATTCCACTTCCTGGCTCCCAGCCCTGTCTCACCCAGGGCTGCTATGCCTTACCTGATGTGATGGTCTATAGGGGCATTCTACCACAGCAACAGAGAAGCAACTAATACACTCAACAACCAACCAAATGAATAATCACATAAATGAAACTAATATGTTAGTTAAGGTTATTTATTTATTCATTATTTATTTATGTAGGTTTTTTTGGTTTTTCGAGGCAGGGATTCTCAGTGTAGCCTTGGCTTCCCTGGGCTTGTTTTGTGGAACGGGCAGCCTGGAACTCATAGAGATCCACCTGCATCTGCTTCCCTGAGTGCTGGGAATACAGGTGTGTGCCACCGCGCCTGGTTGGTTACTTTTTTTTTAAAATTAAATTATCTCCCTTCAAAATTCAATGACTCGGACTGTCACTGTCCAGCTCTCTAAAAGGGCACTAAATGAGTTTGCTGCTACAAGTGGATGAAGCAACTGAGGGAGAACTTAACTCTCTGTTTTGATAAAGATGAATATGTACATCTGATTGAACACTACAAAGTGCATCAGAGAGGAATGTTGTCACGCCAAAGACACTGACTGAATCCATAGTGACTTACATCTGTTATGCTTATATTCACTATATGTGTGTATGTGTGTGTATGTGTACATGTATGTGTATATGTGTGGGTATCTGCAGAGTCCAGAAAACATTGCCAGATCCCCTGGACCTGAAGGTACCGGTGGTTGTAAGCCACCTGACATGAGTTCCAGAAACCAAACCTATGGGAAAGGAGCAAGTGCTCTTGACTGCTGAGCCACCCCTCCACCATGAAAATCAATTCCTTTTTTAAAATGCTTAGTTATTCTTATTTCGCATGTAATAATGTTTTGCCTGCATGCATACGTGTGTGTCCCTGGTGCACATGGAGGGCAGAAGAGAGTGTTGGGTCCTCTGGAGTTACCAAACCTGGTCCTATGCAAGAGCAGTGAGTGAGCCAACTCTCTAGACCCATGAAAATTAATTATTCTCAAAAGTCATCAGCACGTTGGCAGGACTGGGCATCCCCAGGGCGGTACTGCCATGGACTGTCACCACTCTGAAATCCTGGCGTGGGAAAGCAGAGCGCAGAGCGGTTCTTACCTTAAGCCTGCAACCAGACCAGCAGGCATTACTTTCTTGGACCTCTTGAATCTTACACCCATTATGGTGGCCAGGAAGAAAGCTGTAACTGAAACCCAAATACCACGAATTATAATTTCAAACGTTATCAAGGCTTGCTAGTCAAAAGTCTAAAGCCAAGTACCCCGGGTTGGGGTGGGGAGTGTTAAACAATAGGAACGCTCCTACTAAGAGTAGGGAAAAAGAAACTAGAAATAAGCCAACTTTGTTCTTTTAGACAGCAATAAGGCATACCTGTACATAACAGCTATCTGTGCTCTAAACACAATGATGTAAGGCTACATAAAGGTAGTTTCATGGCAACCTGACATCCACATTAAATGTACGCCTAAGAAAGTAAAAGAAAATCTAGTCATAATCCTACACCTTTCTGGTTTAGTTTCTAGTAACAATGTTATAAAAAAAAAAACAACAACACGAGGTAGAAGGCTGTGAATGCTATTATTTTTGCTTAGTTCTGTCTAGAAAGGAACAAGAGTTATGCTCAATCTTGACATGGACTCACAGACACTTAACTTTGACAGTTTATTTTCTAGTAAGCATCTGGGAGGGGGCATCTTCTAGGTTGATCCTCTGGAACTGGGGAAAACATTTCACTTACACAGTGACACTTTGATATCCCGTCTGTCATTGGAGACACGGTAGGCTCCGTAGCCAGCCAAAAGGCCAACAGAAAGACCAGCAATCAAAGATGGAACTCCACCTGTGGGGGGGGGGGGTATAGCAGGGGGGAGAGAGAGCTGAAAATGAAAAGAATTCTCTCCATCATTTTAATCTAATATATACATGTTCTTACTTGGGCATTATAAGAGGATGAAGGTAAACTACATATGGACATCTTCACAGGTAGTTTCATGCAAAACCCTAAATGCATGTCAGAGGAACATGAATACCCAGCACTGCAGAGGTAGGCATCACATGGAAGAGTAGGAAAGCCTTCCTCAGTTGCTTCTTTTCTTCTATCGCACTCCCCAGTCTCCTTGTCATGATAGGAAATGGGTCTCATGAGTATTTTTAATCTTATAAGGCTAAGCAGAGAAGTGCTGTGTATGTTTATCAATGGCTCTGTCTTGAATAATTATCTTCTAGCCTCAACATATCAGCACTCAAAAACCAATGGAGACTACACTGAGAGAGCAGAAGATACAGCCAGATTGTGTCTAGTCAAGCCTCCCAACGCAAAGCACCATGATAAATGCTAACTCAGTCCTTCTTATGCTTTGGACAGACTGCTGCACGCCAGAGACATTGTGAATAATATGCATGCAATTCTTGCTATAGAGAATTCAACTGATTTGCTTCTGGGTGGAAGGTGAAAGTATCTCTGTTTTAAACCCCCATAGAGAATTCACTTAGGCAGATGGCTACAAACTGTAGTCATCCATGCACATAGGCATGGTCATACAGATGTAGTATAACAGAGCCCAAGACCTTAGCAGCACCTCCTAACCCCCACCTAACACGTTAGCACAACTGACTCTACGATGGAGGTGCCATTTGGGCTGTAAAACTCAGCATCTAGACAGCACCACCTGTGAAAAGGTAAACAAAAATCTAACCCATCAATTCCACAGTTCTAGAAAAGTCTCCAAAGGTTTTTAATTAACCTTGCTTTCTGGTTTCTGAAGTTCCACTTGTTAACTGAAGTATATGTCAACCCAGAACGTGAGCTTTTGTTTTGTTTGTTTTGTGTTTAAAAGCTCACCCTGAGAAAGATTTGAGCTACAATGGGATCCCAAATACCCTGTAGCCCCTGGCTAATAACGTCTTTCTATTAGCTTAAACCCATGTCCAAGCAGTTTTCTCCGGTGAATGCCCCACAATGATAGACAGACAGACAGACACAAGACAGACAGACACATACAAAGGGGGGGAGGGAGAAGGAGACAGAGAGAGAGAACCCACCCTTTAAAAAAGAAGGTAGAAATATTCAGATATTCTTTTCTGTTCTGCAATAGAAGAATTTAGACACATCTTTGACTAAAGTTATTTCAAAAGTAATTCTACCATGGTTTATGAAATTTCAGTGTTTTAGTAGTTAGTTTCCTGTTATGGTGAAAAAAACCCTTAAAAATCCATGTAAAGGAAGAAAGCTTCCCTTTGGCTCAGTGAGAGAGAGACAGACAAAGACAGAGAGAAAGAGAAAGAGAGACAGAGAGAGACAGGGACAGAGACAGTGAGGAGAAGAGCACAGAGAATGTTTCCTTTGAAACACATAATACTAATACAGTTTTAAACAAAATTATATAAGTTAAAAACAAAACAAAACAACCAAAATCCTTGTGTCCAAACAAGTAAATTGGGGGTAAGATAGTAGACTTGAAGCTGTCTCTGGGTGACCCTCTGAAGGAGAAGAACTGGATGAGGGAAAAGTAAATAAACAAACTATTCCAAGGAGAACCAGAGAAGAGCTTTGAGAATTCAGAGATGGTGAGAAGACGCTCAAAAGGTACAGAGGGGAGGAGGGAGACACACTCAAGAGTAAACCGAGCCGCCACTGTCTGTCCCAGTCACACGGTTCCCAGGAGGGGTGAAAGGAAACACCCTAAGCCAGGCAGCCCTAGGGAAAGCCCAGTGTCCTCACAAGTCTCAAACCTAGGTGTGGGTTTTGGTGGGACACTGATTCTTCTGTCACACAGACAGCGATAGGGAGGAATCCCATTCTGTCATTCTGTGACTTGGAGAGCAGTGACCAGGTGCCATCTTCAGAGGCAGTCTAGAGAAGGGGACAGAATCTGTCAGTTATAGGATGGAAGAGGAAGAAGGTGGCTCAGTCACAAGCACACCTCAAAGGAAGGATGAGCCTCGTGACAGGAAGAGATGAACAAGGAGAGCTGGGAGGGAATCTATCTCATCCAACAGCACACCAGCAACCCCCCGCCCCCCTCCCACACACACACTGTCAGGGGAGACAGAAAAGACAACCACAGTCAGAAAATAACCACAAACGCCTAAGAATTAGCCCAGGTGTGGTGGTGCACACCTCTAATCCCAGCCCTGAGGAGGCAGAGGCAGAGGCAGAGGGATCTCTGTGAATTTGAGGCCAGCCTGGGCTACAGGGTGAGCTCCAGGATGGAGAGGACTATAAAGAGGGATCGTATTAAACACCACCAAAGGGTGAATGGATTTACAGAGCTTTTCAGAATATCTGCCCTACACATGCAAAGCACACATTATTCTCTCTAGACCACAGGGCACTCTCTAAAATACTCCACAAGCAGACTACATCTGCCTATAATTAATTTTTTTAATGCTCTTACTTTTTAGGCTGGGTGTGGTAGCATACACTTTTAATCCCAGAATTCAGGAGGCAGAAGCAAACTTATCTCTGCGGGTTCAAAGTCAACCTGATCTATATAGTGAGTCCGAGGCCAGCTATGGCTACATAGTGAGACCTGTTCTAAAAACAAAAAGCAATTAATTATTAACAAAAGAATCTGCCTATAAAACCACAGAAGTATGACTGTGAGGCTCAGAAAAGTCTAAATATTTATAACTATAAAATCTAAGTAATTAAGTACTTTATATCCTCATTCATTATTTTGTGGGGTTAAGAAATTATAATTTGCCCCCGAGAGGCTAAAAGATCCATTATTATTTTCCAGTATAAACAGAAGTATGGTAAGTTATATAATAACACCAATAGTAGTAATAGCTACATTATGAAATATAACATTCTCAGGACCAGAAAAGACTGTAACTTCTGCATCTTTTTTGTTTATAATATCCTTAAGTATCCTTATAAATGTAGTATCCTTAAGTAAGATGTTTTATCTTTTTTGTAAATTGGGATGAGGAGCAAGTTGCTTTGAAGGTTAATTAATTATGCAATTATAATTGCTAGTGAGATTATTTTGTGGAAAACCAAGAATGCTCTGCCATGCTTGGTCCCATGTAACTTCCTTCTCTCCATAAATCTCTTCTAAGGCACGCTGGTTCTCAGCCACCTCTGAGCCATCTTTAGCTTCTTGTCCTAGTCACAGATCCTCAGGAGATCCCAACACAGCCAATAACTCCCAACTACAGTCATCAACTCTGTACTAAGTTCCTTCGATGAATGTGTGCAGGACATGGTGGTGCCCACCTGTATTCCCAGCACTTGGGGGGTCAGTAGTGAGTTTGGGGCTGGCCTGAGCTACAGGAGACACTGTATCAGGAAGGAAGGCAGAGAAGGGGGAGGAGAGGGACAGAGGGAAGGCTTACCTCTTCGCTTATATCCCAAAATACTTCCAATTGTCACGAAAGCTGCATAACCAAAACCAACCAGGTCCATTGGTGAGGATGGAAGCCTAAAGAAAGGGCGAGAGGCATGTTATACAGTGTTTTGAAGACCAAATGTGTGCATGAGTGAGAGGTATCCCACAGAACTATGGGATTTCTCTAGCCTACCAAAGAAAGGAGGTTCAGTTGTTACCTCTTGTAGCACCCACTCTCTCCTTTCTCATCACTACACACACACAGGGGCGGACCTTAACCAATTCTGTGCTGCCCATCTTCAAGACCTGCAATGACCTCAGCTGTTTATAGTTTCTAAATAAGACTTCTGCTCTGGGTGGGCTGACTAGACTTCACAGCTCCTGCTTGCTTCTTGGCTTTCAAGGCCCTCTTCCCCTCAACCTATAAGATACGCCAACACCTGTGTCCACCGTCCTCTGCACCTGCTCTTAATTACATCTTCATCAGTTCTTTGGACTTTGTCTTTCGAAAGCTGTGCAGTGGGTGGCTTCTGCCTCCTCTAAATAAGGAGTCACTCTGACCATTTGCTTCCCAGTTAGTGACTATGACATTCACTTGTAATCAACAGAAAATTACTTGTGCCTTAAGATGGAGCCCTTCCCCACAGTTAACTGTTTGCTCTGAATCACTGGACAGGCAGAAAAGCTCCAGTGGTAAGGAGAGATTTCCGTTGAAACCCCACCTACAATTACCCAAAATGCAATAGAAGATGGCCTCAGGAAATAAGGAATCTTACCTCTAGATCAGTGTTCTCAACCTGTGGGTCACAACCCTTTTCGGGATGAATGACCCTTTCACAGGGGTCACCTAAGACCACCTACACATCCAGATATTTACATTACGATACATAATAGTAGCAAAATTAGTTATGAAGTAGCATAACATGTGGTTGGGGGGTCGCAGCATTAGAAAGCTTGGGAACCAATGTTAGAGCTGACTGTGGATTCATAGGCCATGACCTTGTCGCCCATGTCTCTCAAAGCGAGGGATGTGGGTGAGATGTGATATAATTCTTCAGCTTGTTAAATTCTGCATTAATTGATGCTTTTTAAATAGTACTTTTGTTAATTTGTTAGTATTCTACATAATGTATTTTTTATTTTAATTTTTATTAATTACATTTTATTCACTTTGTATCCCCTCCATAAACCCCTCCCACCTCCCCTCCCAATCCCACTTTCCCTCCCCCTTCTCCACTATGTAATGTATTTTTAACATACTCCCTCCTCCTCAACCTCCTCCCAGATCCACCAGCTTCCTTACTCACCCGATTTTGTACACTCCCTCCCATAAAGTCCAATTTGTGTAAAATACTCTTGGGTATGAAGCCTAGAAAGTGGCCGACCTACCAAGGGTCATATCCTTAAGGAAACTGACTCTCCCTCTCCCAGCAGCAATCACATGCTCACAGCTCCTCAGGTAAGGGCAGGAATTTGTGTCCATCCATCTCCCCACCGTCATCCTGGGGTTTTGTCTGGCTTGAGCCAACACAGGCCTTGTGCAGAATCGTTCCATCTGCCCTGCTGTGTCTGGAAAAGACTGCTTGCAGTCCTCAGTGGCCTCTGGCTCTTACAGTCTCTCTACCCTTTCTGAGATGATCCCTGGGCCTTTTGGGGAGGGGTACAGCAGACATCCCATTTAGTGCTTAGCACTCCTAAGTCTTACTCTTTGCTTGTCGACCAGGTGTGAGTCTGTGTCACTTACTGACTACTGTAAGAAGTTTCTCTGATGGGGGATGAAAGATACGCTAACCTATGGGTACAGTGAGAAGTATTAGCAGCCACTTAATTTGATGTCCTTTTATCAGAATAACAGCAGTTAACTCTCCCTGTCACCTAAGCCCTCTGTAATCACAGGATCTTGATATTTTTACATCTATTTTTCCATAGGAAAAAAATGATCATGTTAGTAAATATGAAAACGGTAATGGTATATTAAGTTTCCTGTGCATTTTTCTGTGTGTGCATGATTTAATCCAGGTCTTGCACACACAGGCAGGAGCTCTGTTGCTGAGCTTTATCCCTAGCTCTCCTGTGCACTGCTTTAATTGTCTCACTGTTCTTTTAGACCAATCATTCTCAGAAGACTGACTCAGAATGGGGAAGGTGTCAAGCAGATCTCAGAGTCATTTAGAATCCACTGTAAACCAAGTGTGGTAGTTCATGCCTGTGGTCTCAGCTTATAGGAGGCCTTCCAGGAGTTCAAGGCCAACTGCACTTACAGAGTGAATTCCTGGCCAGTGAGGCTAAGGGTATGACAAACAAACACCAAAAACAAACACAGAGAAAGAGAAGATGTCACAGAGGATGAGGCAACACTGAAAGAATCCTCTTATTTGCATAAAGAACTAACGCAGTAGATTTCATTTGTGCCCAAGAAGTGGCACCAAGGAGCGTAACATATAGGAAGAACCTGAGTTCAAAAAAAATTTGACGACCTAACAAGAGCTGAAGAAATAATGATGATGATGATAGGGGCTGGACAGAAGGCTCAGTAAGTAAGAACACAGACCACTCTTCCAGAGGACACGGGTTCAATTCCCAGAACCTACACAGCCAACACATGACCGTCTGTTCCGATGCAGCCTCTCTGGCCTCTGTGGGCATCAGGCCCTCCCTTGGTGTATAAACATACACATACCAAAATACCCAAAAACAAATCAAAACAAAAGCCTCAGGAAACTAGAGAAGAAATGGGCTGTGGTAAAATCAAAACAGAACAAAAACCTAAGAAATAGAAGTACATACGTGTGCGTGCACGTGCGCGCGCACACGCACAAATAGAACACATTAGGTGATGCATACCCACGTGGGTAAATACACATGAGTCTGACGCCACCCTGATCTGCACAGTGAGTTCCAGGCCACCCATAGTGAAATCCCCATCTGTGCAGGTAGGAAGCGCCTAACTAACTAGAATAAAATTTAAAAACTAAACAAATCAACAAATGGAGAAAGCTTTTTTTTTAAAGAAGCAGGAAGGGGGGTGAAATAAAAGACAGTTCTTCTGAGATAGGGGCACCAGATTCCCTATCATCCCAGTCAGTCACCACACACACTTGACAAGGGAGCTGCTATCATCGTGTTTCCTAGGTGAGGAAACTGAGGCTCGGGGAAGGCAAGCATGTCCGAACCACACACAGCCAAGGTTGCAGAGTCAGGGAAGTCCCAGTGCTGGAGTAATTGGGCTGAACACGGTGAACAGGCAGCTGAAGAGATGCGCCTCAGAGCTCTTCTGCTGTGGATTCTTCTCCCGGATGGCCCCACACCCTGAGACCACAGCATCACCCCACTCCCGCCCCCACCCTGTGACTCACACTGCCCGATGAGCATCTCCCAGAAAGTCTACTAACTCATTACACTACCACACAGGAATAAACCAGACCACACGCCTCGGCCTCGCTGGCACCCAGGCTCTCTAGCTGTGTGAAAGCAGGAGCATTCCTCAACTGTTCCGTCATTCGGTGTCTCCATTTCACAGCTAGAAATGTCTAGCTCGCATGGTTCACTTCAAAATGAATTACAGTCCCAGAAGAGCGCCTGGCACATTCTGAGCATTCAATAAACATTAGTTAGTCTAGGCACAGAGAGACAAATTCCATGTGTTCTCACTTACACATGGAAGCTAAAAAGTTAGGAAGGCCTGGAAAAGGTTTGAGGAGGGAGATGTTAAGGGGTACATGATGTCCTTGTAAAGGAGGAACAATGTGTCACGTCCTACAGCACAGTGGGACAGCTGTGGTTGGCAACTGCCAGATTCCTCAACAGGAAGTACACAGGACTTTGGATGGTCCCAGCAAGAAGAAATAATCAATCAACATCTGAGGTAATGGCCCGTTACCCTACTCTGCTGATGAAACATTAAATGCATGATGCTGAAATGCCACCCTCTATCCCATAAGAGGTACTACAGTTACTCTGTGTCAATTAAACATAAGAGTGCCCTTTAGAACAAACACTAGCTGGGCAGTCATGTTCTTTCACTGTCATTCCTATTTCTAAGCCCATTGCTGTTTCAGCACACCAAAAAAACACCTAGGGCAGAAGAACTCTGTCGCTTGGACATTCAGTGAAGCATTATTTAAAAAGATTTTTATTAATTTACTTTGTATGCAGTGTTCTGCCTACATGTATTTCTGAACACCAGAAGAGGCCACCAGAACTCATTATAGATGGTTGTGAGCCTACCATGTGGTTGCTGGGAATTGAACTCAGAACCTCTAGAGGAGTAGCCAGTGCTCTTAACCTCTGAGCCATCTCTCCAGCCCCAGTGAAGCAGGTTTAAACCCCTTTCCACTCAACAAGTATGTATCCAGCATTATCAATACACGCTATCTCTGTACTGAGGAAGCAATTTCGGAAAGGTTGTAGACACAGGCTTGACTACAGTACCACAGAGAAGGGAGAAGAACAAGGTGAAGAGCCCCCAAGAGGGCAGGTATGATGGACATTGAAGCCTAAGGATGTCCAGAGGAGGAAAGGTCCCAGCCGGGATCCTGGGAAAAGCAGGAATAAGTACAGTGGCCAAGTGTTCCATGCAGATGAATGAACGTGTGCAAAGACTTCCCGGAGTTAGAACAGGAGGCATGCTTGCAAATAAAATCAAATGCA
Organism: Pachyuromys duprasi; assembly: GCA_028658305.1. Lineage (NCBI taxonomy): Eukaryota > Metazoa > Chordata > Mammalia > Rodentia > Muridae > Pachyuromys > Pachyuromys duprasi. The sequence goes on along the minus strand of CM053756.1, from coordinate 18,129,299 downwards.
AAGGGTAGAGGGAGCATGAGACAACTGGACAGGAATCTGCGATGTTTCCAGCACCCATGGTGTACAACACACAAATGCCTGTAAGTCTAGCATCATAGGATCTGATGATCTCCTTTGAACCCCTTATACCCCAAGGGCAAGTACTCTCACATGCACAAACCCACACAGAGACACATATTATTAAAAACTAATGACAATCTTAAAAACCAAAAGACAATGAAAAGAGCATCTGTCCAGAACTATTACCTGCACTTACACCAGCCTTGTAAAAGGAGTCTGTGGCTCTTGTGTCAAGGTCAGTGAAGGGTTAAGTAAGCAAGCCTTACAGATGGACTAAAATTCTATCAAATGTTTCCTAGCTGTGACAGTGGAACCTAAGAAAGGCAGGGACAGAAATTGGTTTCCTGACTGCACTGAACTAACTGGTTGATGAGGGTCACCTGCCCTAGGGAAAGGACAATGAAGGCAGAGCAGGGTGGTGAGATTCAGCCTTTAGAACACAGCCTGGAGGTGTAAGAGAAAGGCAGGGAAGTTACAAGGATGACTCTCCTACCAGTCTCTGGCTCAGAGAGATGGAGGGTTGGGCAGTCTTAATGTTTTTCCCTGAGTCATGGCCCTGGGGTAGTAGCAAGTGTGTGTGTGTGTATGTAGTTGGGATATAGATTCAGGTGTCTAACAGTCAGGAACACACCCATTTTTACAAGTCCAATGCTGGTAAGACAGATCAATCATTATTGGATAGTAATTTGAGGCCTTAATCTTTCTTCTAAGCTTACCAAAAGTGTAAAAAGTTAATTTACCTTCTTCTTGATTCCCCCAACTGCTTCTGGGACCCTATCTTACAGACAAATTCCTTTAATAATGGTGTAAAACTGTTTGTGGTGTGCTGCCTGTCCAATTCTCGTTTCTCAGCTGGTCACGCTCACAGAGGGCAAACCCACTAGTTCATCTGCACACAGCACCGAGCACACTGCCCTGGGTGAATGAGTGACCGGGAGGCTCAGAGACACACCCTGTGCTGAACTTATGCAGTAGCTGTGTACACTCCCCTCTACCCCTGGCTACACTGTCAGGGACCCCACAATTCCTTCTCCATAGAGAACGGAGTGCTGTTCTAAAGAGGCTAACATAAATCCATTCCCAACCCTTGCTCACTGAGAAAATTCACAAGTCAACGATCTTTCTCTCTTCTTCTGGGTGGCAGAGGACACTTGCCTAGGCTGCGACAAAGCATTAAGAGTGTAAGAACATGAAAGGAATGAGGTTCGAAGGAGGAATGTTCATTGTATGTTCCTGCAACAGACTACGGCTTGGTTCTCATACAAGGCCAGAAAGCGTCCCGTGCACATTGCAGCAAAAATAATTTACTGCTGAACACACAAAACTAAAAGACAAATCCATGCCTTGCCCTATTCCAAGTCCTCCAGAATCTGGTCAACCCCACTAAGAGATCTGTGGGTAAATATACACAAAACATTTTCACACAAAAATAAAACAGTTGCCTACCTCTGAGCTACGTGGGCATGAAAGCCATTAGTGCAGGAAGTCTAGATGACCCCTACCTAACCACCACACCCCACCTCCGGGAGGGTAGAAGGCAAAAACAGATGAGATTTAGGGCCTCATGAAGGCAGAAATTCAGGAAATTGGCAGGATGCACCAGCAAAGATCTCTGGGAGGACAGCCTCCTTCCTTCCTCAGATCCTCTGAATTGCTTTCTGTTGTGAAGACAGAGATTGAAGGAGAGGGCAGATGCTCAGCAAAGACCCATTTATTTCCATGCCATTCCAAGAAAACTTTCCTTAATGGGATGGATACACAGCTCACCTGCCCTTGCTGCAGCTGGGGAAGGCGGAAAACGAGCTGAGATGCGCAAGCGCAGTACCTCACTCAGGAAGCAGTACTGCGCCGGCGTACTCCCACACTGCGACTGCGTCTGAGTCCACCCGGGAGCTGGTTAAAGACAAGCCTAGTCAGATCCCACTTCCTTCCGCTGTTCCCGGTCTAGGAGAAGGATGCAAGCTACTGTAGCCAAGACGCTAGGAACTCGCTTCTCTGCTGTGGGAGCGCAGGGTTGGAACCTGCTGCCCCCTCCCGGCCGGGCTGACGATTGCAGCGGGACTCCTAGGTTTAGAGCACCCCGCAACACACACACCCAAGAGGTAAGATTTTTTAGGAAGGTAAACAACACACAGGGAGGCTACAAATTGTTTCCATTTTCAGTGGATGTAGGGGACGTTCCAAAAGGTGAAAAACTCTTTCCACAATCAGAGTCCGAGTTGATCTGGTTTCAAAGCCCGAGTGTCCTTACAGCTCACCCATCTCAGCAGATGTGGGCATGGCATCACGATTCTGCTTTTACTCTGTGAGACCAGGATAGCCAGCCATAGATGTCCCGGAGGAATGGTACAGAACGCCAGAGTTGGGAAGCATTTTTGAGTCTTGCGAGTCCGGGGGAATCAATTTCCAGAAAGGAACTTAAGTTGACAAGAAATTGTGCCTCCTGGGAAATCCTCACGCCATTCCAGTTTTCCCTTCTAGGCTGAATATAGTTACTAGGACA
>CM053756.1:18100902-18126236 GCA_028658305.1 Pachyuromys duprasi | reverse complement strand
TGGCCCCCAAAGACTCCCAGGAAGTTAGGAGGTGTGCCCTTGTTGCAGTAGGTGTGGCCTTGCTGGAGGAAGTATGCCACTGGGGCGGCCTTAGGGGCTTCAGAAGCTCAAGCCAGGCCCAGTGTTGCTCTTCCTTCCTGATGCCTGTAGATCTGAAGGTGGAACTCTCAGCCCCTTCCCAGCACCATGTCTGCCTGCACGCTGCCATGCTTCCTGTCATGATGACAATGGACTAAACCTTTGAACTGGAAACCAGCCCCAATTAAGTGTTTTCTGTATGAGAGTTCTTGTGGCCATGCTCTCTCATCACAGCAACAAAAACCCAAAGACAGACTGTCTACTGCTAATCCACAGCAACAGAGTTGCAAAATTTCATGTGGCCACTGTGCTTTTGGCATTCTGGAGAAATGTACAAAATAAAAAAGATTTCAAAGGAAGCACTTTATATCCTGTTGCCAGGGGAGAGAGGGGACAGAGTCAGATCCTATTATACTATGGGACAAAGTCAGGAGTGGGAGACTAGTGAAGCATTGTTGCACAAATGGAACACAGGGAACCTCAAGAGCTGTCAGAGATTCGGCAGCCTTGGGACTGATGACTCCAGTCTCTTCGTGGAGAGAAAGCCAAGATAACCCCTTCAAGGCCCATGCCTCAGCTCCAGCCTTGCCAAGCCTGCTCCTGAGCAAGGACAGAGCTCCGCTCCTTTGTCCTTTCCTTGGGGCTTCTGAGAAAGACTCAGATGGGTCTGGCTATGTGGATTTGGTTCCCACTCCATTTTATTTCTTTCTGCTCTTTCTGAGCTCTCCTGAATCTTTCTTCCCCACTGTTGCCTTGGGTATCAGAAGCCCCTTGGGTTTCAGGGGCTAACTGATGGTTGTCTTATGACAAAAGGCTAAAACTAATGCCTAAGTGCCAGAGAGTTTGTGGTCATCAAAGAAGCCCTGTGGTAGATCCTGAGGTGAAGGCTATAGTGATGATCATCTAGACCAACATGGCCAAGAGCTTGTCCTGTAGCTGTCCAATCACTGACCTTGTCACACTGAGGCAGCTTGGAAACAGATTTCAGCACACAGGGCCTCTGTGCTTTCTGGCATCACATCATTGATAAAGCTCCTTTCCCAGTCTTGTAGCGCTTGTCTTAGCTTCTCAGGACAGAGCCTCGAGCACAGGGACTCCCTGTTTTGGGAGATTTTTACCCTAATGTTGACCTGAGAGAGAGAGAGAGAGAGAGAGAGAGAGAGAGAGCTGAGAGCCCAGCTGGAGAAGTGGGAAAAGAGTCTTTCTGAGGACACTGGGGACAAGAGTGGATGTGGGTGGGGCACAGACACATAGAGGTGACCCTGAGCAAAAAGGCATCTGGTAGGGATACTTACGTGAGTCTGGAGACTCAGTGGGTTTGCATCATGGAGGATGAAGACCCCAACACAGGCAAATAGGAGCGACAAAGTTTTATCTGTTGCTGGTGAGCGGAGGAGCTGAATTATTTCTGACTTAATGTCTTCTTCAGGCAAAGGAAGTGTGGGGATTTTCTTCAGTGGGGCTGTGAATATTCATGAAGGAAAAACCTTGAGATGTGAGCATACCCTACTCTTCAGCCCACATGGTTTAGGTTCACAGCTTAAAAAGGTAAACGAAGGACCAATTTTTTTAATGCTTTGGCTCAGATTCAAAGAGCACGTTTACAAGGACAAGATGGCAGACAGAAACGTTTAGGTATCCTCACCTTGCCTTGTGAAGATGGCAGGCAGCCAGCAAGGTTACTGGATTTGCTCTGTGGAAGAGTTAAAAGTGTACTAATGCAAGGGTTTGCCCCTAAAAGTATCTTTGTAGCAGCAAGTAAACTGTGTACAGAAGCCAAGCAATGTAGTGTAGACATTCACAGCTGTAAAAGGAGGAGTCTCAGAGAGTATGAAAAGAACCATTTTCTGTGGGGCTGAGGAAGGGCCTCTCACAGGGGATTTCCTACCCGGGGCTCCAGGCCTTGGCAGCCTTCCCAGGGAAAGGTGGTGTTTGCTATGGGGGACAGGCACACTGCATGGCTGTTGTTCAGAGGCAAATGGTTGCCCACTCCTTCTCTGGACTGCAGGCTGCCCGAGCTTTGTTCAGCTCAGAACAACTATGCTCTTTCCTTGGACCATACATTTCAGAGGTTTTTGATAGAAAAGGACACTGGATTTAAGGCAGATACAGAGGAAAAGGCATGGAAGCTGTGGATGTTTCTGGAGTGAGGAGAGGTGAGAGCATCAAGGGGCTGCTTCAGAGTACAGAGCCCTTAGCACAGGGTAGAGTATAGCAACAATGGCTGGCCAGCTCTAGGCCAAGGCCACAGGGATGGGGCACCTCATAGTGGAGTGTGCTTTAAAGCCAGACCTCCTAGAGCAGGGCAACTTTGCAGCTTCAAAGGAAAGCACATCTCACCTTTTTTTTTTCTTAACCCAAGTTTATATGTGTGTGTGTGTTCATATAAAGATCTTGCACACACACACACACACACACACACACTCACACACACACATCACATTATTGAAAAAATCACATCCCAGGAGCGGTGTCTGCCAGGATTTTTGATGAGACTGATAGAAACCTGTTTCATTTTCATGTGAGATAATGAATAGGTGTGAGTTCTCGCACATCTGTTCAGGGGAGATAATGACAATATTACCGGAGCTATTGTGCTGTAGATAGAATCCGCGTTTCATCTCTCCCAACCCCTCCTCTCGTCCAAACCAACCAACCTCCTTCCCCTCTCTTCTCTTTTACTTCGATGTGCTTTTTATCCTTGTCTATTGTTTTACTCTCATTTTCTCAAATCTCTCTCTCTCTCTTTTTTTCTATGCATCATGCCCTTCTTTGTTTTCAGGAACCTACTGAACAAAGTGAGGAATCGCTACAGAATCCGCAACAGGGGCTGTGCAGCCATTGTGACCAGGACTGGCTGCCCCAAATCATGAGAAGGAAATCTTTGTACCCTTCTCCCCAGTCCTGACGAATCCCGTGTACAGACTTTTCTCCTACCTGTTAACAAGAACTCACCATGAGAGGATACCTCTGAATACCTAATTGATTTATAAAATGATGGAATTTAATGTTGTATTATACACACAAAAATCCGAATCAAGGTCAGGTGGAGACACCCTTAGGTTCCTTAACCTCTTTACTCATTAATTTTTGTTTGCTGCATTCATTTTGCCTGTGGTGTATGGTAGGGAATAGCTCATGAATAAGGCATGCAAACAGAAAGCTGCGAGTCCTGCCTTTCGGGTTCTCAAATCCACTGCAAAACAAACTTGGATCAAGCTTAAACGTGACTCCTATGTGAAAGAATAGCCTTTGGACCCTTTTACCTTTTGAAAGCTATGGGGAAATCTAAGGAAGATTTTTATTATAAGTGATTTTTGAGATTTAAAGCATGTTTGAAGATAACAGACAGTGGGAGAGGAAGATGTAAAGTCTAGAAATGCAGGTGAAGGGCTGGAGAGATGGCTCAGCACTTAAGAGCCTTGGTTGTTGTCTCAGAGGACATGGGTTCAATTCCAAGTACCCACATAGCAGCTCATAACTATAACTCTGTCTCCCAAAACTACAACTCCACTTCTAGCATCGATGGGTACTTCAGGCATAAAATTCACACACACATACACACACACACACACACACACACACACACACACACACACACTGGGCATGGTGACTCATGCAGTCAGGAGGCAGAGGCAGGTGAATCCCTGTGAATTCAAGGCAAACCTGGTATACAAAGAGAGTCCAGCACAGCCAGGACTTAATACACAGAAACCCTGTGTTAACAAGACTGAAGGCAAGGCTGGTGTGTTGTTTCACAATCAGAAAAAGAAGTCAAGCCTTGAAATGGCACAGGGTCCTGAGATTGGGCAGATATCCAGTTACCCCAGAGGAAGAGGCCATAATATCCCCTCACACTTACACTGTACTTTGCAGGTACCCTGTGAGGAAGGAAGACTTCTCCCTGTGGCTATTCTGAGACCCGTGGATGACCAGGGACCACATAATTAGTGAGTGGCTCATCCTGCACTCTGGAATTAGATGGTCACATCTAATTCCATGTGGCTGTCTAGCTGCTTTTATTCTTTTTAGAGGAGACTGAGCATGGGGCATGTCCAGAGGTCTCTCTGATTGGGATGATGGTATTTTGAAGGGTAGACATCCATTAACCCACTTGAGATCTCTAGAGACAACCCCAAGGGGACAAAAGTTGACAAAACTCTCGATCTCTAACCTATTACCCATGAAATGCATAGTGTATGCTTTCTTCCATCCCCCATCTTTGTGCTCAATTTACAGTTAAATTTTACAAATTTAAATGAGGATCATAGAGAGCAGCTGAGGCTTGGCTCTGTGTTGTGTGACAGGGCTGGAGTTCCTAAAGACAGCCCAGGCGAGGGACCCCCAGCAGTTTGGGGGATTCCAGTGCCATGTAATGGCCACCATAAACTAGAGCCACAAGGCAATGGAACTAAATGGAACCTAGAAGGCAGGCTGTATGTGCCGCTGAGGGCGGGCCTGGACGGTGACTGGGCCCCTTGGGGGAGCCCAGAGCCTCATGAATGAATCCCGGATAGTAAGCATTGAGTCGCTTGCACTGTTGGGAAGTTTGATTTTGCATTGTCTACACCGTAGTTGTGCCCCTTTTCTTCTCTTTTTGTACACTAAAAAAAAAAAAAATCATGTGAGCTAAGGGAGTCATAAGACTTGGATTCACTTCTCACAGGTCAAATGGACTACTGCTATCTGCCAACAACCTAAGTTTCCCCACTGCCTATTCCTGAGGGTGGGTTCTCTCTCTCTCTGTCTCTCTGTCTCTGTCTTTGTCTGTCTCTCGCTGGCTCTTTCTCGCTCTCTCGCTCCTTCCCTCCCTCCCTGGTCTTGGAACTCCTCCCCTTTCCCAACTACCAGAACCATGGACCTGGAAACTCCAAATGTAAGATCTTCCTTTAAGTTCCTAAACTTTAACTTCTATCCCTGACCTATACCTGTCCCAGCAGATTTCCAGGCAGCTGACAGACCCCATCAAGAAATCAGCTGTCAACTACAAACTGCTCCAAATGGCTACATGACCTGGACTTACTGAAAGCTGATGTGAACCATTTGGGCCAGTGTGATTGCTCCCTGTCTCTTCAGCTAGGTCAGCTAACCAGATGTTTCTGACAAATGCCTTGTTTCTGAATCCCTTTCCAGCCTTTGACTACCATTTCAGCCATCCTAAGCCTAGATAACAATATCAGCAGGAAGTACTAACAGAAGAGGGTACATTGCCCTTTATCCTCAATAAAGACTGGAATGTTAGGTCCAAAGAAAACTCCCTACAAAGGGGATAAATGATTACCTATAGTGCCTATTGGCATACCAGAAAAAAGTGCCTGTTAAAACCAAATAGACCAAGATCTACCAACAGGTAGATTCATCAGCTCAAATAGCTCTACAGTGTGATAGGGCACTTGACCTGTTCTATGTAAAACAGGGAGGTTATTGTGTGGCCTTAAGAGGAAATTGTTGTTTCTATGCAAACCACTTGAAAATCATGAGAGATCACTTGGCTGTGCTCAGGAAAAAAAATGGAGAAAAAAAAAAGACTCATTTTTAGGTTCCTCTTGTTGCTGTAGACTTTTCTAGTGTCCTTCTCTGTTTATCGAGTGTGGTGATATTTATTCGCGAGGAGGAGGTGCCAAAGACAATTTTCCAGCTATATTTCTGACCCCAAATGACATTTGATTCGGGGAATGATCAAAAATAGGGGATAGTAACAAATAGAGGACCCCAGTTCTGGTACTGTCATAAATGACCCCCACTGAATTACTTCTTGATTCTTTTTTTTTAAGATGTGTGTGTGTGTGTGTGCACGCTTCCATGTGGAAGTGCACAGGTGCCTACAGAGGCCGGATGACATCATCGGACCCCTTGGAGCTGCAGTCACATATCATTTATTATCGCACCCACTATGGATACAGGAACCTCTGGAAGAACAGCAAGTGTTCTCAACTGCTGAGCCATCTCTCCTACACCCTGGATTATTTCTTCTGAGTTGCTCTTCGGTAGCTTTTGCAAGTTTATAATTTCTCTCTGACCTTTCTCCCTTAAGCTCTTGTCTGATAGTTTCCCAATAGCCAGTTTTGGTTTCTCTCATCTGTTCAGGAAATATTTTTAAGTTGCATGTGGAAAGTTGGGACACAGGAAAAGCGAATTCCTTCCTGCTTTCAGGAGAGCTGTGATGGAGTCCTCAGAGGCCACAGCATAGGAACATGACAGGCTTCCCTTTTTCTTCCTTTTCTTTTCGCTCAGCCTCACAGTGATCCTGAGACTTTAGCACCTGGAGGAGCCAAGAGCCAAACTCTTCTCATCTATTGTGCCTGGCAGGCAAGGTTCTTGCACCTAAAAGATCAATTTACATAGAATGGTAAAGGTCTTACATTGCCTCAAAAAATGTTTTCATCCTAATGTTAAAAGCTTTTTTCTTTAATTTAAAGAGCATATTTTATCTGTTCCTACTGGTTAATCCTGGTCTTTAATTAGTTGATCTGGGTTCACTTGCTCTGTCTCATTTTATATGTGAAATTTGGGGGCTGTTTTTCTGCTTTTGACAATACCAAACACTTATGACTCAAGTCAAATAAGTTTAAGTTAAACTGCAACCTGTCAGATAATGGGTTTCCTAGAGTGAATCACAGAGAATGTTAATGAGTTGTATACCTCTTTGGTACATTAGGGATTTTCTTTGTATTGTTGGAGTGGAGGGGTGGTTGCATTGAAGGAATTGGATTCTGAGCACATCGGTGTCCTAACAGAATGTATTCTGTATTCAAATAAAATACATTTTATTTTAAACCTTTTCATTCATTTTTGTCTTTTCTAAAATTCAATCACTCAGTCATCTTTGATGTAACATGTTTCATTATTAGTAAAAAGGATGTCAGGGGAGTGTTGCTCACACCAGGTCTCCATACTTCTCAGGAGCATCTCCCTCCACACCCGTCCCCTGTAAAATCACCACTCCATTTTAAGAGCAGTTATAGCATGTAATATCCTAGGCAGTTTTAGGGACCATTTTCTACGGGCTGGCGTAGTCTGTGGGAATTCTGTCCCTCTCTTGAGAACTCAGTTTCTCCTCCCTTAGGGGTTTTACTGGTTAGCTTGCCCTCCAGGTCCCTAGATGACAGCTTCAGTCCTTCAAGCTGCAGCCTCTGTTGACCTGGGAAGAGGCGGCGAGCTCCGGCTCCTGGCTTGTAGACTGTGCCACCAGGGAAACTGTGGAGCTGGAGCATGTTCAAACCCCAGACATCTCAAACTTGAGATTTAAAATCTCAACCTGAGACACCAGGAGTGGAACAGTCCCCTCCCTGTTTCTGTGCCTGCTTCTGAGCAAGTACCACTGACTGCAACCCACAAGCTGGTCACAGGTAGCCAGTCAGGTAGCACAGCGCCTGGAATCCCTCCCCTTGTAAATAGAGCCTCTTAGTCCCAGCCAATGAAATGCATCCAACCCAGGCACCCCTCTGCACTCCACAAGGTTCGTACAGGGATTCGTCAACCTGGAATAAAGGTGCACTGCGCATAAGCTGTTTTACTGACTATCATCTAAGAGTTGCTGTGCCCTCCTTGGAGAAGGTAGATCCTGTCTTCGTCCCCCACTCCCCTCAGTTTCTGTCCCCTGTCCCTGCCAACGTTCCCGCTCCCTGCTCCCCTCCCAACCAGCACCCTGGCACCCCAGGGAGATGTAAGTGGACTGTGGCCTGGTAGGCAGGAGTGCTTCCTCTGCTGACTTACAAGTTTCAACTTTCAGCCATAAGGAATTGAGGGCGGGAGAAAGCAAACCTACTAGCTGAATGAAGAGAAAACACATATAATTTTTTGGTATGCTCTTAAAGATCCCCTTTAAAAAAACAAAAGAAAAATCCCCCTTGGTCCCAGCAATGCCAAAGACACCACTTCCATAAGCTGGGCTAGAAATGGCAGGTGGTTTGCTTCCTCAGCAACAGGCAAGGCTGGCAAGGGAATTGACACTGAAATAAAGGTGAATTACATAGTTGATTGTAGAAATATTTTACTGTATCTGTAAAATGTCCCAGTTACGGAAACTTTTAGAAGCTAGTTGAAGCTATGCTGCATCTTGGACTTTTACCAAAAGGCAGTGAACATGAATGATTGTTTGTGTATTTGTGTTATTGTTGTGTTTTGTTTTTTTAATCTTTGAGGGAGAGCAAGGTGGCTCAGCAGGCAAGCTTGCTTGCTGCTAAACTGGATAACCTGGGTTTAATCCCCAGAGCCTCAGGGTATGAGAGAACCTATGCCTGCCAGTTGTTCTCTGACCTACATACATATGCCATAGCAAGCACAGGTACACACACACACACACATTCAAATAAATATAATAAAAACAATGACTTTCCTCTACTACATAGAAGTTTATTCTACCACTGTATAGAACACAGAGGACTTCTGCTTGGGTTTTCTGGATTCATTCTTGGCAGCGTATCTTTTTGTTTTTCCACTTAAAATTTTTTAATGTAATTTTTTATTCACTTTACATCTTGATTCTACCCATCCCTCATCTCCTCCCAGTCCCACCCTCTCTCCCTTCCCTCTCCTCCCTCACCTATTCCCATCCCTTTCCCATCCACCTCAGCTCATAAGGTTATATCAGGACTAATCCTGTCCTCTTCCCTTGTGGCCTGGCAAGGCAGTCCTAGCAGGGGGAAGTGATCAAAAACTGCCAAGTGAGTCTGTGTCCAATGTAGTCCCCACTTCCCTTACTAGAGGACACACTTGAAGCCTAAGCTGCCCATCTGCTACATCTTTGTAGGGGGCCTAGGTCCAGTTCGTGCATGGTCCTTGGTTGATTCTTAAGTCTCAGCAAGCATCTCTGTGCCTTGGTTAGTTGGGTCTGTTGGTCTTCTTGTGGAGCTCCTGTCATTCACAGGTATTTTTCTCTTTCCTCCCACTTTTCTGCAAGACACCCTAGGCATTGCACAATGTTTGGCTGTGAGTTTGAGAATCTGTTTTGTGGCGTTGCTGGGTAGGGCTTCTCAGAGGACCACTCTGATAGGCTCCTGTCTGCAAGCTTAGCAGAGTATTTTTCATAGTGTCAGAGGTTGGCCCTCTCTCATAGGGTGTGTCTTTGGTTGGGCCAGGCATTGGTTGGGTATTCCCTCAATCTCTGCTCTATCTTTATCCTGGCACATCTGGTAGGCAGAGTAAATTTGGGATTGAAGTTTTTGCGGGTGGGTTAGTGTTCCCCTCCCTCTACTAGGAGGCTAGTCTACTTAGAAGGTGTCCTCTTCAGTCTCTATGGCCTCTGCTATTAGAAGTCACTGCTTGACTCCTCCTTATATCCTTCCCAGAGCCTACCCTGACTTAGGTCTCCAGCTTGTCACAGAGATACCCCCACCCTCCGTTTCTCTCTCTCTCTCTCTCTCTCTCTCTCTCTCTCTCTCTCTTTCCTTCAGGCCTTCTGTCCTCTCACCCTCACTCTCCCCAGGTCCGATCTCCACCCTCTTAGCTCTCTGTGCCCCCTCTCCTACCTTATACCCTTCTTCAGCCACTACCTCTGTCGAGTCTATCTCCCCTTCTGAGTAAGAGTTATGCATCCTCCCTTGGATCCTCCTTGTTCTTTGTCTTCTTTGGATCCGTTGGCAGCATGTCTTATTTCAAACTGGGGTTGGGTTTTCTAGCTTGTCAATAACTGTCCAGTAGCTCATTTCCATACACATTTGTTATTTCTTTACTAACGTGGCATACTTCTTTAAAAAAGTACTAAACCTGCAGAGGTTCCACATTTAAAAAAATATAGATTCTTAAAATATGATCATGCATTTTTTTTATTTTAGAGATTCCTCCTGGTTATATAGAAAAAATATATAGAAAATATATATATACATATATATATATATATATACCAACTGCATTTGCAAACATGATTTGTAAGCAGTTACAGTGTCCTGCACTGGGCTGGCACGAAGCTGGGTCTGTCAAGACCCAAATGAGCTGCTTAATTATTAGCAAAGGATGGATCCTGGGGAAGGGGCAGTGTTTGTCTGCAGTTGTATATGATGTCCATAAAGGTGAGCATACCAGGTTCCAATGGACAGTTCCAAACCCATGACTACACTCCCGGTTCTGGTTAAAATCATTGGGTCACAAAACAAAACAAAAAGGCATGAGTGTGGAAAGGCACTTGCAGGGAAAAGGGGATAGGGAGATAATGGGCGTGAAAGGGATGAGAGCAAACAGAATGCAGAATACACATATATAAAGTTTCCAAAGAATGAATTAAATTGATTTTAAAAAAAAGAAAGAAATTTGGACCATCATAAAAAAAAAATCAGAGCTCTGCACAATTTAACTTTGCAAGAAAATTTCTGGAAGTTTTCCAAGCACAGTTTGTACTTTGGAGCGTTATGTAACAGTGTGGGGAATTGTGTAACCATTTCTAGCTGAGTCTGGACCTCGAGAGCGCCATTTCCATTAAGTCCCTGTGTTTCCATTCAGGCCATAGTGTCACTGGAGCCATTGACTTTCGTTGTCAGGCTCTTTGCTATGTCCCACTTTCCACACTGCTGAGACAGAACATTTATTGAATCCCTTCACTGGAATTAATCCCCATGTTTCTGTCCTTTATGAATCCCATGCAGCAGCTCACATGACAACCTCACATGCATAAAACATATAAAGCTAAAGTAGTTTTATGTGGCAAGGGTAGTTTTGTAGGGGCTTGAGAGATGGGTTGGCAAGATCACTGGCTATACTTTCAGAGAACCTGGCACCCGTCTGTGGCTGCAGTGATCTGTACATCCAGTTCTGGGGATCTAGTATCCTCTTCAGGCCTCCCTGGGTACCAGGCTCACCTACGGTGCACAGGCATATGTGTGGGATCCTCACACACATAGAATAAGAATATTTGGAAACTGTGAATGAAGAGCTCAGGTGAGACCCCTGCCTTCAATCTCTCAGTCTCATTTTCTATTGATCCAGCAAACTGTATGGTAACTTTTGCCTTGGCCAGTGGTAGTGCTGTGACCCTTTAATGTAATTCCTCGTGTTGTGGTGACCCCCAACCATAAAATTGTTCTGTTGCTACTTCATAACTGTAATTTTGCTACTGTTATGGATTGTAATGTAAATGTCCGACAGGCAAACTCAAGGGGTTGTGTCCCCCAGGTTGAAAACCACTTTCCTAGACATCACCTGGGCTTGGGGGGGGGGCTTCTCCCCCCTCCTAGTGTGAGTTGCTACTACTTATTAGGCCAGTCCTTACCTTCACTGACTATTCTAGGCAAATTATGGAACTAACCTGTTAATGACTGATACGTAGCTAATGTTACGTTCACCCCATTGCTCTACACTGCCAAATAAGTATAAGCGAGTTCGGGAACATTATTGTTCCTAAATCATAAAGTGAAGTACATCCTCTAGAGAGGGAACACAGGTCTCCTGCAAGAGCTGGGAATTAGCAAGTGTGGCTTAGCAGCCAAGAGCTGAAGAGTGATTGCTTCCTCCTCACCCTTGACCTCAGTGATGGCCTCTGGTTCCCAGAGCTTTGGTCGCCGTGAGCCCCAAATCTGCTATTTCTTTTACGATTGAACCCAGGGTGTGAATGTTCATGTCTGTAAGTGACAGGTGTGTAAGGGTGGACTTGACTTCTTCCTTCTCTTTATGTAGCTCTGTCGGCTATAAGATGGAAGCAGCAACAACTGTGACGATGTGCCTGATAGTATTTCAGCCCATGATGAGCCTCAGCGGACAGGGGTACTGAGCAATTAGAGCGAAGCTGAGCATTTTTGATCAGCGAATACAACTTAGCCATTTTAAATCAAAGTATAGCACATTGAGCTCAGATTTGTGGTAAACTTTAGTGTAAATAGATTCACCAAGCTTTCTATAGAAATAAAGAGTGTGCAATTATGTGCAATTCCTAACACGCTAATTTTTAAAAGATTTGTCTGGAATTTATGTGTGTGAAAGTTTTGCCTGCTTGTTTGTCCGAGTGCCACATCTGTGTCTGGTGCACACAGAGTCCACAAGAGGGTGTCAGAGCCTTCTGGAACTGGAGATACAGTCATGAGTTGGATGTGGGTGCTGTGCACTGAGCCTGCATCCTCTGCAAAGGCAACTAATGCTCTTACGCAGGAGCATGCAGAGATTCAAGACGTCAGGAGCTTCTGGAGTTGGAATCATGGATGTTTGCAAACTGCTGCATGTGGATGCTGGGATCGAAATCCGTGTCCTCTGTAGCAGCAGAATGTGCTCTTCACTGCTGAGCTGTCTCTCCAGTCCCGGTTCCTAACATTTGACAAAGACAGTAGGCAACTGGCTTTGGTTTGTGTACTTGCTATACCATACTGTTCATTGTTGTTTAAAGAGTAATTCTGCTTGTGTAAAATAAGGCTTATTGAGCTGGGGTTTGCCAGCAGGTGGCATATTGAGTTAACTACGCCCCAATGTACATATCGAGAGACCCTGTGGAATCTCTGACCTTCTCCATCTAGGTTTCAGAAGTATATTCTATGCTGTTCACACAATAAGGACAAGGACCATTTCATAGCAATTGTCTTGATCTTTAGTGAGACATGCCTACAATTCACGGACTTTTACAAAGACTAGTGAGAAATACCTAGCCCTGAGGTGGGATCATTATGAGTTTAGAAATAAATACCGCTTCTTCAGCTCTTTCTCACCATAGTAATCCTCACATTCGTTATTACCGTGGTCTCTCACCTGAGAGCCTGCCAAGGACAGTCATACCTCATCCCACAGATACACGAGCCTTGTTTGATAATCTCAGATTGGCTATTAATAGGTTTGTACTAGGGAAGGCATTTCAGAAATCCCTCTCAACCTGTCATAAAGAAGACACACAGTACTTTCTTTAGTAGAGCTGATACTGCCGAACCACCCCTCATGACATGCGTTTATGCTAGCATGGTTTGGCTCACTGATACACGTACTCATGCATGTGCAAGCAAATGGAGAGACGGTTGCAATGGATGAAGTTCACCTGGCTACTCTTGGTTGTAGCTATGTTAGAGACACACTCTGAGTGGGACATCTTAGTCCTGAAAGTGAGTCTGTCTGTCTTTTCTCATATGAATGGGAAAGCATTTTTGCTGCAAGATCTCTCTAGGGTTATGCCTTAAATAAAAAATGTCAGGTTTGAAGATATGAGTATACTTAATTTAATGGTTGCATTTGCACTCACCAAAGAGAACATACATTAAAACAACTTCAGATGACTTCTAACAATTTGAGATCCTTATTTAAATGTGATTTAAACAAAAGATAAAACAATTTATGCATACTATCCTGGAATTAGAATTATAATTAATAAACACACACACACACACACACACACACACACACACACACATATATATATATATATATATATATATAATGGCATTACTGTCTTATTACATTTCGGGAACTGTGGGTTCAGTTCAGTGGTAGAACACTTGGTTAGCATGTATATTGTGCCGGGTTCTATCCCAAGGCTTGGAAGAAGAAGAAAGAAGAAGAAGGAAAAGAAGGAAGAAGAAGGAAGAAGAAAGGAGGAGGAGAGGAGGAGGAGAAAGAGGGGGAAGAGGAGGAGGAGGAAGAAGAAGGAGAGGAGAAGGAGGAGGAAGAGAAGGCAGAGGAAGAAGAAGAAAGAGCAGCAGCAGCAGCAGCCTGCTGCTGTGTGTTCTTTACCTTGCCTGGTGACTCAGTCTACAGAAATACTCCCTAGTGACACTTCCTTGCTCTTTATAGCATCTCCTGGCTTAGTAAACAGAGATTTCCCACTTTAGCCCTTGCTTGTACCCATGTAAAACTCACAGGAATTTCTTACAGAAGCCCATCCTCACTGAGACCCAAAGGGTTAAAGCTATCTCACTTCTGTTTTTCCTGCTTTCCACTTGCAGCACTGAAAAGGAAACACATTAACCAAGCCTTTAGCAATTCAGGCCTGACTTGGCATTTTTCTTCTACTCTCTTATCTAAACTTCCGGCTCTGGACGCAGTGGGAGTAGCTTTTTCCTTATTGGACTGTCTCCCCTTAACTGGGAAGGGTTTATTCAAATTAAGAAATGCTTATAAAACATCAGGAAGTCTTAAGTGTTGTGGAGCTTTTTAGAGGGAACCGCTTTTTAACAAGGTAAGTACTGAATCAAACCCTTTTTCCTAACACACACACACACACACACACACACTTTAAGTTGTTAGAAACTAATTTAGCACAAGAAAACATCTATTTTACACTGTTATTATTCAGACTTTGGTGTGCTGCATTCAGGACAGTTTAAGAATTGTTGATCCCATTTCTGCAGGATACATTGTTACAGACATGTAAAACTGAAGGCTTTAGAAGACAACAGTAGCTAGTAACCTAGACAAACTGGAATTATGTCCAGGGCAGAGAAGCACTGTTACAGCTCTGAGCAGAGAGGTTTCCCTGATGCAAGAATTATAGCTCTGATTTCCCCTCTGGAAATGGTGAGCTCTGAAGGGGAAGGCATCCTGGCAGTTGAAGCCAAAGAATACTGCTGGGAACCTTGGGGTTGAAGGTGGGGGTCCTCAGGTAGGGAGAGCTGTTTGCTGATGAGGGAGGTGGCTGGCAGGGAGTCAGAGCTGTTTGCTGATGCAGGAGGCATGGATCTAGCCAGAGGAGGGAGGGAGTAAGTGGATGGTCAAGGGAATGTAGCAGCTCTGACTTTCTAGCAATCAGGCCATTTCTGTGGCTCTGACTTTCTAGCAATAAGGTTTCACAGAAAAAAGACTAATTATTATCCAAGTGTTACAGAGTATGTGTTCAATTTTTTGTTACATGTCCAGGGTCACAAGTTCAGTTAAATTAGAAGATACAAACGAACAGATATTATTATTATTATCATTAACCCCACAACTACAATTTAAAGAATCTTTAAAAAAAAAAAGTCTCCTCCCAAACAAACACATTTAATATATGACAGCCTGCTTTTTGGCTGGCATGTTTGCTGTTTGAAAGTACTCCAGATAAACAGACAATATCTGAACTAGCCTTTTCTTTTGAATAGCAAATACCAATATCTAACTCCTTTTATTATATGTATCATCATCTGTGCTATAAAGAAAGAAAAGTTCATTTTAGTCAATCATATTTACTAATTTTTATTCCTCTAGGGACGACTACATTTACAAAGAGCTCTTAGCCTATAATAAAAAGAGACCTATTCTGGCCAGTCAGTTTGTCAATTGTCTCTGTTTACCCTACACCAATTATACTATTTGAGTTATCTCAGGGACAGATAACCCACGAAGATTCCTGTAGTAATGGCCTCAGCTAGGTATGTGCTTATCTGTGCTTAATGATCTCCAGGGCATAAGGAATTCTTCCAAACAGTGGCCAGATAAAGTTAATGTCAGGATTTTCCTAAAAAGACTCAGACACAATTTTTCTCAGGAAAAGACATAAATTGAATAATAATGCAGAAGGTCCCCAGTAATGCAAAACACAGAAACCAAAACCCGTAAGCAACAGATAGAAGGAGAGCCATCAAAGCAACCCGCTCTTCTTTCCTGGTTCTGTGTCAAGCAGCTGTGCTGGCTTCATGACTCTCACCATTTCCAGTAGATATGGCTATGCTAGAATACCATGAAGTCACCCTGCACAAACCTCACACAGGAGATTTACTGGGAGAGATACAAGAGGGTGGCTGTCTCTGCTCCACGTGAGAAGCGGCAGGGACCGAGCAGGAGACAGGTTTCTATAGGGTTTTGGAGGGAAGTTTTCAAGGGTGGAGATTTCTAAGGTAGAGGTTCGTGAGATTTCAAGTCCTGAGTTTGGAGCAAGCGTTATTGGTGGGATTTTGTGCTCAGGGCTTGGACCTTTTACTGTATGTTCCCCCTCTTTTTTGTTTAGTATTAATAAACAACCAGAGGTTGGAAAAGGAGGCAGCATTATCGTTGGCCTGCTTTCTGCTGATTGGGGGTGCCAGCGTTCTTGGGGCAGATCTGATCTTCAACATCAGGGTATAGTCAGGAGGTACAGGCCTCTGGCTCCATAGCTAGGAGCTGTTCATTGTGTAATACCAACTGATTAGAAGTTTGGTTAGAAAGCTTTCTGATCCATTGTTGAAGAAATCTAGACAAGAAGTTTATAAGTCAGGGAACAACCAGTAGGATTAAGAAAAGGAGGAGAAAGTCCTTATCGGATTGTCAGTGATCCACCCGCCAAAGGCATCCAGCTATTTCTCACTTTTTTTTTTTTTTGAGATCCGTCTAGAGTTGTCAGATCTTATCCTTTAATATAACCAATTGGTTGGCATAAACACATTCTTCCCCGAGGAAGAGACAAAGACCACCTTTCTGCTATTGGTAAATCTAATCCCTGATGATTTTGTAGTATTGTGGCAGCCAGTGAGTCTAATTGGCCCTGGAGGGCGAGGACGGTCTGAGCCACTCAATAGAGGTTGTGGATGAACCGAGAGGAAAAGTTAGGGACACACTTTCCCAGTCCTTTGTCATGCCATGCCGCTATAAGCCCTGCGGTGGGAACAGGCAGTTGTTCCTCACTGGGTACCACTCCTAAATTTGGAAAAAGGAACAGCAGGGCACGAGTCCTAGACCACCCAGGGGGAGACTGCAAATCTGAGTGTGGAAGGGAATCAAGGCTTGTGATGTGGGGCTGGGTGTCGAACATAAGGTTCAGGTTAGGCTCGTAATGAAGTCTGAGGAATCTAGAGTGCCTACAAGGTGTGACCCTGAGGAGTTAAAGCAGTCTGTGATACCGAAGAGAAAGATGTGGGAGAGCTGAGGGATGGGAGTGATATTTGGCTTAAAGCTCTTCACATGTGATTATGAATTGTGCTGCTGAGACAAGATGTAAGTACAAGGAAAATTAAAAAGTTGCGGAAGAAAAATGAGATCCTCACCTCCACTGGCTGTCATTTAAGATTACGAATTATGTTTACAGTCAAAACATGCGTCATGATCATTGACCTTTTTTGACTTGTAATCTATCCTATCAGCCTTTAAACCAATACAGCATGCATCATGAGCCACACACAATCTAGTTTTATGGGGAAACGCTTTGGATAAAAGTGAGCATGCCTAAACATGTTGCCTAACGTTTATATCCTTTGGATGGGTATAACTAGAAATCTAGCACAACTGTGTATAGATAGCTACTGTTAAGACAGTTACCTCCTACCCCACCTCTCTTTCTGTCCACACTTGGGTACATACAACTATTCTTTCCTTTTTTCAGAAAAATTGAGTGTATAATCACTATATAAAGTAACTGAGTTCATTAAGATACTTTCAGTTGAGTATATCATTATACTTTGACCTTTTTCATCCCTTCTACTACCCTCTGTTGCCCTCTCCCTTCTGCTAGTCTCCTCCCTTGTATGAAATAGTCATCTCCCTCCACCACCTCCTTCTACTTTCCTTTCTATTTCTTCTTCCCTCCCTTCCTCCCTCCTTCTTTCCCACCCCCTCTCTCTTTCTCGCTCATCTCCCTCTCCTTCTTTCTAGTAAAATCTATAACAAAAACATTTTAGGCAGTGACATTTCAGTTTATTTTAGTTTCATTTATTTCATTATATGTGCAAAGTATCTTAGCCATGTTCACTGTCCACTTTCTCCCTCTTCCTCTCCTTCCACTCCATTTGCTTCCCCTCTCCAACACACCGCCCTCCCTACTCCTTGTCATCATCTTGCTTTACTACCGAGTCCAATTAATTTTGCCCAAATACACATGGATGTAGAATCATCCAGTGGGTCACGATCAACCTACCAAGGGTTGTTACCAATCTACCAACCTACCAACCTTCCTACCTCGGGAAGGGATGTTACTCTCCCTGCCTTAGCAGCCATGAGCTATCAATAGCTTTTCAATTAGGGATGAGACACTTGAGACCTCCTAACTCCAACAGGCTTGATTTTGTGCACATAGCCATGGTGGCTATGAGTTCCAGTGTGTAATAGCTATGTCATGTCAATAGGGCTGCACTTCAGAACACCCCTTTCCATTTTCTAGCTTGTGAATTCCCTCTACCTGTTCATCCATGATGCTCCCTGAACCATGAGTAGAAGGCAGGGCCTTCTCTAACTGAACCACAACTTTGCTTTATGCTGACATATCCTGAAAGTCTTCTCTGGGCATAAGTCCAAGAATTCTAGCTTTCACTGAGTTGAGTCTCTGAGGAAAACACCTTGAGTTGCTATTGCTGGTACCATTAAAGCCACATCTTCCACTGCCAGAAATGATATCATAAAACTGTGTAGGCTAGGAAGATCCAAATTGAGATTTATTGGTATATGCAAATTCCTTCAAAAGTCAGGAGTAGCAGATTTTGACCTAGTCTTGGTCACTAATTAAGTAGATCATCAGTGGCATCCTCTCTGTAGGATTCAAGCCTCTACACAGAAGAAAAGTGTTGGGGACAGAGTTTCCCAATCTCAGCACCACTGTCAATTGTGTGACCTTTCCTGGGGAGACTGAACAAGTACCTAGTCATTGCAAATAGGGCACCAATCTAGCTTGGTGAACCATGGACATGATTGAGGTTACTTATAGAAGCATGGGTGACTCAAAGACACCAACAATGACTACAAAGCTGCCCCCATAGCTTCCTGCCTACCTTGCAGGAATTTCCTCTGAAGACAGTCTTTTTTTTTTTTTTTCTCCCAGAAACTGCTCACTGTTTTTATAACCATGGGGAAGGGCCTTGTGAATCTTTTAGCTTTTATGATCTTCCTGAGCCTCTTAGGTTTCCTTAGCTTCCATAGACTTACAAGCTTAGTTCTTCTCTTTACAAGATGATGTCTTAATTCAGAGAAAATAGCTACGTCACACTGCCCATGTTGGCTGGTTTACCCTTTCTATGAATGGCTTCCCTCTCCGTTTTAGGATGTTGAGAGGGATCCATGACCTCACTATGCGAAAGTGTGGTGTTTCACATGTACATTCCCTACCCTCGTCCTGCGACAGACCAAAAGTCTCCTCAACCTCAGAAGTGGGAGAGCAGCACAAGACCTGCCTGAGGATCAGTGAGGAACTGACTTCTCCAGGGTTGACACTTCAGAACTATGAATGGAAGTGACCAGTACTGGAACTTTTGGCAGTTAGCTATCATGTACAGGTCCTTAGAATGTGGAGGTGTACAATGCCATGGAACAAATGTTAACACTGGGGGAAAGGGACCTATCATAAAAGAGAGATTGTGAGATTTTCTGAAAGTCCATATGTCAAAGTAATCAGGTCTAACAATTCATAGGAAGTAAGTTTGTGGAAACTGGTATTGAATGGATATTTTTGGAAGAATTCCCTGTCAAGATATTATATAACTAATACTTGGGGAAGATGTGGACCTGATTTGAAGGAAGGAAGGGAAACTCCCAGACTTTCAAAATCTACTGTTTCTGGTCAGAAGCATGCCAAATCTAATACAAAAGGGATAGGGCCCCTCATTGTCTTAGCTGACTCTCCTTCTCCTATGGATCTCACTTGTTTGGCCAACTAAACCAGGATTCATGGGATGAGGTTTTAAAAACATGTATATGAAATTACTATGGAGCACATCCTTCTCTACCAGGTTTCCATACGGCATATGAGTATCTTTAAATCTTTACAGGGAAAGGACCAAGTCATTCCCTGAAGCATTGCTGTTGCTTCAGATATGATGGCTGATGTGTTCAGACACATACTAATCTCCGAGGAACTGGGGCAATGATGAACTTGCTTTACTGTGTGTCTGTTATCAATATTATGTGTATTAACTAATTGTATTGCTCATTAGCTTCTGGGGGGAGGTATAACTCTCTCTAGTTATAAGAGAAAGTGAGACTCAGGTTTAAAAATCTATTGAGTTCATGTCTCTCTACATGGAAGAACTACCTCTTCAGGGTGTATCACTCTTAACTAGATGTAAGGATTCTCCAGAGATGTAACTCCTTTAATTTACTATTGGAATCTTTATAATTTGTTCTTTTCAAACTAAGACCATTTTTTCCCCACAGCATTTTTCTTCATGTTCTTTTTGTTTGCTTGTATTTTGTTTTGTTGTTATTTTGCGTCATCTGATTTGTCTATAGCTCAAACTCTTATATCCTTGTCTCAACTTCCCAAGAGCTGGGATTATAGTCCTGTACCAGCACACCCAGCAGCCAGTGTTCTTAATGGAAACAATAGAGCTACGTGACTCTTCACACTGAGTTCCTTACGTTTTCAAAGTAAAGCACTGAAAACCTTTATCAGTCTTTTCTTTCCCTAAAGTTTCCAAAAAGCTGCTCACAGAAAGGCACTCATTAGTTAGATGCTTCCCTTGTTCCCTCTTCCAACTTGTACTTGGCTGAAGGACTCTGGGAAATAGGCAGTAGGTGCTCAGAAGAGCAGCATGGGGCTCGGGGAGGCTCCAGAGTGGAGTGGAGAAGCCCCGTAACCAGGAGAAAGTGAATAATCCAGCTCTATGGTGGTGGCAGTGCGTGGTTTCTCCCTGACTTCATGAACCGCTCTAGTGGAGCTGCAGGAGCTGTCCCTGTGGTGGTCATTGACAGGGCAGTGACTCTATGACACGGGCTTTGGCTGAGGAGCGTGCTGAGACCACCTGCATCAGGTCTTTCAGACTCTTGTTCCATCTTTTGTTGATCCTGGGAGGCTGCGGGATACTCTTTGTCCTGGCTGTGACCTGACCATTAGTAGGCTCTTGTTTTAAGAATGGAGAACATCAGAGGGAGGAACATGATGATGAGGTGCTACGTAACATCATCCCCTATGGATGGTATTGGATGAGTGAGCAGATCTGAATCACTGTGTCCCCAACAATCAAACACCTGAAGCCATGTGAACTTTACTCTCCCTTCCTTCTGCTGGACCATTCTTCATGTAAATCATTGATTTCGGTGTGATTGTAAACACAGCTTTAAAGGTACATGGCATCCAGTTTCCTTAACCAAAGCATAGAGAAATAGCTAGTTTGTGCGGCCATGCAAGTATGGAAGGCAATGTGCCAGGAGAGATCTGGGCTCGGGACGGAGCTCAGGGATAAGGAACTTGCCTTGAATGGGCAAAGCCCTGGGTTAGACCTGCACCAAAGGGTGGAGGGGGGCTGGGGAGGAAAAAGCGAGGAGGGGAAGGAAGAGAGAGAAGGAGAGTGGGGTGCAATGGATGGGACTGCTAGAGGTCTACAGTGCACTGTAGTTTGCTGGGACTTTGTTTTCCTATTACATCCCATGCATGATTATCCTCCACTCTGAACTATGATTATTTTTTTAAGCCACATGTTAGCCAATGGAGACATTCAACTGGTTTGGTGCAATCCAAGGTTGGTTCTTGATGGGTATCAATTTGGACCAAGGAACATATTCCTGGAATGTCTCCAACCCTGCCAATAAGAAAGGCAGATACAATAAGAAGGCAGGCGCTGTCTAAACACCCCTCATAGGACAGACTTTTAAGAGCATGGTGTGTTTCATTCCTGTTTAGAAAAACCAGCGATTGCTGCCATGGCGGGGAAGCCAGTCCTTCACTACTTCGATGGCAGGGGCAGAATGGAGCCTATCCGGTGGCTCTTGGCCTCAGCTGGAGTAGAGGTACGTTCTGACGTGAGTCATTCTGAGTTGAACCTGAAATTGATTGTATCAAACACTTCAGTCATGTGAGCTGACAGAGCTTCTTAATGAATGATGTAAAATAAAAACTGCCAAGCCTTAAGTGATTTAGAAATCTATCCAAATAAGTTATTAATTGTTTTCATCAGTAACCATTAACATTACAATAATGGCTGGAGAGAGAGGCTCTGAATTTAAGAACACTTGCTGTAATTCCAGAGGACCTACATTCAATTCACACATCACACACATACATTCCATACACACAACACACACACAGAGAATATACTAAATCTTCAAAACACCAAAGTATGTGTAATTCGTTTTCCAAAATTTATATGCTTCATATAGATGTGAATGGGCTGTAAATCAAAACCAAAACATGTCATTTAGAGAAAAAAATAGAAGCGTGTCTAATTTATGTTATCTTAAATGTTTTATATGATCACATATTGCAGTTGTTTTTAGCATAGATTCTATATTTTGTTGCAATTTACTTGTGTATGTTTACCTGTGTGTACAGATGCATATGTGTATGTAGGTGGACACCTGTGGAGATCGGAGGACAGCCTTCACCTGGGTGTGATTTTTCAAGTACCAGCCCTTCCCCTTTTTTGTGAAGAAAGGCTCTTTCGCTGGCCTGGAGCTCACCCAGCATGGCCAGGGAACCTCAGGCTTGCAGCTGTCCCCGCTTCTCCCGCTCTGGGGTTTACAGGCATTTTAAACCTTTCTCATACGAGTAAGAGCACACATTGTGTGGCCAAAATAAAATATTTCTAAATTTTGTCAATTTTTTTCTTTTTTCTTTTTCTTTTTTGTATGTGTTGCTGAGCATAGATACAAACACAGACATTGGCTTTGGCCTGATCATGGTCTGGATTGTCACAGTCATGTCTGGAACAGCAGCTGAAGGTTTGCCTGAGGCTCATCTGAGGAGAAGTCACTCTGTCATGAGTTCTCTTAACATTCCTAAACGTAGATAACGGGGCATGACACTCCTCTCTACAAATGAAAGAATTTTTCCATGTTAAGATCCATGTTTTCAACTTAAAAGGAACATTCCTGTGAGTGTGTTTGAATGTCCCCTACAGTTCCCCTCCTCCTGCTTTCTTTTAATCTGTGCCTTCATTATGTAGTGATAATTCTGCAATTCGGCTATAAAACATGAGAACATACATACAGTTTGTAGTTGACCCAGACATTGTTATAGAGGGTGTATATGTGAAATCTGAGATTTCCTTCAAATGATTACAGAAAAAGAGGTGTAGATCAGTTTATAAGTGAAAGTCTGTTGCCTTGATTTGACAATTGTTAAAAGTAAGTGAGGGGCACAAAGAAGAACAGCACAGTTTTCTGTTTACTATTATGCATATCTAAAATGTCAACAATAAAAGAATTAAAGCATACATATGAGAGATGGAAGAGATATAGAATAGTGCACATATATATGTATATATATATATATATATATATATATACACACACACACACACACACACACACATGAGAGGTGGAATTTTTTTAACAGGACTGAAAGGAATTTTACTCAACCTTTGTGGACAATAATCTAGTGGGGGGGCTGGAGAGATGGCTCAGAGGTTAAAAGCACTGGCTGCTCTTCCAAAGGTCCTGAGTTCAATTCCCAGCAACCACATGGTGGCTCACAACCATCCATAATGCAATCTGGTGCCCTCTTCTGGTATGCAGGTGTACATGCAGGCAGAATACTGTATAAGGCCAAATACTGTATAAATAATAAATAATTTAAAAAAAATAATAATCTAGTGGGGAATCTTTGTGATTCAGCTGAACACTGCTTTCTAGAATTATCACAGGGGGCAAAAAAAAAAAAAAAACATTCTTAGTCCAGGCAGAGGGATCCCACAACTGGTTGACAGGTTTTCTGAAGAGGAAGTCATGGAAACTGCCAAGAGCAACAGATCTTGCTCCTTGGGAGGAGGTGGTAGGAAAGTGAGGGCTACAGCATGAGGTCCTGCCTTTCCTAGGCTTCCTAGCAGTGTGTTTACCAAAGCCTCAGGTTACTTCCCTCTCCCAACCATGCTGTGAATGTGTTTATTGTATGGCCTAATCCTGTTTCAATTCAATGAAGAAAAAAACAGAACAAAACGTTTTGTAGAGCCATCACAGATTGTTTTCTTTATACAAACAAACGGTCTGTTTCCCCAAGCAACCAGACGGCAGCCTTGTGTTCAAGACTTCTAAGCCTCTGGGCAGGGTATGTTCTTTACAGAAGAAGCAAGTAGCAGCAATGGCAGCCTCCTCCCCTGCCTCTAAGCATGACTGAAGAGCCTGCTGAGAATAAGTTGTCTGGATCCTCTGGCTCAGAGCTCTGTATACAAAGGGATGATCCTTATAAGCCCCATCCAGCATCATCATCTTCACCATCAACAACACACCCCAGCCCCATCCCACCTTGCCCACCCTCCTGAGATTACCACCCTCCATCCCTTGTGATTTTCCAGGGCTGGGTGCTTGGCAAATTGCTATCATATTACCTTATTGTCCCTGAACTGTAGTACCATGTGACACTATCGATCTACAAGAAACTGATCCACAGAAGCTCAAAGTCCTGAATTTACACAACCAAGAACTTCATGAAAGCCAAACAGTCACTGAAAATAGCACCACTGTATTATGCAATGATATTTGGTTTCAACGAGGACAAGTGAGGTCCTGAGTGTTTTGAGAACATTCCAACCTTCTTTTAAAGAAGAATACGCTTCCTCTGTCTTTACAAATCAGTGAGTGAAGTCTTTCATCTGCTAAATGATTGATTATAGCATCTTACAGCTAACATCAGACATGGCCACAGTGAAACCAAACATCAATATTCACATGCCTTGTTGACTCTTTCCATAGGCTTATGGTTGGACTCTGGCTACAAAAAAACTTGCAATATTATATAAAATTTGACTCTCCGAGGAATCCAAGATGGCTGCCATGAGAGAACACTGTATCTGAGGAGTAGGACAGCAGAAACAACGCAGCAACCAGGAGACTGAACTCTGGGACCTAAAACGCCAGCATTTGTGATTGCCAGGTGAGCGGAACTCCTATGGAGAGAAAATCAAGTGGGAAAACCCTAGGGACACCCAGTTATTACCTGGAAAAATCTCTGGGTGACCAGCAGCGCACAGCTCTGATCTGAACGAGCAGCTGCGCTGGGCACCCACACCCGCCATTATAGACTGGATCACACAGTCTCCCAGGCAGTCTGAGGAGGAACTGGGCACCATTTTCACTGAACTGCACACTGCAAGCGCACACTGCACCCGGGTTCTGCTTCAACCCGCAGGTGTGCTGCAGGCTCAGACCGATCACCGGAACCACCCCAGACTGAATTGGTTGGGGGACCATTTTGACCAGTCTGCACACTGCGGGCATGCGCAGAACGCTTCCGCCATCAAAAACTCAGTCAGTGTGTGAGTACACCAGCGGGTCTGGGAGAAACCCGAGTTCTGCCTCAACCCACGGGTGTGTGGCGGGTGCGCATCGATCACCCGACCCACCACAGACTGAGAGGATCCGGGGACCATCTTGACCAGACTGCACACTGAGGGCGAACGCTGCACGCATCCGCCAGCAAAAACCTCAGTTCCTGTGTGTGTCCAAGGGCCAGACAGAAAAGGCCTCGGGCACCATTTCAGAAAGGCCTGCATACAGCGGATGCACACCAACCCAAACCCACTGTGTGTGCCCTAAATATCATCTCAGACCGTGGT
>CM053756.1:18078623-18090992 GCA_028658305.1 Pachyuromys duprasi | reverse complement strand
AACACCAACATCCAAGAGAAGGGACCGGAGGGGCAGGAAGAGCTTGGGAGTTTGATGACAGAGTGGACAAGAGAACACCTGGCCTTTTTCTCTAGCTTTGTGAGATGGACATGGAAGTTTCTGTGACTGAGGTTGCTTCACTAGTTTTTTTTTTTTTCTTTTTCTTTCTGTTTCCATAAAAACATTTCCCCCTGTTCTTCTTTCAGCAAAGGTGTCATTGTGCTTTAAGCCAAATGTCTCTTAACTGCCGTTATTTTTTGTAATATAGTTGGCATAATATGACTATAAGTAGATATATTGAGATAATGTTGGGCAATGTCTTTTGTTTTTATTCATTTTTTTTGAAATATGTAGAATTTCACTATGAAGCTTAGGGCAGTTTAGTTTACTTTTTATTGCTTTAATAAAGATCATGATCCAAAGCAAAACACTCCCTTTCTTTCTTCTTTTTAGCAAAACACTCAGACCCAGAGAATAAATTAAAAAAAAATTAAAACTCAATAATTAAAATTAGATGATTTGTAAGGAGAAATCGGTTAATGCAAAATTTAAAAATTTTCAGAGATATTCTTTTATCAGACTTGAAGCATTTGAAACTAGGGAAATAATACCTGCCACTTCAAGGCCAGTGACCTAGGTTTGAGGAACTGCTAAGGTAGTTCCAGGAATGTTTATAAGCAATTTTTAAATACTTTTCCAGTATGTGGATAGGCATTTTGCTGTCCTGCATGTCTGTGCTTAGTGTGGATTCTGTTGTCATAAAGGCCAGAAGACGGTGTTGGATCTCTCAGAACTGAAGTTTCAGATAGTTGTGTACTCCACATGGGTGCTAGTATAGAATCTGGATCTTCTGCAAGAGTAGTCAGTGCTGTTTGTTTGTTTTGAGACAGGGTCTCATTGTGTAGCCTTGGCTGGCCTGGAATTTGCTGTGTAGGCCAGGATGGCCTCAAACTCAGAGATCCACTCATCTCTACCTCCCTACCGCTGGGGTTAAAGGTGAGTGCCACCATGCCCAGCCTAGTTAGTATTTCTTTTTTTTTAATTAAATTTTTATTTTTTATATTAATTACAGTTTATTTACTTTGTATCCCAGCTGTAGCCTCTCCCTCATTTCGTCCTAATCCCACCCTTCCTCCCTCATCTCCTCCCTGCCCCTCTCTAAGTCCACTGATAGGGGAGGTCCTCCTCCCCTTCCTTCTGACCTTCTAGCTAGTGTTTCTAACTTCAAAGCCATCTCTCCAAGCCACTAGAAGGAGCTTTATCTCCAAAGAAAGCAGTGAAAGCATGGCCCTTACGAGTGACATTTAGTGTCCTCATCCTGACAGGAATTCATTGAAGTCAAGCCTCTATAACACCTGTGAGAGATTATTTAACTTCTGGGCTTGTCTGTGAGGAATTATGTTGATTAGCTTAACTGAGGCCAAAAGATGAAATGCAAATAAAAAATTGCACTGTTTCCTAGACATGGGTCCTGGGCAGCATAAACAGGAGAAAGCTAGTCCAGGCCCAGATTCATTGCTCCCTCCTTCATGATTGGGGATGTGAAGCGACCAGCTCCTTCAGGCTCCTGCCCCTGTGACTTCTCTGCCATGGGGACCTGTGATCTGAACTGTGAATCAAAGGAAACCATTCCTTACACTGCTTTTGGTGGGCTCTTTGTGTGGCAGGAATAGAGTAAGACCCTACCTGGTTTGGTTTTCAAGCATTTGTAAGTTAGTAGTTGAGAAACATTCCTGTCTGACGTCTTTGGAGCCAAGGTGAGAGCTTCCTTCTCAGAACCTCTCCTTCTAATTCTCCTTGTCTATGGATGTCTCCCTCAGCTCCCTAAGGACTTTGTGCTTGTGTATCCAGAAGTTGTAAGATTCTGCATCTTATTGAAAATAGTTGAACTAATACTAGCCTCCTGGCACGGGTTGCCAGTAGTTAAAGGTAATAGGAATTTTTATTGTTACTGATTTTTTTGTAGTAGGATTTTTTTTTTTTTTTTGATAGTGGCCTCAGGCTGGCCACTAACTCATGGCAAGCCCCTTGTCAGTCTCCAAAGAGCTAGGACTACAGGCATGAGCCACTGTAGCTGGCTGTGGTGGAGGCTCTTAGTCTCCTTATTAAAAAAAAAAAAAGATGTATTTGTTCTTTAATTTGATGTGTATAGCCAGACCTTTAATCCCAGCACTCAGAGAGGTGGAGGCAGGTGGATCTCTGGGAGGTCAGCCTGGACTACAAAATGAGTCAAGTCTACACAGAGAAACCCTGTCTCAATAAGACAACAACAACAACAAAGAAAACAAACAAGCAAAAAAAAAACCCCAAAAGAAAACTTTATGTGTATATTTCTCTTTATGTGTCCAAATGTGTGTAGAGCCGTTGTGCGCCAGAGGAATGTGTCAGAGTCTCTGGAACCTGAGATACAGGAGGTTGTGATTCGCTCAGTGGTGGGTGCTGGGAAGTGACGCTGGGTCCTCCGCAGGAGCAGTAATCAGCCCTGTCTTTCCTGTAATGGAATTTCCCAGGGAAGAAAGGACGATGTTCCTTTGAGGTGGAAGCATTTTCCTGGTAAGGCAGACCTGGTGCCCCCAGGTAGTCTCCATGAGGCATCTACATGGGTTTTGTTGTTTGCCACTGGTTTAGCAAAGCCTTTTGTTGCACTGGCTGCTGGGGTCTCGAAGGCTGACTCCTCACAGGATCTCAAATGTACAAGTTCTTGAGTACTGATATGAAAACCATAAATAGGAAGTTCCACTCCATGAAACTTTCTTCCATGGCACAAACTATTAAAAAAACAGTATGTAAATGTCTGGGGTGAGCTCCATCCGTAGTAGTGTATTTGGTGAGCATTTTGTAAGGATTTAGAGTGTATGTGACATAATGGACTTTGTGTTTAGACTTGGATCCCATCCCTAAATCATATTACATATTTTCAAAAATCCTAAAATCAACCTTGCAACTCTGTAATCTAAAACACTTCTGGTCCCAGGAAGTGTAGACAAGGGCTATTCAAATTTGTATTCAACACAACCATCACCCTCATGGACTGGTGTTTGAGTCATGATCCATATCAAATTAGATCTTGCCTGGACTGGACCTCATATGGTCAGGGACCTGGGTTTAAACCTCAGTAGTCAATATAATCTATCTGTCTGTCTGTCAGTCATCTATCTATCTATCTATCTATCTATCTATCTATCTATCTATCTATCTATCTATCTATCTAGTTTTTCTTACTTTATCCTTGAGAACATATGCATTCTCCTACATTCCCCAAATGCAACAGTTTCTTTACCAGCATCACAAACATACTCCACTACAAAATGTGTGTATAGTTGAGCTACTTGGGTCAGTCATCCATAGTACTGGGACCATGGTGCTCACCACAGACATTTAAAACAGTTCCAATCAGTTCATTCCAGATAAAAAGAGTCACACTAGCTGTTTATAGACATCTTTTTTTAATGTTTTAGTTTAAAACAAATCTCAGTAAAAGAGCAAAGGAAATTACATTTTAACGATAGCTTGAAATGGGTATGATATTCCTGATTTAATTGTTTTCAGGAAACAGACAATTGCATTGTTTTCGTACATGACTTCTGGAACTGCTCACATAAATGCACATAATTATATTAAATTAAAATTTTCTTAAAAAAACACAACCATGTCATTTAAGGCAAAAAAAAAATCAGGTTCTGGGGAGTTAGAATTGATATTTCCTTGATCTGATTAAATGATCTGTTGCCTGGATCTCATCATTCTTTACAGTTTTGCTCTGGAAATGCCATGTTACTTAGCTGGTTTGTGCCTCAACTCCTCTATCACACTTGTTTGACTTTCAGATTAAGAACTTTCTGGGGGGGGGGGTGGTAACTGAGCTAATGGGAGATTAGAAAGGCACCTAAGAACAAAAGCTAAGTACTTAGAAGACCCAATAAAGTATCTTAATTTAAATGAACTTGCCACCTACAGATTTGGTTTCACCAAAATGCAAATATTTATATTAGACATGGCAAAATATTTTAGATAACCTCCTTCGTGGGATGATTGCTGTTTCATGTTAGAGCACTATCAACCCTACATATCGCAGAAGGCAGAGGGACTCAAGCTGAGAAAGCACAAGGCTACTCAGTGTGCTCAGCTAAACTGCTCCCAGACACCCTTTCGGGTGGAACAATGGGTCTCTGTTAAGAATAAATGGGAGACCCCTTCCTCCATTCCCCTCCCCCCAGAGAATGACTTAGTAGACATAACCCTGAAGTTTACACACCAAGAACCTATCTCTCAACATCCGATAGTTTTTGTGCTAGGATAAAATGGACACAAAATGGTCATGGCTTCAATGTACAGACATTTTTCACATTTTGCTGTGCTTAAGATGGCAGTGATGTGTTTAGGCTCTGTCTCTGAATAGTCAGTCTTCAGCTATGTTAGATGAACTCTACTGTATCTGAGGCCTGAGGGTGCCTCAGAAAGGGTCCCCGATACATTCACAATTCTTGCTGCCAGTGGGGTTCAACCTGAGACAGTATCAGTGCTGTCTGGAAGGAAGCTGTCAGCTCCCTCCTCTTCCTCAGTCAGTATTTGGAGTGAGTCTTACTCAGTGCTGGGCAGGTATCTCTGGCTTTTGCTCAGTGGAGGGATGTGTTGTGTGTAGACACACACATGTGTCTTTGGAGGGTGCATCATTACTTCAGGTTTGTAGACATAGATAAATAAAAAAAGTCATTTAATAACTGACTAGCACTCTGTTTGGAAAAATGAAAAGAATAGTTTTAAAGGTTCGACAAACATTTCAATGGAGTGTGAAATTCAGACTTTACAAGTGTTTCCATTGTCCAAAAGATGAAGAATGCTATACTGTAGGAGACTGTATGAGGATCCAAGTTTTAGTTTGTCTTTTTTTTGTTTTGTTTGTATGTTTGTTTTGTGTGTATGTGTTAGTTGGGGGTGGGGGTGGTGGTTTGAGATAGGCTCTCTCTGTTACCCTGGCTGGTCCAGAACACAAAGGCCCACCTGCCTCAGCCTCTCAAACCCTGGGATTAGAGGTTTGTGTGGGACCACACCCTGCATGCATCTGAGAGGGGTGGGAATGAGGAAGACTTTTTAACATTTTAACAAATTGCTTAAAGGATGGGAAGCCCATTTAAGAAAGAGAGAATTGGTTTGCTTGAGGGTAGAGGCTGGCTAAATCCTGGTGATGTCATAAAGCAAGACTGGTGTGGAGTCACCAAACAATTAAGGGGAAAGAAAACTAAGAGAGGAAAGCGGTCTGCTGGGGTGAGGTGTGGGAAGGGTTGGGGGATTTGGAGGCCTCTTTCCTTCAAATACCTGACATCCTTAGATTCTGCTTATTTGTCCTGGATGAGAAAAAGGCTGAGAAGTCCCCTCCCCCACGCCTTTCGGCACAAATAGAACAAAAACCAAAACCCCAAAACCTCTTATGAATCCATCCGTCCCTAAAGCTTAGATAATTTTAATGGCAGTTTTTGGTCTTTCCTCTTTTCTTTCTTTCTTTTTAAAAAATTATTTGATACTAGGTTTCACAAGGCCCGGGTTGGCTTTGTAAGCCTTCACCTCCCAAACAGTGGGATTAGGGGTATGCACACAAACTAGGCTCTCCAAAGCCTCTTTGAATGTTATTACTTTGTTCAGTATTCTGATGGTTCAAGATATCTAGTTCTCTCTCTCTTTTGAGACACAGTCTTGCTGTATAATTCAGGATCATGACCTGTGAACTCATGACCCCCAGTTTCAGTCTCCCCAGCGCTGTGATTACAGGTGTGGGGCTGCATTCTAGCAAGTGGCCAGTATTGCTTGCCTTTCGAGAAATACATTTTTAATAAATATTTTTATTTGTCTCTTTTCCATCATCATATATTACTAAGGAGTTTTGATCTACAGACACACCCAGTGGTATCTGGTTTTTAATTATAAAGGTTCATAACCTGGAAGCTGAGCCAATAATTTCACATTTGAGATAAATATTGTTGGGAAGAATAGAAAAATTGTCACTATAGTATAAAAGTAAAGGAAGTTTAGTTTTAGCCTTTCATATGCAAAATGTACTACATAATAGCAAAAGACATTCAGGGCATATTAAAAATAAATAGCTTGCAAAATTCTCTGTTATACAAGAATAAGGGATGTTTAGGTAGTTGAATATCCTAGCAATATTTATTTTCTAAAAAAAATCTGGTTATTTTATTTAGGCTTCTCTCCTATTGCGCATTGGGGGTGAGGAGTCATTTCCTTTAATGTTGCCCACTGTGGTAAAAGTGTAGTCTTTCCAAGTCTTCCTCCAGGCTCAAGTAAATAGCCCCTTCCCCTACCTGTATGTCTGCTAGATGGGAATAACTGGTTACACTGGCCATTTGAGTGGACAGGATGGGCAGACCTGTGTTGTACACTCACCAAGAGACCCACCCAGTTTCACAGGCTGTTAAGTCTGTCAGTAATTCCTAGGCTTGTGAAAAGGTTGACCATTTATAGAGTTGACTTCTTCGTTAGAGACTATGTTTTTCATGAAGTTGAAGATATCAAAGGAAGAGTGAGGTCTCCTGCCCCACTGGCCCTGAATAACATTATCTGCCAGTTTTCTAATCGGAAAACATTCTCAGCATAAAGGACAACATGAAAACAATGTGCAAAACTGCTTGCCACTGCGCTAAGTCACCAAAAGCACACAGATTGACATTCGAATGACATTAATAAAAAGATTGAGGAGGGATGGGTTGGCAAATCTTGAAATAAGCATCCATTTCTGCTGTATTCCAAATTCTGCTTCACTTTTGTCACTAGCAGCTGTTGATAGCCATGGTGTCTAAACATACATTATTATGGCCTAGTTTTGAAAAACGTACTTTGTATCTAGTCATAAAGCAGAAATGCCTGAAATTTGAAGGTGTTTACTCTCACAATTTCAAAATACAATGTCAACTCTTGCAATTGAACTAATCCCGACGTCTTCACACGCCCCATTAGCATCAGCAGCGACTGTTTGCTTGGGATTTTAGACTCAAGGTACTTTATTAAATGCACGGGTTAATGTCGATGTACCTTGGAATTTCTGCCATCCCTAAACATGCATTTTCATGCAATTAAAAGGTAACGGGCTTAAAAGCGGCCTTTCATGTTCTTCCTGCTTCTTGCGACTTCGACTTATTTTTTTTTTTTAAGAAGGGCTTTCAGAATAGTTCATGCAGTGATATGTATGGCTAAAAGAACAGCTATGCCTAGAAAGAAAACACAGAACTTAGTTCAGTTTGACATGAGGCAAACTGAGGGCATCTGTACTGTCTCCTGTCTTACAAATGTTCTGAGATGACCGCGACCTTCCAGTCCTTAGAGAGTCTGACGTAAAAGCAGCTTCCCCTGCAGGCTGTGGGGCGCCATCAAAAGTATCCGTCTCTGTCTCCTCGGCACCCACTTCTTCATCGGTTATAAACAATTTGGATTCTCTCCACTTGGGATAAAAATCTTGGCTCCCTCTGGAGCCGCTGGACTCACTGCCCGAAAACTGTAGGTTCAGTTCCTCTGTTGATCTGATCAGGTTTTGTACAGACAAAGATTTGCCCAAGTCCTTGGGCACCATGGGGCGAACAGACAACAGGGTTTCTCCTCCCATGTCAAAACTTTTCCTCAGGGAACGGTCCTTGGTGAGATTTGACTGTGCAAACGGAACATTTTCCTTGGAGGCGACAAGGCAGGCGGTGACATCAGAAATACCCTCTTGTAAGCCGGTGGGGTTGGGGTGCAGAGTTTCTGGCCTGGACAGGTGCTTGATAGCTGGGAGAGGAGGTGGGATCTGTAAAGTTGTTGGGGCTGCAGGCTTGGGCGCAGCGCTTATTTGGTTTGCAATGTTATTGGTGGCCACCATGGACGAACCATCATTTTGGCTCATTGGCACCTGTGTTGCTTGGCTGTGCATAGTAGGGCTAAGCGCGTAGAAAGTCTGAGCACTGAACTCATTTGGCGTTAAAATGAACTGCAGGCCTCTTGAGATGTTGGCACTGGCTGACCTTGTTAGGCAGCCGCTGTTCTGTGCAGAACTGGACAGGTCTTTGCTGTCCACGGGACTTTGATAGTCAGACGTCTGTTCACATTCGAAAGGTGGGATCTGGAATGATGCCAAAGTGAGGGCGGACGCAGAACCTTTCCGGAGGACCTGGTGGTAGATGTCCAGCAGGCAGTCCAGCTTAGATTCGATAGACTGGACCTGCGAATGGAGAGGATAGTTACACACAAGAACACCCTCTTATGAAGAACTGACTTTACTTTTGGGATTTAAAAGGTGAAGCTAAATTGTACTGACAAAGTAAAATGAACACTATGATGGTCAAAGCAGTTCTGGTGGTGACAGTGCCGGAGGAGGAACCAGAGAGGGTGACTTTGGCATTTGTGCGACCCTCTCTGCTTCTCCCCCACCAACTCTGCCCTTCAAAATTTTAAATATTTTTTTAAAAAATCAAATTAGCACCATTAAAATGTAATTTCAAGATGATTTTCAATCTGCGTGTTTTTCTTAGCTATACTGGTTGATTTTTCTTTCTGGAATGCTAGTTTATTTTAGTAAGAACTTACTCTATAGTAAAATTAAGAAACTTATGTATCAAAAAAAAATTAAACTTAAACCCAGGTTTGGTGTTGCGTGTCTTTAATCCCAACACTTGAGAGGCAGAGGCGGGCAGATCTCCAAGAGTTCAAGGCCTGCTTGGTCTACATAATGATTTCCAGCCAGGGCTACAAAGTGAGGCCTTGTCCCCCAAACCTCCAAATAAATAAACAAACAAACAAAAAAAATAAGTAGTAAGTAAGTAAATAAATAAAATGCTTTTGAATTAATTCCATTGAAAAGACTCTGAGAAGATGCAGTCTTAGGGTTAAGAAATAACCAGTCTTTGTCACAATTATGGTGAGATTTTAAATCTTCTTTTAATGAAGATACAATGAAAATAAA
This sequence comes from Pachyuromys duprasi, assembly GCA_028658305.1. Lineage (NCBI taxonomy): Eukaryota > Metazoa > Chordata > Mammalia > Rodentia > Muridae > Pachyuromys > Pachyuromys duprasi. Next base: position 18,082,048 of record CM053756.1, on the reverse strand, counting down.
GCATACCCTACAAATAGATTTTTACTATTTTACCATTGAAATTCGATAGTTGCTTCCAGGTTAAAAAAAAAAAAATCCAAAGTTGTTTTTAAGAACACTGTCTATACATAAGGGCACTTTAATCTCAGCCATTCTTCACTGCATTCCTTTAACATACACTGACCATTAGTATTGACTTTAGGAGGCCAGGCAGTGGTGGCACACATCTTTGATCCCAGCTCTTGGGAGGCTGAGGCTGGTGAATCTCAGTGAGTTCAAGGCTAGCCTGGCAAGTTCCGGGACAGCCAGAGCTCTATAGAGAGATTCTGACTAAAAAAAAAAACAAAAAAAAAAAACAACAACAACACAAAACAAAACAACAACAAAAAACCAAAAACAAACACACAAAAAACCAAAAAATACAAAGCCGAAAAAGATTAACTTTAGGATCTGGAGAGATAGCTCAGGTTAAGGGCACTTGTTCTGTCAGAGCACAGGGTGTGACTCCCAGCACTCACAAGGCAGCTCATAACCATTCTCAATCCCTGTCTCAGGACATCCAACAGCCTCTTCTGACCTCCTTGGGTACCAACCTTGGTACATAGACATACATGAAGGTAAAACACGCACACACATGAAATGAAACTTAAAAGCGTTAACCTTAACACTTAAGTTGCATATACTCAGCTTTGATGAATGAACCACAGCTGGAAGTTAATGGGAATGCCTGAGCTGTACCTGCTTTTCAACCTTCACAACCCGACCAAGCATGCTGAGGTCATCCGTCGGCTCGTGTTCCACTGGTATTTTCTCTCGGCTCTTTTTATCTGCTGTGATCTGCCCTTTTCCAAGAATTTGATCAACGCTGCCAGACAAAGAAGACACCTGGTTATACTAGGCAAAAGTTCAATGCTCAAAACAAAACCAAAGCAAAACTGAGCTTTACAGTCCTTGGTTGATATGTCAGTCTCTGCAGAACCTCTGGGCCCAGCGTTTTTGGCTCTGTTGCTCTCCTTGTGGAGCTCCTGTCCCCTCCAGGCCTTTCTATATCTCCCCCTTCTTCCATAAGATTTCCTGCACTCTGCCCAAAGTTTGGCTATGAGTCTCAGCTCAGTCTCCACGGGGGTTCCCTAGTAAGGGGAGCAAGGCAGTCTGTGGTAAGAACTCGGTTGCCTGCTCTTTGATCACCTCCCCCCTTGTGAGGTGGCCTTACTTGGTCACAGAAAAAGAGGATCCAGACAGTCTTGATGAGACCTGATAGGATAAGGTCAGATAGTAGTGGAGGAGGACTTCCCCTATCAGTGGACTAGGGGAGGGGCATAGTGAGAGAAGAGGGAGGAAGGAGGGTTCCAGGAGGAGATGAGAAAGGGGGCTACAACTGGGATACAAAGTAAGTTGTAATAAATAACAAAACAAAGAAAGCAAAGCATAAAAAAGTGTCAAATGTGAAATGTGTTTCAGTTGATATGCTTATCTTTCTTTCTAGATTTACATGACTCTCTCTCTCTCTCTCTCTGTGTTGTCCGTCACAGGGGTGCTGGGACCTTTGGAAATGTCAGATTCCCTGAGGGCTGGAGTTACAGGAAGTTGTGAGCCACCTGACGTGAGCGCTGGGATCTTAACTCCGGTCCTCTGGGAGAGCAGTGAGTGTTCTTAGATAAGCTGCCTCTCCAGCCTCTCATAATTTTCTTAACACGAGATTACAAAAGATTAATTGATGAAGTCACTTATGAAGGAGCTTCTAGAGGAAAACTGTCCAAGCAAATAATTTGTTTCTACCTTGGACCAGTCAGTTCTGAATTCAACCAAGAAAACTATGAAATCATAATTATGCTTATTTCGCACTAAGACAGTCAATGAGGGTTTGTTTGTTATGACTGATATGTGGGTGATAAACAGAAAGCTGTAGTCTTTCATAAAGGAAGAGGGAGCTGAGCTATGTGGAGGCCGTCAGTGTTTGATTTATGCCTACATGGAAAGAAGAATACAGTATATGTTAAAAAGCAACCCCCCAGTTACCTACCAAAAATGAATCAGAAATTCAGAACTGAGAGGTTTTGTGTATTGTAGGAAACCCCAGGTAGTTTCTATACCCATTGCTTACCGTGTTTGAAGGCTTTTAATTCTACACAACATGTCCAGATGACCAGCAGAATATTGTTCAATGACATCTTTTACATCATACGGACGTAATGTTTCCTTAAACTTCCGCTTTGCAACATGAAACTTCATAATTCTGTTTAAACACATATTGAATATCATTGCTCACAATGTTGTCAAAATGAGTTTTTATACATTTATCAGCAAATACAAAAACTCATAGTGGTACAGACCCCGTTACTCTAGAGGCAAAAGCAGAAGGACCGCAAGTTCAAGACTTGTCTGGGCTACATGGCCAGTTGTGACATTCTGTCTCAGGACAAAAGAGGCCAAATCAGGGCTGGGTACACAGCTTAGCGGTAAAAGACTAGTTTAGCATGCATAAAGCCCTAGATTCAGTCTCCATATAAATCTCTGGGAAGCAAAAATCCTGTATCAAATTATTTTATGCTCCTACAGTAATGCCATATAAAAGTCAGAGGTTAAAGAGGACATTATTACGAACATTCCATGTGAGACACGCCTTCAGCATAGCAAGGCACACCAAAGCCAAAAATGAACAATGTTACACCCTTTTAATACTCACCGAAATCTCCAATTAAAATCATAGTCAAATGCAATTCTGTATGACCACAGACATCCAATGTAACATAACACTGAGTGACAATATCTCTTAAAAAAATAGGACACAGCCAGCCCTGAGGAGACAGGATAAGCTGGGGTTGGATAGGAGGGGAGGAGGTCCTCCCCTGTTGGTGGACTTGGAGGGGGCAGGGAGGAGGGAGATGAGGGAGGGAGTGGGAGGGTAGGAGGGAATGAAGGAGGGGGCTACGCCTGGGATTCAAAGTACCTAACCTGTGATTGATATAAAAATAAATAAATTTAAAAAAATAAAAAAAATAGGACACACTGGGGAGATAGTTTATTTGGAAAGGCGTTTGCCATACAAGCATGAACACCTGAGATCAGATCCCTGGCATCCACGTGGAAAGCTGGCTGTGGTGGCATACACCTGTAATCCCAGTACCGAGGGGCTGGAGACAGGTGGCGCTGACTGGCCAGACGGCAGAGCTGAACCGACAAGCCTCAGGATTACTGCGAGATTTTATCTCAAAAAAACATGGTGGCATTTGAGGAAAACACTTGATGCTGATCTCTGAACTCTGCACACTCTCACATGCACATGTACACATACACTCACTGAGACATCATACAAACATACATCATTCTCAAGCACCCTTTCCCCCCAACAGAATAGTTGTCCAAGTGGACTTCCATGAAATCACCTCTACCCTTCCTTCCTTCCTTCCTTCCTTCCTTCCTTCCTTCCTTCCTTCCTTCCTTCC
>CM053756.1:18067891-18078523 GCA_028658305.1 Pachyuromys duprasi | reverse complement strand
AAAGGAGTGAGACATTTTAATTAATTTGTGCAGCCTCATTGCTGGTAAATGTTAAACCTGATGGTGTTTTTCAACTATTAAATAGTTCACTGATTTCTATTATTACAAACATGGATTGCATTCCAGGCAGGGAATTGGTCTTTGTTCTAAAAACTAAAATTTATCACCCCTTGGTTAAAAGTGGAAAGATTAGAGTTTAAAAAGAAAAATATCCATTACCTCTCTGAAGTGATAGGTTATTTCACTGAGTCCAAATAAAAACCTCAAACTCTAATTGTATCTTTAAGCTCAAATTAGTTATATCCTAATTATCATTGAATCACTCATCCACAATATTCTAAGTCTCTTTACCATATTTTTTCACCAGTCTTCTTATTTAGGACATAGATTTTGTCTTTCTTTTTTTTCTTTCTTTCTTTCCTTCCTTCCTTCTTTCCTTCCTTCTTTTCCTCCCCCTCCTTTACCTCTTCCTCCCTCCTCCTTTGTTCTTCTTTTTTTGGTTTCTCAGGACAAGGTTCTTCTATATAATAGCCCTAGCTGTCCTGGAACTCACATTGTAGATCAGACTGACCTTGAACTCACAGAAATCAGTCGGCCTCTGCCTTTGCCTCTGCCTTTTGAGTGCTGGGGTTAAAGGTGTGCACCACCGCACTGAGCAATATGTTTGATTCTTTTCCTTCCTTCCTTTCTTCCCCCTCCCCCCCGCCCCATAAAGACACTTAGGCAGAATTAGTCAGTAGAAAGTAAAGTAAGTCTGGGTGGGGCTGGGAAAATATCTCAGTTGGTAAACTAAGAGGGCCTGACTCTAGTACTGACATAAGAATTCAGGCATAGCTGGGGCATGTGCACTTGTATGTACCTACCCATGTGAACATGTACACACACCACACTTGTATGCATAATAAGTTATGCTTTAGCTTCAACAGCACTGAAAAAATGTTTTTTTTCTTTGTACATATTTGGGGAAGCAGAAGTGCAAAGATCTTAGAGTGACTCCTTCACCCCCTCCCCCTCCAATAAGCAACCACCATGTAGCAAAGCTTTCCCCAACCCTACTAATTGCAATATTTTTCTTTTCAACAAATATATAGGGGTTCTCTGCTTCTTTACATCTCTCTGCTTCAGGATATACACATTACTCATGTTGTAGACTGTCAGTTTTGCTTTGAAATGCATATCTTCCAGAGGGTATCATTATTTTAAAAAAGCCATTTTATTAGGCCATTTTTCTGTTTACTTAGGGGTGAAATAAAGTTCATGGCTTAATAATTTTAGGCTTTAAGAAGAAATGAGAGTGTTGGAAATTGAGGGAATATAGTAAGAGTTTTGGTTTCTTATAAAAAGCCAGTTATGTCAAGTGTAGGAGAAGAGGCTGTTTCACAGTGGGTGATTATGATTTGCCTTGTGCACTAGCAGGGGTGTGATCTTTGCCAGCTGCAGATAGTTTGATTCTGGGGACTCTGGAGAGGGTAAACATGGGAGATCACCAAGAAGGCTTGGAGCCTCTGTTGCTCCCCACTGCTGCCGCTGTTGGTTGGTCCTGCTCCCGGTTCTTCCCTGCTGCTGTACTTGCTGTTGTGTTTGCTGTTGCTGGTTTGCTGGACTGTTGGGGATTCTGACAACCCAGTGTCCCTAATCAGGAGGAAGTAGCCTCTAGAAGCCTATCTCTCCTCCCTAGTATTGCGCGGGGGGTGGGGTGGGGGGGAGTTGCAAGAGTTTAAGGTAGAATAAGTGTTGGAAAGGAGGTAGAAATATAAGAACCCAATAAAATAGCTAAAATATGTCAACAAGAATATCTTTTTTTCTTTTTGGTTTTTCAAGAGAGGGTTTCTCTATGTTAAACCTGCCTGTCCTGAACTCACTCCATAGAGCAGCTGGCTTTAAACTCAAAGAGATTTTTCTGCCTCTGCTTTCTTAGTGTTGAGATTAAAGGTGTGTGCCTCTACAGTAGGCTTGAAGGGAATGTCTTAAGAGAAGCTATTCCATTATGATTTGAAAGGTTTTTAAAATTATTCTTTTTCTCCCCTCTCCACAACCATTTTATTTCAGATATTAAGACTTTAAGCTGCAAAAATAAGGAGAGGAAGGGAGATCTGGGGTTTGGGAAGTCCTGGGTTGACAGGTTGAGGGGTAAAAGCTGATTTTGTGTTTTGGGATAGCCTGAAAGTTTTGTCTTGACTCTTCAGACATAGATGGGTGTAATACAGAGAAACTATGAAACCAAGATGAAGGGCGAGAAGGTAGTAAGTGAAAGTTGTGTGTCCTACAGTTCCTATGATTTCTGCTAGAAATAAAAACTTCCAGAGAAAATAAACAAATGTAGATATGACCCAATAACACTTAATTGCACCAAACAAACTTTAGGTTAGAGTTCTGACTTTTAGCTGTCATTTCTGACCCCTGGTTTTAGATAGGAACTATGAGGAAGAGCCAACAAACCAGGAATAAAATCTATGAACTGATTTGTCAAAGAGGCCAAAGACCTTGGGGGCCTCTTCCATGTTTACAAAAGAAGTTGACTATAGCTTGTACAGTGCCTGGGAAAAAAGGCATGTTTGAGGACATTTTCCCATTGTAAAATTAGGATGTTTAAAACATATTTGATTATTAGAATAATGATAGTATTAGACTATGCTTCCTAATATACCTTGAGAGCAGTGTGTAATTTCTTTGCAGATAAGGACCTGTGGTACACAGAGAGGCTCATATTAAAGAACCATCAAGCATGGGACAGGAAATGAGTCAGCCTTACTCCAGTGTTAGTCCCTAACTTACAACAGTCTACTACTATCTTAATAGTTCGGTAACTTTGATGGACTAGGGCTCTTTTTTACTAACATATGCCCAAGATATAACATGCTCACTAAACCTTTGCCAAGTGAATGATCTGTACTTATGGTAATTTCTGGTTGGCCTTTAGAGGACAAATAAAAGTCTGAGAAGCCAGTTACACTGAATTTTCTTCTTCACAAGGGTGAGTTGCGTCTTTGGGCTAATGCCACAGACAAAAGATAAGTTTTCCTCAGGCCAGTCCCCTTGGATGCTGCTGGGTTCTTCATTCTCGTTGGGTGCTAAGGATTCCTCATGTCAGTCTCTTTGGATGCTCTTGGATTGATTCCTCAGTCTCCTTGGATGCTACAGTCAGTCTCCTTGCCTGCAAGAAGCTAGGAGTGGAAGCAATCCTGCTGAACAAAACTGATGTGCTCCAGGAACACCACTAGAGGGCGGAAAAGACTCATCAGTGACCCAAACCAGCACCTCTTCCAGAACCTGGAGAAGCCTGCTCACAGGGTTTCTGAGAATGAAGGAACTACAGCAAAGTGAAACTCAGGGTAGAATAGACCTATAAATACACACAAGCACATGTGCGCTTCTGAGGATCTAAGGAAATGTAGGTGTATTTGTTGTGTTGCGGCAAGTTATAAAATCTTGCAAGAGTCTTGTTCTAGTCCTCTAAATCAGGGTGAAGACATGAATATGCAGAGAGAAGAATGATGGGAAAACAGAAGCAGCACTGCCTCCAACAGATGGATGGCCCGGCCAGCAGCCAAACCATGTGCAGGGCAGAGAGGGCGCAGCTGACTGTGAACTGAAGAGGCGCTTGATTGACTGTGAAGACAGCACTACTTTCCAAGGCTGGCTGCTCTTTGGAATCATCACCCAGGGTGTTTGGGCCCCGACTCTAATTCTGATTTAATTGGTTTAGGATATGACCCAGAGATTTTTGATTTCCTTTTTCCTCTTATTTTGAGACAGAGTTTCACCAGCTTGCCCATGCTGGATTTGAATTCCTGGATTCAAGTGTTTAGACTACCTAGAAATATAGGCTGTGGTTTCCACACCAGACTAAGCATCAATATATAAATATACATACACATAAACACATGTGCATATCTATATCTTTTATCACTGCAGAGATTTAATAATAATATTGGTCTTGTTTGCCTCCTGTTGTGTTAAACACCTGTATGGGCAGTAAAGGGTTAATTTCATCTTAGCATCCATCATTAAGAGAAGCCAAAGGAAGAGACCATCTCCTTGAGCTAGAACACTTTCAGCCTAGTAAAGCAGCTGACAAGTGGGCAGAAGGCCGCTGGAAGCACAGGTCAACATGAGGTTGTTCAGCTAGACTGGAGTGTTCAGCTAGACTGGAGGAGATGGTAGGACATGATTTTTGCAAGTGACAGCCCTTCAATGTGCTCTGCATGCCATCTCTAAGGCTTCAGAAACAAGGGTGTGGATTCTCTCTGGCCCATCTCCCTAATTTGCCTGTGATTCTTGGGTTCATATGCTGTATATTTCACAGCCCTTCTTCCAAGTTTAGAAAACTCTATCTTCTGATACTTAAGTCTCCATGAGGAATACATTATGTAACACCTTTAAAAAAAACCCAAGGGTCCAAGGCAGTAATAGCACAGGCCTTTAATCCCAGCACTCAGGAGGCAGAGGCAGGGAGAGCTCTGTGAGTTCAAGGCCAGCGTGGTCTAAAAAGTGAGTTCTAGGAAGTCTGATCTACACAATATATGCTTGTATTTATGGACTCTGTATTTATTTTCTGAAAACCCTGCAAAACAAATTAGAAAAACATACAGCTAAGACTCTTCTACCTTTTTTCCCATCTTAGACTGAGATACTAGTTACCAGGGAAGCTCAGGAGATATTAGATGTCCTCATTCAGTTTCTCCCTCACTCTCTTGCTTTGTAGCTGCTTTTAAAAAGATTTATTTTATGTATGTGAATATTTTGCCTGCATGTATTTATGTGTACTTTGTGTATATCTGGTGCCTGTGGGAGGTTAGAAGGAGAGACAAGATCCCCTGGAAGTGAAAGTTATGGATAGTTATGGATAGTTATGGGCCACCATGTGACCTGAGTCCTCTGCAAGAACAACAAATGCTCTTAACCACTGGGTCATCTTTCCAGCCCACTTTTCTTCCTCCCCTCATTCTTTCTTTCTTTCTTTCTTTCTTTCTTTCTTTCTTTCTTTCTTTCTTTCTTTCTTTCTTTCTTTCTATCTTTCTATCTTTCTTTCTGTCTTTCTTTCTTTCTTCCTTTTTCAGTAGATACATACAAAATGGCTTCACTTGAATACAGTCTATCTACTATCCTCACTAGAGGTTGCGTGCAGGTATACCAGTTGGCTGTCTTAAGAATTAGAACAAATTTGGTGGTTATATTATTTCCATTTCCGGTGGAAGAACCTCTCCTCCTCTTTCTTTTCTTGCTCTTTTTCTTCTTCCTCCCCTAATTCTACTTCTTCTTCCTCCTCCTCTTCTTTTTATGGAGGGTCTCTCTGTATATCTCTTGATATCTTGGAACTCATTATGTAGATCAGGCTGTCCTGGAACTCAGAGATCTGCCCACCACTGCCTCCTGAGTGTTAGGATTAAAGGCATTTGCCATCATGCCTGGCCTAAATTCATATTGTTCTCTAGTTGAAAGATTGAAGAGGATGTTCTATGTGATTTTTCATAGTTTTTTTTTCTATGGGATGTTCTATAGGTGATTTTTTTTAAATTAAAAATCAAATGTAGTAGAACTCAAGCAGAAACTTGCATATCCAAGCAAATCTATAAAGAGTTAACTTTCCTCCCAGGGTCTGCTTAACCTTGATATGGCAATTGAATTTGGTGATTTTGCTTTTCTAGGAGTACAACATTCTCCATAAACTTTAAAATGTGATAAGGAGTGAGTAAATAAGTGCTCACATACTCTACTGTTCTTAAATCATTTTGTCCCAGCAATAAAAAGGAGACTTAAACTGACTTATAAATTTTAAGCAAATAAAAAGTTAAAAAAAAATCTCTGTGTGTCAGCACAGTATGTCATCAACAGGAACAGTACTTTAATTTAGACTGAATGAAAATTTGGCCACAAGTAATTATCTTCAAAACAAAAACAAAGAATATCCTAGGGAATATATTAGCTGCTTTAAAAAAAAAGTGCTAAATGATCCTTACAACATTCTTCTGGCAGTGCCCTTTACTGTAGCATGGCTGTCAAGGATGTCTTAATAGTGACTTGGAAACAAAGAACCATTACCTCTGTTAAAATAACAGATATGCCATCAGCAAGATTAACAGCTGGTGATGATTAAACAGCTTGTAAACTTAAAACAACAACAACAGCCACAATGACAAATGTCACCTCTTCTCCGTGGAGTATTTTTATCTGAAATACAAAGTGAGACTTAAGAAAAACCCAGAGTTGAGGTTGCATTTTAGGAAGGGGCCAAGAGAATGGTCCCATGTGTGCTGCTCAGCACAGGTCTCACAGAAAGAAGACTGGAAAACTCTGTCATCCAGCCCAGGGTGACAGTGAGGTCTGATTTGCATATCCACTTCAGAAGGTTTGACAAGCCATCACTGGCTCTTCAGTTGCTGATCAGACATGAGCTATTTTGGAGGAGCTGATGAGTCTTTGCTAGTCACAAAGAAAACTCTTGACACCCTTGTTTAAACTAGAGTGAGAGATTGCAATATTGAGTTTTAAAAAGTGCTTTGTTTGCCATCTAATTTCATTCCTTTTTCTCTAACGTGATTTTTTTTTTTAAATCTGGGGTCTTAACACTGATGGACACTTTCTAAGGATCCTCTTACTCCATCTTTCTGAGCTTTTCACAGCATTTAGCACATTTTAGCTCTGTCTCCTGCTCAAGCTGCTTCCTCCAGGTCATCTGCAGCACCTTCCTGATTTCCTTCTGTTTGCCCACTTTGAGTCACTTCCTTTTTCCTTTTGTGGCTTCTTGGATGCTTGTAAGTGGTAGAATCTGTGTAGATCGTTTTAATTTTTACTTCCTGAGATGAGACATCAGTAAGACACTTGTCTCTGTGCTGATGTCTTCCAAGTTTGTCTGCATTCCATTTTCTTCTTCTTTTACTGGGGCCACAGACCCAGAGACCCACTCTGCTGCTGAGTGGATCTGAGACCCACTCATTGGCACTCTCTACATTCAATAGTTCCTTCTCTTAGGCCATTTATGCCCTTCTTCATTCCTCCTGCCTTTTCTTCCCTACATTCTGTAACTTGTTTTGTTTTAAGACACAGTCTCCAGCCCTGAGGAGACAGGATAAGCTGGGGTTGGATGGAAGGGAAGGAGGTCCTCCCCTGTTGGTGGACTTGGAGGGGGCGGGGAAGAAGGAGATGAGGGAGGGAGTGGGAGGGTAGGAGGGAATGGGGGAGGGGGCTACGCCTGGGATTCAAAGTACCTAACCCGTGATTGAGATAAAAATAAATAAAATTAAAAAAACACACACACACACAAAAAGACACAGTCTCATTATGTAGATGGATGTGCTCTGAACTGATTCTCTTGCCTCTCTTGAGTGTTAAGATTTCCGGTCTGTATACTGTACTTTACAAGCGTGTGCATGCATGCATGCATGTGTGGTTCATGTGTAAGGAAGGCAAAGGTTGGAGTTGGGTATCTTCCTTGATCTGGATACATTATTTAACGAGACAAGGTGTCTGGCTGAACTCAAGGTTCAGTGGTCCAGGCGGCTTAATTAGCTAGCAGGTGTGTCCAGAGGGTCCCCTGTCTTTGCCTCTTGAGCATGAAGATTACAGGTGGGCTGTCACTCCTGCTTGGCTTTTAATATAGGCGCCTGGCTTTTAATGTGCTGTGATGCTATTAGCATCTGTATTTTGCTTCTGTATTTAAAGACTTCTCACATTCTTAGTCTTTAAAACAGTTCAGGCTCCAGCTTCAGTTTTACCTGTACTTTCCTGGTTTGCCACCCTCTATTAACACATACTCTTTCTCATGACATTTTCACTTCAGCATTTTTCCACAGTTACATTCACCCATGTTTAATATACTTCCCCTTAAATAACCTTACCTGAACCTACAGATCAACCATTTTTTCCCCATCCTTCTCTGAATGCCATATTCTTTAGACCGGTTGATTTATGCAAGCTCCAACTATTCTGCCTGGCATCAGGATTGACTTTGCTTTTCTTGTTGGCCCTCATGAATGTAAGCAGGAATCGTCTCTCTTGTTAATGTTTACCTCTGTGTCTGGTGCACAGTAGAAGCTTATATTTTTAGAGTGCTCATACTAACTTCTTGGGAGGAAGTTCAAAGAGTTCGTAGTTAGGCCTCGGGAAAGGAGAAGGCAGAGAGGTGACTGTTAGCCCTCATCTCCTCATCTCTGCTTCCTCCTTTTTGTTTCCTTCTTCTCCTACTACTCCTCTTCCCCCTCCTCCTTCCCTTTATTTTCCTTCATGATGTAGCCCAGACTGGCACTGAACCTGCTTTCCCCCTTCTTTAGCTTTTTGAATGCTGGAGTTGCATACCACCACACCTAACTCTATACTTATTTAGAAGTATCTGTATATATGTTTGTGTATGGTGGGGGCAGTCAAACCTTGAGCAGGAAGGGAGGAGAGATATGTTTGGGACACTGACTTATGATTAGGTTTAAGAAAAAAAAAACCTTTCAATTTTGAGTAATTTACCAGTCTAGCTAATAGATCACTAACTTCAGAAGGGTGCTAGTACACCTCTGGTAAGGCATGCAAGTGAACAAGGTTGTAAATATTTTGGAAATTAAAAGCACGTCTTAGCAAAGGGAAAGAAACATTTCTCTCATGTGACTTGTCATGGAAGCAGGTAAGGAAGAAAAGGCCAGCGCTTGCCTTCACAGTGGACGAGGGGCAGTAGAGAAGGCACACTGGAAGGCCCCAGGGAACCCAATCAACTCAAGGGCTAATCATTAACATTGGCCCAGGGCTTACCATAAGCCACTACAGTTCTCAGAGTTTGCAAATATCACCTCATTTAATCTTCCACAGCTCTGCTAGGACAGTACTATCACTTTCCCTATGAGAGGCACAGGGCTAGATGTAGGCTATCCTGTTTCTTGAATCAAATTCCTGAGCAGCCAGCCTGGTAGGGTAAAGATGTGGGATGGATGATCTATTAGACTGCCAGGATACAGTCAGCTAAAGAATTTTTTTGAGGGGCCAGGGATGTAGTTCAATGTTAGAGTGCTTGTTTGTCTGATTATGCACATAGCCTTGGGCTGCAGCCTCAGTACCACAAAAAAAAAATACAAAAAGAGAATTTTTTGAGTTTTTACTTTTGACTTTATTATTTCATTTGATTCTTTAAACAGTTGGTTTGACCTGGGATATAAAAAATTGCCTGTAGTGAAACATGGCGGGCATGGTGATTCTTGCTCATAAATATCAAGAGAAGTTAGGAACATAATAAAAACCGGCAGCTTCTCTTGCAGTATTTCAAAATAATGAGGATTTGAACTGGGCTGTTTTAATTATCTTTCGTAGGAAAACATGTTGCACAGTATTCTCATTGAGATTTTTGCCTTGTAGTCCTGGGGATCAATTCCAGGGAACCTACACAGGGTGGATGGGCACTCTGCCACTCAGACAATCATACAAAAAGACACACACTTTCTGCACATATACAGCCAGCTTATGCAAGAACAGCGGTCAGCGAGGAGCTCATTAAGAGCAACACTCATCCTAGTTGTAGTAATTCTATGACGGCCACACCAAGAAGTATTTAAACACCACACCGTCAAGTGAGCAAAGCATTTTCCCCAAGCACACACTTTTTTAAACAACAGTCTTACTTTGGTTTGCTGTGCATATCTGAGAAAGAACCTAGCTCAGTTCAAAAGACAAGCTTATACAGCTTCTTTTGCATTTTAAAAAGTTTATAACTCTGACAGATTAAAACAAATACCTCATCGCACCGATAAGACTTTCAAACATACGTTAAAGCAAATATGAACCATGCATTCTTTTTTTGTGTGAAATTTACAATATTCATGATTTTTAAAAATGAGTATTATTAGTCTTTGTGTGGGTCTGTGCACATGAATGCAGGTGCCCATGAAGGCCATAAGAGGAGAGTAGAACTCCTGGAACTGGCCTTATAGTCAATGATGAGCCGTTAAATTTGGATGTTCAAAATGGAGCTTGGGCCCTTCATAAGAGCAGCAAGGCTCTTTGCCTCTGAGCTATCTCACCAGGCCCTGATTCATACTTCCATAGTGATTGCAGTACCAATAAAAGCATGAAATGTAATTGTCACTGAACTTCAGAAATTTCTGAATAATCAGATGTTCTGTATTTTGGAAGACAATGTCAAGGTAATTTATTTGTGTTTTTTTTTCCTTTTACTTCTTTTTGTCATTTAATAAATCAATCATATAAAACAGCTGGCTTTATTATGATATTTTCGTACATGTATACAATTTATTCCAATGATATTCAGTTTCTATTAACATCTCATTGACCCTTCCTATTATTGCTAGTCTCTCTTCCAGTCTAAACAGTCCCCCTACAAACTTCATGTAGTTTTTGAAAATGTAGATTATGCATATGAGAGGAAGTATGGCATATCAGTCTTTCTAAGGGTCTTTGCTACTTTACTTGACAGGCAATCCAATTCATGTAAATGACATTACAGCCTTTCTTTATGGCTGAGTAGTACTCTGTGGTGTATGTATCCCACAGTTTTTTTTTTATTAATTTATTTTTTTGTTATCAATCACAGGTTAGGTACTTTGCGTCCCAAGCGTAGCCTCCTCCCTCATTCCCTCCGACCCTCCCCAACCCTCCCTCATCTCCTCCCCACCCCCTCCAAGTCCACCAACAGGGGAG
>CM053756.1:18033860-18067391 GCA_028658305.1 Pachyuromys duprasi | reverse complement strand
TATAGGTCTATATAAGTGAGTATATACCATATGTTTCTTTCTGCTTTTGGGATACCTCACTTAGGATGATCGTTTCCAGGTCCCACCATTTGCCTGCGAATTTCATGATTTCCTCCTTTTTAATTGCTGAGTAGTATTCCATTGTGTAAAAGTACCACAATTTCTGTATCCATTCCTCAACTGAGGTATCCCACAGTTTTATAAGTTTGCTGCTGTGCATCTAGGCTGACTTCAGAACTTGGCTGTTATGACTAGTATGGGGTGATATTTTTCAAACTGATTAGAAAACAGGTGAAATATTCAAATATGAAATATTCAAAGACAAGAGGACAGAATGCTGTATAGCTTATCAATAAACTTACTGCTTTGTTAATTTTATCTTTCTATTTAAAAATGAATTGTCATAAATGAGTAAAAAATGACATTACTCCAACTGAGTAATTAATAATATATAGATTACTTGCTTAAAGTAAAGTCTCCAGTCTTAGAGGTGAAAAAAAAACTTGTCCAGATGTGTGTACCATTCCTTTAAATATTTAGAGAAACTTTATCTTGACGGAAATATATAAAAACAAGTCTTCTTCTGAGTAAATGACATATTTTAGAAACTATCTCAGAATAGTAATTATTAACTGATGGTAAAAAGTGACACAATAGGGCTGGGGATCTTGCTCAGTGGTAGGGCATTTACCTAGTGTGTGCAAAACCCATGTTTGAATCTCAGCACTTCACTAGAGCAGAAGCAACAACCTTGACAAGTAAATGCAGCAACGAGAAGTACCATCCTTTATTAAAAACTAATAGAATCTATACCATGTAAGTGATAGTTATCTTGTTTTCTGAGATGTTGGGGGACTTTTGATTAAAAACTAATAACTAAACAGAAGAATTGGTTCCTTGCTATTTGTGAATGTAGTAATGTTATTTTCCATATTGTCACCTTTGTGGTGGAATGCATACATTTTTTTTATTCTTTGTTTTAATTTGAACTTGTCTTTTTATTTTTTTAGGATTTTTTTTTTCCAGACAGGGTTTGTCTTTGTAGCCCTGGCTGTCCTGGAATTCTCTATGTAGACCAGGCTAGCCTCATATTCAGAGATCTGCCTGTCTCTGCCTCCTGAGTGCTGAGATAAAAGATGTGCATCACCACTGCCCGGACTGAGCTTTCCTTTCAAGAAAAATTACTATTGTAAGTATTTCTGGGATACAAAAGTCATATTCACATATTCATAGCAAATATCCTAACAACCTAGAGCACCAAGGAAAATGTCAAAGCAAAGTTGTTGGTTTAGAGAAGGATAATGGTGGCTCATGCCTGGAATCAGTAATGAACACATACAGCACTAATTCAGCTTGGTTGTAAGAGTTGTATGTCTGACAGGCTTCTCAGCCAGACGATTTTGAACTTATTCCTGCAATTAGTTCTTCACCAAAAGAGCACCTTTGTGTAATATTTAGGGACAAATACCTGCAAATTTCTTTGCAGAACTAATTGTATTGAGTGGTCTTTGAATCCCATGTCTTAAAAGAACAGGTAAGTTTTATTTTAGATGATGGGTGTGTGTGTGTGCACGTGTATGTGGATATGAGTGCAGTGCCCATGAACTCCAAAAGAGAGTGTCAAATCACCTGGAGATGGAGTTATAGGCCATTCTGAGTCACCTGATTTGCTAAGAAATGAACCTGGGTTTCCTGTAAGAGCAGTATGTGCCCTTAACTGCTAAACATTTCTACAGCTCCTGAATCATGTGTCCTTAAGTTATGTGCTTCATGGATGGACAGTTTCATGCTGCTTTTGACTCTTCAGTGCAGTGGCATTAAAGTTTTCATAGTGTCTAATTATTTCAAATGGAATTTTAGAGTAATTTAAATGACTATAGGCAGAATCAGAACACTGGGGAAGAGAAACTGTCCCCCAGTTAACCCAGTATCCTCTCCAAAAGCCACAACACACACACACACACACACACACACACACACACACACACACACAGAGGCACACACACAGAGAGAAAGCAGACACGTAAGTCCTAAAGTTCAGTTAACATAAGGACTAAGGGCTGAGGAGATGGGTCTGCAAGTAAGAATGCTTGCTGCCCAAGCAGGGGACCTGAGTTCAGAGTCCAGCACCTATTTGTGAAAACCAGGTGTTTCTGCACCAGCCTGTAGCCAAAGCATTAGGAGATGGGTAGAAGGTGAAGACAGGAGAATTGATGGGGTGTGTTGACCGGATATCTTAACTCTATCATGAGTTCCAAGTCCAGTGAGAGACCCTGCCTCCTGGAGGTGATGGTGCATGGCACATGGCATCTTCCTCTGGCTTCTGTGCATGCACACTGGTGGGCACAGACTCCCATTACCCCACACAGTCACATGCGCACCAGCCAAACATAAAAATAAAAAAGGACCAAGCTGGGCGAGGTGGCAAATGCTTAACATGCCAGCCTTAGTGAGGTCTAGTCAGGAGGATCAGCTGTTTAAGACTGGCTTTAGCTACGTAGTATGCTTGTGACTAACTTGAGCTACATGAGACCCTGCTTTAAAACCAAGCAAAACCCAAACAAAACACAAAATCCTAGGCCGGAAAGATGGCTCAGTTGTTAAGAACACTGGTTGTTCTTCCAGAGGTCTTGAGTTCAAGTCTCAGAAGCCACAGTGTAGCTCAAAATCTATAGTGGGATCCAATGATCTCTTCTGGTATGGTGGCATATATGCAAATAGAGCATTCATATACACAAAAAATACGTAAGTAAATTAAAAAAATACAAAATTCAAACCAAACAGTCCACAACAACAACAATAACAAAGGATTAAGAAAAAGCATTCTGAAAAACAAGGGAATTCAGCAAAAGACTTTACAAACATCAGCTGATTTCAGGAAGGACAAAGTAAATCTTAAGCTGTTGCTAAAGTGCTTAAGACAGCAGAATAAACCTATCTCATTTTCTTGCAGCCCACGATCCTTTTATTATAGGTTGTGAAGCAGAAGTGGAAAGCTTCAGAAGGTCTGCGGAAATGACACAAACTGTGTTAGGTATGACTTTTATGGTGTCTGGTCTGCTTCTATTAGATAAGATTTAATGTACATGTTGCAAGTCTGATGGATTTGTGGACCAAACTCTCCTGCCTTTATGCTAGGATCCATAACGGAAGCAGTCAGTGAGCACCAATAATCTAAAGGTGACTTACCGAGCAGCATAGTACAATTCTACTTCTTGTGATGCCAAAATGTTGCTGATTTTTTCTTTTTTTCTTTTTTTTGGTCTAATACGGTTGTCACTAGCTATGGGTGCCTGTGGCTACTAGGCATTTGTAATGAGTATTGTGGAACTGACTAATTAAATTTTAAATTGTCTTCCATTTTAATGAATTCAAATTTAATTAGCCTTTTATAACAAGTAGCTACTATATTGGACAGTGAACTTCTGGGCCCTCACCATTCCCTTTTAAAATTAAAAACTTTTATTTTATGTGTCTGGGTGCTTTGCCTGCATCTGTCTCTGTGCCTCAGGTAAGTTCTTGATGCCTGTGGAGGCTAGAACAGGTCTTTGGGTGCACTGGAACTCAAATTACAGCGAGCCACCATGTGGGTGCTGGGAATCAAACTCGGGTCCTCTAGAAGAGCATCCAGTGCTCTTAACCTCTAAGCCATTTCTCCAGCTCCATCACTACCCCTTACCTGAATGCTTCTGACATCATTTCCCTACATATTCTGAGGTTCCTGAACTTTAATATATATGTAGGGTTTTTTTTCTTTTTCTTTTCCTTATGAGGTGGGATTTCCCTATATAGTCCAAGCTGACTCCAGAGGCACAGTTTTCTTGCCTCATCCTTCTGAGGCCTGGAATTATAGGCACGTACTGTCATATCTCACTGAAATGCCACTTAGGACTTCTAGGTTAAATATGACAACTATATAACCGGATGCTCAAACCGGTACACAGTGAGGAAGTCTGGTATCTACAGTTACTGTGAGATGTGGGGCATCACTTGAGACCATCCTGGTCAACCCCCCTTTTCTGTAGGGCAATTAACCTTTACTGCACTTCTGGCTAGATTGTGACTATATAGATCCTTTAGGCATCTTCTGGAGCACATACATCTTCATGATATTATGATGTTCTTTACCTCCACAAGCACTTACTGGTAACTGATTTCTGCTTGTCCAGTGTTTCTCGATGAAATAAAAAAGTCACATCTAACATCATGTTGAAAGAGTAACACAGACTATAAGCAAATGATTAGTTGCACTGATATGAGCTCGAGTTGATGTGGGTCCTTTCTTGGCTCTTTGCCATTGTGTGGGTATCATTAAGAGTCCCAACGAACAATTACTTTTCAAATGGGAAAGAGTCACTGCAGAGAACCTTGGTCTGCCCATGTTCAGAGCTCAGTCTTATTTCAAATAGCCTACAGGGTTTTTCTTTCAGTACAAAATATAAAACATGTATTTTTTTGGTTTTTTTATTAGCACATATTAATTATAAATAATGGGTTTCGCTATGACATTTTGATGCATGTATATAATATATTTTGATCACATTCACACCATCACCCTTTTAAAAGGGGACTTTTATTCCCACTTTCTTTTTTAATTTATTTTTATTATTAGTTACATTTTATTAACTTTGTATCCCACCTGTATCCCGCTCCTTCATTCCCTCCCAATGCCACCCTTCCTTCCTCATCTCCTCCTTGCCCTTTTCCAAGTCCACTGATAGGGGAGGACCTCCTCCCCTTTCATCTGACCCTGTTTTATCAGGTATCTTCAGGACTGGCTGCAAAGTTCTTCTCTGTGGCCTAGCAAGACTGCTAACATGTATTATTGAATAAAGGCATAAAATAACTAAAAAAATCTAGTTGAATAAACCAAATGTCCCCAAAGCAACAAATAAAACACAGCACAGTAGTTCTTAAAATCCTCTGGCGTGGCTTAACTTTTCAAATCCCACCTACCTTTTCTAACATATTTCATATTGAACACAGTACAGTTCGTTATTAAATACAAATACTTCATGAGTTAAAAGGCATGTGGATGAATAAAAAAAGGGGAAACAGTTACTCTAGGAGACTTACCTGCTGGAAAAAAACAAAACAAACAAAACAAAACCAAACAGCCACACAGTAATTCAAACCATCAGAGAAGTTCCATACTCGTTTTGTTCCCAGGTTTTACCCACCTGATAGCTCGAATGACAGTTTTGAGTGGTGGGGTGAGGTCCTCGACAGACACATCGCACTGGCATCCCTTCTCATCATATACATCATCAGTGCCAAGGGCCGTGTCAGCTGCAAGAGAAAACAGCACTTAACACCACCAGTTTCTACTTAGGACACACTGGGTTATTTGTCTTACACAGGGAAGGTGGGGGCACTTGCAGGCTGAGCATATAATCAACTGATGAGGTGTAAGCCTAGTGATGTCTTCCCAAGTCTTTGACATGGATATTTTCCCTGAGTTGTTTTCTACCTGGAGGAGAGTAGTGGTGACAAATTTGTGTTGATCTATCCGTGCTTTCTGCTCTGTTCAGTAGAAACTAAGAGCCATCATTACATTGCAGCTGTTTAGAGTCGGAAAAATTGTCCTTGGACTCTTAATTCACCAGTCTGTCTATATGGAGCTCAAATCCCATGACACTGACCTCATTAGCCCTGTTGTTGAACAAGTTAGTAAAGCAGCAGGCTAGAGAAGGCTGACTACGTCACTGTTTGTTGGCCTGGAAATGGTGGGGTCATGAGAGCACTTGCTGAAGCTAATATCGTCAAAGCTAACAGAGGACCAGTTTACATATGAAATCAGTTCCATATACACCAACCAAATTAAGTTTCTGGTTAACTGTAACATTCATAAATGAAACAGGGTCAAAATAAATACCGTATTATTGATACTTTATGAGACCAATAAAGAATAAACTCACATCTTTGAATATTTATTTTCAGCAACAAAATATTAAAAGCAAGGTAAATTCCTGCAATGACAATTAGGCTAAATAGATATTAGAAAGTTTATACGGGGGATATTACAAAGCTGTTAAAATTGATGTTGCAGACTAATGACTGAGAAAATGTTATATTGTTAAAGAAAAATTACATGGGGTCGGGAAGAATATTATACTTTATATCTAGTTACAGTTTCTAACGTATCTACAATGATTATGTTTTAACTTAGGAACATGAAAGTAAGAGACAGGCAATAGCCTGCTATTTGGCCTAAGCTTTGTTGAACATTGCTACACATCACAGGCCTTGCACTGCTCTGCTATCTTCACTTGGTAGCCCACTGTCTGCCACAACAAAAGAGAGAGATTTGCCACAAACTCTCCTGGTTTGACTCAGATCCAAAAGGCTATTGGAAGTTCATTTATTGAGTCTGTGTTTGTGCTGGGAATGCAGTCAGTGTGGCATTAAATTTCACAAATACTGGTTGAGTGTTTGGTCTATGTACTCTGCTCTGGAATGGAAATGGGTGGAGGTAGAGAAGGCGGGATTCATGCCGATGAATTCTCCTAGATTTTCTTCAGGGTTCCTTTGTATTTCTCTCAAACGAAGTAAGACAGAGGCAAAGTGCTATACTGATAATCAAAGCATGATAATGGTATCGCCTGGACTGGCTAATTTGTCCTCCAAATTTGTGTGTTGAAACTTGGTTGTTAGTGTGACAGTAGGAGGTAAGGTATTTGGGGAGGTGATGAAGGCTCATGAATGGGCTTGGAAAATGTGTGAGAGTAGTAGAGGGCCTCTGTCTCCTCGGGAGAATCCAGCAATTAAGCACCATCTTAGAAATAGAGCCCCACTGTTTCCAGACACTAAGCCTACTGGTACCTTGAATCTGTGTGTGGAAGCTTCCAGAACTATGAGAAGTACATTTCTAGTCTTTGTATAATTAGGGCATCTTTTGTTATAATAGCACAGACTGAGACAAATGACATCATTTTCTGAAATGGATGCCAGTTCCTTGGTAAAGTCTCTACATGTTTTAATGTTTACAATGAAAGTAACTATATACACTGGTGGTGGTGTTGTGTAGAAACTGAAGCTTGGACAAGACAAGTACATTATCTGAGGACATGAAATGGTAAATGAAGCTGTGAAATTGGAGAATCTGTTATTACAACCTAGTTTCCTGAGGCTCCAAAGTCCACACACTCTTTATTGCTCATTTGGTGTCAGAGAACAGGGTAAGATAAAATAAAGTAAAATGGCAATGTCAGGAGAGACAACACAGGGTCAGATGAGTGCTGTTTGCCCTTTTGGATGCCTCCAACTTTCCTTCAGTGACATTTGTCACAGTTTAAACAAGAGAATATTGATTAACTCACAGCTGGTCAGACTCAGGGATGACCTAGAAGGTAGCTGGTTTGTTTTGCCTGATTGTTTACTCATATGACACAGTCTTTTTAGCCCATGACTTTCATGTACAATGTTAGAGGCATTGCTCCTCCTAGTTGATCCCAATCTACTGGTAGTTGCTAGGGACCATGACCTTATTTGCAATAAGGGTTTTACAGACATAATTACAA
Organism: Pachyuromys duprasi; assembly: GCA_028658305.1. Taxonomy (NCBI): domain Eukaryota; kingdom Metazoa; phylum Chordata; class Mammalia; order Rodentia; family Muridae; genus Pachyuromys; species Pachyuromys duprasi. The sequence goes on along the minus strand of CM053756.1, from coordinate 18,059,871 downwards.
TATGGTTTGCCATGAAATCATATTGGGTCAGAGTAGATAAGAAGTGCAGCAAAATTGTCCTTGTGGGAAACAGAAAGAAGAAAGCTGAAACAGATAATGGAGTGATATCCTCTGTTGTGTAAGTTCAGTGGGTAGTAGGGTGGGGGTTCTTCCTCAGAGGCTCCTGAGTGAGCCAACCCTAGGAATACTTTGCTTTTGGACTTTGGGATTCCTTGCCTGTGAGACAATATATTTCTCTTTCTTCAAGCCATCCAATATGATGGGGTGATCTGTTATGACAGTCTTGGAAACACTTTTCTCCATGGTTTCCAGTTCTTTACTCTGGGGCAAATAATGATGATGATCATAATAGCAGTAGGATTTTTAGAGAAATCTAATTATGTGCCAAGAACTTTAATTAACTGCTACAACCCCCTGCGAGGTGTGCCTATTATTACTCCTGGCTTTTCACAGAGTGGGAGTAAGGCACAGAAGGCTATGAAACTTGTCCAAGGACACATGAAGAGTAATGTGATAGAACCAGAGCCTAAACCTGTTCATCTGCTCTCAGCTTCCATTGGCCTCTTCCCATTTGCCTTTTTTGCCATTCCTCTTGGCTTCTGACTTTCCTTCTGTATACTACTTCTTTCATATGGCTATGTGTACTTATTGCATTGACTGAAGACCCATTTTGGAGCAATGTAGTTACCATGACTATGTCTTGAGCTAGCTTACATCCTATAGGAGTGCTAGACATGTGTATATGATGGAGCTTCTAGGAAGAGTGTACAAGGGCAAGAGGAAGATAGGTGGACAGGTAACACATATGGACCAGCTGACCAACAGAGCTAAGAGCACCACCCTGTGAGATGCCCAGATATTAACTACTCAGAGGCAATATCAATAACATCCAAACTGTTTTCAGTATAAAAGTCTTGGGAGAGTTTTATACTCTTCTTTAAAATTGAGGCATATGGCTGCTTTCTCTCATCTGAACTCTAGTGCGAGGTACTTCTCATCTTACATTTCAGAAAACCGGGGGACACTGGAGAAGACATAGGGAGGGCAGATATAATAATACCCATATTGATGACCTCTCTTGAAAAGGCAGAACAACCAGCAATAATCTTAAGCAACATAAGACTCAGGGTCATTTGTTTGTAAGTCAAATAAAATATCTTATATTGTTTGAAAAAATTTCACAGGCATTCAGTGTGTTTTGGTCAAGTATGATCCTGTTTTTCTCTCTGTCTGAGTTCTTCCACAATCTATTATTGTCTCCCAACTTCAGGTTGTGTTTCCCCATTGAGTCCACTCAGCAATGCCAAGATGTGTATGGGTATAATAGGGCCATCTACCGGAGTACGAGTAGCCCCTCAGGGGCTGCGTCTTCGAAGAGAACTGACTACCGGCCCAGAACTGTTCACGTAGATTGTCACAATAATCACAGAGTGAAGATAATGAAACCAGGGCTCAGGGCTGACTGCAGATGGAGCTGGGACTCTCCCAAATGATTATATGACAATTAGCTCCTAGTTTACTGCTGTGCTTCCTCAACCTTAGTCTGGATGTCAAAAAGACACATGGTCTAACCACCCTGCTGGGGGAGAAGTCTAGACCGAAAAAGGGATCCAGACACCAACTGTATTTGCATTCAGCTATGTCTTATGGGGCAGATTTACATACCATTTTACAACTTGACTATTCAGGCACAAATGAAGCAATCATTTCTGTTTCACAGATTATATTTATTTAGTGTGTGTGTATGTGTGTGTGTGTGTATGCACATTCATGTATGTGAAGTCCAGAGGATGGCCTATGAGAGTTGGTTCTTTCCATCTGCTATGAGGGTTTTGGGGATCAAACTCAGGTGATAAGGCTTGGCAGCAAGCATCTTCATTGGCTTTGCTACCTCACCATCTCTCATTTTTTCTCTTTCGGTGGGTTTTGTTAGAACAAATAAATGTCAAATATATCTTTGTTGGTGTGTGTGGTGGTAGGAGCTGAATCAGATATTATTCTCACTCTTATTCCAAAGCCACAACACAGGAAAGTCAACACTATGTTGCTTCATTTGTATCTTGAGATATCAAGTTTCTTTCTGGTAAAGTTAGTAACCCATTAAAACTCTTATGGTTCCTAACAGCTTAGAACCCTCTCTGACAATGGAGCATCTGGGGATGTGTAATCTTCCATGGAGGCTGGATCTGTGCTCTCCAGCCACATGTTGGGCCAGGAAAGTTTGGTAGATGTTACTTATGGGGACAGGAGTTCATGGGAGTCTCACATGCATCTGAACAAAACCTAGCCATAATGTGAAAGTGTCAGTCAAATAAAGTGCTCCAAACACCTTCTTGGTTTGGACAAACTTTCCATCTTGTGCTGTTTATGCATGCTACAGAAAATAAAATAAAATAAAAAAATTCTTGTTTGCCACAATGCTTTTTTTTTTGCCATTTTGTCCTTCCCTCTCTCTTCCCCTCCCTTTCTTACTTCTTAAAAATTTTATTTTAATTTTATTAATTACAGTTTGTTCACTTTGTATCCCAGCTGTAGCCTCTCCCCCATCCTCTCCCAATCCCACTCTCCCTCCCTCTTCTTCTCCTATGCCCGTACCCAGACCAATGATAGGGAAGGTCCTCCTTCCCTTCTATCTGACCCTAGCATATCAGGTCTCATCAGACAATGACTGCATTGTCTTCCTCTGTGGCCTGTTAAGGCTGCCGCCTCCTCTCAGGGGGAGGTGATCAAAGAGCCAGCCACTGAGTTCATGTCAGAGACAGCCTCTCTTCCCATTACTAGGGAACCTGCTGGGAGACTGAGCTGCCATGGGCTACATCTGAGCAGGGCTTCTAGGTTATCTCCATGCATGGACCTTGTTTGGAGTATGTCTCACTAAAGACCCCTGGGCCCAGATTTTCTTGGTTCTGTTGCTCTTCTTGTGGAGCTCCTGTCCCCTCCAGGTCTTTTTGTTTTTGTTGTTGTTTTGTTTTTGGTATGCTAGGGCTGTGTTCATGCCAGTTGAGCATTGTGCCTCTGAACAAATTATCAGTGTTCTGGGGTTGTTCCCCTGTATTTTGTAAAACGTATAACAAATATTTGAAAAACCCAATCTCATTTAAATAGTTAGTTTTGATAGTGTTTGGTAAGGATCGCTTTGTCTTTAAGGTAGTGAAGCAAGAGGACAGCAAAGAAGGAATTCTGGAAACTCGTGTTATATCCAAAATACTTTTCTGTTTCTTTTTTTTTTTTTCCATGAAAACCTAATACCAAGATGCAGGCGTTTATGAAAGGCCAGGCAGTTTCTAGTTCTTTTCCTTAGACGACTTTAAAGATTTTGTCCCTCTTGACAGTTTTGAAGTGATATAGTTGGTTTCAGTCTTGGCTGCATAACAGAATCACCTGGGGAGCATGAAAAACAAAGGCAACAACAAAAAAGCCAACTCCCAGCTACCCTAATTTCCAGACTGCAACTGAAGGAAGGCAGCAGAAATGATACATGGGTTGGCCATAGAGCGGTCGCCCTGCTTGACGGAGGCCCTGGTTCTAATCTAGGACAACCATACCACCACAAGAAATAGGCATCAGGTTAAAAAGAAAGGAAAAGCAAAGGAAAGGAAAGGAAAAGAAAGAAAAGAAAAGAAAAGAAAAGAAAAGAAAAGAAAAGAAAAAGCTTTTTCAGATTCTAGAGAAATCCAAGTGCAGCCCATGGCAAGAGGCACTGATCATGAGTTACTGGTGACACTGAGCCACCCTGAGCCACAGCTGAAGAGTGTTTTCTTGATTCTCTGTGTTCTCTCTCTCTCTGTGTTTGCTGTGGGTATGTTTTTCAGAGTTGCAATCTGAGACAATATAAGTGCTTCACAAGACAACAGGAAATGCCCACATTTAAAAAGTACATCCCCAGACAAATCGGTGATAAAAAGAAAAAGAGCAAGGCTCAGAGCTACCATGAAACATTAATTATTGTGTAATTCAGCTTGAAGGTGTCAGCCTTCAATGAAATTCAAGTCCCCATTTCCTGTCCCCAGTGCTGCTGAATCCTCACTCCTGAGGGCTTCACATTCTCTTTCTTAAAGGGGTAACTGCTGTTCTGCACACGGGAAGTTGACCTCTTCACAGAACAACATAAAATGACATTGTCAAACACCTAGCAGGAAACATTTATTTTATTTCTGTGGAAGAGGAGTTCTGTCAGCAGGTTTGGGGAAGTAAAGAAATTATAACAGAGAGAGTCACGGCTTTGATCGTGAAGACAGAAAATAAGTGTCCACAGTAAAGAAATCATAATAATACAAAAAACCGTTTAATTTGGAAAACCTTCAGGAGACAAATAATATTTCAGTATCTATCATGTATAGGCCAGTTAATTGTAATATCCATATGAATGGGCAAATAAGTTGGGATCTGGATTTAGTTCAGTGTGGCTAGCAAGCACAAGAGCCTGAGTTTGATTGTCAGCACTTCAAATAAAACAATTGTATTTATAAAAAAAATCCAAAAGAATAATTTTTAAAAGTGCTAAACCTATTCAATGTTACTGCAAATAAGAACCCACAAATTAAAAGCATAGATTTTTATCCATGTAATTTGTACAGGAACAGTAACTACTAATGACAAAATTAGATGGGGTTAGTACACATCAGCAGCGACAGTAACAAGCATGAATTGGAACAAACTTCCACAGCCAGTAAGGCTTGAACTTAGCCCTGGGAAAATGGCAGCACAATTGTAAGGATCTGAGCATGAATCTCAAGAACTCATCTAGAAGCCCAGTGTTCCCACTGACAGATGGGATGTAGAGACAGGAGAATACCTACAAGTTTGCATGCCAGATGGCCTGGCGCACACAGCATACTAATACCAAAAACTGTTTGATTAGGAAAAAACCTTCAAAATGTAAACAACCTTTATATGCCTATCACACTTAGGACAGGTAACTGTGATATCCATATGAACGGGCAAATGAATTGCTCAACAGAGAAGGCTTGGGCGGGGCATAGAGTCCGGTGCTGGAGTGGAGCTAGCAGGCACAAGGTCCCAGAAACAAACACAGTGGACGGCAAAAGCAGACACCTGGGCTGTCCTCTGCCTTCCACCGGCACATGTGCCCCTTCAGGATAAGCACACTCTCATTCATTATCCACCCCCCCTCACGCACAAGATAAGTATCAGTCTTAGCACAGGGAAGCTTTTCTTTGTGACAGAAAGGGAGGAGAATCAATGTAATGAGGTTTATCACATTACTGCCTACTTATAAAACAGTTAATGAAAGTTCAACATTCCACAGTAAAAAAGTTGCACATTGTTGTAAATTATAGCGTTGTATTATCAAGCTGAGGTTGTAGCCATGACAAAGATGAGTAGCATACAATGACGTGAAAATGTTCAAAATGTGCAATTAAGTTGTAAGATGTGGCCAAGCACCCATGTTGATTATGTACAATGATATATGAAAAGGAGAACAAGCGAGCATATGAAAATGAAGCTAGTTATCTGAGGGCAGGAGATTCTAAATTATATGCATTTACTTATAAATTCCTTAAGGGAATAAAGGAGGTTTATTCTAACCATCAAAATTGACTTTTTTGGAGAAATGAAAGTTAGAGCATGAACCATGGTTTCTTTGGCCACTAATAACATAGAATCTTTGACACAAAGAGTGTTCAAAACACATAAAAAAATAGCTAGAATGAAAAAGGATTTTTTTTTTAAAGATCCAAAAGTTCAAAGCAGCCAGGAAGGATTGTGGTACTTTTTTTTTTTTTTTTACAGTATGAGTGTGAGAGATCCCAGCCAACAATATAGAAATGAAACATACAGTGGCTGTCCTTTATTGGGCCATAGGGAACACACATTGAAACAGCCACCATTAACGGTTGTGGTGAACAATTTGTTACATTCTGTCATGAGTTATGATTTATTCTCCAAGGGTTCCTTTCTTTGCTGCTGGTTGGACTAAAGTTGCTCTGATACCCACTAGCATCTCACAACACTTCAAATATGTTCCTAAATTTAGAAGGTTCATGTTAGATGTGCGCTAGGCCAAGTACAATTTCTTTGATTTGAGCAGAGTTTAGAGTGACAGCTTGGGCCCTGAAGTAGTAACGCAATCTCGTTTCTTCATGTCCTTGGCTTGGTCCCCTTTCAGTCCTGTGCTAGTTGCTGCTAAGTTACCAACAGATTGGCTGGGTCCCTCAGGCATAAACACATAGTCAGTCCAGGAAACAGATAATATATTTTTTGGCCTAGACTTTTTTCTTTTCAAATACTTATTTTAACTCTGCTTTTCTCCCATAATAATAACAATATATGCTCATTTCAATTTATCCTTTATCAAGTTTATTCTTTGACTGACCACATAATATTGGGATGTTTTAGTGAGCTAAAATATGATGCTTTTTGGTCTCTATTATTGAGTCAGCGTCCTGTTATGCGTCTTGATCTTCCTGGCTCTACCTCCAGGATGCTGGAATGTAGCCACAGTCAGCATGATATGATTTTGTACTAACATATGTACTGAAAAATTATCAAATCAGAGTATTTAGTAAATCATCAGAACTTTACACTCTTTTTTTCTTTTCTTTTTTTCTTGAGATGGGCTTTCTCAGAGATTAACCTGCCTCTGCCTCCCAAGTGCTGGTATTAAAGGTGTGTGCCAACACTGCCCACCTTACATTTCTTTTTTTTTATTGCAGAACTACTTGGTTCTCTTTAATCGACTACTGAAGGTATATAAAAGAATAAAAGTATGCCTAATTCAAATAATCAGTGCTTCATGAAATGACGATATACACCACATCACGATGCTAAGCCTAACTGTCAAGACAACCCCTCTTTGTTGTTTCAAAAAGGAAAACTTAGGGTGTGATTAAAGTTATAGCTCACAGTTTGGGTCCATTTGGATGGTAAGAGATGATTCGGTAGGTATATTGGTATAATGTTGAAAAGTACCCTGAAAGGAGCTCTTCCAGATTTCAAACAACAGATATTACACTGTCAGTAAACACTGAGAAACAACCCAAAACGCAGCACCCAGATCCTGCTGTCGCTCCTGCTGCTTGGCAGCTGAGAAAAGTGGGTGTGAGGGTATACCACTCTCTCCCAGCAATAGCTGTCCCCAGAGGCTACAAACAACTGCTGGCCTCAGACCCACTTCTACGTGTTTATTCTCGAATGTGCAGGTCACAGAGAATTATTTGAGAGCATTTCCCCCTTCACACACACCAGAAGCGCTTTGGCCATCACAGTACCCATTAACACATTAGAAACACAGATTCCCTGGATTTAGATATAGGCCCCATTTAACCGGAATTTGAAGTTCATGTTCAAGCAGGAAGTGAGATATAATTTTGCATATCAACAGGTAGTTTTTACTTAAGGCTTGTATTTGATATTTATGTTTCATCTAGAAGAATCTCATACTGAATTCTTATGATTTATTTTTTTAGGACTTCTTGGTTATCTTGGAAGTGGGATATTATTTCGATATCTAACTTGTAAGCAGTTCCAGTTTTGGTTTCTGAAAATGTGTCCAACATATCCAACCTGATAGGGACCAACACAGTGCATCCATTCATCACGTGATAATGTGAGAACAGCTGGGTGAAGAGAAGTTCACCGGGCCTCATCTTCTTTTCCAGGAGCTAGACCAAATTCTCTACCCCCTTATTTGTAACAATCCTCTAATTTCATCGTATGCACTGTAGGAACAAATTAATGCCAACTCTGATACTCTAAACTTGTACAATTCCGTACACTTCTCCATCATTTTTATGGGGTATACTCAAACTTATAAAGACACTTTGAACAGCACAGTCTGAAAGCCCCCAAATCATCAACGCTATCCACACTTTGTACCAAGAGTTTCTTTCATGGTCCATGTGGAATTTCATGTAGAAAATAAGCTCCATTTCATCATTGGTTTTTAACCCTTTTTAGGTAATCCTGAGTTACAGTGCATCAATATTAACCATATTCACCAGATCGTGCCATAAACCACCAGAACTCCTACTTCCGATCCGGTGTTAGCATTCTACCTGTTAGAATAAAGTCTCTCCATCTTTCCTCATTTCACTTTAAATTAAATCATAAAGTACAAGAAAAAAATTTGGTCCGAAATCTCTCAGGCAAATCTTATTAAAATTTGGCATATTCTCCTGTAATCACATTTCCTCTGCATCAACTGATGCTTTATGTCAAAGTCAATTTCATAGGAGGCTGAAATTAAGCACGTTGGGTTGCCGTGTGAGAGAATTTCATTCTGAGAGCTCCCCCTTTGCCTCATTGTTTTATGGTTTTCCCGACCCATTCTCTAAGTACCAAATGACCCCCAGTCCCTCCAGGTGCTGTGTGCCCATCACCAACATTGGCTACTTTTCAAGGTGTGTGGTCCATACACCCAACCCAACCCATTCTTCCCCCCCCCCTTTTTTTTAAACTTGGCTGGCAATCTCTGTGTGCTCAATTTGCAGTGGGAGGGCTGCAAAGTAAATAGGGTACCAACAAGATTGGGGGTGAGCCTCAGAATAAGCAGAAGAAACTGTTAAAAGTTCAGCATGCCCGCAAACGTGTGCTGCTTTGAAAACTATAGTTTGATTTTGCATTCTAGCAGTCAGTTTTATTTTTAGGGTCCTAAGCAAACAGCATGGGATGTGGAGAGAATCATGCAAGTTCAGTACCTCAGACACAGATCTGCAGTGGGAAGTCCTTCAGGCACCTGCTACCCCTGGGAAATACACTGGAGCTCCAAGAACTGGATTCACGCTTTCTTCCTTTACTTCATACACATGATTATTGCTGGGTATTGTTTGTTCTTGTATTGTGTAGTTCTGGGTGAGCTAAGGACCTTGCATATATCAGCTAACTGCTTTACCACTGAACTACACCCTTTGTGCAATAATAATCACTACACTGTATTAAATTTGGTTGTTTAGAAATTCTCTTACTTGATATACAATGAGCTCCATGACAGCTGGACATTGCTTTCTTATCCATGTAGCTGATTTCTCAATATTGTTCTTATGGTTTCATCATCTATTGTGCTTATCTATCTGTCTACCTTTCTATGTATCTATGTATCTATGTATCTATCTATCATCTAATTATTATCTATCATCTCTATTATCTCTCTCTATTATCTATCTAGCCATCTATCTATCATCTAGCTATCTATATCTATCATCTACCTACCTACCTACCTACCTATCTATCTATCTATCTATCTATCTATCTATCTATCTATCTATCTATCTATCTATCATGACCAATCATAATTAAGTAAAACCTGAAATCTTACTATGAGAGTAGATAACTTACATGCAGAGTTAGGAAAACCATCTCACCGAGTTTTTATACGTAAACAGTGATGAAGAAACATTTGTTCCAACTGTGACTAGACATCCATTAAATTTAAAAACCACAGAACTAAAAAAATACACTATTGAAAAAAATCTGAAGGAGAAAAATGATTTTATTTCAAAATATGTCTAATTCTTCATATTTAGAGAATATATTAGTTTCAAAATCAAATAACCTTTTGAGTTTTTAAAGAATAATTCTAATTAAAGCTCCACTTTCAACATTTTGTAAAGGTATTTACCTTTACATACATGCACATGCATGTCCAAAAATTGTACTTAGCAAATGTTCTTAGCACAGTTGGAGACATACATTAATAGAATTGCTGTGGTTTAGCGGATGTGTTGTCTATTTCATATTTTAGTGTCATGAACTTCTTGACAAAGAATGAAAAACTTAGAACTCTGGATAAACAGTCTACTACGCAAGACAATGAAGTGAAGTGACATACTCAAAATAAGAGAAAGGGCAGTTTCCCTTTCTTCCCTGTAAAAAGAAATCTAGAACTTTCTCTGAATGACTCTCTCAAATCTACAAAGATTTTTTTTATATTAAGAAAAATATGATTAGCATTTGGCTGAACTTTAGCTCTTGCTAACTTGCTCTGTCGTACTTTTCAGACCTTTTGATGTCTATCTATAAAAATAAATGCATTTTATCTTGTGATCTAACACACAGATGCACACACACATTTGTAAGACAAGAAGATGACAGAATGAATATACATACCTAGTCCTGTTCCCTCTGAAAGCTCACTAAGACACAGTGATGAGATAATTTAAAAAGATAAACTATAAAAAGAGAGAATGCGAGAAAAGGCAGCAGAAACATAACTTTGGAGGTGGGAAGCAGATGGACAAGTTAGGTAACTGAGTAGCTGAAACCAGAAAGAAAAACTCTGTATCAGCAACAGGATGGATGGAGAGGCCAAGATTTACACGTCTGAAAACTCAAGACTCAGGAATTGGCAGCACTGGGCATTTCTCAACGCAAGAACAAATGGGAACATTCTTTTCTTTATATGAAAGAGGTTTGTTTGATGGAGATGAAGAGAGAGAGAGAGAGAAGGAGAGAGTGAGACATGACAGGGGGAAGAGAAGGGAGAGCCCCGACAGAGAAAGGGGAGAGGGAAAGAGACAAGAGGGCAAGAGAAGAGAGGTGGGTTGATCCTTTTATGGAGCAACTAAACCACCCCAGCCAGGTGTGGCTACCTGGCAGGTGACACATGATGATATCATAGGTTGCTAGGCAACTCAGAAGCAGGCTGCCTAAATACTAACATTCCTCCCTTTTTCTATAATTAAAAAATGAGGAGCTTGGACTGCTTCTCATGTAAGGCAAGTTAAAGTATATAAATTTAGGTTCATTGGAAGTAGCTCTTGGTTGCCATGCAAGGGGGTAAGAGTATCAGTCTCAGAAAAGACCCCTGTGTCCAGAATTTTTTGATCTGTTGCTCTCCTGAGATAATGTGTCAATTAATTGCTCACAACATAGTATTTTGGGGGATAGATCTATACTGTTGGATGGTTAAGTCTGGCTAATTAGCAAATTGTTAGACTACTGAGGTTAACCGTGGAGAAGAGACCAGCCCCACACCTTTCATCCTATCTTGTGCTGCTCCTAAGCTACTAATCCACTATACAGTGGTCCTAACATAGGATGGTACAATAGTGTTGCCTTCCAAAATTGGTCTCTGCATCCTCTCTAGTACCTTCAGTAATTTACTAAGCTTGGAGACCCTTCCCCTCTACACTCAGAAACCCCTTTCCTCTAAAGTCTGAAAGCATACGACTTTCCTTAGTTCTGCAGTCCCTGTTGCCTCTCCTATTCCATCTTCTCCAGTGTATGTTAAAGGATCAGGTTACCCCAAACTATCTCAGCACATCTTTCTATGAAACCTAGTATGAATCTTTGTCATTTAAAATACAACTATCTTTCTCTGGTGAGAGCTCATTACTTCCATTATTTGCATTTTTCTAAGAAAATTAACTGAAGTCATTAACTATAGTCCCTTAAGTGTACATCAATCCATAGAATATCTTCTCTAATTTTTAATTATGGCTCTTTTGGTTTACATCTCCCTCTCTTTTTTTCTCACGTGCTTATTCTGGGCCTTCCTGCTAACTACTATCCTTCTATTTCTAAACAGGCTCAACATTTTTAGATTTCACACGTGAATGAAATGTTTCTGAGCTTGCTTATCTTACTCAGCATAACATCCCAAGTTCATTTGTTTTGTCACAAACAGCTGAATACTATTCCACTGTGTAGACACACACCACTGTCTTCTTTACCCATTTACCGGTTGCTGGATGCTTATGTTGTTTTGATAATTGGCTATTGTGAATAATGCTGCAATAATAAATACAGATATTGGATAACTTCCTACATACTGATTTCATTTCTTTTGGGCATATAATCAGCAGAGGGATTACTGGATCTTCTATTTTTAATGTAAAAATTTCTTCCTTTGTTTCTTTCTTTTTTTTTCTATTTTTAATTTAAAATTTTCTTTCCTTCCTTTCTTTTTTTCTTTCTTCCTTCTTTCCTTCCTTCTTTTCTTTCTTTATTATTTTGTGTTTGAATGTTTGTCTACTTGTGTGAACCTGCACCATTTGTGCGTCTGATGCCTATAGAAGAGGGCGTTGGGTGCTCTAGAGCCAGAGTAATCGATGGTCTGTAGCTGCCACATGGATGCTGGGAACTGGACCTGGGTCCTCTGCAAGAACAGTGAGTGCTCTTAACTGCTGAGCCACCCCTCCCTCCTCTATTTTTAATTTTTAAAGTAACGTTCATACTGCTTTCCATAGTGGCTGTGATAATTTATATTCCCACCAACTGTGTTGTTTCCTTCTCCTCATTTTCTCGCTGATACTTGCTATCTCTTGTCTTTTTGATTACAACTAGGCTGACTGGAGAGAGGTACTGCTGGATAGGGGTTCTGATTTGCATTTCATTGATTAGTAGCGATGCTATTTCTTTTTGTGTTTGTTCTCAGGCTTGCTAATTAGCAACATTCAGAAATACTAATTTACACTAATGAGTGTAAGCACTAATTTACACGAATCTATTATGTAAGATACAGCTGTATTTGAGTGCTTTCTCTTAAAGATCAAAGACGCCATTTGTGAATAATTCATGCATCCTCAGCACCTTAAATTATGTTAATTATGATATGAATTTCTCTAAGATTCTCTATTAAAGATTGTCAATTAACTTCACTGGCTAGCAGAAATGCTGGCAAAATTTCATGGAATAGCTCTTGACACTTAATTAAAGAAGTCCTTTTGCTCTGAGTGATGATATAAGGCACTAGAGAGTTTTCAAAAACAATTAATATAGTCTGTATGGCTAAACCTGCTGACCACAGCATAATAATGGCGTAGCAACTGCCAGTAAGGTAAAAGGGAAAAACAGAGAAAAAGTTTTTTTTTCTTTAAAATTGAACTTTATTCTTTATCTTTATTGAAGTGGGACCATTAGAATATACATTGTACAGCTTCTTTAAAAAATATTACAGGGGCTGGAGAAATGGTTCAGCAGTTAAGAATGCCTTCTGGTCTTCAGAGGACCAGACTTTGGGCCCCTGTACCCACACCAGGTGGCTTACACATACCTGTAACTTTTATAGCCTCTTCAGGTACCTACATGCATGTGTCTGCCTACATACACACACAAACAAAAAAAAAATCTTTAAAGAAGCAAAGACTATTGAAACCCAAACCAAGGCAGGAGTTCCATTAAGAAGTTATAGCCACCCTGATTCTCCTGTACTGTAGTGAGTAGAGTACTCAGTAGAGTACTCCTCTTACTTCACTCAGTAACTCAGTGATAACAGTTTTAATAATACAGCCTTTGCTTCAGGAGCACATTGAATTGGTCTGTGGTTCCCAAAGACATTTTAAACAACAGGTTTAGTTAACAGGATCCGGAATAATACCTACTTACATATCTGTTCATAACTTGCTTATTTTTCGCTCATTTAAAATAAATATTTTCTTTTTTGCCTATATTTACTTAGTTATTGTTCTTTTAGGCAGGTTCTCCTGTAGTCCACACTCACCTTCAACTTTGTATGCACCAGAGGATAGCCTTGAACTTGTGAGCCTCTACCTCCTGAGTGCTAAGATTACAAGCGTGCACCCATCATACCTGGTTTATACAGTGCGGGGGACTGAATCTATGGCTCGTACATGCTACGTAAGTACTCTCACCCTCAGCCACCAACTAAACGTTTTAAAGTATTTGTTGTGTGCTACACACTGTGTTTTCACATTATACGCCCAAGGCCTCTCTTCCAGAGCAGTTACCTATAGCATCATTCATAAAGCCAGTGGTTCCTGAGACATAGTCATGACATGATATAATAAAGACAACACCATTCTTTCTGTCTTTCTATGAATTGTTCAGTCTGAGGACCACAAAACTTCCATTTCCCATGACAGGAACTTCATCAAGTACTGGAAAAAGGGAAAAGGAAAATATACAAGTTAATACGACTATGACTTCAGTTCTACAGTTCTTCAATATAGAAACTGGTACTACGTAGCGAGAATTTTGGGGTTTTAAAAAACCTAGTATGTTATGTGAATATGTTTTTGTCTTAATGCCGGGTGTGGGATATGGGGCTGCTTCAGATTGTCCCCGGCAGCAGACTATTTGCCTTGTGCATGCTTTGGCAGAGGCATGATTCTGACAGCCAAAGATAATTTAATTCTGGGGACTCTAGGGAGTGTTTGAAAAGACCAGAGCCCCAAGAGAAGGGCATGGCTGTTCTTCCTGCTGGTTCCTGCTCCTGCTGCTGCTGCGTGTGGTGGTTTGTCAGGTGGCCAAGAGAAGAGGGACAAGAAGAAGCTGGAGATATCCTGATGAGAACAAGATTGGACTTGCCCCAAGAAACTCAGTGCCCCTAATCAGCAAGAAGTAGTCTAAAAAGATCTCAATGTCCCATCTTCCCACTAACCTTTTTCTCCTACCTGGTGGCATGTTGGAAGTGACTGGGATGGAGATAGGAGATTGGCAGATAGGAGAACCCAAATAAGATAGCTAAACAAATATGTCAACAGTACTAGGGAATTATTAAATGATAATTATTCAATTTTTGAGGACCTATGCTGTATTTGGCATTGATCAACAATTTTCCATATGTTATATTTCACTACTAGTCATATGACCCTGTTAAACAGGTATAAAACCTGGATCCCTGGAGCAATAGAATAAAGAGAGGGGAAGAGAGAGAGACAGACAGAGAGAGAGAGAGAGAGAGAGGAGAGGGAAGAAGGGAGAGAAAGAACGTAAATGAATAGTGAATTTGTCAGTTGCCTCACATTATTCAATCTTGTTGGGGTGCTAGGATTAAAGCATGTTTTACTTGGCTCCAACATCATGATCTTAGCCACTAGATGTATTTGATTCATTTTTATAAAAAATTCTCAGAATTTACCTTCATCATCCTCTTGTCTATGAGTCTTCATGTAAAAGCACGAATCTCATAGCTTCTGAAACATTTTTTGCTCACACGTACAAAAATAATTTTTCATAGATTATTTTTCCTATTCAAGGTGTTGTTAACAAAAGCGTGGTGAGTTCCTAGCACAGGAAGACTGCCTCTATTAGAACAAATACTGAGGCAGTCCTGGCAAGTCAAGTGACAAACTACATTCCGAGCTCAGGGACAGTCATCACTCCACATCGGACAGCCTTGGCTCAGGAACCCTCCTCATGGGACCATACAACTAAACAAGGTCAGATTAGGAGAAGCTAATAAATTGCTCTTACCCATTTACATTTAAGCATCCTAGAATGTGTCTGAATTAAGAGAGAGAGATGGTGCAGAGGGCCTTATTTTATCCAGTCTCTAAAGGGATGTGATTTGTTTTCTTTGAACCATATTTAGGGATTCCCAACCTTAATAAAAGAAGTCAGGCTTTATAATGGTTGAGCAAACCGCAGATTGTGAATTTGCATTGTTCTTTCATCAAATATGCTGGCAAACTCTAAACAAGGTTGACATACATAGTGATCATTTGAACATAACCTTCAAGAGGCCTTGCTGATCCTACTTAAGAACTTTTCGACACCACATGATCCAGCCCACCTGTTGGAAGGTGAGTGACCTCGTGGGTCAGAGGTGAGTAATGTCAGGTGGGGCTTCTTAGCTGTCTCCAGCTAACCGAGCAGGATCGTCACAGACCATGAATGAATCTAGCCAAGATCTGAAGAACTGCCTAACAGAAGGCTAAACGAATGGCTGCTGTTTTAAATCAGTAACCTGAGAGAGGTTGCTTATGCAAAGTAGACAGCTGGTGCAGAAATAAGGAGATACCCACTCGTGAGATTTTTCAACCCAGACATAAAAGATTGAAATAGTCTTGGCCATGGCAAGTCACCAAGTCTAGCAGAATGATGCAGATTGACAGTTGCAGTTGGTCTGGATTACTGAAAGATGTAGCTTTTTCCATGAGTGGGGAGTCAAAGGCTTGATGCGCAAATGGTGATGGGTACCTGGCAGGGATGATCTTCTGAGGCCTTATAATTTTTGGAGTATATGAACGGTGGTTATGCACAGTTCATGCGATAGAGGAAGGCACTAGAAGGAAGAAAGATTTGGAAAGACTAGATGCTGGAAATAAAGTAAAGGGAATTTGGGGCAATGTAAGAAAGTACCCTGCTGTAGACTACATAAAGCAAGTAGCTTGTCTTTTATTCTCTGTCAGCAGTCCATTGCAGATAAAGGAGTGTGGCCTCTATCTAACCCTTTTTTCTTCCTTACCAAGTAGAACGCACCATGAACACTATTAAATATAATTTTAAAATTGTGTCATATTGGTTTCTTTTTGTGCAGCAGACAGCTAAGTGTGCCTTTGAAGGAAATAATTGAGATATACAGATGAAAAAAAAATACCCTCCATGAGCTGAAAACTACTTCTAACTATGGGCTAAATTCTCTGATGTAGGCAATGGTTAAGTTTGTGCTTATTTTGTGCAAATTTCGGAGGTCATAAAGGTAAGATCTTACCCTTTTAAAAGGTAAGGTGTCTGAGAGTGAAGAAGATGCCTTTCTTCATCCCAGTGCAAACCAGTACTATAGTTGGGGGGAGGGGAGGTAACAGGAAAACTTACAAATAACATGTTTTTTCACAGTCCCTGAAAGTCCAGGAAAATGCCAGCCCCAAACATCACTTCTCAATTTCCTTTCTTGGATTGGAATCTAGAAAGTAAGAGCTTATTCAAATTTTATGATGGCCCACTATGTGCACACACATATGCTTACATGGGGCACCTCACATAATTCTCAGAACATTAAGGGCCATCTCCAACCCTGGAGAAAAATTGGAATCAGTGTGGCTACTGAAAGGGACACAAAAAAATGACACCACACACCACACACACACACACACACACATGTGACAAAGAAACAGAAAGCCAAGGTCATGACAGTGTATCTCTAGCATGCTTTAGTGAATCCTTCCCTTCTCTAGTCCTCAGTATGGAAGCCTGTGAATAGCAAGAATGCCACTTCCCATCAGGACAGAAGAGCAGGCTTTTGAAACTCAGGCTTAGACAATTTCTTAAAGGATGGTCTGATTGATCTCCTTTAGGATCCAGAAGTCCCCTGCTGCAGATCTCCCAAGCTTGGCTTGAATGCTTCCAGTTGTGGAATCCATTCTATTGGTGTGGAATGTTTAACAGCCAGAGTTAGGCTTTCATTATATTGAACTAAAAACTGTATCTCTTATCTCTCAGTTTTGATTCTGCTCTGTGAAATGGCCAAGAATATATCTAACACCTTGTGATGAGGTTGAAAAGGTGCTATGCATTCCACAAGCAAATTTGCTAGCCTGTAAGTCAGAAACATTGGTTTGGCAACTGGGTAGCTAATTTCCTTTCCACACTTTATTTTCTTTATTTTTTTGTTCCATTGATAATATGATAAAATTTTGATATTACATTTAAAAGCTTGCATTAAATAGTATATATATATGTATGTATACATATATATATATACATATATATGGTGAGGGCACAGGTGTGATTTATGTATACAAACAATATATAAATACACAAATGCATTATATATAATGCATTTGTATTATTTTTATTATATATTATATAATGCATTTCTGTGTTATGTATATATTATGTTTCTATGTAACAATTATATATATTACATATAATTTATTTGTGTGTATGTATATATTATATATTCTTATATATATATATATGTATGTATACATGAGAAATAGGAAGAAACAGGAAGAGTATGATGAGACTCTTAGTTATGCTAAATGTCACACACCCAAGTCCTCTCAAAGAAAGGTAGGTAATGGAAATGTTTTAAACTCCAGGAGAACTGGATTTTAAAACAAAGACAAAAAGTAATAGAGGAAACATGTGGCTTGAGACAAAATAGAGTATAAGAAATGTGTGGCATCTAGCCTTTTAGATAGTTACTGATGCCCTCCACCTTCTGGTGTTTCTCTCTTGCATGCATGGCCTGCATGATCATTAGCCTATGGAGGAAGGGATACCTAGCACCTGAGGTTAGTTATAAAACACTGTAGATTCTGACTGGCACAGTCTGTCCTCTGGACATGCACCCAATTGAGCGGCTGATGTGGCACATGCCTGAGTGAACTTGCAGTTGGACCCTCTTTCATTTCAGCCTTGAAATGACAGCACCTCTTGCAAGGCAGTAGACTGTAATCCCATTGGAGTATGAGTGACAGCAGCCAACTAAGATGCTCCTGGGTACCAACCACAGAACATGCAAAATTTGTGTGTGCATGTCTTAAAGCACTCAGTTAAGAACTTGCAACAACAGATAAGTGACAGCATTCTGACTCATTTTGAAGTTCTACTAGACACACTGTACAGCACAGAGGTACATTTCTGCAGATGACTCAAAATACAAAGCTCTCATTTTCAAACTTGGGTTTCTTGATGAAACCTAGGTCTACAAAAAAGTCACAAAGTAGGTTTCAGGTTACACAGAGAAGTCTCGTGTTGGCTTAGACTTCCGGAAGAAAGGCAGCAGAATCCACTTGAACTGCAGGCAGGGAACTATATTTCCCACCAACAAGAATAATTTCCCTTTATCATAGTAGGGAGGCAACAGAAGCAGAATCCAGCGCTGTTTGACATAAATCATGTCTGATAATATACAGTGAGCTTGCTCTAGGTTAAAAATCCAGGTAGAACTTTCATCCAGTTAAGGTAGAGAACATTTTTTTTTCTGTAGAAATGGTTGCTTCATAAAAACAAGTAAAAGAAAGGGGGGGGGCTATGGCCTATGGATATTTGTGTCCCCAGGTCAATGGTATCGGTAGGCTAAGTCTTGTGGGATCTCAAAACAAGGCAAAGAGCTGCAGGCAGCCAAGGAACGCTGAGAGCAAGGAAAGGACTCTTTTCCAGGGAGGAGCCCACAGGCTGGCTATCTGATCAACCAAGTTTTCAGTCCTGAATCATTTACATACAAGTGACTTTATATGGATTGAGAAGATTGTATTCAGATGTATATTCCTAAATAAATAAATAAATATTTATGCATATACATACATCCCTAGGCACATAGACATATATGTATATATAAACAATTAAGGAAATGGAAGATATGAATTTGAGGGAGCAAAGGAGTTCATTGGGAAGGGTTGGAGGAAGAAAAGAGAAAGGGGAAAATAATATAATTATACCTTAATTTAAAAAAAATTCAGAAAAGGGTGAGGGAGGTGAATAAACCATTAGAGCATAGTCCTCATGAGTGGAATAAAGGTCCTTATCAAATAGTCAAACAGACCTAAGAAGTTCCTCGCCTTTCCATTGTGGGGAAGTGGGCTCTTTTCAGACAAAGGATATGCCGACATGGTGAATTCATGCTTTTAGCCTCCAGAACAGTGAGAAATGAGTATTTACTCTCCGTATGCTACCGAGCTCATGGTATAGTTGTTATAGCATTAAAAATGTTTAAGATACAACCCTTTTCAAGAATACAATGCTGATACTTGGAGTCTGAATCCAGAGACACTGCGCAAGATCTTGGGAAGGCAAAAGCAGTGTAGGAGACACAGAAGAAGAGGAGGGAATATGTATGAATAAAGAACGCAGGCAAGACTAAAAAGATACCTGAGGACAACTGAAAAACCTATCCAGGAAGTTATTTTGACTAACAACAATGAAGGACTGAAAGTGCCTTTGAATATTCTTTGTAGGTTTCTTTATAGTTTGAATAACAGTTAAACTGGAAATGTAATAGAAAGATACATGGAGTATAAATGACCAGACTTTAGTCCAGTCACTCTTACCAAATCCTTTTGTTTTTGTTATTTATGCAAACCTCCAGTGTTACAAACAGCATCTTCAGAAGAATCACAGGCTAGACACCTGTTCCAAACAGCTATGTAGAAGCCCTACTAAAAGACTCCCCTAAAACTAAATTACTTCAGAGCTGGTATAATGGTGCATGCCATTAATCGTAGAGGGAGGCAGATCTCTGTGAGTTCTAAGCCAACCTAGTAGCCATGTTTTAAAACACCAAAAAATTACCGGTTATCACAATGCAGAACTATTATGAGTTATTTTTAGATAGGGCCAACCAACACTATGGTAGAATATTGCAATCAAGGTCAGCATGAAGTTGGGTGCTCTTTATAGAAAGCCATGGAAAATATAACCCGCTGTGCAGTAACTGGCATTTTGTAGGAACGCCAAAAAGTTGGTGGGAGAGTTTGAGATAAACACAAGCAAAAGAAGGTGCTATCCGAAAACTAGTGTGAAAAAGCAGCGTGACATTGAAGCCCACGTGTATGACACAGCCAAAAGTAAAATGGTGAGACTGGGTAATTTCTACTGCTTCAAAGAAAATATCCCTCTAGGTGTGTAGGAGAGTACAAGTTTAGGATATAGCAATTGTTAAAATCATTGTGTCAAAACAAATCCTTTTGTCTGTGTTCTCAGCAATTTCAAACCAGTATCTCACAGAAGACAATTTTGTTTGACTGGTGAGTCTTCGACCCGGACAGAGGTTAAAGAAGAAATAAAGAGAGTGAACTCCTTTCAGAAGGATTTGAGGGTTTTGGCACTTTGCGCTGAATATTTGTACTGCTGTGTTTGGGTTTTTCATTGCTGGGCCCTGTGTGTGCTGGGCAGGTATTCACAAGTGTGACACACCTCTGACCCTTCTGCTATTCTTTTAGGTCCAGTCCAGCTAATCACAATCACCAATGTCAAAAGAAGAATTACCAAGGGAAGCAGTTTGAGGAGCAAGGTGCCACAGGGCTGTTCATGGGGTGGGGAGGAAGGCAACTGAGTCAGTTTTCTGGTAGTGGTGGGGATAGTAACATACACTGGCTGTAGGTGAGGACAGATACACAGTTGAAATTCTTCCTATTGATTTGTCATTTTCGGTGTTTTGAGACAGGGTCTTGCTATGTATCTCATGCCTAACTGGCAATCTTCCTGCTTCTCCTTCTCCAGTACACAGATTTCATGTCCTCATTCCTAGCATCTAACTTTATTTTTTTTTCCATCCTTCCTTTACTCACTTTTGAAAGTCAAGAAATGAGGATACTTTGTGTTTTCTGTCTCATGAAATGTCTCTAACAGAGGATAGCAGGAGAGAAACCCTGCCCCCTTCTGTATATGGCTCTTGCATTAAACCCAAACCCAAACCAAGGGAAACTATATTCCACGACACAGCTGTCTACATGCCCATATTCCTCATTGCTGCTCTTTTCATGATAGTTAGGCAATGGAATTAGCCTGGATTCATCTGGTGAATAGACGGTGGGCATGTGGTACTAACACACAGCAGTATTTTATGCAGGTATAAAAAGAGTAAAATTATGAAATTTGCAAAGGAATAGATACTGAATGAGGTAATTCAAGACCAGAAGGCCAAACACTGTCTTCTCTTTCATATGTGGGTCTCAGTTTCAGCGCTTTATATTTCTGCATTTAAGCTGGAGAGACTGTGCAGTCAGGGAAGAGAGAAAGGAGTCAAGGGATAGGGGAAGCATTGAAGGGGGAAGATTAAATGACAGGGTCTGTGGAGGTAGAGGGTAGGGAATGGCATGTTTGAAAACTTTAAATAAAGATGGAGCAAGAGAATAGGGAAAGGGTGGGAGCAGAACAGAGGAATAACAAGAACAAAGAATGTATGAAAGGGCCATATGGAAACCTCCTACTTTATATGCTAACTAAAAAAGTAGTATTAAAAAAAAGAGCTTTAGACACAAGTACACCACATGGGTGGAAAGCGCTGCTTTCCTTTTAAACTAAGATCTCAATGTCATGTTAAGGACACCTTTTTTTGAGTTGTTGGCTAGACATGTCCCAGAACCTCTGAAAACAATACAGGCTATTGCCAATGACTGCTCTTTAACTACCTTCCAGAATTAGATGGTAAGATCCTACTGCCGAACACGTCACACACTTTGGTCAGAGGACAGAGACATGAAGCCAGAAGCTCCCTCCCTGATGGCTAGTGTTCTCAGTGCTGTAGGCTGCTGGAGGAGAAAATTCATCAACAGTTTTACCCAGATATGGACCAGGAGTGCTGTAAAGCCAACTCGTTCGGCATGGCATGCTTATTGGTGCCATAATTTTTTTTTCTCCAGTGGTGATGGTGGAAAGGGTTCTTGTTGGTAACTAATTGCTTTCTGATTGTAACTGAGGCCCATTCAATGGGAAGGAATAGATGCCTGGTATTTAAGCCAGGGTCAAAACCCTATGGTTGTGAAGGTCATAGTCCTTATATAGGTGGGAACCTACTATTGTTGTTTTAACTAATGAGGTGCTATAAAAATACCTTCTAAATATTTGTGTTTGTTACCTTAGACCAGAGCTATTAACCTTGGGCAGAGATGTTAATTCTCTCTCTCTCTCTGGGTGAAGCTTAATGCAGAAACTTCAAGCTGGTAAATATACCAAGAATAAGAGAATATGTGTTCAGATATAAATGGGAGCATCTATGGAATATTGCAGAGGAGGGACTGAAAAGAATTTAAGGGATAGATGATGGGGAGCAATTCTGTGAACTATCCCCTCTAGATAGGACATAGCCACTGCAGTCATGCTATGCATATCCATATAGGTTCTGTGCATGACTGGGCTCTTCAACCTTCTACCATGGGACAGGGGCACCACCAGGGAATCCTGTTTCTTTTCTGGCAATTAATGATTGCCAGGGGAGAGGATAGCATTTTCTTCAGTTTTATATACCACTGAGCTGCCAGATCTCAACCAAATTAACCCCTATTAGCCATGCTATGCACGCAATCTTATATATACTCATCGGCAAAAAAAAAAAAAAAAAAACAGAGAAAGTAACAAAGGTAGTAATTGGGCAGAAAAACGTATTTAGAAGGAAAAGGAAGAGATTAGATAGTGTAATGGGAGGTAAATGTAACCATAACATAGTGTTTGTATGTATGACATCTCAAGAACTTGATTAAGAAGACTAGACGTTTACACAAACAGAATATCCACGGGCAGAAAACATACTATACAATATGTCCAGCATCACTTCCCTCACATGAAGGTAAACATATTTTCTTGATAAATCAGAAGTTTCCATGTGTTGCTTTTGCAATATCCAATCCTTAGACCTTAACTTCCGAATGGATCTTGTTAGTGCCCTTCTCCCTTGATCATGTGCCTCAGAAAAGCCTGATCTTAAATCAAGCTTCAGACTCATGGTTGCCAGTGGGACCATCCCCACTCTCCAGAATAGTAAAAACATTTACAAAATAAGATGCAAAGGGATAGATACATTATAGCACTTTTAAAAAGAAGAAACACAGGCCTAAGGTAGTTTTTTTTTTTTTTCTGTCTTTGCTTGGAACTCCCTTGCCTCTTTTGCTTCTATCCTGAAGAAGTGAACCTATTAACGACACAGCCACAGGGTGGGAGAGAACCATCCAAGGCAGTCATAGGGAGGGTGAGGGCTAGACATTTATATTGCAACATGTTCAGACAAAAGGATTCAAAACTAAGGCTTTGAAGTAGACAGTGGGTTGTAGTCCCCTCCCTCAGTGACAAAGGGCTGTATCCACCACTGAGGCAAGCTGTGGAATCTGACATCTCGGATCAATGAAAACCTAATCTCTGGCTCTCCTATCTGGCAGGAATTTGCTTGCCACTGGGACTGAGTACTCTGAAGCTCCATCTGAACACTTGGCCTCCACAGCCTCATCCTTCCAGCAGGGAGTTCAGTGCCGTGTGGGTTTTAAAAGCATGAAGACAGATCCTCCTCCACCATTCTCAATGCTGTTTTTTGCTTTGCCCTCTGATGGGGGGAGGGGGGTCATCAACCACTCAGGGTACATGAATTGGGAAGTTTGGGTAACATAAAAGACACTGTGGAGCCCACAGGCTGCAAACGTCCCTGTGCCCAGCAGAGGTTCCTGTTATACAAGTAAGGGAACCTTCCAAAGGAAAGTGTTCTGGCAGACATCTGACACTGGACTGTTGATTCAGCAGCAGCTTAAATACAATGCCTTTACTGAGCCTCTGGGGAGCTTTTGGAAGTCAGCCCTGGATATCAGTCTCATAGATCATTAAAATACATTATATTAACAAACTAAACTCAAACAAAGACTTAGCCCTAACAGAAACCAAAGAAATACAAAAAAAATCAAGGAAATATAACTTCTTCAAAAATTAATAGTGCTCCTGTAATGGATTCCAGTGGAAGAGAAGTAGATAAAATCATAAAGAATTAAAAAGAATGATTATAATGATGCTTAACCTAATAAAAAAAGAATTAGAATAAACTGTTAAATTAATTCAAAGACAGCATAAATAAACATCTGAATAAAGCAAGGAAGATGATACAGGATGTAAAAATGGGATTAAATTAAGACATAGGCACACTGAAAAAATTAAATAAACATTTTTGGAACAAATAGTAGAAAGCCACATCAACAGAGCAGTTGAAGCAGGGGACAAAATACCATGGCCTGAAGATAAGGCAGATGAAATATGAAATTCATGCAATACTAAAGAAAGAAAGAAAATATGAATAGAATATGCAAGATTCTTGGGACCATTAAAAGTCAAAGATTACCAAGCATGAACAATGAAGAAGTGGAAGCTAAAGCCATATAAAATACATTTAGTAATACTGGGGAAATTGTCTCAAACCTTTTTAAAGAGATGGTTGTCTAGGCCCTAAGAGGCATTTAGAACATCAAATGGATGAAAGCAGAAAGGAAACTTCTCACATCATATTATATTTAAAGCACTAAGTACACAGAGCAGAAACTGCTGCAACAGAGGTGTCTAGTCAAATATGATATAAACACATTCCAGTAATTCTTTAAAAAATTATTTCCTATGTATACAGTGTTCTGCCTGCATGACAGATGAAGGCACCAGATCTCATCATAAATGGTGGTGAGGCACCATGTTGTGGCTGGGAATTGAACTCGGGACCTCTGGAAGAACAGCCAGTGCTCTTACCCACTGAGCTATCTCTCCAGCCCCTGAGCACATCAAGTTAATGGCAGGTTTCTCAACAGAAATTCTAAGATCCAGGAGGGCAAAGAATAGTGTATCCAGCGTTGAAAGAGAACAACTGACAGACTATTGCATCCAGCAATGCTGTCCTTGAAGACAAAAATAACCTTTCCACGATAAACACAACCTATAGGTGGCATCACAGTGGGGAAAACTCTATCAAGAAGATTTAATAATTCAAATAACATAGGTCTTGGACGTCAGGACAAACCAGTTTTAGAAAACAAATACTATTGAGCATAAAGGTACTAATCAAATTCAACAAATTAATAATGAATAATACTGATACTGTACTCTAATTAATAGATATTTCAGATTTAAAAATATCAACAAAGAGAGAGAGAATCTTCTCCACCGAAGATTCCTCTAATAGGGTATCCAATTCCAAGTGGTCAGCACTAAACCTGTGTCCATATGAGCAACGTTAAATGGACTCAGCAGGTTGTATTGACACACACACACACTCACCTACCTCAAATATATAACAATAATAAAGATGAAGAGGTCATAAATTTGAGAGGGGGTGAGGGGCATGGGGGAGAGAGTTGGAGGTCAAGAGAGAAAAACTGAGAAATAATTTATCAGTACTTAGTTATTACATTATCAGAACCCCCAAACCAACAAAGAAATATCAGAAATGATGTAATAGATCATGAGGCATCTACGGGACATTTACAACTACAGAACAGTCTACCCCAAAGCTGCAGACACACATTTTCTTAGCAGTTTCTAGAACCTTCACCAATATAGACCACCCAGCACCTTTATTTTTCCAGTTTCTTGTATTTAATGCCATAAAGCAAGTCTTACAAACAATAAAACTGGAAAACAAGAAGTTGTTGATTCTATCTAATCACAAGAGACAATCCAGAAATTAACTGCAAGTGAAACAGCAGAAAATAGAAGAATGTAAAGAGATTGAACAATACATTGATGTTTAGTGGGCCATCAAATAAATCAGGAGGGAAAAAGTTTAAAATCTTGGAATCAAATGAAAATGAAAACACATTATTCCAGAACCTGAGACACATGGAAATGGCCCTGAGAGGGAAAAGTATAGCTATAAACATATGAACAAATGGGATGGACATTGAGTGGAGGAGAAAACAAGCAACAGGACAGGAGAATGCAAAGGAGGACCTCTGGGGGGGTCAAT